>OY728159.1:1899070974-1900320974 GCA_963277665.1 Viscum album
AGACAAACATCTCTATGAAATAATGTAGATGTAAATAAAAAGAAATAAAAATTCATTCATAAATATATCTAAAATATGAGTACAATAAAAATACTGAAATCATGGAAGGGAAAAAAAATAATCCCCAACAAAAATAAAAGAGCTTCCAAAATCATATAAGGAAGGGAATATTTTTAAATTAGACCATCAAAACACACAGAGGTAGGTTTAGTTGTTTGTGCTCGGCTTGATCTAGGTCTTTCAATAACTCCTTCAAAAGGCCTTCCATATGTACAAGACATGAAATGTGATAGAATAAATTGTGTTGAGGTAAGTATAAAAATACCCAGTAGGTGTGTATAACCTTATACACTAAATGGATAAAAAATGTAAATAGTTTACTCAACCCAAAACCAGAGAAGTTAACCAATTTGAGAGTGAATAAGATTATATCTCAACCAATTCACGTTTTTAATATATATTCTACTCAATAAACATGCCACGTTAATAAATTTATGGGAAATCAATATATGGACTACAAAAAACCCATCACATACTCATCAAAGCCACCATGTCTCATGAGGTCCCAACCTCAAAAGCACTCAAAGTATTCTACTCAAGGATCAAAGGTAATGCTAATCTAGGATAACACAATTCATGAGCCATTCCACAAAAAATTGAACACATTTGATAGATTTAACTCATCTAGATCATATTTGACATCCCTTATGACATATCAAAGAGATAATAGTCAATATGGTGGCCCTAAATTGATGAACAGTCTGACTATACCATTTTTCATATATCTAAGAGAACATTATAGTTGGACCATCAACATGATATGTAATGTTGAAACCCAATAGATCATGACACTCAGATATGGGATCACATCACTCGTAGATGGGGCCCTCCCGGAACCCCTCTAGAAACACCTATTAACCCATTCAGATAAGAGATCATATCAAGAGAAACTAGGTGTCTCCACAAAACCAATATATAGAATAGATGATTACACTCATATATAGGATCACCCCCAAAACTGTTGGGTCCCTCCAACGACAAAATCATGGGAAGTTGATTAGATATAGTGTACCGCTGTGGTCTCTTAGAGGGATAAACCAGCTACATATGTGATCATCCATTCATGTAGATCATAATCATTTATTTTGGAGGTAATAAAACATTATTCCATTATAGGGATAGAACATGTGAACTCATTCAAAAGATACTAATCAATACATTTCTAACATTATATACCCAGATATGTCACCTAACATCTAATTTTTAACTCCATGACCCTAGCCCCCATTGAATCCATTATAGAAAACAACTTAGGATATGATACTCAATGGCCTCTATATGAGTCCTAATCACATAGATTCAAGACAAGGAATTAATCAAGGGGAGTGCACTCCATGTATCCACAACACATAGTAGGTCTCTAGCCACCATCCCCATGTCCTGCCTCAAATCACTTCTCGACTCCTATTATTGAATATTCACAATATGTAACACATTTCACATGTCATGTAACGCCACAAATGGGAAGATCTCACATATTGTTATACTAAACCACACACCATTTGATGTAGAATTGTGAATATGAATCCCCTCTGTGTAACATCCCAAAAAATTAAAATTTTAATAAGTTATTATTAAATAGTTTTGTATAATATATATAAATCAATATAAATTTTTATTCTATGTTATGATAAAAAATTAAAAATTATATAATAAAATGTATAGAAAATAGTAATTTATATTATAATTCAGTTATAAATAATTTATCAATAATGAATGAATGTTAATAAATAATGATAAATATCATGGTACTCATAAACTGAATATTTATTAAATAATAATTCTATTTATGAAATTTGTAAATTAATACATTAAAAGGTTATTTATATAATTTCATGTTACATAAAAAACCTAATATGTTTCAATAAAATAAAGAAGTTTTGAAAACTGATATTATTTTTAGTTCTAGTAATAAATTAACATATTAATATTGAATTTTCTATCATAAAATAAGTCAATTATTTAATGTTAATAAATAATAAAACATAAAAATGATTTATAATTATAAAATTCATAAATTCTTATCAATTAACTGAATGAAGAAAATGTAGATAAATATATATTAAATTTTTTTATGGTTAATTATGAATATAAAGATATGAATATGAATAATAATTATTATTCTTAAATGAATAACATTGTAAAAATAATTTTAAGATAATAAAATTGTATGACCTGTATTTTTAAAATATCTGAAATTAGAAATTAAAAAATTTATTAAGATAATTATTGAAATATAGGTTTATTTATAATTTATTGAATATAGATTATGAGTTGGTTAAAAAAAATATATAGATATAAAATTTTTAACATAATAATTATAATAATTTTCAAAAAATGTTTCTTATTACTAATAAATAAAAATATTCATATAAATTTATAAAAAATTGAAAATTATTTACTTGTTTTTATATCATTTGAATTATGAAAATATAATATATATTAATATATTTATAATTTTAAGAAAGGAAATCAAAAAATATAGATATTAATATTGTAGGTATTTCATGGTGATCATACTCATTTGAGAAAATATAACTATGGTACTCTATGAGTGTAGTAGAGGTTTTGACCCCAAGAGGAATAAATCGAGTACGAGGGACATAGATTCAATTAGGATGAATGATCTCGGTCCAGATTTAGATTCAGAATGAGGAGTTGATCTCAGTTAAAGGATAAAGCGCGATAGAGGGATATCCAAATAGAATGTTTTATGGACGTGGATTGGGAATTAGACATAAAAGGTGATTTTTTCTTCATCAATGTCCTCTAGAAAATCATGATTTACCTGTATTTCTCGTATAAATGTCTAATATCTTCATAAAAACCTATTTCTATGATGAATATATTCATTTATATTACATAACCTTCTATTTCCATAATTTCTCTTCCTCTATGACTATAAATATCTTGGTCATCATTTTTAAATATTTTTCATCTTCCTAATGTTCTTGTTTGTCAGAGTGTAGATTTTAATGCATATAATAAATTGAAATAGTTTTTTGCACATAATGTCAATGATTTAGGTGGATATCAGTAGTCCTTTTATAGATCTAGTTTATTTTAATATTGAATCAAATGTAATGTATTATTTTTTAGTCATATTAATATGTTATTTTTTTGTTTGGATTTGAAAATATATTCTATTTTCATTAAATAGAGCTCAAATAAGAAAATTTTTATTTATTATTCTTCATTGCATATGTAGATTTTGTATTTTTTCTAGAAATTTCCATAATATTATTCAATAATCAATATTTCTATATGAAAATTATTATAAAATATCTTCATAATTAGTATCACATTGAATAAATTTCATTGTTTATTTATTTTGGGGTTTTTATGGATAGATATCTTTGAAATATTTGAAACTCTTGTTCGTGATGAAGCATGACATGGAATAAGAAAATAAATGTTTTATCGTAATAATAAAAAACTGCCTTCTAGATACTCAACATTTTTCCAAATATAAATAAAAGAAAATAATTTCTGTTTACATGTTTTTATTAGTGACATGAATTTATTTTTCAACAGAGTTTCTATAAATTAATTAATTCACAAAAAATAATCTATATAAACTCTCATAAGAAGTACCTATCTCCCACTCCAAATAAATATTTTAATTCCCTATCTATTTACCAAGCATAATCTTAATCAAGGATTTCAGTAAGAGGATTCCTAGTTTCTTGATAACACTAGAATTAATTTACACAGATAATTTTTAATTTATGGTATTAGTTATTCAGAAATTAAAAGTTTATAATTTTATGATTCACGTTTATGTGTGTAGAAGATATTTTAAATATTTATTTATTTTAAAATTCTATCTATAAAAGAAATAATTTTTTCCGGATTCAAATTATGACTCTAAATTTTTAAATTATTATGTGATTATGTTTAAGAAAATCAATTATGATTTTATTTAAGGGTTTAAATTTTCCAAAAAAATTAAATACGTTTCGCTGAAATAATATTAATGTAAAAAAAATGTTTGGAATTTAAATAATGAATATCATTTCTAATATTTTTTTTAAATTTAATATTAAATTTAATGGATATTTCATGTTAAAATCATATCAATGCTATTATTTCTAATATGAAAAGTTATTATTTTAATTCTTTGAAATGAATTTGGCTTATAATATTTATTTGATTTTTTTTTATTAACTTTAAATTTCATACATTATAGAATTTTTGAGAAAAATATAAAATTTTTATAGATATTTCATACAATAATTTGTTTTAATTTCAAATGAATTTATATATATTTCTTTGAAATGTCTATAATTTGTTTGTAGAAAAAGTTTCTCCCACAGAGTTTGTGACTTTTTTAAATGTATGTAACTTATATAATTATTTTCTTCTTTGAAAATAATTCATGTATATTTTCTAAATGGGTTTAATTTGTTATTTAGGAGAAAGATAGACCATCAAAAAAATTATTAAAATTCATAATTTTTCAATCAAATGAGATATTGAGCCATGGGTAATGAACTCAAATCCTAAACATGACACTATCCATCATGTAATATTACTATGTGGAAAATGGGATATACATTATCATTCATGTATCATTTTTTCATAAAACAGTTATTGTTTTGAAATTATATTCTTGGGTAAATCTGATTTCTTTTCCAAGATTACATTTAAAAATGAATTTTTAAAATGGTAAAATTTTCAAAATATTTTGAAAAGTAATTAATATATCAAATCTACTTATTTGATATAAATTTCTTAAATTTTTTTAGATAATTAATTTCAAAAAAATATTTCATTGGTGTTGAATGTACTTACTCATAATATATATGCTAATAAAATGTTTTTAAAAAATCTTCCACATATTTCATATATGTTCTAAAATGGAATTCTTTGTTTATGAAGATTACATAAAAGATGAAAATTAGTTATCTTTTATTATTATAAAACACTAATAAGTTGTATAGATTTGTGTCTGTTTCAATAACCTATAGTTGAAATGGTCTTAAGATGTATTCTAAACCCCTTTTTTTAAGTATGCATAATATAAAAATACATAGCATGATTTATTAATGAATCTAAATCAAATTTTTTGTATGATTCATTTTCTATCAGTGGAACTGTCTAGAAATCTTTTTAAATTCAGAGTTTCTGTTTAGAAATTTTTTTGCGATATGATTTTATTAAAATAACAAGGTATTTAATTTCCCTAATATAGTCTAGTATTTCTTATTTATGAAGATGTAAATTCATTAATTTTTATGTATGAAGAACATATTTCATGGGCTCGATTAATTTATTCAGGGTGGGGTGAGGACCTAACATACAGTAAAATCTAGAATGTTAATATGTTCTTATTAAATTCCCTATATTAAAATTTAGTTAAAATATAAATAAATTTTGTGTATAATATATGAACTAATATTTAAAAATATTAAATAATACAAATAAATAATATTACTTTATACTATTTTCATAGAATAAAGATTTTTTCTCAAAGTAAATAAATAAATAATAATAAATATTCAATAAATAAATAAAATAAACAAAAAATATTATTATGATGACACAATTAAAATGAAAATTTATTAAATAATATTTCTATATGTTAATTATATCAATTAATCCAAAAAAATTATATATCAAATTTCATTTAACATTAATGAGAAAATAAGTTTGAATATAATTAATAATTTTTAAAACTAAAATTAGTTTCAATGTTCGTTATTAGTTGACATTTTAATAGTGAACATCTGATCATGAAATAATACTTTATTTTAATATAATTAAATGTTAAAATAAAAAAATTATAGTTATAAAATACAAAAAATCTCTTAAATAAATTAGTGTATGCAATTGTTGGTAATTTGATAATAATACTTATTATAAGAAACTATGAAATTAATGGAAATGATATCAATAATAGTAATAGTAATTAAACATAAAACATTGTCAAAATATAATTATATAATAAAATGTTATGAAATATTATTTTATAATATATGACGTTATAAATTAATAATATTTATAAAATTATACAAAATTAGTTCTATGTAACAATTATAAAATTATGATTATGAATTGAATTAATAAAATATCAGAAAATATTAATTTATTTATATATAAATTATACCAATTGTTCAAATATTTGTATTGAAAAAAATCTAAAATATGGATATAATTTTATTAGAAATGAATATTATGATTCTTTTTCATAAATTATGAATTTTGTAAATATGAAATAGGGTAATATATAATTAATTTAAAAATAATAATGAATATCATATCTATATTAATATTTAATTGATTTTATTGGGTTTGAACTCATTTGGGTAAATTAAACTATGGGTCTCTTCAAGTATAGAAGTGTTCTTAACACCCGGAGGATGTAATTGAGTTTAAGGGTTTCAGCTTCATGGAGGACGAATGATCATGGTTAGGCTCTAGCTATAGGCCGAGGAGTCAATCTCGGTTGATGTATCATAATCCAATAAGGGATATATATGATGATCGGCCTCCAAAAGTGGATCATTTTTCAAATATGCAGGGTGATCTATTATTCATCATCAACTAACATTAAATCATTATTTCAACTTTTGATTTATAAAAATGTTTAAAATATTCATTAGTATTTTATTTCAAGGACAGATTTCATCGTGATATTGTTTTATTCATCTTTCACCTCAATTTTTCTTCCATGATGTCATCAGTTTCCCCTCTTTGTCATATTTTAGAATTTTTCTTTCACCAAATATTCCTTTTTGTGATATTTTTAATTTAATTTCATATATTAAATAAAATCATTTTATGAACCATATATCATCAATATCAGTTGATGTCAACAGCCATGTTATAGATTTAGTTTTTTTCAATCTTCCATTCTTTGTAATAAATTCATTATCACACATATTCATTTATGAAATCCATTGTCGGTTTAATGAATTTATTTTATTTTCATGTATCAGATCTAGATTAGAAAAGATTTTATTTATTATCATGTTTAACATACATTGAATATTTTTTTTGTCAATTTCTAATGGATTTTTATATACCAAAGATTTTAGTTTGAAACATGATATGAAATATATTTATAATTAATTTAATTATAAATATCAATAATTGTTGATTAGTTCTCCAGTATTCTTTTTTTGATAATATCTAAAATATTCTAAACTCAGGTTGTTATTATATCATGATATGAAATAAAAAAATACATTTTGTAATGTAATAGTTCCCAAAAAACATTCCATGTTCTCAATATTTTTCAAATAAATGAATATATACATTTAAAATCAATATACCTTAATTTTTAAAATGAACTTATTTTTCAATATAATATGTCTGAATAAATTAATAAAAAACTACTCTATATATACTGTCACTTGAAGATCCCAACTCACACTTTATAACACCTCTCAACTCTCTCTCTCCCCCTCAATATCATATTTTATAATGAGTTTGGTGAATTCAAGACATAAGAAGAAGGATTCATATGTTTTTCTTTTCTCTGAAAATAGGTTATGTGGTACACTTTCTAGGTATGGTGTTAACATTAAAAAAATTAACTCTAAATAATTTTATGTTTAATTTTTATGTTTCAAGGAGATATTTCAAATTTTTATTTATCTTAAAATTTTATCTATAAAGTAAGAACATATGTCCGCAATCATATTATGATTTATTATTTTCAAATTATTAAGGGATTATGTTTTTTAAAATAAATTATGATTAAATACAATGGTTTTAATATTCAGAATTTTTAAAATTTATTTCTTCAAAATAATGTTTATATATGGAATGTGTTATGAATTTAAATAATTTATTTAGTTTTCAACAACTTCTATATTTAATTTTTATCTATAACTATTTAGGACATTTGATTTTATAAAAATCTCTATGTTACTATTTTTAATGTGAAACGTTAGTATTTCATATCCTTGTAATATATTAAAGTTATCATATTTAAGTGATATTTTTTACTAATATCAGAATATCATACATTATTTAAGCTATGATGATATTATAAAATTATTATTAACATTTTATGTAATTTTATTTAATTTCAAAATAATTTATATTTATTTATATTAATTTGATTTAGTATTTATAGGAAATGAATTTATCCGAAAAATTATACGAAACATGATTACTTAAGTTATAGATTCTAATTTTTTTTTTCAACTTTTAAAATAAATCATATATATTTTTTGATGGGTTTTAATGGATTATTTATGATAATGATGTAATTTAAATTTTTCTTTTTTAAATCTAGTGTTTTTATATAAAATGGTATAACGAGGAATGTAGAGTAAACCTATGACCCGAAAAAGGCTTCTTCCATCTAGTGATACATCTATTTTTCTACAACGGTTTTATGTTATATATATATATTATTATTTTAATCCTGAAATGTATTTTTTTAAATAATTTTATGTAAGAAATCAATTTTTTTTCAAATATTACTTTTCAAATTCAATTTTCAAAATGATTTCATTTATTAATGGTTTAGATAATTATTATATATAATAATTATATTTCATTGATTACAATTGTTTTATAAATGTTTTTTAATATTTATTTATTATAAATTTATTTCAATGGGTTTAAAACCCCTTATTGGGGAATTTTATTCTCTTTATAAGTAGGTATTTTTTTAAAAGATTCATTGATGTTCTAAAATGGAAGTCCTCATTTAATGAGTTAACATAGTCAGGGAATATTTTTTTTACAACTCTTATTGATTTTATATTTTATATTTCTAATTATTAATAACATACCTATAAAAGGTGACTAATAATATAATTTAAAATTTAATTTTTAGTTATCTTTTATATATAAATAATAAACTTTATTTTTTTAGTAATTAATGTAGAATCATGGGTTTATCCTTTTACACTATAAGTGACCCTAAACTCTTGGATTTCCACCATTACCCATATATACCCCCTTGGGATCTATGTATATCCTAATAGGGTTCTAAACACATTAAACTACGAATAAAAATGAATATAGATATAATGCTCTTAAATATACCCACCACGTGTAGTAATGTTGAACCTTCGGGTCTGAAACAACACATGGACCCAACTATACCTTCATTTAGCAATGAATGATAATAAAAATGGTGACCAACCACACCTCCCTTCTTCAGTTCATCCTTTTTCCATCTGGAATAGAAGAGGGAATCCTCCATATCCTCTACTGCATCTAAGAACACAATGGGGGTTGTATTTATTAATTTAACTGTATTAAATTATGAAAACTCAATTTAAAACCCAACCAATGGTCACCTATTTTTAGAAAACTTATAATGAATATCATCATGTCAAGTATAAAGGAAAAAGTTGATTATAGACAAAAACAAATTCTCAGATTCTTTATTTGAGAACCAATATGGGATTTGTTCCTCATTTATAGAAAAAATACAAGTGTCTAATAAAATATATTTATTATTTTTCTAAAAATCAGACTAGGGATCTACAGGTATGAGAATACCATGATGACGCAACTCATTGATTCCAATATATTCTTATTTGTATTCTAATGTCTTATAGAAAAAAAAGACCCTAAAACATATAATAGAAATAATGAACTCACATGGAAAATAGTAAAATTTCCCACTTTTCCATGTGGTCATTAGATCATTAAGAGTAACCAATAGTATAGTCACCAAATAATATATAAATGGATTCATTTTACATAAGGAAGATATATATTATCAATGAAATGAAGTCCACTAGTTTATTTATTTGACCAATGGTCATGAAAACATATTCCTAGTGCACATAGAGGCTCAATAATAATTTCATCATAACATTCCCTTTTCTAATCATAATAAATTAATATCTTCGACGTAAATGAATCATATAAAATTACTTCTCTAAATATTATTGATCAAATTGGTCATAATTATGATAAAAATGTTAACAATTATTAATTTTGACCTTAAAAAATTTATGATAATTAACACCTATGAAAAGGAAACCAGATGACTTCTTTACGAAAGGAACTAGTGAAAACAAATGCAACGTACATGGTCTAATGAAACCCTTATATTCTAAATGTTTATGATAAAACTATAATTATTATAACTATTTTATATTCATTCATTATTACTATAATGATATACGATATATTATCAAAAGTTGATCCATAGGAAACTCAATTTCCTATTTTTGGTAACATTGGAAAATATTTTGGAATGACATCCGGGTATCAATCCACTAGAGTGGGATGATTCCAATTTCAAATTTCATCACATGGGGAAAGGATAATTGTTTTTCAATGGATTGAGATGGTTTTATCCACTCTCACCAAATGTCCTAATCTACTATCATTTATATTATAACCCCTCTTGAATATATGAGGGGATCGATGGGGTATGTGAATGTTAGTAGACAAGAATAGAAATTGATATGGTCATTAAATATCATGATTGAATACTTAACAAAGAATAAAAAATAACTTCACTTAGATAGTAAAATCTTTGAGAATACAATATGAATCGATTGAAATTGAACATTCTAGAAATTTTAATCCATTACACTACCATTATAAAAGTATATTCTTCATAATCATGATACTAGGAATAATATACTTGTGTATTCATAGTTTCTTAATCATAGAATAAAAATGAAAATAATGGTATCTAGTAAAATAAAACAGAATTTGTATAATAGTATATTCTAGTTGATAGATACCTCAAACCATGGTGGGATCCTGATGCTCAGTTTTAATACCCTTTACTTCTCAATAAAGAGGTCGGTAATTTTCATATGATAGATATTCTTTCATTGAAAATTTTTCAACTGGAAAACAAAAGTGTTCCTGGAAGTGTCCATGATCACATGGGTCTTTCTAAGAGGACCAATATTATTTGGCTATTAAGTATAATCATCTGATACAATAGGATGAGTAGAGGCACTACCAAATGGTTATTTAATTATTTAATGTCAAAATATTTTAATATTCCATTTCATCTAAAATGGTGGAAAATTCATGGTGGTGATTGAATACATTTTTCAAATTCATGACAAATGATATTAAATAAATATAGTTTTAAATAAAATCAGTATTGAATGTAATCCTCTTCAATTTATTGAACCTTTTGTGATCCAAATCCTTGAGAATATGTGTCCCTCATATAATTTTATCCAGTACTGTAGTTCCCACATATTCCCACGGAAACAAACACACATCCTCTACTAGGATTCCTAGAATTTTCTAATTCATAAATTATTTCCCTATTAACCCTATCCAAATATTTTATAATATAGAATATTGAAATATTTAATAGATTCATTGGTTGAAATGCAGAATAAATTATGGGTTCTGTTAAGGGTGTGTTATTAGAGACATCATGATAAAAAATCTATTTTTATAAACAAAGCTACACATGATGTCATTTTTTCATTACGATGTAAAATTATTTTTCTATTTTTATCGTGAATTCGTAATGATTTTATTGAATCATGATCAATTTCTAAAAATCCTCCAACAAAATTCCCTAGAAGTAACTAGAATGTATATATATATAATGAAATTGGATCATAGTGTCTTGAAATATATAGGTTTAAAAAAATATTTTATCTCCATTAGTGTATAATGAAAATAATAAATTATAGCCATTTGGATGACCCACAATTACACATGTTCTTGTAAAAACTACACAGAGAAAATATATGTATTTTTTTTCTAAAACTATACTAAATAATAAAATTTATTTGGTTCATCAATTTGATCTACTCTTTCATCATCGAGAATGGAATTCACAATGCACTGTATAAGTTACTAGTTCACATGTGGATTAAGTAAACCTACTATTTCCGTATCCTCTTCCATTTTAATTTCTATGGTGGATGCCTGGTGTTATTTCCTACTAAAAAAATAACCAAGACCATAATATGATGCATGAGAGACAAAAAATAACTCAACAATATAATAGTACAAGAAACATATTAGAGTAGCATTTTATAATGGAATAATGTTGAATTTCATAGAATTGTGTTATTGAAGACCTTAACACTAATGTCCCACCACACCAAGAAAAGATACAGACACTCTATATCTCAATATCCAATAAACAAATAAATGACTTTATATAATACCACTAATAACGTGAAAACATGTTCCATCACTAAATATTTCTAACCAAAATTGGTAAATACACTGATGTTTCTACATAGGGTTTGAGTATATAACTAAGTAATTAATCCCTATAAAATTCACTATACATTACATTTGTATAATATCCAGTTAAAAAATTTAATATAAAAATTTCATTGTAGGAGATAAACAATTATTACATGATATAAACATGAAATGGTGACAAATTAGAAAATCATTTTTAAAATAATTTCTTGTTTTAATAACCAATCCAATTTCACAAAAATGTGCACACACTCAATTCATGCAACCATGGAACTATAAATACTCAATTGTGGTGAGTAATATATTAAACAAATTCACTAGGTAAAGCATGTTTGAAAGGGTATAATCACACCTTTGTTCCTTAAAACTTTGATGGGGTCACATTGACAACATTTTTTCATCTCCTTTTAAAAGGAACACAAAAAACATATTTATTAAATGATACCCATTATAACATCTTGTAAAACCCAGTTAATATAATGATACTTTTCCAAGAAACATTTATTTTAAATTTTTGAAAACCAATCCTATGGAAATAACATCAAAATTCTAGTTTTCCACATAGATTTTATATTTAAAATAATAAAAACAATTTAAGAAATCTAATGCATGCATCTTCCAAAACATTATAGTGAGAGTGAATCCACCTACCTAGTGTTCATATTGTATAATTGATCTACGATGATTCAAAAAATCCAAGATCTTCCATCCATTACAATATTTAAAACCAAGACGATATCATACAAAATAATCTAATTTCCTTCCTATAGATCCATGTGGAAACACTATTCTTTTATCATTCTATAAAAACTTAGAACTGATTATAGGTCGAAAGGAATAATTCGGTACTAACCAGTTATTTCCACAATTGAGGACATTACAATCTATTGAAATACGATTCCAAATGTTTATTATCACCAGATATCACCTATGGTAGCCCATAATGTTTATAGGGTGAAAAAATAAACCATTATAGAAGTTCCACTGTAATATTGGATAAAACTAGAGGGACCTCGACTAATCCATGGTGTGAATTCCACATTAACATTCTGAATTTTCAAGGGGTTAATTATGACTAGAATTATATCATCTATTGTTATAAATGAGGAAATACTATTTCATGATTGAAATAGGTTTCATAACACGATCATAAACATCCATTCAACTATTAAAAACCCTTCAATCCATAATACCATTCAAATATTCATCCAAATGAAACATCACATCATGAATATACTACACATGAGATGAATATTTTTTGTAGATTGTTTCTATTTTTTTATCTATTTACACTTTTTAGTACTTATATAATTGTATACCATTGATTCTAAATGTGAAATTACAATCATAATTTTTTTGTTTTATAACAAATAGAGGGTGTTATAGATAGCTTCCATCCTCCTTATCATTCATTTTTAGTAGATCCTATTTCCATTTATTTTAAGACACATTCCTTCATTGTTTCTGAACCTTTACTTATTCTTTTGAGGATTCATAGTTTTAACTAATACATTTATGTTTCATAAAACCATAGCTCCACCCATTAACATTATTAATGGAATACATCTATTAATATCCAAAAAACCATATTTATATTTTTTGATGAAATTTTATCATGAGAAACAAAAAATATGAACTTCATATGATTGAATGGAAAAATTTGGAAGAAAACAAATAGATTTAATAAATGGAAACAAATTACTAGATATAGATTGAGACTTTAAATGGATTTTACAATATTCCTAAGAGGACGTTGAATGATGGGTGACTTAACAGAACTGATTATTTGTATAAATAATAATTTTTATTATTATATAAATCCATTTTTTTAGTGTGGAAGTATGTTTTTTCACTATGATCTATCACCATGAACCCATATTATATGAATATAATGTAAATAAATAAGTTTCCATGGAATTTTACAAGGTTATACTAATATTTGTATACCTAATACATACTATGATGAGTCTTATAGAGTAATTTATATTATAATATCCAACTACTAATTAATTACATGTTCTGTGTGAAGTTAATATCATTAAAATACAATGTGCATATTTAGAATCCCAACATCAGTTTATGTAGATTCCCATTATTGTAAAAATATATAAAACATAAATAGTTATCTAAATATAAATTATTGATATATTGGTTATATACTATTCTTTTTCTTCTCTTGTTAAAATAAAATATATATCTTTCAATTTTTTTAAAATATATGTTCATAAATTCTATAAATTCCAATGTAAACGATGTCCCAAATAACCCAAAAAAAAAACTAGATCCACTAGATGATCAGTGAAGTATTTGGAAGAATTCTTACTCTATAAAATTTCATCCATTATTATATATTATTCTATAAAATTATTCTACTATAAAAATCATATTAATTAATTAATAGTAGATGATTTTATTTAGTGAATGTTCATTCTTAAGTGTGGTGCTTCAAAATAAAGTAACTCTATAATTTTCTCTCTTGAAAAATGTTTCTAAACAACATTTCAAGTTTCAATTTATTTTTAAAAAACTAATATTTATATGATCATTAATTCATAAGGATTTCTAAATAATCTATAAAATGGGAAAACATCAAAATCATCATACAATTATTATTGGAGTTTTTTATTTCATTCAAAATACTTATAATTATTTTCCAGTTAAAATGAAATTAAATTTTCCTAACATATTTCTATTGAAAATTATTTATCATACATGAATAGTTTAATTGTTAAATAATGTTATTAATTAATCCATTATACATAAACTTCCTAAATGTGGGCATTTAGATTTTCATAATTCAGATATGTATACTATTTTAGATAAACAATAATTATGTTATATCTCAAATTCACCCTCATTCTTGAAAATAAATTTTTTATTCTTATAATCATCACACTGATACACCATAAAATAATAATCCATTATTATTATTTTACCCATAATCACAAAAAATAATAATTTCTTACTGATTTATATTTATTTTATCAAGAACCAATTATATTCATGTATCACACCAAAATCAATAATTTCTATACTGAAAAGTAATCACTTTTACATCATATATTTATAAACACATCTATCTTGCATCTTTAATATATTCAAAAGATAGATATAAAATTATTCCAAATGAATTATTTTTACATGAGTGTCCAATATAAATTCTTTTTGTAAAACATTTTTATCATCTTCTAGGATATTTCATTTTCAAGACATCCTTATACTCAATTTTTCTATGAAAACATAATTTTATAGCACTCACTGCTAAAATATATAGAACTAGTGAAATTCATTTAAACATCACATATTCATCATTATTTGTACAAAAAAACGTCATCATTATTGAAATAAAATGTATTATTTGTATGATATGCCACAAAAACAGGCTTATATGTGTTTGAAAATGACACTTATGTTATAACATAAAAACATGTGTGAGATTTAGCTCCTTTGTTTCCCATATTATCACTATTCAAAACAATGTCTACTAGATTGTTTGTTCATATTATGATTTTATTTTTTATACATTTTTCATAACATTTAGAATACTATAATTGATTAAATTTATATTATTTGTATATAAATATGGGAAATGATTCCATTTTTATATTTTTTATCATGTGATAAACATAAATATTTTATATTAGTATTTCACAACTAATTAAATTTCACACTCTGCCTACCTCTATTAGTCGAATGAAATCACATGGACAACCTTATACAGCTTGGAAAAGAGCATTAATTTCTAAATTATTGAACTTTGATTTTTCGTCAGAAATGTAGTTTAAATCATGATATTCATTTTTTTAGTGTTACACTTTTAATAAGATGGATCATTTTTTATGAAAATGGTATTTTAGTAATATAATAGAAACAACATTGCTTATACTTATAACTAACACAACCCTTCAGGTTTACATATAATTTTTTTACCTTATTAAACATCACATGTGGTTGATGATTTTTTTCAATAAAATGAAAAATATAGATTATATCGTTCCTAAAAACCATTCTTCTAGATAGTTTTCATTAATATTTTATATTATTCTTTTCATCAATTTTAAGCTTTATTTCATGATATTTATACATGCATTGATTCCAATCACCCCTCAATGTTTTGAAAGACCACCCTAAATTTTTTATCCCTCATGATATTTTTTTAAATTTAAAAATGCTTTTCATGTACATAAATTTTGATGATAATGTATATCCCTCCATGTGTATCCTATAAACATACATTGTAAGAACAAACAACTCATTTAATATTATTCTGATCATATTTATAGTTTTATTTTGAAAAATTTATTATATCTAGAACACGTGTATCTCATTTATTTAATATATTCTTATTCAAGAGAGATATATATATAGGTTCTATTATTAGTATGAAAATAGAAGCAATATTTTATTACTTCTAAAATATATTTTAATATGAATTGGTGTTTTATTCCACACTTACCTGTATCCAATAATTATTTTCACCATACAATTCTCCCGCTTTTCCAAAATATAATTATTTTACAACATATATAATTCATAATCTCTAACTAAAATATTAAATATTCAAGATATACTCATCTTTATATAGAATTTTGATAATAATTTATCTAATTTTGGTACTCTATCTCACTGATTATAGTATAATTTCATTTTCATATTCATTTATATAAATACATTATTCTTAACAACTATATATTCTTTTTCCCATAAAAACACATCCATTGTAATATATTTTAATGTTACATTCATTAACTATTAAATTATTCACAATTAATCATATTTAATTCATGTGAGGGATATAATAAGTGTTCTCTTTCTATCAACACTATATTTATTTCCAAAATATTAGTTTAATAAATAATTTTACACATATTGTTTCCCCGGGTTATAATTTCTTCTCTGAAAGATTCCTTCATTTTTTCAAGTAACTACATCCACTATCCTTCATCTATAGTTCTCCTACTTCAAATGAGTTTTCCTGTCAATTTTTATCCTTTTGAATCACCAACGTGGAAATTTTAGTCAATTAATTTCCATTAATATATTAATTGAAATTTATTTATGTTATTACCATTAAATACCCTATTCATCATCATTATTCTATGGGTTTTATAGTCTCTGTAATTGTATTAATTTTCTATAATATTTTTATTCAATGACAATGATTTATTCATACCCTTAATAAAATTAAATTCAATGCTTCTCCAATGAAAGATTAATTTTCTCCACCATTTATTATATAAATTAGACTCACCCTTATTATAATCTTATGGATAGAGGGGATTTTTTTAGAAAAAAATATTCATATCCCATTTACATTAATTTATTTCAATGTAAAACAAGATTTTCTTGGTAGAAAAAACACCAATTTTCATAATGAAATAAGATATAAATCAACAATACCTATGTCTATGTAAGCCTGGATCAGTGTAGGAAAAGTTACTATTAAATTAGAAATTAATTATTTACATAAGTTTTAACATGTAATTAGACCTATAATAATGCAATAATTAAGGATAAATTTTGTATATATTCATTAAAATTACATTCCTCCATCTATATAATTAAATAGATAAAAAACTGAGTTATAATATTAAATGTTTCTCCCGTTTAATTTTTTTTTAAAATATAATCAATTATTTTCCATTCTATTTAAAATTATGTTTTCATATGTGAATGTTATATTGTGTTGAATAGAAATCACCCATGTGTAGTCTCTCTATCCCGGGATCCACATTAAGGGTTCCCTGAGCCAGGTTGACCACATAACCTGAAGCGCATCTCTACGAATTCCAGAGGCTGCTGACTAGAAGCGAGGGCCCGTTCTGTGTCTGTGGGAGGGTGATATAATGTCATATGTATTATGTATTATCACAATAAAAAGTAAATAGAAATTAATAATAAATATAGTAACTATATAAATGAATAAACTACATCAGAATAAATATTAATAATTCAACTGAATAAGAATCAACTGTGGAAGCTCACAAAACAATTTCATTCTATGATGACTATCTAAAATGAATGAATGGAAAACAAAAACCCAATAATACTATCAACTAAAAATAAAATATAAAATGTGTAATAACTGCATCACAAGCAATGCAAAAACTTATTCACTAGTCTCCATCTAATGTAACATGAACAATCAGGCATCTAAATCATCACACTTCCCTTTTTCAATAGCTAAAAGCATAAAATATACACCGGAGACAACGACACTCAGGTGTGGCATGAGATAAAATCCTAGTGGAATTACACCCATGGTTTCCCAAACATTACATTTAATTCATTAATAAAATACAATGTTTCATCAAAAAATAAATGAAGATAATTAATTAAGTGTAATAAAATAAAATAACTCTGCCCGGGTTTCCAACGACACCCATCCCTAATCATCTACCTATCCCTAATTCAAAAGTCTGAATGGAGTACCTTTAATAAGTAGGATCCACACACATATATATATAATCCTAAAAATACTATGTAAAACAAGGAAGATGCTTCCCCAAAGTTTGTGCTTTAACATGGTGTCTAAATCATGTGTCAAACAGGTGTGTTCTATCATACCAAAAAAATATCAAAATTCTAAAGAGATTCAAATCATCATTAACGTAAATCATCATAGAATCATTATTAATGTTCATGTTGATATTTGGATTCCAAATGCTTCTTGAAGGTCTAAATATGCTATATCCTTCTAATTATGTAATACCCTGAGTCTGTCCTAGGAAATCTTCTGAAATACCATGTTTCGCTCGAGGATTGGATTTACCATAAGTTCATCCTGATCTCGAAAAAAGGGATTGATTATCATACATGGTTGGCATATCCACCATTCCAATGGATCTATCCTTGATGGGACCTTTTGGAACCAATATCACTCATAAATATTTAAAAAGCTCGAGGATGTCTCGGTCTGGAAAATCCAATGACACCATCCACCGATGTGTAGTGGTAACCATTCAAGAATAAAGGATCCATGAATGGCCCTTAATATAGGACCAAACTTCTCCACCGTCCTAAATTTAATTAAAATTTCATAGCATAAGATATCAAAAATCATTATTATGTAATTTTTACCTTGAAATCTAAGGTCATACACCTATGAAACAGAAGGTATTAAATTCATAATGCAGCGTAAAAACATAAAGAGGAAAGATACTGTATCATTACATGAACAAAAAAACTTATTAATAAATAAATAATTATTCACAAATAAACATAAAAAAATCCCACAATTCAAGGTTTATAATTATTCTAAAATTACTATTTAATTTAAACACATCAAAAATGGGATGCACAACACACAAATTTAAATATATTAAATGTTTGGGAAAACAGAATTTATACTGACAACATGAAAACACCAAAGGGGGAGTTCGATCATGTTAAAAAAATTAAAAAGAATTAATTTTTGTTAAATAAAGCTGCAATAAATAGGAAAAGGAAATAAATTGAAAATATTGGATTCAATAGAATAATATCGGCAGAAACCAAAAAACGGCACAACTGTGTACTTTAAATTTGCAACAAAATAGAGGGATAGTGAGTAGAACCCCAAATATATGGTAATATTTGATTCTATGCTCCATGTAGACTTTTATTTGACCAAAAAAATAAATACGGGTGATTTGAGAAAAACCCAAAAATAGGGTAAAATCATTCTGTGGCGAACTACATGAATGGTAAAAAACAAAACTCTACGATTTCAATAGAGTGAGGCTAGAAATATCATATGGTTTACAGCTAACCTGATGAAAAAGAAAATAAATGATGAACGGATGCATGAAGATCATCCAGAGTGGAGAGAAGGTGGTGTGCCACCTAGAGAGAGGGGGATAGGCGATGATAGAGAGGGAGGTGAGGAAGAGAGATGAAAAAAATGCAGAAAAAGAAAAAGAAAAAAAGAAGAGAATAATAAAAGAAAAGAAAAAGGGAAAATAAAATGAAAAATAAAATAGAATAAAAAATATAGAAAATGGATTGAGTATAAAAATAAACAATGGTAATCTCTTATTTATTTATTTTTTATTTTTTTCTGTAACCCCTTCCTATTTTATTTTTAAATTTACTTTCACCCTTTATTTCATTTTTTAATTTTAATTAAATATATAATTATATATTTTCATTCCATAAATAATTATTTTAATCCTAAACATTGTGCTAAACTGTGATATAAATTTTTTTACAAATCCCCTACAACTATTTTAATTATATAAATAGATTCCCAAGACCCACAAGGGGGGGGGGGGGGGGTGCAAAGAAGCTAAATCAAGTTCGCATTAAAGAATTAGGTAACACAAATTTAAATGGTCCTTAACGGATTATGGTCGCAATGTTACAACCTCCCCTCTTTAAGACAAATCATCCACGAGTTTTCCTTATGAGGGTAGTGGAACATTGTCAGGGAAAATCTCTGTCCATTGTGGACGTACATCTGTCTCTCTCTCCGAGGTCTTGTCTTAAATGAGTCTGTATTTCAATAATACTCGAACCATATGGACTGACCTACCTTAAAGTACATTCATATTATGATTGATGATACTTATCAGATTCTCCTCAAAGGATGCATCTGCCAAAAGTTTGATGACGTCAGGGTCTAAATAATGAGATGGGTCTGGATGATATTTTAAGAGCTATGATATATGGAAAACATAGTTCATGGTACGACACCTCTAAGGTAACAATAACTGATAGTATACCAGCCTAACTCCCTCCACTATCTCAAATGGATTGATGTATGTAGGTAATAACATTCGGTGTCTCCTGATCTTCCTATGACCCAACCAAGGACATACATGCAGAAATACTCGATGTCCCACCCTGAACTATAAAGGTCTATGGTGACGATTGGTATAAGAATTATCTCTAGATCGAGCTATATTCAAATACCCCTAAATCACTTGCACATGATCAAAAGTATCCTAAACTATATGAGGACCCAACATAGCTGCCTCTCCTACTTCGAGCTAGCATAAAGGCGAAGAGAATGGTCGACCATAGAGGGCCTAATACAGAGCCAATTGAATTGTCACATGGATAATATTATTATAGGTAAACTCAATAAGAGGTATATTTTTCTCCTAGGAAACTTCAAAATCAAGGATACATGATCGTAACATATCCTATAACACTCATATAATTCACTAGTACTATCCATCGGTCTGAAGGAGAAATGCATTACTCAGAAGTACCTGTGAAGCCAACTCCTTTTGAAACCCATTCCATATTTGGGAAGTAAAGAAATAATCTATGTCAAAGGAAATTAAACATGGTACTCCATGAAGTCTCACTATATCTTAGATATATGGTCTTCCAAACTCATAAATTTTAAAGGACTTTTAGGCAGGTAAGAAATGAAAAACCTTGGTCAACCTATCAACAACCTCCCATACTGCATCGCTGCCTAGAAGAGATCTTGGAAAGAATGTAACAATATCCATGGGGACATCATTCCATTTACATTTAATAATTGATAGAGGATTTATGAGTCCATAAGTTTTTTGGGGCTCTGCATTCACATGTTGATAGTTGGAACAATGAGTGAAGATACCCACTATCTATTTTTTCATACCAGACCACCATTACTATCACCAGATGATTATATACATCTTGATCATCCCATATTGAACTTCCCAAATGGCTGCGTGAGATTCTTTCAATAGTTATTACCGTATACCTGAAGGTACCCATAAATGGCCATAGTAAAGGAGAGTTTCACTATAATCAACAACCAAACCAAGAGGTGGGTTCTCCCCTGTAATGCTTTCCCTCAAAACGATCCCCTTAGGATCAGCCAACTTTTACTTCTAAACTCTCTCTAGAAGAGATGACCTCACTGTAAGAGCTACTAGAACTAATTGCACACGCTGTTTTAGAACATTCAGATGCATCTAAAACAAAAATCCATCCTCCTCCACTCACTACTGGCTACCAGAATGAATTATGTTGGTGTCTTGAGGATTAAAGCATCTTCTATGGCATTACCCATACTAGGGGTATAAGCAAGATCAATGTCTAATTAATGACTGTATTTGACCCATATGTGCTTCCTGAAGTTCATGTCTTGTTGATTGGAGATGTATTTTACACTTTTCTAATCAATGTAAACAACGAATCTGTCGCCCAACAAGTATTTTCTCCAACAACACAGTGAATGAACCACAACTTCCTACTAAAGGACGTGTATATGATGGTTATGCTCGTGAGGTCTCAGTTGGTGGGATCCATAATTCACGACCCAATCACCCTACATCAAAACTGTACCCAACTTGATCCCCGAAGCATCACATTAAATAATATATAGTTTACCTGCTCAGGAAGAATCCAGATCGGAGCTGAGGTTAGTTTTCCTTTCAACTCAATAAAAGAATTTGGACAAGCATCTGAGCAGATTAATTGTACACCATTCTTAGTCAGGGTTGGAATATGGTTTGATAAGTGGGAGAAATATAAGATGAAATTCCTAAAATAGCTAGTAAGCCCCAAGAAACTACACATGTCAAAGAAATTCATGGGAAGCTCCCATGAAACAATGAAGATCAAATTGTTTCGGTAAAATAATACTTCTGGTTCAGATATAATATGACCCAACAAGTGAAATTTTTCAATATAGAAGTGGAATTTGATGAGCTTAGTTTATAGATGGTTCTCCCTTAGTGTAGTTAGTATGATCATAAGATGGGTTTCATGGTCGTGTCTGGAATGTGAATACACCAATATGTCATATATGAAGACTACAATAAAGGAATTAAGATTCGAGTTAAAAACATGGTTCATCAGATCCATGAAGACGACCAATGCATTTGTGTGTCCAAATGGCATAACCAGATACTCGTACAAGCCATACATACATTAGCATGCTATACGTGGTATTTCATATGGTCACACATGTAACTTGTGGTATCTTGAACTCATATCAATCATAGAGAAATTTGTTTCTCCCTGGAGTTGGTCACAGAGATCATCTATATGAGGAAATGAATATCAATTCATTACCATGATTTGGTTGAGAAGAAGATAATCCACGCATAACCTGAGGGTACAATCTTTTTTATTGGAAAAAAAGAACAGGTGAATCCCACGATGATGTTCAATGTCGGCTGAAACCCTTAGCCTTGAGGTCTTCAAGATGCTTTTTGAGTTCCTATAGCTCTGTTGTATCCATCATATAAGGAAGAATACACACAGGTTCTGTCCTAGGAATGAGCTCGATAGTGAACTCCACATCCCTCATAAGAGGTAAGGTAGATAAATCTTCAGAGAAGACATCCCTAAAAATATCCACAACTAGAGAAAATTTAACTAGCTTTGTTGCCTGATTTATCATGACTAGACATGCTAACTGTGTTGTCACTCTTCCCATCCATACATATTTAGGTTCATCTCGATCTTCCTGGAAATCCCATTCTATTTTGTGTAGATATCTGTCTCCCCTAGGGGATTTAATGGACACCTGACGGTGATAGAAATCCACATGATAAAGATAAAGAAAAAGCCAATTCATACTGGGAATGACTTTGATTCCATACATATCAAGGATATAGAAGATCCAAATGAAATGGTACCCCCCATATCTCAAGGTTCACTCTTGGAACAGTCATACTCAACCTATCCTGGATCCTAATAGAGTGTCTAGAGACATGACATCGTAAGGGTACCCAATCAGAAAACCAAGAAATTTAACACTGGTAGAAAATAAAAAGGAGTGTGATGTTCTGGTTTCTAAAATGGAAATAACTAAAGTAGAGGATACATGAATAGTGCCTCTACCCATAGATGGTCATACACTATGCTCTTCTAGTCCATGGTTGCACTGCATTTATGACATCTGAACCACGACCTAGAGATAATACCTGGTTGGCCTAAGAAGGTCTAGTATACTGACGCTGAAAATATAAAACATGATATCCTTGACCATGACATCCACCATTACCTCGGCCTGATCAACTGGTGGAAAAAAAGAACTTTCATCCTATTTTGGAGTCATATATCTCTTTCCTGAGGGAGATGTAGGTGCGGATCCCCTACCACTGGATGCTGAATAGAAATATGACAGAAATGTTGATGGTGACCCATCATGCCATAATCAAGGATCTTATTCAGGTCTCTCATGCTCTATGGATTCTTATGACTATCTATTCTGCACTGATGACATGTGACTTAGCTATCAAAATGTGTTGGTTTTCTAGGATTTCCCCCATGTGCACTTTCAAAATGTCATTCCCAGCTATAGGAAGAGCCATCAACCTGTCTCAGAACTGATCCTCCCTGGCGAACCAGTTTAGCTTCCCAGAAATTCCATTTTGATATTAGAGCCTGATTTACGATCTTTGTGATAGTAGTCAAATTAGAGACATTCACCAGTGAGCTAATAGTATACTCATGTCCATCCTCCAGACATCTCGCAGTAGTCTACACATCACCAGTCAGAGATAAGGAAAAATGCAGATGCTCTGCTAAAAAACAAGAATACTCTAACACAGTCATATCACCTTGGTGAGGATGTTGGAATTCCCTTGCTTGATCATATATCAAAATATGTGGGAAAAGTGACCATAGAAATATAGATGGAAATAATCCCAAACCATGTCACTTTTCTTCTCATCCTGAGGAAAAACATCACACCACTTCATGGAAGATTCACAAAGCATGTAAACTTCTTGTTGGACCATTTTCTCTAGAAGTGTATCAAGGTGGTTGAAGATAGAATTTATGGCTTCTAACCATGACTCTGTAGAAAAATGTCCACCACTCCCAGAGAAGGAGGGAGGGTTCTACTTCAGAATGTTCTATGTGAGTTCTTCTATAGATGGGGAAGGTCTGGGGATATTGTGAACTTACTTCTTAAATGTAAGTAGACTATCCCCAAACTGGGCATTAGGGTCCCTCAGAATATCGGCAGGAGGTAGTACCAAATGAGGCACTACAAGAGGTACCACTGCTGGTTTGGGACACACCATATCTAGAATGTACTAATAACAACTATCATAAGGCACACCACAATGATGTTGCAGTGACACTAGTCTACAACAACCAAACACACTCCTTTAGATAAAATTGTAAAAAAAAGGGGAAAATAGGTAAGGCTCAAAAAGTGGGTTGGTATATAGTCTGCCTCTGAGCAATAAAAAATAGATAACCCACTTCAAGATCTACCTTTTGAAATGGAAGGGGGAACTAAGAAGGATTACTAAACAAGGAATACTGTCAATTTCCTAGTTATGTCAGGTTTACATTTAAAAGACTGTCCCTACATTATCATTAAGAAACCAGTGTTTCAAAAACATTTACCACTAGTAACAACAATACTCACATTCAAAAATGAAAATGCAAACTGAAAGAAGATATGGCATGGAAATATGCATGTCATTTTAATCATATGGTGTCTAATATGATTCATGTAATATATTTCCCTCATATCATTGGGTTTCAATGCTAGAATCTCATTGCCTCAACAATATAAATACTAATAAAAATGAAAAAATGAGTCACCCAATAGTTATGTCATATCCACAATAATGGTCATAATCAATAACCGTAATCCCAAATCTTGAATTTGGGTTTCCCTAGTACCTGGGTTTACTACGTCCAAGCCCGAGGTATATTCCAAATCCCTATATCAATGTTTCTTGTCTAACCCAAACAGTAAGACAAAAGAAAAAAATTGTATCTAATACCACTTTGAAGCATCCCAATCTTGGAAACCACCAGAAGGGTGCCACGAGCTGGGTTGGACCTATAAGATCAAGAGAATTCTTCCCGAACACTAGAGGCTACAAAATAGTATAGAGGTTATTTATCATTTCCATGGGGAGACTATGACCTCATAAGTAATAGGTATTATCACAATGGAAGTAAACGACAATTAATAAAAAATATTGGAAGCACATAAAAGGATAAACTGCAGTATAAAAAATATGAATAAACAAATAGAATAAGAATTGTGCATGGAAGCTCACAAAACAATGTCTTGCTATGGTGGCTGTCTAAACTAAAAGAAAGAAATATAGAAACTCATTCATACGATGAACTAAAATGAAATGTCACAAAGTGAAAAAACTGCATCATGAGAAAGGCTCGTTCCTCTTCCCCTGTCTCCATCTTATGTAGCAAGATCAATCAAGCATCAGAAGTATCACCCTTACCTTTGTCAATACCTACAATCAGATAATATACATGGGTGACAATGACACCCGAGCAATGTGTGAGATAAAATCTTAGTAGGCCAGCATCCACTATGTCTAAACCATTCCATTTCATGTTGTAAAAAATGTAGTGTGCCATTATATAATAAATCCATATAATTAATTATGTGCTATAATATAAAATAACTCGGCCCATGTTACCAACGACACCCATCACTAATCACTTCCTTTGACCTAATCCAGATGTCTGAAAGGAGTACTTGTAATAACCAAGATGCAGATATGTATACATATATATTCCTAGAAATGCAATTTAAAACAAATAAGAGGCATACCCAAATGCTTGTTCTTCATCATGGGGTCTAAATCAAGTCTCAACCAGGTGTGTTCTAACATAGTAGAAAAATAAAAAAATTCTCAAGAGATTCAAAGCAGAAATAGCCTAAATCTTATAATGAATAGTTATCAATGATCATGTTCAGTGTTGGAGTATGATACCATCCCAAAGGTATCACAATGTTACACCCTTCAAATTATCCAATACCACTGATCCCGTCCAAGGAAATATTCCAAAAGACCAAGTCTCTCTCGAGGCATGGCATTACCTGAATCCGTCCCAATCTCGAAAAAAGGAGTCGAGTATCATCCAAAGTTGTTGTATCCACATTTCCAATGGATCCATACTAGATGGTCAATTTTGGAACCTGTATCACTCATAAGTATTTAGAAATCCTGGTAAATTCTTGCTCTACCAAATCCTAAAACAACGCCCCTCGACACGTAGTGGTAATCGGTCTCGAATAAAGGATCGAAGTGTGGCCCTAAATACGATAACCACCTTATCCCACACTCTAAATTTAATTAAAATTTCACAATATATGATATGATATAGCATGAATTTGTAATTTTCATCTTGAGATCTATGTTGATATAGTCATGCAACACAATGTATTAATTTAATATTGCAGCTTAAAAACGTAACAAGGAAAGATACTGTATCAGCACTCGAATAAATATTAACTTTTTAATAAAGAAGTAATTTATCAAAAATAACCAAAAAAATCCAACAATTCAAGGTTCATAATTATTTATTTTAATCACAAAAAATGGGTTGTGTGACACATTCACTTAAATAAATTACATGACCAGGGTAACAGAATTTATACTGACCATGTCGGCACAATCATGGGGGTTTCCAACCATGTTACAAAAATTTAAAAAAATTTATTTATGATAAATAAGGATGAAATATTTAGTCAATGAAATTAAATTTAAAATATTGGGTGAAAATGAACAAAGTTGGTAGGAACCGACGAATGACACAACCTTGAGTTTTTATAATTCACAAAGAAATATAAGGAAATATAGTAGAACACATAACATACCGTCTCAGATGACTCTATGATTTTTGGAAGGCATTGATTTGACTTATATTGGAAAAATCAAATGATTTTAGAAAAACCCGAATATAGGGTAAAATAATTCCATGACGGACAGCTCGAAGGATACTCATTGAAAAACTATGATTCCAAAAGCTTGAGGTTAGACTTACTTTACGATTTATGGTGAACCTAACAGAAATGAAATACAGATGTAGAGAAGGGGAGAAATGATCATATGAAGGGGGGAAAAAGTGGTGCTCCACCTAGGTAGAGGTTGAGGAGTGACATGAGAGAGGGAGGAGAGGAAGAGAGCAGAACAAAGAAAAAGAAAATAAAAAGAAAAGAAAAAAAATAAGGGAAAATAATAGAAAAGGAAAAAGGAAAATTAAATGAAAAATAAAATAGAATAAAAAGGATGGAAAATTAAAGAAGATAAAAATAATAAAAAATAGTAATCTTATATTTTAATTATTTTTATTTATTTCTGTCACCGCCCTTCAATTTTATTTCTAAATTTTCTTTTATCCCTAATTTATTTATTTAATTTTTTAAATAACTTCTTATTTTTTTTAAATCCTTAATTAATTATTTAAATCCCAAAAAACACATTAATGCGTGATATAACATATTTTATAAATCCCCTACAAGTATTTAAATAGCTACTTGGGACCCGTAGTGGGGCGTGCAGATGTGCGCCCTGGGTTGCAATAATATATTTGGTAACACAAATTTAAATGGTCTGTACCAGATTAAAGCATGGAAAATACACCATAAAATACAATTCAAGTATATATATATATATATATTATATTTATAAGATAATCATAATCATGAAAATATATAGAATACAGAATATTAGAATAATGTTTTATAAAATTGTTTTCTTGGAGACAGTCTCTTTATATTAACATCATTTGGACTCTAGAATGTCCTACTTCATTTTAGTTGAAATTTACCTTTCAATTGCACTAGATTAAACTAAAATTTTCAATGTGAAACATTATCACTTATCAGGGAATAATTTTTATAATAATTTTAAAATTAGACATTGAAATAGAGTTGACATGACATTAACAACCTATGTATTAATTGTATAAATTCATCATTATTCATCAATACTTCACCCATTAATTTTCAAATATCAAGATTCAATGATTATATAATCTCTTTTATATCATATTAACATTAAATATTGTGGGTAACAATGTTATTTACTTATGAAATCATGGAATACACATACATATTTTCAACATCTTCTATCAGTGTCACATCCACCTATTTCTTAGGCCAAATAATCCTGAAATCTATTGGAATATATCCATATTTCCTCACATGTTGTTATTTATTAGAACCATTATTATATTTATTGATACCTCTTATCAATCATTCCTTTTAATTTCAAATAATACCTACCATGGAAATATTATATGAAAATTATCATGTGTGTGTTTAGAAAAGTTACACCTTCCAAGAATTATTCATTGCCTTTAAACCATATCATTTTCCTTGTGTTTATTTCAATTAATTTTCAATATTATTCCTTTCCTCTGATATATTATGCCCCACATACATATTTCAATGACATGAACCTATCTTCTATAGTAACATCCTTGACTTTTTATTATGATTTCTTCTTTTTTTCTTTTTTTATTGGGTGAAAACATAATTGTTTCATTATTTCATTAAAATTATGGGATGAAATTTTTTATATCATCCATAGACTAGTCCTCTTAATGTTTTGAATTTTTTCCTTCATATAAAAAGAGTTTTTTCATTAGTTATAAAGAATCAATCACTATTATGATGACCTATTATTTTACAATTTTCAATTATTTTTCAATATATACACAAATATTTTATGTTATTGATTTTTTTGGAATATGATGGAAAATTGTATATTGATAATTTATATTATTTATATATTTTAAGATAAATGTATTATTTCAATATTTACAAATATTTTACAGATTTTTAAAATAATTTATGGCATATTGTATGAATTTTTAATAATGTTAGTAGTAGCCATCAAGATAGTTTTAATCTCCATTTTTTTCAATGGTTGATGTATCTTCTAATTCATAACCATTATCTATATTATTCAAATAATATTGTGTGGATCCTCTACATATACTCTTTTCTCCTAATGTTATGGAAATTTTAGTATTCTTTTTAACATTCGTCATGCTTTTCAAACTAAGACTACTGCATAAACTATTAGTTTATAAAGATTCATCCAATTTTTTGTTATAGTATTCTTTATATGATCATAAGATGAAACATATAATGAAATCAAATACTTCTTGATTCTAGATTTAGTGAGAAACCTCATTGAAACTTTGAACATGAATTTTTTTCATAAATAACTAATTATTAAATATAATTAGATTATGTCTCTATAAGTAATATATCTTCATCATGAAATTTTAACATTTATGTGTTATTATGTTTGTCAATATGTTATAAAATTTCATCACCTTTATAATTTTACTTTTGGAATTTTGTTTATGGATCACACACTCTTACTATAATACTTCTTATAAATCTTATACCCTGCTTTGATTAATAAACAATAGATTGTTCATGACATATATCATTTCATTCAGTTCATGGAATCCATCCAAACATCATTTTTTATAAAAAAATTATCAGAAACGAATTTCTTTTGATATTTATAATATAAGTTTCTACATTTACTGGATATAAAAAGCAACATTTTTTTCCTTATATGAGTATTATGAGAGCTTTCCTCTCACTTCATATCCTTTACATCCTCCGTTTCATTTTGATTCCTTCCCAAGCTAGTATTTTATTTTTAATTTTGATTGACCAAATAATTGATATAAATTAAAACAAATTGGAAACATCATTCATAAGATGTTTAAATACATTGTAAAATAATCAATAAAATATTAAACAGATTCATATATACCACAAATATTTCATTATCCATCAAGAGAATTAACTATGATATATTTTTCAAAACATCTTCCATCAAAATTTGAATATATTTGTAGTGCATCCAACTTGAGTTTATATTAAGATTCTGGATTCCATAACATTAAATAATCATTCTAATTCATATTATTTATGTTTTTAAATAGTACATTTAGTTTTCTATAGACCATGTATAATTCATTAAATAATTTCTAGGGATGATTTTAAGAATTATGAATGTTCTATCACATTATCAACCCAAGAAATTATATCGATAACTACAAAAATATATAATTAATATTAATCAATTTAAATAGGTATGGTAGAAAATTATAGATAAAATCAAGAGGTCCTGAGATTTTATAATAACACAGAGTCTGAGAGGATCCTCCAGTCATCCATAGATGGGGGGATTCATGGTTGAATATATTTAACTGATTACTATCAATATAAAGTTTTTTCCCTATCAGTTAGTTGAATATATGTCACTATTAGAATTTATGGAATTATGTATATTACCTACACATATTTCCACACTTTTATGAAAATATTATAAATAAAATAATATTCATGGATTATTACTCAGTTCAAAATTAGTGTGAGAACATAATCCTTTTAATTTTGAATACAATTGATACATTATTTTTCATCAAATATTTTTTTTAACATCTACTAGAGTTTTTAACGATTATTAACATAAACCCACAATGTGCATCCAACCCATTAAGTCTCATGAATCTTAATAACACTGAATATTTTCATTTTATAATGTTCTAAAAATAGAATACATCTTTATCATTAAATTTTTAATTGACGAGATTAAATTCTCATTGTCCTTTTTTATTACAGCGTAAAATTTAATTTTGACACTATCTCTTTTTTAGAAACTAATGATTCAGAATTATCAACATTCCATAGAACTAAATATTCTAATATAAAAAAGCGACTCAACTAAATACCCTTTGATTTATTTGGTGAAAACATTCCGATATCAAATTTCATCACTACAAAAATTATCTATATTAGTTACATCTTATATATTTATATGATTACATTTAATGATATGTAAATCTTTAATTTATTCTATGATTCCATATATTTTTTTGATTAAAACTAGTTGATCTCTAAATTTTTCCCCTTATTAAATTTTATTAAATACCTTAAAAGAAACATTTAATTTAGGAGTGTAAAATATTTTTCAGATCGTAGAATAATTTTGGAACCAATATCTACAATAAAATGTTAATACAATAACGAAATTCATTTTTAAATATTATACATCAACATATTGTTCATCATCATAATATTTATTTTTTACCACACAAAAATTTTAGTTTCCAATTTTAATTTATGATTACTTCCTTAGACATACATGAATAATTTCATTTAGGAATATTTTTATACATAATTCCATTTACCAAAACATGCTGAATGATTGTATTATAGTGTTCTTATTTTAGATAATTATAATATTACTATGAAAAATCCATTTTTTCTCAAGAACTCCTATAACCATTGATAAATTTTTCACTTCTTGTGATCTTCCTATACTTATATCTCCACATTATCATCAATTATATTTGTAAAAATCATATGCACTCATAAACTTGTATCTTCTTGGGACTCCCATTTTGTGTCACAAACAACATTGATTCTTGGATCTCTAGATCTTTTAGTTTTTATTTCTTATGGACTACTAAAATTTATATCAAATAACATTAAACACATGAATCCTCCATATTATATATTTTATATAAGTGTCTATAACATTGAGGGAAAATAATTTAGTTTTATGTGAATTTCTAGATAATTTTCTTTCAGTAGACCTCACATATATTCTTAGATACTCATGTATATTAATAATCGATCGTATTAAAAAAATTTCTAAAAAATCAGGTTATAGGACTGTATCATCAATTATGTAGCCACTACAATATTTATTTCATTATATCATATTATCCACTATCTGATAAAAAAAACCTCCCACAATCATGTCCTCATGACGATTAATTAAATGAGAGGGCTATAAAAAAGAAACCATGATTTTTGAAATTAACCAAATGTTTTTCCATTCCAGAACACATAAAATTTATCTCTTTTGTCTCCCAATGTATATAAATTTGGAATCATTTTTCATAATTCATTTTTCTTGAGTTTATTTTATTTGATAAAATTATTAAAATATAATTAGAATATCCATATTTTATTTAATTTAACCTTATCATTACTAAATATAAATTCTGGTATTATGTCATTAGTATGATTATTATGAGGAACATATTTATTATGTATTAGACTTATATACTTTTTTATTTTTCATTCAGTCACTAATTTTACTCATTAGATTAATTTGGATACCTACTACTCCACTACATGGTATTGAATATCAATTCTACAATTTTTTAATGTTGTGTTTTCATAATCAAATGGATTCTTATTGTGGTATTCTTAAAATATTACCATTGAACGACCATTATTATTAGGGTCCTATTTATTGAAAATCATTTCCTCTTTACAAACATTATATAAATGACCAATATCTTACTTATGAATCCTAAAACCCTTGAGGTTTCCATCCCTTGATTGATTATCATATACATCATAAATATATTGAGATTTTCAATCTTAAACATCATTTTTTGGTGTCTACAAAACCATTTCACCCATTCTTCCATATATTTTCAAATTACACATTATTTATTTTATTATTATATATAAATATTTTTTAGGATGTTAATACTTCTATTTATACCGGTTTCTAACAAGTTTTTTGCAATATCACTATATGAGTCAGTATATTGAAGTCTAATTTTAGGATCAAGACATGTTTATTATTATTTTCATTCAATCATATGTTGTCTAAATACATGTAAATCTGGAACAATTCCACTGAACATATAAATATTTCATTTTATATTCATTTAATAAATTATATTTCTGCTATTATGAAAAGATAAGAATATTCAGTAACATGTGTACTTCATTATTTGAATAATAGTATTCTACCATATAATTGTTAGAATATATTCATGTTTGTAATAAAATAGAAATATGATATTTCTATTCATAAAATATATTTTCCAATGACTATCGTGATCATCCCACATGTTCCTACTTCTGGTAATTATTTTCAATGTATTTTAATATATTTTTCTAAAATATAAGGTTTATATGTTCAATATGAATTATTGAATCATCTTTTGTGATTCTATGTCCAGTATATATTTATGTTTACATAATATTATAATGAAAATTTTTATTTTTCAACACCAATATAACATTTTTTATTTTCAAAAAATTTTAAGGTGAATGTGAGAACCCTCACAAAAAAATAGTTTAAACACCATATGATATTACATTTTTGTTGAAGAACAGTTTGATCCAAATGGAATCAAACTCCCTAAATAGTATCCATGGAATAGAATTTACCTAAGTACTAGGATCATCCATCAATATGACTCAATAATGTTTCTCCATGTTTTCCAAATATTTCATGCATTCATCCATGTTAATAATCCCTATTGTGAAGCCTCTAATCAATATGTAGTTCTTCCTTTAATCCCACACACCTTGCCCCATTATAGTTTACACTCTAATAAATCTTCCAATCATATGGATGATCACATCCTTTGATGCCTTAATATCTAAGACATTCTGCAAAATTTATTCATCTGAGTATATAATAATATCCTTATGTTTCACCGCTGATGATATCTGACACTGAGAGTCAACAATTGATCCCACCACATACTACTTCCAGGGGGATGTGCAATCTTCTCCCATTTTACAACATGAAAATGAAGAAGCCTTTCCCCTTGATCGTCCTTATTCAAGTCATAATTATCACCTTGATAAGTGGTTTCATCAACCGCTAGGGTGATCAGTAGCCTCAAAGGTCACATGAATAACTCCTTCTTGAGATTCAGACTCTATAGAGGTGAAACATCTCATAAGTCTTCCAACGCATTTTTCACACCATCAAAGGTAGTTTAACCTTTTTAGGGACCTAGTTACTGGAGGAATAGGTATGTTACAGTAGTCGTTCCTTGGTCACATCTACTAGTTATTCTTTATATATCCTTATGAATTAAAAAATTAGCTTTTGACCATCCTTGACGGTGATCTAAAATAGCCCTCTTCAATTCCAACTTCCATGGACTAAGTAGGGGTTTTTGAAGGTGAGTACCCCACCACATGAAAATCATCCCCTACCATAGAGGGATCCTAACTAAGGGCGACCTCAATCTCAATACCTTCCCTAGGAGAATTACCCTCCCCATATCTCATTATTTCAAACCAATTTTAATATTTTTTTAAACATCCTCTATATTTAACATTCTCAGCGTAAGAAAATTTGGCATGTAAGGCCTTCAATGATAAGTCAAAACCACATGGTTGTTCAAAACCATGGACCATTAATTGAAATGAATAAAAGTTTCATCCAAGACCAAGCTTTTAGGATCCTCACCCATGGATAGATCATCATTAACTTTTTGATCCATGGTAGCTTCATTGGGTTATGCTAGCTGCATAGCCAGACCAATATCCAAGTGTACCTCCCTCTCCTATTGTGAAATCACTGCTTGAAATATACCTAAATTCTTGCTATCCAAAAACCTCCCTTCATAAAATACACTATTAGATAAGGGAACATCCAAATACTTTTTTATAAGCTTGATAATATTAGGGATTTTGGTGATTAGATGATTATCCTTTGAAGCAATCCGTAGAGTCTCTACTACTTCAGGGATTCTAGACCCATAAGAGAAATGATGAACCCATCAACCTTCATCAGTTCTTGAACATTACTTCCCCAAAGGGTATCCATGTCCATTACCATTTATCGTCTCCCCTTGTGTAGTCTTCCTTCCTTGCCGGAAAGAAGAAGACATATGTCCAAGTTGAAAACATTGTGAATATAAGTCCATCAAGGACTCAAACACAACAGGATGATTCCATCAATACACCTCTCCAACAATAATCCAAATCCATTAAAGAAGAGTTTTATAGACATCAACATAAACATAGATACATAGAGAGATTGGGTGACATATAACACTGGTTATCGTGTCCGAACATAGATATCTACCAACCATTTTACCAAGCATACAGATAACAGAGTTGTTCTGAAAGGGGAGAGGAAGCTCATGAAATATTAACCACAGAGATGTTGTCGGAGCTTCCCACTTTATAGGAATATTAAAGGACCATCTTAATAAGTAAAAGATGCAAACTTCGAAGGATTTAGGATCCCCAAACAATGTAGAGATCATGTCTTCTGATGACACAAAACGAATCATGGTATTCCACTTATCGAGGACATTCACCGTCGCCCGTTCTGGAAGTACCTAAGATGGAAAAAATAATTAGAAGACCTCAATTAGTTGGAACTATGAGCTGAAATGAGCGACCAAGGACTGGTTGTGGAGAGTTGGTGCATCATTAAATTTTGAGATCGAAAGCTTGAGCTGAGGGGAGCCATCACGATGATCTGGTTCCTTAGGAAAAATCACAATTTTAGGGAATAGATGGATGCCTCTGGGATTAGAGAACATGATAAAATGAGGAGGGATCTCCATTTTAGCAGGGTGGTTTCCCTCCCCCACTAATGGGGCAGGGGCTGTAGTGATATTGATTACCGGCTAGGTCATGGTTGAGGGTACTCTATTGCGGCAGAACCTACCCACTCCCAAAGCATGAGATCTTGAACATCTATGTTTCTAATACCCCCAAACATCAAGTCTCTTTTGTTTATATTAACTAAAATGATCCAATATTACTACAAAAATTACACTCTTATAATTTATTCTTCTCACATGTAGTTCCAATGAAAATTAAATAAATTTTACTTGAATGTATTCCAAAAGTATCCACCCTATAGCATCCATAATTCTCATGTGAGATTTTATTGATTTTCACTCTATATCAACACATTACTTATTCCTTGATGTTTATCCCAATAAATCTTATCATATATAATTCAACTTCTAAGTATAAATGTTTCAATGACTTCCTCCTTTAACTTTTACATTAGTTACATCCAGAATCCTTTATTGACTAGTGTGTATATATTCAATGAGTTTTACTTATATAGATTATCGCTCTAATAACACCATAGGAAACATCAAAATCATTATTCATCATTAACATATTCATTGATATTTTATAATTCATTTTGAAAAAACTAAAACATCCACATCATTATCATCCCTTATGATTTCAATTTGATTGTTTGGGATCCAGATAATGTGAATTTATATTAAAAAATGTAAAATATTTTGATCTCATATAGGATGTGAATATTTAATGGATTATAGAATATATAAAAATACAAAATGTAGACTAATTTTAATTACATTTATGTATTGAATATAAAATAATAATATATGTCCCATGATGAATAAGTGGAATTTCATGAGGATGTAATAAATTTCCATGAGTTTGTATTATTTTTCATTATTGGAAATTATTAAGTAAAATTAAATTAGAAGGATGGACATCAATTAATTTAATGCCTCGACCCCAGTTACCTAGAGTTGGTTCATTATTACATAAAATTTGTATGATACAACGAATCATGTCATAAAAGACCAATCAGTTTAGTATCGTTGGATGTACGAGATATATATATAAGTTTTAAATTACATTATGAAATGAAAAACAACAACATTGTGTCCTCTTTGAACACACCTCTATCCCTTATCCAATTACAACATTTTAATTGTAATATATTTCTTGACATCCTGGAAAAAATAAAACATAACAAAGGTGTGTGCTTAGATGCTCAGTAAGGATAAAAATATGAAAAAAACAATTATAAATAAGCATAAACATTTAAGGAAATGTTTAAAAAATAAAACAAAAGCCTTTTAAACATAAAAATCAAAATAATTTGGAAATGATAAATCAAATAATATCAATTACTTATTAACATTGATATTCTACTTGTCGAATAATATCATTTAACATCAATAGGTAATTTCATAATGATGGAATGCATAATGTCGGACATCATAACAATATAGTCAAGGCCTTATTCCATGACTACAAATAATGTTTTTTCAATTCCTTGTTCCAATCCACTAATTTGTCTCATTAGACCTGCGGATGCATCGAGGAGCTATAGCGGGCTCCACCCATCACTTACTATGTCCAATGCATTCCTCATATAAAATTGTTAAAACATAACATAAACATTCATATAAAAACTAGCATATGAAATATTTATAATTTTTCCATAGACCCTAAATTGTATAAAAACAACACATCCACAGTAAAAGATATCTATTTTTTTTAATATAATATGGAGAATTTATCATAATAAATCAACTTCAAACATGTGTAAAATCCATCAAAGTCTGTTGACATAGATAAAATCACAATAATTTGAGAGAAATATATCTTTATATTTTGAAATAATATAAAAGTCACATAATTATAAAAGAAAACATTTATCTTTAAAATATTCTTATAATCATGTAAGGGAAGCTATAAAGGTGTTATAATGGTAGAAAATATCCTCACTCTCCGTAAAAGCTAGAAACCATTCTTTTTTTTAATTTTGTGGAAAAGGTCATAAAGGACATTTTTTGGAAAATGAAAGAATGATTCATTTATAAAACTTTTATAAAAAGATAAAAAAGGGTATAAATGAATATAATATATAGTCTTGGAATGAGTAGAAAATATTTAGAAATACAATTTTATGAAACACAAATGTGGATGATAAAGAGGTCCCAATATATACTCACGTATAAACATCCTCGGATAATGAAGAGATTGTAGAAGTAAAAATTACCTTGTAATTTTCCTTTGAATAGGGTATGTTTACCTCTTGTATATTTTTTAAATCATTGTTATTAAATTATAAAAAAACACATACATAAATATGATATCATATATGACATTCTAATATTCCATTGTAAGCAATATTTCAGTAGTATCATTATTTCATGTGTTATCTAATTTGATAACTTTTATATGATTTTTTACATAAGTCATAATTTTTTTGGATAGGATGTATTTTATTCATATTCTAAATTATATTAAGTACTTAAAAATTATTTTTAATCATAAAATGAAAATTATTCTTGAATGATTGCGATGGGGAATGAATCTCATCACGTTCTTGGAGACGATAATCCGTACGTACGCACGAATGGAAATATCATCCTATTGATGGTGTATCCAATGTAATTGGATGGTATTAGATATATAGAAAATTATTATAATGTTATATTTATTATTCACATCAATTTTACTCATTATTATGACCATCCAAATAATGATGTGTTGAATAACAAACTACACCACGACTTGGAGACGGTAAGCCGTATGTGCACAGGTATGATGACTTTTTCATTCATAGGATGGATTGATTAATGAATATTGTTGTACCATATTTATAATTACATCATAGTAAGTATAAGTTACTGGATTAATTATTTTTTTATGGAAACAACATAAAAAGAAGATGTTGAAGAAGAAAAAAACTTTGAAAGAGGTGATGAATGTATTACCTATTCTTTAGGTGCTTTCTTTTGATTTGATAAAAAGGGCTGCTTATGTTGGCTTATGATAAAATTAAGCCCTTTATTTTGAAGTGAGGGTAGTTGGGGGGGATATTTTATCTGGGGTTGGATGAGACAAATGGAATTGGATGTGTGATTTTGAGAGAAGGGGAAGTACCCTTTTATAAGAGAGGTGAGGGTCACTTTAGGAAAATCACGAAATATTATTTTATCATACAATAATATTAGGTTTATAATTTCCCCAAGAGGATTTATTTCTAGTAAATGGTGAATCTGGGTTGAAAACCTATCAACCAATATGTTTTAGATAGGATTAGGTCACCATATTAACATTAATATTTAGATTTAACTCTTAGTTAAATAATACAACTTTTACCTTGTATTCTTGTATTATTATAATAAATGGTGAATAAACATATTATAAAAAGACAATAGAACCCCAATGGGTTCATAATTGAGATATATATTCTTATAATGGTTCTTTGGATAAACCATAAATTTTTATGAATATTATATCAATTAATATTATAGTATTTTTTTCAAAAAATCATTTAAGTCAATTTTGACACTATTTTGTATTTGGCTTTTGTGAAAGTCCTAAAAACATTATCACTTGGAAAAAAATTATTTAATCAACCCCAAAATGACATATTAACATATAAAATTCTTCTAATACATCAAAAGTCTCAGTTTACAAATATGTTAATATTTATAATATCAATTATTTTAATCTTTCAATAATAAGGTAATTACTGCATCATCTTTGTGTCAAAAACAAAATTAATTATTTAATGTCAAAAAATTATTAATAAAATAAAACATTGTTTGAAATATATAAATATTTTTAATGAATATTTATAGTCTAATTAATCCAATATATAACCCTATATTAAAAATGATTTAGTTATGAAAATTTGAATTTAACACTTTTTACTCTTCTTTAAATAAAATAATTATTAATGTCCTTATCTAATCCAAGTGGATAAAAACGATCATATTTTAATCATAATGTTGGTTTTGGTCGAAATACAGTTATACAGTAGAATTTGTAATTTTTTAGGATAATTATATTTTCTTATTTACCATTAATTACCCTATTCACTTTCAACCATGGTAAATAAAATTCAAAAGTTACTATTCACCAATACTTATTTTCATCCTATTGAACAAAATTTTACTTACTGAGGTCAACTGTGTCTCTTGGATTTTTGAATATCAATTAACATAATGGTAAAATTATGTTCTATGCAAATTTTCAAATATTCCCAGAAGGTGGGTAAAAGATATTAAATTGTTCAATAAAATATTATACATCTAATTTGACTATAAAATGAATCCAATGAATTACATTGAACATATATAGGTATTATGTATCTATTTTGACCTAAAATAAATTCAAATAAAATATATAATTATTTAAATAAAAATTATGTTTTAAATAATAAGGTAGTGATTTCACTGTTCATCAAAAATTGAATGTTTTCATAAAAATATCAAAAATTCACCGTAAGCTAATTTTGATATTCCAAATCCAGAAATGAAGTACATTATGAAAAATAAAATTTATAAAATTTCAAAAAGTGGATATTACTATTCATAACGGCTAGTTTGATTGGTCATGGTGTGCTAGAAGTTGATGTTTCATACAATGCAATTTACTGTATTATTCAAATAGAAGTGTACTGTGGAATATTGGGGTGTAACATTCTTCTCTACAAATAATTTCATTCTAAGAATTTCTAGGATACTACTGCATAAAAAGATATGGGTTTTTCTTCATTATAAATTTTTCAGGTTCTCATGTTGCCTCTTCTATTTTATGGTTTCTCCAGTGTTCTTTTACATGACGAGTCATTCGGTTTCACAACACTTGTTATATAGTTTCATGAATTCTGATAGTCTCTTCAAAATAATATAGATCAGGTTCAAGTTCTATTTATTCAAATGTGAGTAAATGCTTTGGTCCAGGCATATATTTTCTCAACAGTGATATCTGGAACGCATCATGAACTTCTGAGAGACATGGAGGAATTTCCAAATGGTAAGCTATAACTCCAATTCGTTCTAGAATTTTGTACGGTATGATGATCCTGGGACTTAATTTGCCCTTAATATTGAATCATATAACACACTTCCATGGATATACCATCATCAAAATATGATCTCCTACTAGAAATTCCAAATCATTCCTTCAGTGATCAGTATAGCTCTTTTTCCTACTTTGAGCTTCTTTGATGTGGGTTTGGATAATGCTTCACCTTTTCCATTGTTTCCCCCAACATGTTCTGGGCCTACAAGTTTTCTTTCGCCAACCTCATCCCAAAAAGGTGGTGTGCGACATCTCTTTCCATATAATGCTTCATAGGGTGACATCTGGATACTTGAAATGAAGCTATTGTTATATGAAAATATTACTAGAGGTAAATATAGATGCCACATACCTTGAACGTCATATGAGAAAGATCACAACATTCCTTCTAAGGATTGAATAGACCATTCTAATTGTAATTTAGTTTTAGGGTTATAGGCAGTTCTTAAACAAAGTTCAGTTTCTAGGGATTTTGAAATACTTTTTCCAGAATCCTGACATAAAATGGGAATCACAATTAGAAACAATCGATAGGGGTAAACGATGAAATCTAACAATTTCTTTAATATATATTCTTGTTAAATGTTTAAGTGGAAAATCTTCTCTCATAGCATGAAAATGTGCTTACTTGGTAAGATGACCAACAATGACCCATTTTGCATCAATCCTTTATGGTTTCTTTGGATTCCCCATGAAAAAGGCCATCATAATATCATCCCATTTCTAATTAGGTATGGGAAGAGGTTTCATGACTCATCTTGGATATTTTCTTCCATCCTTCACCTGTTGAAAAACCAAATATCAATACACCTAATCATAAATCTCCCCCTCCATGTTGTCTCACCAAAATGTTCCAAACAATATCTATATATATTAGTGCTATTAGGGTGTAAAGCAACATTTGAGCTACAAACATCATTCAACAATTCCCTTTTTAGATCAGGCATGTCAGGAACACAATGTTTCTTACCAAATTTCAAAATTCCATCTTTATATATGATGTCAATCAACATACCATAATTTATAGCATTAATTTTCATTTGAATCTCATGATCATCAGTTTGAGAAATTTTTATACTTTCTAGTAAATATACATTGGAAACAATTTGATAAATTATTTTTCTTTCACCTTAAATGATTATTCCCATATCCATCATTACTAAATCCATAAACATAGGATCCCTTTCACTATCATCTTGTTCAAAACTACCTGATCTTTTATGCTCAAAGCATCTGTAACCTTATTTTTCTGCCCCGGGTGGTAGTGTATAGTGAAATCATAATCCTTGAGTAGTTCAATCCATCTTCTATGACTCATGTTGAGTTATTTTTGTGATAAAATATACATCAAACTCTTATGATCGTCATATATCTCACAATTTTCACCATAGAGACAATGTCTCTATATCATAAAAGAAATGATTATAGCTTCTAACTAAAGTTCGCGAGTGGTAATGTTCTTTTCATGAATTTATAGCAGTAATTATGCAATGGAAATAACACTATCATTCTGTATAAGGACACAAACAAGTTATTTCTTTGAAGATTCACTATAAATAACAAACCCATCATTCTGCAATGGTAGAGTAAATATATGATCACTAAATAATCTTCTCTTCATTTATTAAAAACATTCTTCACACTCTTCAATCCAAAACAATTTAACACCTTACATGTGAGCTTGGTCAATGGGTTGTCCAATCGGGAAAAATTCTGGACGAAACGCCAATAATAACCTACTAAACCAATAAAATTGCATACCCCTATTATACTCATTCGTGATGGCCATTATTGTATTTCTATTATCTTAGAAGGATAAATAAAGATTCCATCATTAGATACAATATGGAAAAAAATGAAATCTCTTGAATCCATAATTTTCACTTGTTAACTTCCCATATACTTCATTTCTTCTAAGAGTCATTAGAATAGTGCGAATGTTATTTTCATGATCTTTATATCATTGGGAGTACCCCAATATATCATCAATAAATACAACTAAAAAGTCATAATAATATTCCTTGAAAACTATATTAATTATATCGATCAAGATATATGGTGGATTAGTCAGTCCAAGAGGCATTACTGTAAACTCGTAATGCCTATACCTGGTACAAAATGTTGTCTTCAGAATTTCTTCCTTCATCACACACAACTGATGATATCCATATCAAAGGTCAATCTTTGAGAAATATTGAGTTTCTTGAAGTTGATCAAATAATTCATCAATTTTAGGTAGGGCATACTTGTTCCTTTTTTTCATAGCATTGATCTCTCTATAGTCAATTCACAACATCATAGATCTATCTTTTTTATTAAAAAAGGAATAGGGACTCCAAATGGAGAAACACTAAGGAGAATAAATACATTATTACTCAACTCCTCAAGTTGTTTCATTAGATCCACTAAATCAACCGTGTCCATTCAATAAGGGGTATTTAATTTGGGCCTTGAACAAGAAATTAAATCAATGGAAATCTCAATTTCTCATTTTGGAGGATTTCTAGGTAAATCCTTTGGAAACACATCAACATATTTTTTCACAATAGGCATGTCCTCTATTTGAACACTCCTTTCCTCAACCATAGTTAATTCAAAATATTCCTCCCCAATAATTTAACATAGAAGAGCTAATAGGGGTGGATATAGATGATACTTTGATGGTGATGTTTCTACTATATAGATAAGGTATTCATTATCATCATAAAAAATTGTATCCTCTTTCTTCTTACAAAAATATTTCACATCATGGTATGAAAGAAAATATTTACTGAGTATTATATCAAATGTAATCAAGGGGATGACGATGAAATCAACATATAAAGAAGGTTTATATGCCCTAATGAGAACTTATCCACAAAAATTTGTTGAAATTATACTTCTCCTAAGATTTTTGGCTAACAAATCCCTGGTTAAATCAAATTGGAAATGTATAATTTTTTTTAGAAAAATGGAAAATATCAAAAATTGTGATGATCTAGTATCAAATAAAGCATTGAATGAATTCGATGAATATATTAAATTAACTGCAACCATGTCATTCAGTGCTTCAACCTCAACAATAGTGATCCCATAAGCGTAGACATTCTCCCTTGGCATTTTCTAAGGTAAATTTCCTTGGATCTTAAGAAATTCATTTGCATAATGCCCCATTTTCTCTAAATTTTTTTTATTCAACATTGACAACCTCATTCATTCCCATAGAATCGAATTTTTTGTGGCCTTTTTCACCACACTTGTAACACACTACCATTTCCTTCAGCCAAGTACTGTGGTTTTTCTTACCACATATACTACAAGTTTGAAATTCAACTATTCCCTTCTTCCCCTTATTTCCATTTAAAGATTGTTCAAAATGTCTCTTATTATCTTGCTTTTATTTAATGTCGTAAAACTTAGAGAATTAATTTTATGTCTTTATAGAACACGAGACTATATCTTCGTATGATGAGAAGGATTGTGAGACTAATGCTTGATGGAGAAATTGTTTTAACCCATCAAATAATCAATCAATATTACTCCTTGGGAAATGTATATACTCTGTGGAATGTATTTCTAACCATCTAATGTTATCCTCATACATTGTGACATTATCATCTTCCTTTTTCATCAGACTCTAAAATTTACATTCCATATCTGCTCGATTGTCATAGGGAAAGTATTTTTCTTTGAAAAACTCTTTAAACTCAACAATTTAATATTTTATACTTATTAATCCTCCATTTTGTTTTAAATTAATGGCCACCATTGATCTTCATTTACGATCAGGTGATAAACTACCACGGAAACTTTTTCCCTTTCGCTACACCCAAAAGCATGAAATATTATCTCTAACGAACGTATCCATTTCTCAGCTACAAATGGACTTATATCCCCATTTAATGTTGGTGGTTTTTACCTCATGATGTGGTCTAACATTGATCCTCTTCATTGTGAATCGGGATGCTTCATACGGGAAAGGTTATTATTCATAACCTATGTGAGTTGTCCCAGTATGGTTATAAGTTGTTCACAACCGGTTACATTACCAGCTCCACTATAATTATCTTCAGTAGAGTGAAATCCTTATATTTATTATGTTCATTGATACGGTTTCCATTCCTTTACCTGGGAGCCATTTCTAAACAAAGATATACACTAAATTAGTTTATGAATCACAATACATAATTCCAAACTTGTAATACACTTCACATAAATTAAATAGTTTATCAATATTATCCATAATCATCAAAATTATTTCTTTGAGGAGGTATTTCATCATTAATCCTTAATAATGTTTTGTAATGAAAATGTAAATTATCCTAATCATATCCCTCAGGAGTGTCATAACCAAGAGTGCAACATGGCCCATTTTCATGTACCAGGTTACCCCAAGTCAATCCTGAATCACCATATCATAGTTTTCTCAGATAAGTATATTAGATATAGAGCTGTCTCTACCTACTTGTATCCATACAGGGATCTATTTCTTAGAAAATTCACAAAATCACTACATTACCAAAATTCCCAAATGTTATTCTATACTAGTCCTCAAAGTCTATCTTATGGTAATGTTCTCTAATAATAGTTTTTCTAAATATATATTCAAAGGGTTTTACTGACCTTTCTTTAATACCAACTGTAACGCACTAACCCCAATTACCCAGAGTTAGTGCATTATTACATAACATTGGCAGGATACATGGAATCATGTCCAGAAATACCGATCAGTTTTCTAGCCTTGGAAGTACTAGATAGATACATAAGTTTTACATTTCATTATTAAATGAACAACAAGAACATTGTGTCCCTTTTGAAAAAACTCATATTTGTTGGCTTATTCCTACAGATTAATCATAATATACATTTTCTCATCATGTGTAAAATAAAACATAAGGGGAGAGTTTAGACGATCAGTAAGGATAATAATATAGAGGAAACTATCATAATTAAGAAACAATATTTAAGGAATTGTATAAGACTAAAACACAATCCTTTTAAACATAAAAATCAGCATAATATGGCAAAGATAAATCAATGAATTCTATTTAATTATTCACATGGATATTTTACTAGTTGAATGATCACATGTAATATTAATAGCTAATTTCATAATGATAGAATGAATAATGTCAGACATCATAACCACATATTCAAGGTCTTGTGCAAGACAAAAAATAAAACATTTGTCCAGTCCTTGTTTCAAGACACTAATTTGTCTCCTGATACCAACTAATGCATCAAGGAGCTATTGTGTGCTCTATCCATCACTTACTATTTCCAATGACTTCCTCATATGAATATATTAAAACATTACATAAAAATTTGTTTTGAAACTTGCCTAAGAAATGTCAATACTTTATCCATAAACACTGACTGGTATAAAAATAACACATCTATAATCAAACATATAAAAAAACCCTTAATACAATATGGAAGATTGTATCATAATAAATCAACTTTAAACAAGTGTAAAATCCATCAATGTATGTTGACATAGATGAAATAAAAAATATTTGAGATAAATAACTCTTTATATTTTAAAATCATTTAAAAGATACATAATTATAAAAGGAAAAAAATTTATTTTCAGAATATTATTATAATATTTAATGGGATTCTTCAAAGGGGTTATAATTTTGGAAAATAGCCGCACTTTCAGTATAAGTTAAAAATAATTATTAAGGTATTTTTTTCAAAAAGGTCATAAAAGACCTTTTTTGGAAAATGACGGAAAGATTACTTAAAAAAAAAATTAAAAAGTCAAAAAAGGTATAAATAAATTTAAACCATAGTATAGGAAATAGTAAAAAATGCTTTTAAATTCATTTTGGAGAAACACATATGTGGATAAAAAAGAGGTCCCAGTAGATACTCATCTATAAACAACCTCATATTATGAAAAGATTGTATAATTAACCCTTACGATGTACTTTTCCTGGATTCAGGGTACATTAAACAATTTTATAATAGTTAAATCATTGTTATAAAATTATACAATAACCTCATACATAAATACGACATGATATATGATCTTCTAATATTTCTTTGTTAATAATATTTCATGAGTATCATTGTTTTGGTTATTAACTAATTCATTTTACTTTATATGTTTTGTTACGTAAGTCATTTTTATGGATCAGATGTATTTGATACATATCAAAAAAGATGTTAAGTTCTTAAACATTATTGTTAATCATAAAATGAAAATTATATTTGTATTATTACGATGGGAGATGAATCTCATCGCCTTTGTGGAGATGGTAATCCGTACGTATGCCTGAGAGACAATATCATTCTATTGGTGGTTAAATTGAATGTAATTGTATTTTATATCATATATAAAGAATAATTAACATGTTATATTTATTATTTACATCAATTATACTCATTACTATAACCATTCATATAATTAAGTGTTTAATAACAAACGATACCACAACCTGGAGACGGTAAGGCGTAAGTATCCACATATGGGGACTTTTTCATTCATAAGATGGATTTAATAATGAATATGGTCATACCATATTAATATTAAATCAAAGTATTTATATGGTACTAGTGTTATTATTCTTCTATGGAAATGACAGAGAAATAGGAAGTGGAAAAAGAAAAGAACTTTGAAAGAGGTGATAGGTGCTTCCTTTTGATTTGATCAAAAGGGAACCTTTGGTTGGATTCTGATGAAAGTATGTCCTCTAGGATTAATTGATGGTATATGTGTGTGTATTTTAACAGGGGTTGGTAGATCCAAATAGCTTTTGATGTGTGATTTTGAGAGATGGGGAAAAACCCTTGTATAAGAGAGTGAGGGTCACTTTAGGAAAAAATTGAAATATTATTTTATTTTACAATTATATTCGGTTAATAATGGATGAAAAAGGATTTATATAGAGGATAAGGTGGGGATGGGTATAAAATATCTCAACCATAAGGTTTTAGATAGGTTTAGGTCACCGTAGTAAATTTATCATTTAGATTTAACTCTTAGTTAAATAGTTTAACTTTTACCATATATTCTTGTATTATTATAATAAATGGTTAATAAACATACTATAAAAATTGAAGAGAACCCCAAGTGGTTAATTATTGATATATATAACTTTATCTAAGTCATTTTGCTGATCCTTATTTTTTAGGAATATTATATCAATTAATAATAGAGTATTTGTTTTAAAAACTCATTTGTGTCAATTTTTTCACTATTTAGAATTTCATTTTAGTTAAAGTCATAACAACATAATCACTTAAAAAAATCATTCAATCAACCCAAAAATTTCATATTAACCTATAAAATTCGTGTAATACATCAAAAGTCTCAATTGAATATTTTATTAATATTTATAATCTCAATTATTTTAATATTTCTATAATAAGTTAATTACTACATCATCATTGTGTCATAAATAAATTTACTTATATAAGGTTTAAACATTATAAATAAAAATCAATTATGTATGAAATCATTTTAAATTTATAATGAATATTTATATTCTAATTTATTTTTTGTTTAATCCTATATTAAAAATGTTTTAGTTGCATAAATTCGAATTTAACACTTTTAACTTTTTTTAAAACTTTTTTTTATTAAAAGTCATAATCTAATACATGTGCACAAAAAAGATCATATTTTATCCCTAAGGTTGATTTTGGTTGAAAAAAACATATCAAATAGATTTAGGACATGTGTTAGGGTAATTATAATATCATCTTTACCATTAATTACCATATTTTCTTTTAATCATGGTAAATAAAATTTAAAACTTATTATTCACCAAAAATTATTTTCATCCTATTAAACCACATTTTACATATTGATTTCAACTATTTCTCTTGGATTTTAGAAATTCAATTCACAAAAGTGGTAAAATTAAATTTTATTTAAATTGTTAAATGTGCCTAAAAGATGAGTAAATGACGTTAAAATGTTCAATAATAAATTATACAACTAATTTTATTATAAAATTAATCCCATTAAATACATTGAAATTATATATGTATTATGTATCTTTTTTGAACTAAAATAAATTTAAATAAAATAAATATTTATTTATTTAAAAATTAAGTTTTAAAAAATAACGCAGTGTTTTTCCCTATTCTTCGAAAATTGACGGTTTTTAGAAAAATACCCACAATTCACCCTAAGAGAATTTTGATATTCCAAATCCAAAATATGATGTCCATTTCTCTAAATAAATTTTTTAATATTTAAAATAGTTGTTATTACTATTTATAATGGCTAGTTTGATTGGTCGAGGGGTGATAGAACTCGGAGATGCGTACAACGCAAGCAATTGTATTATTCAAATAGAAGCGTACCATGGAAGCTTGCGGTGTTACAATAAAAAATTTTAAATTGAAGACATATTAGACAATTTTTCAACTAAATTACATGTTATAAATACTTTTGTGGATGCTAATTATCATCCTAAAATATCACTAAAGAAGTGGAACAATATTGCTTGTGATTGAAATGAATAAATTTTTGGTTTAGGTATGGAGATCTAAAATTCATCATGAAGGATGAATTTTATATTTAAACTTGATGTTTCATCTTATGATGAAATATTTTAAGAGTGAAATAAATATTTAGAGGATAAAATGGATTTTTATTTCACTATCTGATCATAGAACTATATAGAATCCTATACTAATGATGAAAGTGGTGAAGATGAACAATAATAGAATATATAGGAAATTATGTAATGGGATTCAAACACAATGTCTTCATCAATAATATTTGAAAAATATGAGATGTAGAATGAATCAATAAATAATACCATTGAATCATCAAATACCAAATTAGGCTCCATGATGTAATGCGTATTTTCGAGGAAATAAAATTATTAATGGTATAATAACTATATTAATTGAAATTAAATATATGTTCCCTTAATAAAAGGAAATTTAAATGAATTTTTAAAAAAATTAGTTTTTATTTAAAAATTTTAAAAAGGTAGAGTTGTGATGGGTTGTAAATTATTGGTTATGGTTGTTAGAACCAAAAAGAAAAATAATGCCTTTTTAAGAGAAATAAAAAAATAATTATGAAGAAAAATTTTAAAATAATAAATATATGATTATAAAAATATAAAATAGACAAAATTATCTTGAAATGGATATACAAACATAAATTATTTCATGTATTTGGACTTAAAATATTAATAAAAAATTGTCTTCATATGAAAATAAAAGTAGAACGTACTACAAAAGTTTACAATTCTGTATAGATATGTTTAATCAATGATGATACATAAAAAATTATAGAAATATAAAATTGGAGAAATGTAAAATGGTTAATTTTAAACAAAACAAATCCAACACTACTAGATGATTTATTATTTCTGAGAGTTATTGGTTTAGTGGTTTGTAAAAATAATAAGAATATGTTCCTATGTACATAACTTTTTCTCATATTCATTGATATGTTATTAATTTCTCATATACTCTAAAAAATTATATAATTTAATATTATAAAATTTCATAAAAAATATGATAAGTAAAAAAAGAGATTTATTTTATTTTAGAAGAATTGTGGAGGATTTTAAAAACATGATTAAAAATTGAAAAATTGTTTAAAAATTATATTAAAAAATTCTAGGATGATATTTAGATTCACATCACATCATATGTGTGGTAGTGATTAAGAAAAGTAAATAGACATCAATCATTCTCAATAATCCTTGATGCAGACAAGGTCTACAAACATTGATTGTGGTTTTCCAATAAACATGATAGAAAAAATATATATTTTAAATACAAATAATAAACATGAAATGGGTTTTATCCCATATGGAGGATAGCTATAATAATTTCATGTGTTTTAAGAGAATAAAAAATAAAAAGATTATCGTTATTTTAATTTATGTTATCTTCAATTATGGGTTGATAAATAATTATTTTGAGTGTATATAATTTATAGAACAATTCAAATGAGATGATATGATGGAATAATTATGTGGAATTTTAAATATTTGTGGATGGATGGATTAACATATTTTGAAATTGATTTGAAATATAATATAAATAATACTTTTTCTTGTGAATTAAAGAGGTGAATAAATTAAGGGATCATAAACGTTTCATAAGCCATTTAATATCATTGTTTATTTGTTTAATTTTTTTAATCTTGTGATTCTTATGGATTTTATGATATAAATTATGTTTGTGTAGGATGATAAGTAATTCTTATGAGTTAATTACCATTTGGATGAGTTTCAATTGAAATCATCAACCATGTTCTATGGTGGGTGCATCAAGGCTTAAATTGGTGTTATAGAATGATTATAGTGCGTGTTTTTTAATATTTTTTTTTCAATAATAAAATATTTATTGAAAAGAATGAATAATTAAATTAATTATGTGTTCTATAGGATACTATAATGTTTATATCTATTTTAAATATACCTCCTCATTTTTTTTCAATTATCTATTGATTATCTTTTATTTTTAAATATATGAAATATTTTCTAAAAAATATATATATTTGTTTATATGTATGGTTCACTATATATATGTGATTAAACATATGTATAGGGACCCAAATATGTAAGATTTTTCCATTTTATGAAAACCTCTATAGTCTCTAATTTAAGGTTTTCTATTACATATGGGTTCCCCCATATGAATAGAACCTCAATTTTAATCATAAAATCAGTTAATTATTGAGCTTCTATATACTATGTTAAAAATATATAATAATATTAGTGTTGGTTTTGAGAAATTTAAAATCCATAGAACAAAACTATTTACTCATATATATTGGCATCTTCATATGTAATAATATGCCATTATGACATTGTCTATGTATTGGATATTTAATGTTCATTATGCTTTATTGTTTGAAAAAGTTACAAGGATTTTATTGTATTAGATATGTTAAAATAATAGACACTAAAAAGTTATATCATCATTTAACTATTTCATTGTTTCTTTTCATAAATAACCAAGTCTGAATTTTTGAGGATGTGTATTGGTTATCAGTTTGTTGTAAATTTATAGAAAATAATGTCTTAGAATGTGTGATCCATCATTATTGTGTTGGGAATTGCACACAATGTTATGAAATTTATTTCTGGTTATGTAGCCTAATTTTCTTATGGGATTGTGAGTTTTCCTTGTGATGTTATACATTGGTATTAATGTGGCCAAGGAAGTCCAAAATGATTTTATTAACCACATGGGGTTGATATTAAATTATATTCATGTGTTTAGTAAATATATTCCTTATTTTTAAGATTGAGGAATGTATATCATCTTTTTTTATTTGGCATATTGTGGAATGACTTGGCAAGATAGGGACATGGAAGTCTTTAGGGATTTCTATATAGGGATGGGTGGAAAATACATCACGTGGAAAGGGACAATGGATAAATCATAGAGAATTTGATATTTAAGAAGGAATATAATATGGGGAGTTTATATGGACATTTTGATTTGATTGTGATAAAAAGAAAAATGTTTGTGATAGATTTTGTTCATGGTGAAAGTATTTTTTCCCTGATGTGGTTCTATATGTTTCCATGGTTCAATTACCAAATATGATGGTTCAACCATTGTCTAAGGATGAATATGTGTAATAAAATTTTGAATTTAATATTTATGATGTGTCAATAAGACTATTCCTAATGTATATGATATCTCTTATGTGAAAGGTTGGATACTATGATTCTTTTCTAAAACATCTTCCTTATATTGTGTCTAAAGGATGTTTACCAGAGGTGATTGTCAATATTTTTTGGGAGTATTGTTGTTGAGGTATCGTCCTCTCATAGTGTGAGTGATGATAATTATATATGAGTCTCATCCATGGGTCCATTCCCATAGGGAATTTATCATATTAAACTAAATGTTTTCTATAGTGATGGCCTCCTTATATCGATCTAGGGATACTAGTGATGGGTTAATGCTATTTAGTGAATCATGTTTTTATGAGTGTTAATAATATATAGATATGGTTTATATATGTATGGTTTTTCCAATAAAAAATAATAGATTTCTATGTTCATTTTATTTTTTTGTCATGGAAAAAACACCAACATATAACTACAACACATATTATATGGACATGTTAGAGTTTTCATAAAGAAATATATTTACTCTCAATTTTAATTAGAAACTAAATGTTAATGTACAATTTTTTTACTAATACATTCAATGTAAAGGGACCTATGTCATGTTGAAGGGTGTATGAGGAATACGTATATAATTTTATGCAATATCAGTAAATACAATATTATTATTTATCATTAATGATTCTCATTCCATTTAAATTATATTATTTATGTAAAATATTGATCCTATATATTTTCAGATCCTTCTGTCATTAATTTAGGACCTGTTATATCCCATTATGATGTTATATTAGATGTTATTACATCATGGATTCTTCTAGGTTATATTTTATTGGTTATTTTTTCATTTCCAAAATATTTAATAATTATTGTTTTATTATATCAAGGGTATAATATCCTCATTATGCCACTAAGGTCGTCACTACAACAATAAATTATCCGGCCAATATGGTAGCACTAATAAGGTCATGTGAGGAACCATATCAGTCCCAGTGGACAAGTTTATGTCATTGAATTAATTTATATTTATTTAAAATAATAGGATGATACTATTAATATACAAAATAATGACATATATTTTTATGATCAACTAATAAATAAGAAACTGATGTGAATTTTTTCATGAATGGAAGAAAGTGAAATAAATAAAATTGATATAGATCATAAAAATAATGCTACATGAACATGTATATTAAGATTAATGTGGACCTTCTATTCTAATTAAAAAAGTTGAAACAATTATTTCATATTTTTAGACAGTTTTCTCAAATGAATGTCCATGAAGTCAAAATGAAATGGACCATCGATATTTTAACGTTATCACTAAGATGATTTCTATAAATAGTTCATGTTATTAAAAATACAATAAGATATTAGATATATTAATATATATATATATATATATATATATATATATATTTAATCATATGTTTTTAATTATGGAATAAGGAAATAATATATCTCCCAATACATTCTTAAAAAACTATATAGAAAAAATAGAATTTTCTTGTGTTGTGGATAGAGGGTGTGTTATTTTCTCTAAAATTAATTAAATGATCCAATTTCATATCAATGTTATGTTCATGGTGTAATATGTGAGTATACATCAATGAATTATGATGTAATATGCACTGTTTTTCATTCCTAGAAAATGAAAACTAAAAACATCCATGGAATTGATGGCTAGATGGCTTTATTAGACAAACAATATCAAATGAGAATAGAGTTTATATTCATATCAATGAAAATGATGACAGATTATAGAGGATCATATTATAAAAAAGTGACATCCATAGATGAATAATGGAGAAAATATAGATATTGAAAATAGAGTTGACAACATAAACAAGATTTTTTTAATTTTTTTTCAAAAGTTGATAGTATTTTACAGTCTCATATGATTATCTAGAATCTAATCTTGAGTGTTTTATCATGATGGTTGGTACTGGTTATATCATGTATCTGATGGATGATTATTTGGCATGTACAATGATAAGTCATACCATAAAAGGAAAATGAGATAATATTTAAAAAAAATCTAGCATATTTTATATAAAAAATCCATTAGAACTTGGTTAATGATATTAAATATTATTATATTAAATCACTAATTTATTTTGATTTCTTATAAATGTAATTTATCAATTTTCTTTGTAAAATAATAGATTTTATGATTATCAAATTCAATTGAATGTAATTTTGAATTTTTTCTAGAGATCTAGAGCAGAAAATTACGAAAGATATTTATTCTCTACATAAATGAATATAAATTTGTAGAAAATATATATTTCCCATGTAAGAGACTTTATATTCCTAGAAAAAAATTTACAAACGCACAACTGAATTGGAATTTTCATTTGATATTTTATCTACATTATCATAAACTAACATGCATGGAGTAGAATTTTTTTATGCATCTATTTTTTGGAAATTGAATTTGGAAATTTATATATTTTGAAGTGAAATGGCCAATATAAAAAGTAAATCATCTATGTGAGAGATTAATGTAAGGTAACTCATTTACACAGATCAGATTATAAAGAGGGAATAATATATATGGTTATGTAAATTTATCATGTATAAGATAATGGAGTCCAATGTTAGTATCTTTGTTCACATGGAATGAAATTGTGTTTGTGTATATGAATTTAAGAAGATAATAATTTATGATCTTAGTAGTAAAAAATCCTTATTTTATGAATTTTTATATTCTAATGATAAAATTTAAGATGAATCATTATAAAATGATGAATGAAAATAATGAATAATGTTACAATATATGGGTAATTTAGGAATATTAATTAATATTAATGGGGATTAATGTCAATGAAGTAAGATAATTTATAATATATAAATGATTTGAAATTAATTTTTAATTTTTTAAATGAAAAATAATTATATTTTTAATTAAAATATTAACCTATTCTTCAATGATTAAATAATTAATGAGGTATTATGTTTTATAAGAAATGATGAGGAAGGGATATGTATTGTGACATAGTTAAATGTATCTATACCATAACCTGCAACATCATTCAATAAGATGAATTTAAAATAAATAGTATATTTTCGGTATATTGTAAATGTAGATATATAGGTTATGTATTAGATTTTGGTGGTCATATATTTATATGATGATGAATTTGAATTTATTACTATAAAATAATAAAACAAAAATGATATCAAGTAATGGTATGAATTAAATTGCTTTAATTATTGAATATTAATTGAGTTTCAAATGAAATGAAAAATAATAATTGATATAAAAATTTCTATACATTATTTTAATTATTTTCTGTCAGTAAATGATTTATCCTATTAGTCTATAGTTTTATATTAATATAAAACAAGCCAAGAGTTTAATTTAACAACCCATACATGTGAAAAAGAAGATAATTAGCCTCAAAAGATGAAGAAAACATGGTCTCATGCTTCCATAAAAACTAAATAGAGGTTTAGATGTGAAAATTCATAAATTGATATGTTATGAAAAATAGGGGATCAAAATAAGAATATGATTAAAATGAATAAGAACATGGAGATTTAAATACATGTTATACTGAGTGACAAGAATATAACTGATACTATACAGAATCTATCCAACTAGTTATTAGAATACAATAAGAGGAAGGAGTGTGAGATGAAATGGTATTATTGATCAAATACATTTGACAGTTAATACTAAAAAACAAGAAGAGATGTGTGATGAATTTTGAGATTTTTTGTGCTATGATAATTTTTATACACACATGTTTATAGTGAACTTTAAAATATATATGTTTAGTTTATAGAAATTAATTCTGAAGAATAACTAGTGATGATGGATAGATTTCTAGGATATGATTAACATCTGATTTTTTTGAGATATTTGTTGATTTAAAGACATTTTGACTAGAAAAAAAAATTATATGATATTTTGGTTGTATTAATTTCCCATGAAATATTGTGATCTTTTTCAAAATGATAATGTTTTACTGTAAAAGAACATGTTGTATTCCCATATAAATAAGATTAGTGGAATGATACATTGATCACTAGTTTAACATAGTGATGTCATACTAGAGTTATATGGGTTTATTTGGATTCCAAGTGTTACCTATAAAATCCCACTTATCAACGATGAATTTATTAATTGTAGAATCTATGACCATTGAATCATAGTAATGATAAATTGTATGATTTCCTAGGAGTGTTCGAAACTTATAAAAACACATAGACTATTAACTAATTTAATATTATCATAGATATTTGTATTCAACGATATACAATATAAGATTCATTAGTTTTAGTTAGAATTTCATGCTCACGAATAGAGGGGATTGATGGGTTTCATGAATGATTTAGAATTTCATAAAATTGGACAAAACATAAATCACACAACTCCTAGGTGTAACTTCAGGGTATATTGGAAATGGTAAGACATATCAAATTACAGTTTCCCTATTATTCCATCACCATTGAATTATCACATCGAGAATAAGATGGACACAATTCCCTTCAATATTTTTTTGATTTTATCCAGTTATATTTAATAAAATATATTATTTAAATATTTTAAAGTGAGGTTCTTATAGATGAAGAATACACTTCCAGTACTCTCTAATTGTATTTTGAGATATCAAAAAATTCCATGAGGAATTGACTGAAAAAAGGGATGTTGAGGAATAAATCAATGGTGAAAGAGGTCCAATAACTAATTTAAGAACATTATTGTGTTATATGTTTGGATTTTTTTATATATAAATCGAAATCAAACAATTATTCTAGATATTTTTCAATTCAATCTAGGAAAATTGTCAGATTACATTTTATAAAGTTCTATATCTTTATGTTAATGATTATTTAATGAATTTCAATCACGATATAATCACACACACACACACACACATATTCTTATTTCCTTGTATTGTTTGATGAAAAAAAACATATGGAAAATAGTTTAATGCATTAGAATAACCCTTTAAAATGTATATAAGTTGAATGAATAATCAGAATAATCTAGGGAATAATTTTCCAAACATTTCAATGAATTTTATTCAATAATTTATGAATAAATATAAGATTTATCTGTAATAATTAACTATATTATAATTTTCGTAATGATGTTTTCCAAGCATTAAATCATCATTATAAGTTCTATATGGTTGTAAATAAATTTCAGCTTCATATCAAATCAAATTGGGTAAAAGAGCTAGATATGTATCTAATGGAGTCATTGAAAATGTATAATGGTAAAATTTAGAAGGCAGAGAATGATTATGAAGATATCTTGAGATCATTTATTAATGATATGTATTATATGGCCATGATTTTGAATGAGGTATATGTGAAAAAAAACTGATGAAGGGAATTAACTTTGGACTTCATAAATAGTTCAATAAATAACGATGACCCCATGAAAAAAATGAGTTTTTAGAAATTCTAAAAACAAATATTGGTGGTATGATTAGATTTATATCATCTACATAGGTGTCAATCTAACATTAACAATAAAAATATCCCAAAAATAAATCATCCATCAAGTAGTATGTGCTTTTTTTGGAACATGAGAGAAAAAATGATTCTATTAAAATGTGTATATGTTATAATATTTATATAATCCCCACATGATCAATACTATATCTATGAATAGATAAAAACATATTTCCCAATGTATGGGCCAAAAATATGTGGGGTTCCATCAATAAAATAGATGACATGTAACGTTCTATCAAGTTTACCTAATGTGAAATGAATTTTGTTAATTAAATGATGTTGGTAATATTTGATGTTCTAGGAATAACTCATTTATTATTGACATAAAGTCTTATAGTTGAAAAATTATATATGGTCTATATATTGGAAAATATTATCAAAATAAAGGACAGAAACTACTAGAATGATTAAGAAAATACATTAGTTCCTCGATTATTGGATGAGAGGTGACATTATAAACACTGTAATGATGGTCATGAATCTCAAGAAATAAGAGAGAAATATGAAAAAAGGGGGAAATTTTTTAAATTTAAAAAAAAATAATTTTTAAAAAAAATCATATTGAATTGGTAGTGTGGAAACCCAAAATGGTATGATTAAAAGCTGAATAAGGTGTATGTGGAATTTTCAATAAGGTTCATCAGAGTGATGTAAAATGAAACACATGGCTACATCAACATGGGGAGCATAGGAACAAAATGGAATGATAATTCAAAAATGAATAAATCCTCATGAAAAAAATTAGGAAGAAGGATGAGCATTTTCTTAATGATAAAATTTTCATATAACCAAAATAATTGGAAGAAGCTAAAAGTTTCAAGACAGATGAAGATAATAAAAATTAATTGTTTACTGAATTATTTAATCAATTTCAATCTATAAAAAAACATAAATCAAGAAGTTAAAACTTACAAATAATCTAAAAAACTATAATTATATATAAAATTCCAACAATAATATGTAGAGTCATTTCAAATCATCTTACAAAATACTTCATGTATTATGAAATCATTCTTTTCTATGTATCTAAAATTCATGAGATATTTGATGACCCTCCTTATCCCTACATCAAATTATATATGAATAAATGGTTGTAATATATTTTTATAGTTGTTTTATGTATTCCAATATATGCAATCCCTCAAAATGTGTGATAAAAATATAATTTTATATCTTATCAATGTTTTAGGACATTCCTATCAAATTTTTTGGTTTTTGAATGATTTAATTATTCCACATCTAGTTTAGCTCGTACATGTTATTTTCATTACGTGAAAGTGAATATAATACCGTATAGGGAATAATTATCATAAAATTCAATGGTTTTGAATTTTTTTATTCACCTGATTGATTATTTATAATGTTTCATGAATATTAATATAATACTCTCATCAAAATTAAAGAAATGGATTTGGTATTACATTATATATCATTTAATAAAATATTTATATGCCTAAAATTATCAATCATTATTTACCTACTATATTATCCCACTTATAAATATGGTAAATTATTTGATATCACACATAGGGATGTGTGCGGCAACTTATATTCCAAAAATGATTTTATGTTCAATAGTTATTATAATCACAAGAAATTAGTACGTGGTTATTATTCTAGATTCTCATCTCTCAAATGTAATTAAAATTAATATATTTGATGAGAAGATGCGTTAAATGGGGATAACCATCAATTCATTCTATGAAAATTGATTATGATGATTTGGAAAACACTCAATGCTCAAACATGAAAATTCAAGAGATAATATATTTAAATTTTACGTTATTTTAAATTATGAGGTTAAAAAAGAAGATATTGACTATGAAAATTGGACATCAAAATTATATTTCGTTGATTTGTTACCACAATAAAATAATGGAATATTTGGATTGAGAGCAATAATACATGTATTTTTTTATGTCAATGAGAAAATCAACTATATGAGGTAAATTTAGGGAGAAACTCATGGGTAGAAAAGTGAGTATTGACTTATGAATGAATATGAAGAAGCTACCATTAATATTTACATGAAATGGGAAATAATAATGGTCTCTAGAGTATGAGGATTGAATCATTCCATATTCCACTAATATTTGTTTGTTATTTATTCAATTGTGCTTTCTATAAAAAATTATGAATATTCGAGAGGATAATTATCTTAAAAAAATATAATATAAAAAAAATAAGGAATGTCAGCATTTATATTTTTTTATTACTTATATAATATATATTTATCTACTATTATATATGATCAATGTTTATGGGATATGAATATGATATTTTAAATCAATCATTAACTGATGACACATGAAAAAGTTTATTTTATATGTTCTTGTATCATGTGGATGATGATTTGAGATGTTATAAGTGAAAGGGAATATATTAATGTCACGACCCGTCCTCGGGGCCCGTGCCGTGACTACCCCAAGCCCGCCTTCCATAGGCCAGGGGCTGATGACTAGCACCAAAGGCGTAAATCCTGATATCTGGGAAGGCATTGCCTTTATAAGAGTAAACAAACACCACAGAGTACAAGCAGAAGAGGTAAACACTAAGTAAAACTGTACAACAGTTGGTGCAGAAAGTAAAGGGGGCCGGAAATACAAGCCCAACTGTAAAGTACAACTGAAAGGGAAACCAACAACTGAAAAGTAAAACTGTAGCCTCAAGGCGTCCAATGGAAGTCCCTCCTGAAGGGTGTGTACAGATAGCCTCCGTAGCTCCTCAGTTCCCGCCGTCTACTCCGAGTACGTCCGCCAAGTGGTCCACCTCCGGGTACCGTCCTGCTCCGAAAGCCTCAACTGTGATCAGCGCTGTCCGTCGTCTGCAACCAACACAATGTAGTGCGGGCATAGCCCGTGTAGGGGTGAGTATAAGCTACTCAGTAGGGACCTCGAGACCCCCGAAGGTCTCCCAAAATCCATAATGGATAAACCACAAAGGAAGGATTAATCACGAATTAACATCCGACACTACTTAGGTATATGCCCATACATATACCTAAGTCATCAATTCCAACATGCTCCAACCACAAAGCCCAAGTACATCCCAGTCCACACAAGAAATAAAATCGTATTCCACACAGGAAAGAAAAACGTAATCCACACAGGATAGCACAATTCAATCCACAAAGGAAGAAAAACAGGTTTCAGCTCACACATGTATACATCATCGAAAAGGTGAAAGAGATGATCAGACATAGATACTGAATCATCTATGCTGGGACCCACATAGGATACACGACCAGATATCTTCATTGTTTCATCTATTCTAGGACCCACATAGGATACAAGACCAGCACTGAATCATCAAAGATGGGACCCATATAGGATACAAGACTAGCACAGCTCGGACCCACATAGGATACAAGACCAGCACAGCTAGGAACGACATAGGATACAAGACCAGCTGTCTTCATTGATTCATCTATACTGGGACCCACATAGGATACAAGACCAGCGCAACTAGGACCCACATAGGATACAAGACCAGCTGTATTCATTGATTCATCTTTACTGGGACCCACACAGGATACAAGACCAGTACTTGAATCATCTAAGCTGTCAGATCGATAAAGGATCGATAGGTACTAATCCCCGCACAGGCCCACACAGGATCGGACTCACACAGGATCTGTAGCACCGATCCCCGTAGGATTGCTGAGTGTTGTAGTCGTCGCCGTCGAATCCACTGAGGATCTCTGCACAGTCGTCGTCGAAGTCACAGTCGCAGCCAACACTAGGGTTCCCGCACACAGCAAGCTTGTTCGGGAGGGTCCGCTCCACGAGCCGAGAGGCTGATACATCAACTATCACATAGTCTGAAGTTGATGTATCCAAATGTTCCGTATCTTCAACAGGAACTCAACGCAACAGACGGCGCGTCAATCGGACGGCCGGTCTGAGAGTTATTGGCTTTTTCGTTCCAGGGCCCCGGTTGGTTTTTAAGGCAAAACCAACCCGACCGTACTCCACCTGCGTCCAAACCCAGTGCGGAGTATTCCAAAAGATCCTTCTCACTATGAGGAACTCAACCAAGTCAACGGCACGTCAATCGGATGTTCGGAGTTCAAGATATGAGCGTTTCCGCTCTGAGGGCCCGGTTGGTTTCGTGTACGAACCAACCCGGCCGAACTCAATGTATTCCAAAACCTTGCGTGCGATATACCAAAACGACCATGTAAATCCAAGTTTCGTGTTTCCGCTGACGGAGCATCAATCGGATACCCGTAGCCCAAGATATGGGAATTTGACCGAAAGTAGTCCGAAAACAGGGGGTCTGGGCCCGGCCCAGCCCAGCTCGGTCCGGCTCGGCCCGGCCTGACTGCCCGACCGTGGCTCGGCCAGCATGGCCAAGCCAAATCGTGGAGCGGGGTGCGCGACTCCCCCGACCGCCGCTAATTGAGGCCGGCGGCGGATCCGCCGACCACCAACCCTCCGGCAGCGCGCCGGCGTGGCGCGCTGCCGCCGCCTTCCGTGGACCACCGGACGTGCTCCGGTGGTTTGTTTCTCCTGCCGTCTTCGCCTATGTTCCCCCCGGGACCCCACCTTCACTGTGAAGGGATTCAAACTCCCTAACGGCCTGCTTTATCATCGCCCGCCAATCCGCACGTCAAAACGAATATTGTCATCTTTTTAGTTTTCCAGCGTCACCCGATGGCCCCACGCCCCTTCACCATGGCCCAACTCTGACTGCGGTTCTTTTCCGGTTTTTCAGCGCGACGCGACGGCACCGCGGAATTGATTCAAAAATTAATTGATTGCGTGGTGTGACGACGTCTCACATTCTTTCCACACGATTTCGCACAGTGCGACGACACCGCGTCACTTCCATTCCATCCGCAACAATAAGAAATAAAGAATAAGGGAGGGGGGGGGGGGCGTGTTTGTGCGGTCCGGACTCCTCCCATTAATTGATATCAAGTGGTCCGAAAGTACGCGGATAAAATACGGGAGAGAAATCACGTAAAGAAACACATAAACCCCTACAACCTCATAAATAAAAAGAAACATAACAATAATCCCAACCTGCAAATTAATCTTCGCGGATCAACATAATATTTAATTGATCCGCGTTCTTAGATTTAGAAGGGAGTAAATGAGGGTTCACCAACAATCACAATTTAAATTCCCTACCTCAGTTCAAGAACTATGCACGTCAATCGAGCCGCAAAAGACGAGCATCGCAGAGGTCGGGCGTCGTGGAAAACGAACGCCGATTCCGTTGTCCTCGAGCTGCGTTCGAAGAGGAAGCGTCGTTGGAAGAAGACGTCGCGTTCTTCAGCGGAGATGTTCTTCGTTGAAGAACAGTGATCTTCATGTTCTTCGTCGAGGTTGAAGAAGAAGAAGACTTCATGCTTCCCAAACCTCTCAATGTGGCAAAAACTCTAACAATAATAAAATAAGACCAAGTCTAAATTTTATTAACACAGCTTAACCATTTGGATTTCAAGAGTTTGAAATTAAGTAACTCACCTTATTAATTATAACAAGTTGTCAAAAAAAATTAATGAAAGTGATTTAATGGGGAGTTAGGAAGGTGAGGGGTTAAGAGGGGTTAGGGATTTAAAAAGGTGGGGGGTTCGTGTGGGCCCCACCCTTTCAATTATCCACACACGAGAAGTTGGGTGGACGTGGGCCCCACCACCAACTTCCCATGGGAGAAATTAACCACCTTGAAAAAAAAAATGATCCAACAATTTTATTTACTTCTTAATTAAACCCCATTAATTAACTTCTTCTCCCGCACAAACGCAACTACGGTAAAGGTTCCCTTAAGCTATTACCGGCGTTGTGAGTTCATCGGTGTCATCGAATTTCAATTCTGAGCACCGGTTCAAAAGATAGGAAATCCCTCTCGTTCGTTCACTAAACATACCCGAGCCAAACTTCGGAAATTGATTCCGGGCACTCTGGGCCTCGGAATCAAGCGCCGTCAGAAACTGCGTTCTTGTAAAATTCCAAAGAAAATTAAGAAAAAAATTTCCTTGAAATTTCCGAGTCTTTACATTACTCCCCCAACAGGGCTTTACGTCCCCGTAAAGCTTCAACACAAACTAGGGATACAAACGCGGAAGAGCTAGGCGGTAAGCCACCTTGCCAATCCTGCTGAGGACCTGGAAGGGTCCGATGAAGCATGGAGACAACTTCCCACCTTGTCTAAATCTCTGTAATCCACGTCGAGGTGAGACCCACATGAAGATGTGGTCACCATCTTCAAACTCTAGTGGCCTCCACCTCCTGTCAGCGAAAGACTTCTGTCAGCTCTGAGCTGTCTTCATCCGCTCCTGGATGACCTGGACCTTCTCTATTGTGGCCTGGACCACCTCTGGTCCCACAAGAGCTGATATGATATCTTCTTTGCCGATAAGAGAAATATGGTCTCATCCCTTGGATGAACCACGTTCTTTGCCTAATACAGTCAATCCCGACATGGATGATACTAATCCATACCAAGGATGATGTCGTAAGGCCACAACGCTACTACCAAGAGATCCAACCGTTACTATCGCCTCCAAGGGTTGAGTCACACTGTTGGCATCAGTGTGTGGTAACTGGGTCTCCTCTAGTAGATGTCTCACAAGTGAGGGTCAAGTCAACAGTCAAAACTGGAACCTCTTAGTAACAACACAAAAGAGGACAATAATTAAAACATCACAAAGGTATGCGTCTTTTATTATTGCAGCTCATAATACAAAGATGCTACACAATAGAAACAAGGAACTAGAAGTACAAAAGACGTATCCACTAGTTCCGCTCCTGTCCATTTGCTCCCAGAGCTCCTTGATCAAAGGCCTCAGCTGCCTGAAGCTGAGCTCTCGCATGTCCACCAACTCCCTGTGGTTGGGGCGGACCTCCTGGTGGTGGTGGTGACAACACCTCGAAGCGTCGTCCACCACCTGCTGCTCGGCCAGCTCCTCTGCCTCGCCCGCCTGCACCCTACGGACCTCCATGGCCGAACCTCTATCTGGGAGGTCCCTCTACCACCTGCTACTCATCTGTAAGACGAGTCGGGCAGTCTCGAGCCATGTGACCTTGCCCGCCGCATGCGTAGCAATGCCTACCCCTCGTGTAGCTGGCTCTCCTTCGGGTGCCCTGCACAACCGAATCTTCATCCTGAGACTGCCCATCTGATGGTCTGGCCCGTTTGGACCTATGCGTCACCTGTCTACTGCCTGCTGCAGAAGGCCTTGTTAAGGGCCGTCCTGCGGAGGGCCCTGTCACTGGAGCCTGCTCGGCGAGAAAACTCTCCACTAGAAGGGCTCTCTCCAACACTTCTGCCTATGTCAGAATGTTGAGGGAGATCATCGAAGCCCTGATCTCGTGCCTCAGTCCCTGATCGAAGGTCCGGGCCTGGAAGAACTGGTCCCGTACCATATCTGTGGAGTAGCGCGAGAGATCGGTAAATCTCGCCGAGTACTGGGCCACTGTCATGCTGGCCTGCCGTAGCTATAGCAGCTCTTGGATGCGCACCGCATGGAGGGTGGCTGGGACGAACTCGGAGCGGAAGATTATCTCAAAGTCTGTCCAGAGGAGAGATGTCTTGTCGTGCACCTGGAGCATCAAGCTCCACCATCTGCCTGGTGCCGCGTGCAGGAGGCTCGCTGCGAGGATCACCATGAGGTCTGCTGATATCCTCACTAATCTGAAAACCCGTAAAACTGCCTCCAGCCAGTCTTCCGCTACCTGGGGGTTCGTATCCCCGCGGAACACAGGCGGTCGCTGACGCTAAAACTCGTGCAGCGTGCTAAGGTGACATGCATCGTCAGCGGCTGGGGCTGGTAGCATCGGTGGCTCGGCGGGTAAGGGTACCGCCAGTGCCTCTGCTGACAAGGAGACCTGCACCGAGGCCTCATCGCTCGGTGGGCTGTCGTCACGCTCGACTCTCGGAACCCTAGCTGACTGCCGTCGTGGGGCTATCCTAAAAAGGAAACAGGTGCGCCACAGTTAAACAGTATACCTGGTGAGCTGACACAAGTAATCACAAAGAAAACTTGAAATACACATGCAATCAATGTTTTCGTGCATTAAGTCGGAAGTCCGAAGTCAGGGTCCTGGTGTACGGATACGTCGGCCGCCGCACCAACACTGGGCTCCCTGGACTGATAACCCCACTCAATACGCTTAACACTATTGCTTCACATAGAAGAAAGATCAGAGTGTGCGGTAGAACCAACCGCCCTCTAATACCAATTTTTCACGACCCGTCCTCAGGGCCCGTGCCGTGACTACCCCAAGCCCGCCTTCCATAGGCCAGGGGATGGTGACTAGCACCAAAGGCGTAAATCCCGATATCTAGGAAGGCATTGCCTTTATAAGAGTAAACAAACACCATAGAGTACAAGCGGAAGAAGTAAACACTAAGTAAAACTGTACTATAGTAGGTGCAGACAGTAAAGGGGGCCGGAAATACAAGCCCAACTGTAAAGTAAAACTGAAAGGGAAAACATCAACTGAAAAGTAAAACTGCAGCCTCGAGGCATCCACTGGAATTCCCTCCTGAAGGGTGTGTACAGATAGCCTCCGCAGCTCCTCGGGTCCCACCGTCTACTCCGAGTACGTCCGCCAAGTGGTCCACCTCCGGGTACCATCCTGCTCCGAAAGCCTCAACTGTGATCAGCGCTGTCCGTCGTCTGCAACCAACACAACGTAGTGCGGGCATAGCCCGTGAAGGGGTGAGTATAAGCTACTCAGTAGGGACCCCGAGACCCCTGAAGGTCTCCCAAAATCCACAAAGGATAAACCACAAAGGAAGGATAAATCACAAATTAACATCCGACACTGCTTAGGTATATGCCCATACATATACCTAAGTCATCAATTCCAACACGCTCCAACCACAAAGCCCAAGTACATCCCAGTCCACACAGGAAAGAAAATCGTATTCCACATAGGAAAGAAAAACGTAATCTACACAGGATAGCACAACTCAATCCACAAAGGAAGCAAAACAGGTTTCAGCTCACACAGGTATACATCATCGAAAAGGTGAAGGAGATGATCAGAAATAGATACTGAATTATCTAAGCTGGGACCCACATAGGATACAAGACCAGCTGTCTTCATAGTTTCATCTATGTTGGGACCCACATTGGATACAAGACCAGCACTGAATCATCAAAGCTGGGACCCACATAGGATACAATACCAGCACACCTAGGACCCACATAGGATACAAGACCAGCACAACTAGGACCCACATAGGATACAAGACCAGCTGTCTTCATTGAATCATCTATACTGGGACCCACATAGGATACAAGACCAGTACTTGAATCATCTAAGCTGGGACCCACATATGATACAAGACCAGCACAGCTAGGACCCACGTAGGATACAAGACCAGCTGTCTTCATTGATTCATCTATACTGGGACCCACATAGGATACAAGACCAGTACTTGAATCATCTAAGCTGGGACCCACATAGGATACAAGACCAGCACAACTAGGACCCACATAGGATAGAAGACCAGCTGTCTTCATTGATTCATCTATACTGGGACCCACATAGGATACAAGACCAGTACTTGAATCATCTAAGCTGTCAGATCCACAAAGGATCGATAGGTACTAATCCCCGCAAAGGCCCACACAGGATCAGACTCACACAGGATCTGTAGCACTGATCCCCGTAGGATCGCTGAGTGCTGTAGTCGACACCGTCGAATCCACTGAGGATCTCTGCATAGTCGTCGTCGAAGTCGCAGTCGCAGCCAGCACTAGGGTTTCCGCACACAACAAGCTCGTTCGGGAGGGTCCGCTCCACGAGCCGAGAGGCTGATACATCAACTGACACATAGTCCGAAGTTGATGTATCCAAAAGTTCCGTATCGTCAACAGGAACTCAACGCAACAGACGACACGTCAATCGGACGCCCGGTCTGAGAGTTATTGGCCTTTTCGTTCCAGGGGCCCGGTTGGTTTTTAAGGAAAAACCAACCCTACCATACTCCACCTGCGTCCAAACCTCGGGCGGAGTATGCCAAAAGATCCGTCTCACTAAGAGGAACTCAACCAAGTCGACGACACGTCAATCGGACGTCCGGAGTTCAAGATATGAGCGTTTCTGCTCCGAGGGCCCGGTTGGTTTCGTGTACGAACGAACCCGGCCGAACTCAAAGTATTCCGAAACCTTGAGTACGATATACCGGCCGTCTCGATCCAAGGTTCACGTTTCTGCTAACGGCGTGTCAATCAGACGCCCATAGCCCATGATATGGGCATTTGACCGAAATTAGTCCGAAAACAGGGGGTCTGGGCCCGGCCCGGCTCGGTCCGGCTCGGTCCGGCCCGACCGGCCGACCGCGGCTCAGCCAGCGTGGCCGAGCCAAATCGTGGAGCGGGGTGCGCGACTCTCCTGCCCGCCGGTAATTGAGGCCGGTGGCGGATCCGCCGGCCGCCAAACCTCCGGCGGCGCGCCGCCACCGCCGGTCACCGGCGCCGCCACACCGGCGTGGCGCACCGCCGCCGCCTTCCGCGGACCACCGGACGCGCTCCGGTGGTCCGTTTCTCCTGCCGTCTTCGCCTATGGTCCCCCCGGGACCCCACCTTTACTGCTAAGGGATTCAAACGCCATAACGGCCTGCTTCGTCGTCGCCTGCCAATCTGCACGTCAAAACGAATATTGTCGTCTTTATAGTTTTCCAGCGCGACCCGATGGCGCCGCGCCCCTTCGCCGCATCCCGACTCCGACCGCAGTTCTTTTACGGTTTTTCGGCGCGACGCGACGGCGCCGCGGATTTGATTCAAAAATTAATTGATTGCGTGGTGTGACGACGTCACACATTCTTGCCACACGATTCCACGCGGTGCAACGACACCGCGTCACTTCCATTCCATCCGCAACAACAAGAAATAAATTATAAGGGTGGGGGGGGGGGCGTGTTTGTGTGGTCCGACCTCCTCCCGTTAATCGATATCAAGCGGTCCGAAAGTACGCGGATAAAAGACGGAAGAGAAATCACGTAAAGAAACACATAAACCCCAACAACCTCATAAATAAAAAGAAACATAACAAAAATCCCAACCCGCAAATTAATCTTTGCGGATCAACATAATATTTAGTTGATCCGCGTTCTTAGATTTAGAAGGGAGTAAATGAGGGTTCACCAATAATCACAATTTAAATTCCCTACCTCGGTTCAGGAACGGTGCAGGTCAATCGATCCGCGGAAGACGAGCGTCGCAAAGGTCGGGCATTGCGGAAAACGAACGTCGATTCCATTGTCGTCGAGGTGCGTTCGAAGAGGAAACGTCGTTGGAAGAAGACGTCACGTTCTTCGGCGGAGATGTTCTTTGTTGATGAACGGTGTTCTTCGTGTTCTTCGTCGAGGTTGAAGAAGAGGAAGACTTCACGCTTCCCAATCCTCTCAATGTGGAAAAAGATCTAACAATAATAAAATAAGAACAAGTCTTAATTTTATTAAAACAACTTAACGATTTGAATTTCAAGAGTTTGAAATTAAGTAACTCACCTTATTAATTATAACAAGTTGTAAAAAAAAATAATGAAAGTGAGTTAATGGGGAGTTAGGAAGGTGAGGGGTTAAGAGGGGGTTAGGGATTTAAAAAGGTGGGGGGTTCGTGTGGGCCCCACCCTTTCAATTATCCACACATGGGAAGTTGGGTGGACATGGGCCCCACCACCAACTTCCCATGGGAGAAATTAACCACCTTGGAAAAAAAATCGATCCAAAAATTTTATTTACTTCTTAATTAAACCCCATTAATTAACTTCTTCTCCCGCACAAACTCAACTACGGTAAAGGTTCCCTTAAGCGATTACCGGCGTTGCGAGTTCATCGGTGTCATCGAATTTCAATTCCGAGAACCGGTTCAAAAGATAGGAAATCCCATTCGTTCGTTCACTGAACGTACCCGAGCCAAACTTCGGAAATTGATTCCGGGCACTCCGGGCCTCGGAATCAAGTGCCGTCAGAAACTGCGTTCTTGTAAAATTTCAAAGAAAAGTAAGAAAAAATTTTCCTTGAAATTTACGGGTCTTTACAATTAAGGTATACGAGTTTGTTATAATTCGATATGTTATGTATTATAGGTACTGATGTCCTTGGATCAATTTAAAATAAGATAAAAACTATTATAAATATTTATCAATATTATTTAAAGCTATTATGTTGATATTTGGGTAGAATTAAATGGACCAGCATAAATTTTACATTTCTTAGTAGATATTTGAATTTATTTTAGTCTCACATAAATGTGTTGTGTTCCCAAAAAGATTTTATACAATATTATAATAGTCCCACTTCATGTGAATAGCGGGACACAACATAGCCAATGAGTTAGTGATGTGGTCCTCTTGTTGTGGCGTAGAATATGAAGATATATTTTAGTAAGTACACCCTGAGTTCTACATCTTTATATGGATATATATAACCATAGTATAGATGTTATATAATAAATATACCAAATTTTAATCGATTATTAGAGTTATGTAATACATGATCACATATTGGAATAACAACTATATTGTAATTATCCAATTTTTTCATTGTAGTGATGGTGGGGTGGAACCTAAAGGGTCACTACATATAGAATTAATGTAAAATGTTAATTACATGGTTCCAATCCTAGTGGATGTAATGTAATTTCATTATAAAAAATATATTATGATATTCCATGGAAAAAAATTAAAATATAAAATAATTAGATGAAAATATAATTCCTATAATTATGAAATGATGTTTTTATAGAATTGATTCTTGTTATTTTGGATTTATTAGATATAAATTTAAGAGAAATTGACGATGATATCAGAGAAATAAATTCATTCAATTGATGCTTATATGAATCAATAACTTTTATTTTTATTCCATGTATGTAATTGCATGCATCTTTAGAAAAGAATAAAAATATCTATGAAGTTGACTAAAAATATTGTGAAGCCATGTAGTTGGTCTTATATTAGATATTTGTGGTACTAAAGAAGAACCCTAATTAGTAAGCTATTTATTTATTGATTAGGTGAGTGCTATTTCGGAGAAAAATGATAGGTTTTAGAGAAATCCATAATGATGTGTTGATGGTCCAGCATATATTGTGACAACCAATAGAAAAGATCAATCTCGATGTATCATTACTATAAAAATAATATAAAAATGAATTGATATGGGATATTCTAAATATCACTCTATCATATAAAATATAAGAAATGAGTTTTACAGGGTATTGTAAAATGGGATGTTAAATGATGTTGAATTTAATGAGATAAAAAACACAATAGAGGCATTATTCGAAAAAATAGGTTGATGAAATCATTAAATTTTTATAAAAAAATTATAGGGGAAATAGAATGTTTAATGGAAAAAATTACACTCCGTTAATATTGATGTAGAAAATCATGGAACATTACAGTAATGTGGATCAATAAATTTCAATGTAATTATTAGGGTGTTAGCGAAATGATTAAAAATAGTACCTTAATGAATTTAAGATTTATTAAATAACCAAGAGATAATTCGTTAAGAATAATTCCCTAACTTCATAAGAAAATGTTATTTTTGAAGAAACACAGGTTGAATGAATTAATTTCTAAAAAAATGATAAATATTATTCTGCGTAATAGTTATGGGAACTTCCTAGAAAATTAATTATATGGACTATAATGAATGGGAGTTTGAATGAAACTATAGACTCTATATTGATATTTTAGTCAATATTAATGATATAGATGCTTTGAGAGATAAAATAAATAATTTTTTTTAAAAAATTGATGATGAAATATAGTATTTATAATATTATATGAATAAAATATTCTTATGAAGGTAGTAATTGAATATATAAATTAAAAAATAAGAAAAAACTAAAATAATGTTGTTGTGTATAGTATCAATACATAATGAAACACACTAGTTATTGATGGATTGATTATGATATTGAACGATTTGGTCATACACATCAATGATATTGAGGTGGATGTTTTTGGTATGTGATTAAAATGATAATATACAATTAATATTTTTAATTTTATTATTAAAATATAATAATAAATAATTCTTGTAATAGAAATAGTGATTGATGGGAATGAAAGCCTATTAGAATAGAAGTAAAATTTATATCTGAATGAAATGGTCATTATGAATATTAATCGTAATAAAATTTAATTAAAGTTTATTTAATACTTCACGTAGCCACAAAAATGTTAATGTTTTATTTTTTTTATAAATCTAAATATATAGAGATCCCAACAGACAATCACTACTATTTATTATACTCACATGGGTGGCTGAAGAATTGGGTGTAATTTTAAAAAAATATTGCACATTCTGTAAGGATCAAACATTGGTCAATAGGTCACATCACTACAGATATCGTCCCATATGGTAATGACAAATAGTTTAACTAACATGCCTTAGGAATAATCAAATGGAGATAGACCAACATAATAAGAAATTGAAAAATTTTACACATCCATGAGACACACAACATCAAATAAAAAGATAAACATGAATATAAAATTGAAAATATAAAATAAACATCCCCTTTTTACTAGCAATCACCACAATTTTCTCTCAATGTATGATACATTATGTATGGGAAGTTAGATAGCCAAATTATTCCATTCTTATTACATGATCCGGTTAAATCAAGATAATCAAATTCTGAAATGAAAATTAAGGGTTTTAATAAAAAATTATAGTAAGATACTACCAAATAATAATTAAAATGTATAATACCATGAATCCACAGGTTCTATCTTAATGAAAAAAGGAAAAAAATAAAACAATTTTAATATAAACTAGTTTTTTAAGACATCCCTTGATTTTAATAATAATTGTTCATATTCACTTAAATTAGGAATATAGAAAGTACATGAATTACAGAACGTTTAAAAAATAAGAACCAACCATGGATATACCATATTGAAAACATGTAAAAAATATAACAAGAAAAAATATAATATTGTATCATAAAAAGGAAAGGGGGGATATATCCAATGGAAATACACGTGTGGAGGAACATTAATCAACAAATAATTTGAAATCTATGGATTTTATATCGACCACAGTCTATTAACATCACTAGAATAATACTTAATAGTCTCATACTTACTAAGGTTTCACATTCACATAACCCAACACACCAGAGATTCATAATAAGGTATAAATTTTATAATAAGTAAACAAACTGTAATAAAAATTTACAAAACAATTTCATAGAAAACTGCCCCATCTCCCATTCTAGAGAATATATTTTATATTAAAAATAAAATTTGATTTATTTTCATTAAAAATAATGGTCATAAATCTTTTTTAATGGAAACCAAAATAAAATCACGAATTTCATGAAAAAATTACAAATTGATATGAAAGAAATAAATTAAATAAAAACAAGTAATATTCAAACAAATAAAGCAATTAATGAATTATAAACATTATATAGAGACACATACTATATTAAGGGAGGAAAACAAGTCATATTTGAAATTTTAAGTTGGCATTGATGAGATTGGGTATTCATGGGTATTTACCCAAAAGAATCATTATAAATTCCATGTCAAACCTAATTGATTTAAAATTCATATCCAAGTCATGTTATAACAAAACAAGTGGATGTTAGATTAGGAAAAATAGGAATATGAGGTGAATGTTGACATAAAATTAACCATAGATGGATGAGATCTACAAAATAAAAAAGGTAAATAAATAAAAAATTATTGTGAGAAGCCTATTCAATACTATTTGTAAGTTAGTTTAACCCTAATAAAGTATAATTTGAAACTGGATTTAAAAATTATATATGGAAATTGAAAAAAATACTACTTCGTAGAGGGTTGGATTGTATAATAAGGTCAGAAAAAATGGATATAAAATCCTGGAAAAAATATGTCTGGACTCTATCACTTTTAAAAATAGTTTCATGCTGCTACATGGAGAGAGATTCATGTTCTGAATAACTATCCCTAATAAATGAAACACCTCTAGAAAAATAATGAAACACCCACATGGTTTACCTAGTGAGCCGCACAGATTGAAGAAGCATGCCAAGCCAACAGGAGATCTCAGTGTAATTTCACATGGTTAGTATGGACCATGAAGATAAACAATGACCAATGGCATGTTTTCTCTAAATATCAAAATTTCCAACACATAACTCAAATAATCATATATAACCTTAATGTGATAAAAAAATTAAATCAATGAATAAATCTGTCCAAGAGGGGTTTAATACTCACTCCCCAATAATAGATTTTTTTCCACCTAGAATGTTTTCTTGATTTCAATATCTCAAAAATTGAATACCACTGCTTTGTTATCAATTATTACCACTCCTAAATATCATTGTTATTATTTCCACATTTATAGAGTGAATATACCAATGGAATTATCTTAGCACAAATTACATTATAATGTCAATTAATTATCTCAAGAAGATATCCAAACATAATGATTTCATGTAAAAGATCAAGATATTTTTATTCAATAACATGTGAATTGTTCCATTGATACCTCATCATCTAGTGAACATGAATCATTTCACGAACCAATTTAATGTGTAATATAAATCACAATATGTAATCCACATTACCATTATGTTAAATGATATAATAAGGGCTAACAAACCTCATTGAAAACATACTCAGATTAACCTAACGATTATGTACCATGCGATGTGAAAATATGAAAAGACTTTATCACCTTCCCAAAACACATACAAGAAACAAAAATTTTCAATATCATATTTTTTATAAATATGAGTGGTTAAGTAAATATTAATAAACAACATTTCCCTTTAAATTGAATATTAAAAAATATATAATTACATGGATACCCATACAATGATTTAATTTCTTCCACGTTAATTTATTCCTAATAAATATTATTATACAAAAAATTTACTAATGGTTTTTGTTTTTACCCATGAACAAAAATAATCAGGATTTCATATATAAATCATATCTTCGAGAATCATAATAGAAAACATTATCTTCCCATCCGTCTGAGGATGTATTTTTGTTCTTAATAATATGTGGGAACCCATCACCTATTGGATACCATAATAAAATATAGATGTAAAACAAAATTTCAAATTCATATATAACTACAGTATGAAATTCATGTACATTAAATATCTCTAATATGAATCTTTTAAACTATCATAGTTTTATTAATTTGATGAAAATGGGCAGATTTCATAAGTTGATCAATGATCACCTAAATCCAATTGATGTATCTATTAGTCCCTAGTAAACTGATAATGATTTACACTTATGTTTCAACTGACAAACAAAATATAAAGTGTGATGTAAACAATAAACCATTATGTATTAGTACTATACTATAATCTTCTTTAATTAATGGTATCATAAAATGATGTTTATAATTGATCTCCTCAACCCCAATAACAAATGTTTATATATATGATCATGATATATCATTATAGTCCCTTGGGTTATAGAATATATATGCCAATTTTTTCCATCCATGCACTCTTTCCTTTGTGATACCCGACCAAGCAACTTACCATGGAAACAATAACTAATGAAGGGAGACTCAAACCAATAACCCTAGGTATCCCCACTATTTTGAATTTTATAGAAATGATAATATTTGTGTTTGATATATGTTTATGTCAAATATGATCATTGAATAATGATCCATCCCTAACCTATTATATGAAAAAATATCCACTAGATTCTTCTATATTAAAGATTATCTTAGTAGAAATAACTATTAGTGACTAACCTTATAATTATATAATGTGTTGAATAAGTAATTTTATTCTCAATGCATGACCACCACATTTCCCCTTCAAGGATTACAAGAAATATCTTAATTGATAATTCAATGAAACTCGATCATGAGACTATATCACATATTCATATTCATTTTTGTAAAAAACAAAAATTATTCTATTTTGATCAAGCAATACTATAATATTTTTTCAAAAGAGATAGTGGCCCAATGTTTTGAGAACATACATAAGAGATGAAAAATAAATTTAATGTGTAGTTTAGTTCTTCCCATGAGGGAATAATTGGAAAGATACATATAACCAATCCAATAATATTTACATCAATACACACCCTAATAACATACATATTGGATCTAAAATTCACATATATAAATATTACAGTACAATAGACGTTATTTCCTGATTTTATAAATTATATTCAAATTATCATTGTTCTATTCTATCATTGTGTACAATAAAAATATCACATACAAAGTAGATGTTTAAAGTTTCAATGAAATGATGAAATATTCAGTTCCATAGTTATATAAATATAGTTAGTGAATTAGAGGGACCTACTAACACCATAAGAAACTCAAAATGACCATATCGGCTCAAAAACATTATCTTAGGTATTTCCACTTATCAAAATATAATCATATGGAAACCCAACTAATAGATTTTTTTATAACCAATGTGTATCTCTGAGTTGATAAAAGTGATCATCGATCATTGTAATGTGTTATTTGTTCATAATATTCGCAAGATTATGATTTCAATTATCAACACAAAATTAAATTATTTCAAATTCCTTCAAGTAATTGAGAACTGGTGAGTCCCAATAAGACACAACATGATGAATTAATCCATTGGTGTTAATATCTAAAAACAAAACACTATAACCATTCAAAATATCAGGTACTATTGGATATGATGGAGTAGAAATGGGTATCATACTAGGGTGGAGGACAATAGTGAACTCAATCTATCTCTATGGTAGTATCCCAATAAACCAAATTGAAAAACATCAGAGTGTGAACTAATCACTATATAAAGAAGAAATAACTAATGAGAGTAAATATCATCAAATAAAAAATCTTAAATTGGAATGAGTTGATATAAGGACCCTGCCTTAAACATTTCTTATTATTGAATTAAATGAATAATTCACATTGAGGATCTTTTTAGGTTTAGATTTTTAGAGAATTAGGACATAACTATTACATCTCAAAGATTACAAAGTAGACACATCTACTCACCTTCCATTTTATTCACAAAATAAAAACTCTTGAACACAAGAGTCATGTCTAGTTCCTTATTTTAGAAAAGCTGACATTTCCTTGATCCCATCCTTGACCCTATTCATCTTTATGTCCTGTGGATAACATTTAAAAAAAACTTGGGATGAGCATAAAAAGATTAGTAAGGGTTATAACAATACGGAAAGAAAACATTATTCCATGTATACATAAGAATCCATGAAATCATACTTTACTCATAAAACCTAAGCAATTTAACATACCTCATGAAATCATAAGATTTACGAATAACCCATAGAAATCATTAGACATAAAGGTAACTTGAGGAATTCATAACATTATTATGTAGGGAGTAACCCTCATGGTTATGTTTGGAATACACATCACAGTATATTCCGTAAATCTCTTCAGAGAAACCTTAACGTTGAACTCCTTCGCATTACCCAATGCATTGGAGAGCTATATCGGGCTCACCCGCCCTTAGTTTATCACGGAACCACCCATATTCATAACCAATGCCCAAAAACCATAACATAATCATAGAACAGAACTTAAGCATAAAGTAAATATAAAATTCCCACATTGCAATAACAATATAACATTTTAAGATATTTAAATAATGAATCCATTCTAAAAACCATTTTCAAACCCATTTAAAACATTTAATAAAGAGATTTTTGAATCAATGTGTCCCATACAACTTTGTAGATTTTAACATTTTAAACCATTAATATCCATATAAATAAATCCTTAAAACCATTTTTAAAACATGGATATTAATGAGAAATATTTTTAAGAATACATCATTAAAACATTTAAAATGATATTTTAGTTAAAGGGTTTTTAACAAAATGAGAGACACTTGAATACAATAATTGAGGAATAAAATTTATTCAGAACCTTATAATATCATGAGAATAAGGTATTCATGATATAATATTCCAAAGGATAGTATATACACCATATAAGAGTGAATTGTTGCCTAACAACAATGAAGTCTCAATAGAAATGAAAAATGAGATGAAATCCCTTATAAAGAAGGTATCCTTAAATTAAGGACAAATCAATCTCATAATTTTGTGTGAAAAATATAAATACACCCAATATAAGTGGATATTAAGTGTAAAACAACCAGAGTACATTCACACATATTCATAGGATGAAATATTCTACAATTACAAGTTGAACCCAAATAAATCGAAATTTGGTTAAGAAGTTCCATTGTAGACTTTCGATAGCCTAACGACGTCACTTTAAAATTTAGAAAATGAGTTAATGAGACAAAAAGGGTATCTCATCACCTGGAAATAAATTTTACAGCAACAAGGATATATAAGAACATATCCCAACATAAGAAGATGTAATTTAAAAGACATAACAAAAGCAGTCTTTTTAAAAAGAGGAGGGTGAAAGGTTCCTTTACCGACTTGGGTAACTTTCGAAACGTACACCCCATGAAAGAAGGACTATACAAAATTGATGTAAATACTCATAAATGAAAGTATATTACCCAAAGAATAGAATAATGGGCAGTACATACACCACTCATAGGAAATGGTGGAAAATGTAGCATAAATCTCACGGGAATAAAAGTGAGATGAAAAATCCATTACGAAAACTCGGCAGCTTAACGACGCCACATAAAACATCCAAAAATGGATTTATGTGATCAAATAGGTTCTCTCCTAATATGAACATAAAAATTACAGAATGAGGAATATAAAAGAACATCCCCAAACATAAGAAATATGAGCTTAAATGAAATGACATAAAGGAGAGTACTTAAAAAGAAAGAGAGAGGTAGGATCCGTTACCTCAAGTCCGACTTATCTTGTTCGTTTCTTTATATTCATAAATAATAGACTTTGGTCAATTTATAGTTTCTTAAGGTCCTAATTTAAATATTATTATTCAGTTCATATAACATATTATAATGTTATAATAATTGGTCAATGATGTGAGTTTATATCAGACGTTTTTGTCGATGTTTGTTACATGAGTCAAAAATGAACTTGTTTGAAAATGATTGACCATGTAGTTATAAGTAAATCATCTTCAGAATAGTATTAATGAATTAAATATCATATATATCTAGTACATATTCATTTTATACTATTCCATAACATTTGGATAAAAAATTAATGAAATGCACCGTTCATGGAGACGGTAGGCTGTACGTACGCATGAACGCTACTTTCATTTCTTTGTCATATTATTGGAATAAAAAATAATTGAGAGATATATATATTATAATTATAGTATACTATATATGTTTTATATGTCACATAAGTTTATTAATTTCATTCTTTATACATTCCATGTATTTCATGAACGAGTCACATCACTTGAAGGGGTGGTAGTCCACACTTCCTCATATGAAATTATCGCATTTGCACAACATGCAAAGCATAAAGTTATGTTTTAAATATAAAATACAGAATAATATGAAAAAAATACCATATTTAGCATATATAAAATACAGTGACATCATAATGGCCACCATGAAAGGTGTTAAGAGAAGATTGAACAATCATCGTTTCGTGAGGCAGTAATTCGCCATCCACAGAAATAATATGTTCTTTAACCATTAGACAGAGGTGTGTGTAAGTTTAGCTCAAGTAATTCACATAAAAAAATACTAGTATATTGAATATACTGGTGTTGTTACAAAATAAAGGAATAACAATAGTTTAGGGGTTTGGAGAAGGAAAATAAAATAGAAGAACACAAGTGAATACATTACCTTTAAATCGGGTAACTCCTCTTGGTTTGAACCAAAAGGGTTTCTTGAAAAGAAATATGCCAAAGGTGAGGCTTCAATGATGAAGAGAGGGATGTGGAGAGATGAAATGGGCAGGTATTGGCTGATCCAAAGTCTTTAGAGTTGTGAGTAAGGTGGTAGTGGTGGGGGCCTTTTATAAGAGAAGAGGAGGGGCACTCTTGGAAAGTTATAAAATATTACTTTATTATAAAATGATTTTGGGATTTTAAAAGTCCAAAAAGGATATATTTCTAGGATAAGGTGATAAAGTTTCTAAATCCACCCATACAATAGGTTTTTTTCAAGTGTAAGACTTAGATTTTACCCTATCTTCTCATTTGATTCAAATCGTTCATTTATGAGGTAATCACTGCATCACCACGGTGTCATAAATAAATTAATTTATTTAATGTCTAAAAATTAAAAAACAAATATAATGATGTAGGAAATATTTTTATATTTATAATGAATATTTATATTTATTAATATAACTTTTATAACCCCATGTAAAAATTGTTTTAGTAAAACAATACATGTTTGTGACATTTTAGTTTTAACTTTAAATAAAAAGTTATTAATGTCATTTTCCTAACAATGTGGCTCCATGGGGTCCCAAAGTTGACCCATGGATTTTATTGGTCGTTCATGACTCATCCAATAAGGTTAGGACATGTTTCAAGGTCATTTCATATTATTATAACATTATCTTTACCTTAAATTACACTAATTACCTTTAATCGTGATTAATAAAACTTAAAAGTTACTATTCACCAAAAAATTATTTTAATCACATTGAACCACATTTTACATCCTAATGACAACCATGTATGTCAGATTTTTGAAAATCAAATCACAAAAGTGGTAAAGTTTCATTCAAACGAAAATTCAGTTTCTTTAACTACCACTTAGTGGTTTCACTATTCATCAAAAATTGAAGTTTTTCAGAAAAATACCAAAAATTCACCCTAAGCTATATTTGTTATTCCAAATTCAAAAATTATTTCTACTTTAAAAAATTAAAAACATATATGTTGCATTAATTAAATTAATAATTAATTCTCTTTGTCAAAACAAATAGCATGTTTTTAAGAAACAATATCTATTAAAATATTAACACTAGTTTATGTCCAATTTCAAAGTGAAATTAATTCTAATGACCACCATTGGATTAAATGGTAAAAATATATTCTAAATAAACATTCATCTCAATTAAAAATATAATCTATCTATATAAATAAATCATATTAAAAGGAGGTTTTGAATTAAAATGCAACATTTTCACTAACAATGATCTTTATCAGAAAAATAACAAAAATTTAAAGGAAGTAGATTTTGATGTCCAGATTCTAAATAAGGATTTTATTTTGTCAAATACAACATATAAAATTGTCAAAAGTATATTTAAAAAGAGTTCTCCATCAAAAGGCGGTTAATCGACCTTTTAAAGAATATTAGGAGATTTATGCTTACAATTGGAATCATTTGCATTTTACGCCTATAACATTTATTGGATAAAAGTAAAAAAATTTGACAAACATATATAATCATTTTTTAGTTAGTTACGTTCATTCCAGACATTACAACTTCTAGGCATTAACTACCATTTAAAATAATATTATTTTATTATTAGAGTGCAACGTAAGATTTCAAAGAATCTCGTTATTGTGTATTGGGTATGCCATCGAGCATAATATTCCCTTTAAAGTAATATTAATATTTTATTCAAAAATATGGATAAATATGAAAATGTCATATTCTTTATTTACCTGGGGTGTTACATCCTTCCCCCCTTTTGGGAATTTCGTCCTCACAATTTTAAAATTGGGCTTGGAAACTTCATTGAAAATCCCACATCGAAACAAGAGTCCGTAAAACTATCACTTCAAAATAAAGATAGAGAAGTACAAAGGTCACCCGAGTTAACCCACACTAGAATACCATATAGGAAACCATGGACATGGAGGAGAAAACAAAGGGTCATGTTCTGATGGATATTGATATAAAACATATTTAGGAGAAAGTTAACCACAAGAAAATCACAAACTTGTGATGGGTTAAACAACATTTGATTCCCCAGTAGGAAAAATTAACAGAAAACATTTTTGTTTTAAGTTACTTTTCATTGAGAAATTTATTTATGAGCTTAACTAAAACATAAGGAAACATACTTACTTGTTATGTTGACTTTAATCTTTTACTAGATTTCTTACACGAACTTATATTTTATCCAAAAGACGAGTATTTAGGATGACTTGTTCACATTAATAGAGCTATAATCAACTTCTAGAAAATCACCTAATCCACAAAAGAGAACTATATACTTCCCATTTATTTATACCTTAACCAAAACTAAAATGAAAAAGGTTAGTATGAGATCAGATAATATCCAAAAAGGATAATCCTTTATAAAAAAATCAATTCTTAATCTCCAAATTTTTTCAAACAATACCCAAATTTCAACAAAGACCATTCAATAAACATCTATCCATAAAATTCATCAAAGTAATCAAAACTATGTTTGAAAGCCAAATCTCTGAATGATTTAATCATGTAGTCTTCTAAGATAAACCTTAACATTTATCTGCAAATAACATCAGTTACTCTTAAAGTCTCATATTGAAATATAATTAACCTAATCACATATCCTCCATGATAGGTTAATAATTTACATATATAACCAAAAATAAACTTATTCTATATTCATAAGATCATCTAACTAAAAATAATTAGTCAAACTAACTAGGGACTTCATGTAGTCTAGTGGTAGGCGATAAATACCAGCCGCACTTTGGTTGTGGGTTCGATTCTCGTAGCTTCGTCAGACGCGATAGGTTGTCACACAGTCTACGTGTTGTCCTTTTTCCAAAACTACATAATTCTTATAACATTACCCAAAAAGTGATAAAATCATCAAAATTAAACATAACATAATTTAACCTCAAGCTTATCTCATGTCATTCATATTCCATCATAACATATAGTAACCCATAATTACCTCAAAAGCAATGATCATATAAACCCTAATGGTTACCTTTATAATTATTACCTGAACTTCCACATCGAGTTGGTTCTCTCGTACATGATGCATTAGAGAACTCACCAAGGTTCAAGTGGTTGATCATGACTCCTGATAGTTGGTTTAGAATAACCACAAGATTTCTCATTGAATCCCCCATTTCATCCAGTCTCTTAATCAGAGAACCACCACAGTTTCCTTCAAACCCATTGTCACTTTGGTGCCTAATAGATCCATCCATTTACTAAAACCAAAAATGTCAGTGTGAGTATATCAACAAAATCATCATGTACTACTGAGGAAGATAAAAATTAAGATATAATTACTCATTCACTTTATCTAAGAACTATGAATCTTTCTGAAATCCTAGCCATTATGGTAATGTCACTTATGCTTAAAGAATACCCTAACCTCTAAAGTTTTCTAAACAAACCTTTGATACCAACTATAAGGACCCTTCCTTAAACATTACATATTATTGAATTAAATGAATAATTCACATTGAGGATCTTTTCAGGTTTAGAGTTTTAGATAATTAGGACATTACTATTACATCTCAAATATTACAAAGTAGACACATCTACTCAGCTTCAAATTTTTTTCACAAAATACAAACTCTTGAGCATAAGAGTCATGTCTAGTTCCTTGTTTGAGAGATCCTGACATTTCCTTGATCCCATCCTTGACCCTGTTCATCTTTATGTCCTGTGAAAAACATTTCAAAAAAACATGGGATGAGCATAAAAAGCTCAATAAGGGTTATAACAATACAGTAAGAAAAAAATAGTCCGTGTATACATAAGAATCAATAAAATCATACATTACTCATAAAACCTAAGCAATTTAATATACCTCATGAAATCATATGATTTTCGAATAACTCATAGAAATCATAAGACATAAAGGTAACTTGAGGCATTCATAACATTCTTACGTAGGGAGTATCCCTCATGGTTACGTTTGGAATACCCATCACAATATAGTCCCTAAATCTCTTTAGATAAACCTTAACATTTAACTCATTCGTGTTACCCAATGTATTGGAGAGCTATATCGGGCTCACCCGCCCTTAGTTTATCACGGAACCACCCGTCTTCATAAAACAATTCCCAAGAACCATAACATAATCATAGAACATAACGTAAGCATAAAGGAAAGATAACATTACCATATTGCAATAACAATATAACATTTTAAGATATTGAAATAATGAATCCATTCTAAAAACCATTTTCAAAACCATTTAAAACATTTAATAAAGAGATTTTTGAATCAATGTGTCCCATACCACTTTGTAGCTTTTAACATTTTAAAACATTAATATCCATGTAAATAAATCCTTAAAACCATTTTGAAAACATGCATATTAATGAGAAATATTTTTAATAATAAATCATTAAAACATTTAAAATGATATTTTAGTTAATGGGGTTTTAACAAAATGAGAGACACTTGAATACAATAATTGAGGAACACCATTTAATAAGAACATTATAATATCATGAGAATAAGGGATTCATGATATAATATTCTAGAGGACATTATATACACCATATAAGAATGAATTGGTGCATAACAACAATGAAGTCTCAATAAAAATGAAAAATGAGATGAAATCCCTTATAAAGAAGGTATCCTTAAATTAAGGACAAATCAATCTCATAATTATGTGTGACAAATATAAATACACCCAATATAAGTGTATATTAAGTGTAAAACAACCAGAGGTCATTCACACATACTCATAGGATGAAATATTCTATAATTATAAGTTGAACCCAAAGAAATCAAAATTTGGTTAAGAAGTTCCCTTGTAAACATTCGACAGCCTAACGACGTCACTTTAAAATTTACAAAATGAGTTGATGAGACAAAAAGGGTATCTCATCACTTGTAAATAAATTTAACATAAACAAGGATATATAAGAACATATACCAACATAATAATATGTAATTTAAAAGACATAACAAAAGAAGGCTTTTTAAAAAGAGGAGGGTGAAAGGTTCCCTTACCGACTTGGGTAACTTTCGAAACGTACACCCCATGAAAGAAGGACTATAAAACATTGATGTAAATACTCATAAACGAAATTATATTACACAAATATTATAATAATGGGTAGTACATACACCAATCATATTTAATGGTGGAAAATGTAGCATAAATCTCACAGGAATAAAAGTGAGATGAAAAATCCATTACGAAAACGCAGGAGCCTAACGACGCCACTTAAAACTTCCAAAAATGGATTTATGAGATCAAATAGGGTATCTCATAATATGAACATAAAAAGTAAATAACGAGGAATATAAAAGAACATCCCCAAACATAATAATGATGAGCTTAAAAGAAATGACATAAAGGAGAGTACTTAAAAAGGAAGAGAGGTAGGATCCCTTACATCAAGTCTGAATTGTCTTGTTCGTTTCTTTATATTCTTGAATAATAAAATTTGTTCAATTTATAATTTCTTAAGGTAATACTATAAATATTATTATTCAGTTAATATCACATATTATAATGTTATAATAATTGGTTAATAATGTGAGTTCATATTAGACATTTTTGTCGATGTTTGGTACATGAGTCAAAAATGAACTTGTTTGAAAATGATTGTCCATGTATTTATAAGTAAATAATCTCCAGAATATTATTAATGAATTTAATATCATATATATTCAGTACATATTCATTTTATACTATTTGATAACATTTGGAGATAAAAATAAATGAAATGCACCATTCATGGAGACGGTAGGCCGTACTTACGCATGAAAGCTACTTTCATTTCTTTGTCATATTAATGGAATTAAAAATAATTTAGATATATATATATATATATATATATTATAATTCCATTATAATATATATCTTTTATAGGTAACATAAGTTCATTAATTTTATTCTTTATACATTCCATGTATTGCATGAACGAGTCACATCACTTGAGGGGGCGGTAGTCCACACTTCCACGTATAAAATTATCGCATTTTCACAACATGAAAAGAATAAATGTGTGTTTTAAATATATAATACATAAGCATATGGAAAAAATAAATACCATATATATCATATATAAAATACAGTGACATCATAATGGCCACCATGAAAGGTGTTAAGATAATATTGAACAATCATCGTTTCGTGAGGCAGTAATTCGCCATCCACAGAAACAGTATGTTCTTTAACCATTAGATGGATGTGTGTGTATTTTAGCTCGAATACATCACATAAAAACATCCTAGTATTTTGAAGATACTGGTTTTGTTACAAAATAAAGGAATAAAAAGATTTTAGGGATTTGGAGAAGGAAAATAAAACAAAAGAACACAAGTGAAAACATTACCTTTAAATCGGGTAACTCCTCTTGGTTTGAACCAAAAGGGTTTCTTGAAAAGAATTATGCCAAAGATGAGGCTACAATGATAAATATAGGGATGTGGAGAGATGAAATGGGCAGGGATTGGCTGATCCAAAAGCTTGAGAGGTGTGGGTAAGGTTGTAGAGGTGGGGGCCTTTTATAAGAGAAGAGGAGGGGCACTCTTGGAAAGTTATAAAATATTAATTTATTATAAAATGGTTTTCGGATTTTAAAGTTCCCAAAAGGATATATTTCTAGGATAAGGTGATACGGTTTCTAAATCCACCCATATAATAGGTTTTTGAAAAGTTTAAGACTTAGATTTTACCCAATCTTCTCATTTTATTTAAATTGTTCATTTATGAGGTAATCACTACATCATCACAGTGTGATAAATAAATTAATGTATTTATTGTCTAAAAATTATAAAAAAATACTATGATGTAGGAAATCTTTTTATATTTCTAATGAATATTTATATTAAAAAAATATGACTTTTATAATCCCATGTAATTTTTTTAGTAAAACAATAAATGTTTGTGACATTTTAATTTTAACTTTAAATAAAAAGTTATTAATGTCATTTTCCAACCAAAGCGCCTCTATGGGGTCCCCATGTTGACCCATTGATTTTATTGGTCGTACATGACTCATAAAATAAGGGTAGGACACGTTTCAAGGTCATTTAATATTATTATAACATTATCATTAGCTTAAATTACACTAATTACCTTTAATTACGATTAATAAAACATAAAAGTTATTATTCAACAAAAAATTATTTTAATCTCATTGAACCATGTTTTACATCCTAATGAAAACCATGTATGTCAGATTTTTGAAAATAAAATCACAGAAGTGCTAAAGTTTCATTTAAACGAAGAAGCAGTTTCTTTAACTACCACTTAGTGGTTTCACTATTCATCAAAAATTGATGTTTTTCAGAAAAATACCCAAAATTCACCCTAAGATATATTTGATATTCCGAATTCAAAAATGATAAATATTTTACAAAATTCAATACATATAAGTTGAATTATTTAATTTAATAATTAATTCCCGCTGTCAAAACAAATAGCGTGTTTTTAAGAAACAATATCTATTAAAAGATTAACACTAGTTTAAGTCCAATTTCAAAGTGAAATTAATTACAATGACCACCATTGGATTAAATTGTAAAAATATATTATAAATAAAATTTAATCTCAATTAAAAATATAATCTTTCCATATAAATAAATCATATTAAAAGGAGGTTTTGAATTAAAATGCAACATTTTCACTAAAAATGATCTTTATCGGAAAAATAACAAAAATTTACACAAAGTAAATTTTGATGTACAGATTCTAAAGAAGGATTTTATTTTGTAAAATAAAACATATAAAATTGTCAAAAGTATGTTTAAAAATGGTTCTCCATTAAAAGGCGGTTAATCGACCTTTTAATGAATATTTGAAGATTTATGCTTAAAATTGGATTCATTTGCATTTTATGCCTCTAACATTTATTGGATAAATGTAAAAATATTTGACAAACATATATAATCATTTTATAGTTAGTTCCATTCATTCCCGCCATTACAACGGCTAGGCATTAAAAACCATTTAAAATAATATTATTTTATTATTAGAGTGCAACGTAAGATTTCAAAGAAACTTGTTGTTGCGTATTGGGTACGCCATCAAGCATAACGTTCCCTTTAAAGTAATATTAAAATTTTATTCACAAATATGGATAAATATGAAAATGTCATATTCTTTATTTACCTAGGGTGTTACAGTTGATTCTTTCATATGGTGAATATAATTTCGTTAATCATTATTATGAATCCCACTCACCGTGAAAGACACGATGTACCCAATAATATTATATAAAATAGACTCTATGATGGTAAAATTCATTATATTGTATAACATTTTCCATCAAATCCATGATGATAATCATTTTTATGATGTCAATATAATGAAATATGATGTCTCGTGCATCTTTAATGTTGGTAATCATTACCCAAAATATTGTAAATATGAATCCATTATACATTTATTTTTCATAAAGGCATGAAATGTTCCGAAATATTTAATATATAATCAACAATTAATCAAAAAATTTCATAATCTATAAAATATAAACCATTGAAATTCACCCACACAAACATGATCCAGAACCATAGAGTATGAAATAATAATTATACGTATATTGGCAACAAACCTTGGTTTTGATTCCTCTACTGCATAGTCTTCTTCATGAAGTCATTCTATTTTAGCTACTCCCCCTGTTTTATTTACTGAATGGTTATCCACCACAGAATAATAATGATTCTGAACATCACATAATTCATTATAAAGAACCAAATATCTTTTGTTAACTGTGTATTTCGATATAATACCATGATACATTCTTTAATGGAAATGACTACAGTGACTAGATTACCCACATTATGAACATGTACATGGTCATTCTATATAGTTAGTATTAGTATGAGGGAGCCTACAACATTGATTTACAAATTGATATTTTTCTCCCATATAAACATGAGAAACTGGTCCCAAAGGAAACTATGATACATTTGAATTCATTTTCTTGTCAGAAGGAACACCCCAACTACCCCATGTTGAAACTAAACTAGTATATAACTCCATGATCCCATCATTATCTACCTCATCTATTACTTTATAGTTAATAAACTAAAAATAGGTATATTAGAATAACAAAATTTTCATCTCCTATATTTTGACCCATAGATACATCGCGAACCACCTTGGACTGAGGTTTTCAGAAGAAATATTCTCTAGTTCATAGTGATCTATCTCGGTAAACTATTTGTAATACATCATAATTGACCATCCCTTTGTCTAGAGTAATAATTGTTAGAAAATAATCCACTCAGAATGATTTATAATAAAAACATTGGTTAAGGGTACTCATAAAATATATCAATGATGGATCATTGTATAACATATTTTATGGGATAGAGTCTCACTATCTCCTTTAAAATCATTCAAACCTTGATGTGGAAAATCCATAGTGATGTTTGTTAGATTATTTAAAAAATAGTAGAACAACTTGTTCTTCTAGGTCCAAAATTCGGATTCGTGGGGTCCCTTTTTGACATGAATTATATAATTATTAATATTTTTTATTACTGTGATAGGATCTACTACTAATTTCTGGTTTCCAACACTTTTTGGACCTACAATACAAATTTAGTGGATAACATCTTTTCGTAAGGAACTATATTAAAAAGGACTCTATTATTGAACATGGTCTATAAATTTATATCATTGTTTAATAAGATATTTTTTATTAGTCTTTTTATAATAAAAAATATTCAATATTATGTTATATTAATTGAAAAATCCAATATCTAATGAAAAACATTAAGAATACAAATTGAAACCATTAATCCATAGTAATTTTAAGAAAACTTGGATTATATAAATGAGATAAAAAACCATAAATTTTAATCATGTAATTATGAAAAACATATCATGTTCATTAAAATAACCTCAAAATCCAACTACACATTTGATAAATTCCACAAATATCCCATTATAACTCAATAACAGACACCATAGTGAGCTAGCCATGAACCCTTCCTCACATAATTCATGAATTTTTAGGTTCATAATTAATAAATACTAATGACCATAATCAAAGTGTAGATATTTCCTTCACACTTTTGGATGGGTAATGGCTCTAATTCCAATGTGTAAAAAATCTACCTGGGTTTACATGCCACATCTTATGAGAAATCCCACCACAAGGTGAATATCCGCAAAAGAATAGAATTTTTTCATTATTATTAAAAAGAGTAAATAAATAGATTACTGTATGGATGAGGTGTACAAAACCCTGTGACATAAAATATTATTCCAATGTATAATCCTAAAAATAATTCAAGACAATATAAATTCCATGCCTTGAGGTCACTAGTCTTCACCACCAATCTATCTCTCAAAGAGGAAAATGACATCCTAGAGAATCCATAGAGCAAAAAGACTCTTTCCATTCACCTATTAATATAATATGCACAATATGAATAATACAAATGTTAAATCATATAAATGAGAAATAAATACATATAAGATACTATAAATTCATATTTCAATGTCTAACACCATGAAATCATTACTTTTATAGTAAAAGTATGACCTGTTTTTAAATTCCTACGAAATGAAAACCATTTTGTAACACAAATTTTTTTTTTCATAAAAAAAATTAAAATTCACATCATAAAATCATTTGAATTCCAAGTGAATTATAACATATAGTCCTAATAAAAAATATCTATTATTATCATATATAATAAAAACATGGCAGAAAACAAGAAACAATATCTTCATGTATAAAACAATGAACAATTGCACTCTAGTCTAAAGAATACGTACTCAAACATTGATGTAATACTAATATATGAATTATGTGAATCCTACCATCATCGATTAATTCCACAATATATTTATATCATAAGAATAGTTCCAAATGGTACGATACTCAATAAGTTTGTATATTCCCATAACCCAACACTCCCATGTTTTTTAGTGTCCAATATTTTTGAAAGCATTTAAACTATACATAGTAACAATATATGTAAACATTTTCATTTTAATGAATCTATTCATTATTCCTTTAAAATAACTTTTATATTCCTGATCACCTATGAGGCATAAAACAAAATGCATAATATCCAGAAATATGTTTTTATATAAAACAATATTTAAATACATTTATTTCAAAACTACACTTTATTACATATTAATTCCTGATGTATTACATAAAAGTATAGATAATACAACCTAGAAGTTCTAGAAATATTGTTTTTATTAGAATTAGGTAAATATCATAACATCTTGAACATGGGATACAACAACATTATTTAAAACTTCCTTTACAGGATTCTAAAATAACAAGGCCTTTAAATCATCATAGGATAATCTGGGGACATACATAAGAAATGGGTGATATATAAAGCCCAGTAAATGAAAGAACATTGAATAACAAGAAAATAAAATACATGTTATAAAAAATGGAATTTCATTGGATTTTTAAAGGGGTTATAAATATAAACATGATCAATAAGTCATGATATGAATTTATAACATGTAAAATGTTTCAATGTCTTAAAACACTGCATTATAAAAATATCAAGGTTAACTACCAGGAAATCAAGACTTAAAAAGTCCAAAAAATTACTTACATTAATTCTCTATACCAATATGATGTTTCATTATACTAAACATTAGACAATGAATTGGAGAGCTATATAAATTTGGGAACACTCATCACTTTCATTTCATTCTCATTCTTATATTCCCCACATAGAACATAATACATGGATTAATTTATAATTATATTTTATTCCATGATCATGGAGTGTGGAATAAATACAATTAAGTACTTTTTTTTATTTATATATTAAAAAAAATGAACACCCATGATATGAAATTGGTATGTTATTCACTACATACTCACTTTAGGAAGAAAAATAATAGTAAAATTTTGGTAGCATAAAATCATCCCTATTAATTAATAAAATGGGTCGAATAAATAAAAATGGATATATCATCATTTAAAAATGAAATGTAATTTAATAGGGACTTTTAAATACCTATCTAAACATTATTAAGTTTAAATAGAGGGAATAATATAAAAAACATTAATAATGATGATAAGTTGAGGTTCACATTCTAGAGACTGTGACTCCAAATGATTGGGAGGGGATTCAAGGGATCTTAGGTGAACCATTGAAGGACACTAGAGATGATAAAGACATATTAATGATCACATAAAGGAGTTTTTTAGAAAATTAAAAAGAGATATTGGGTTGGTTTATATAGTAATATATTGTGGATTTTGTTAATACATCTGGAAAATTGTTTTTGGACTCTATATAAAAAAACACTCAAACTAAAAATCATTCCATTGTTTTTGACCAAGGTTTATACTAAATTGGGGTGGATTTAATTATTTTAATAGGCCAATTCTTGAACATAATAAAATAATACCATTTCTTATGTTTAGGTGAGTCATACTATTAATGAAATGATTTTAAAAATTACAATATATTAATTATTTTATAGGATTCATAAAGTCATTATAAAATTTTCAAATAAGTATAAAATCTCATTACTTTTCATGCAAAAAATATATTTGTCTGTGTATAACCTTTATAGTATTTATGAAATCGCTTATTTGTAATTTTGATGTCATAATAAAAAACATATATTTAAACGTTATTTAATTTTAACCCCAAATTTCAACTATCTTAGGAAATTATAAAAAATCACCATTGTATTAAAACATCATTATGTTTCCAAGTGTATTATTCAATTTATATGAATAATTTTATGAATATGTTTACATTATATTTTAATATCATAATCAATATTTAATGATAAATTATGGGTTTTTACAATAATATTTTTAAAAAAACGTGAAAAAATTACATTTGAATTCATTAATATAATATGATAATTTATAATTTATTGCAATTTTTTTATTTCAACAAACATTATATATTCATAATAAATTCATTAATTAAACTTTAATATTACCTGAAAATTGAAAAAAAATTTATTATATCATATGGAAAATCTTTTATGATGTAAAAATATTATGATGAAGAAATATTAATTATTTTATGAAAAATAACATACATACACATATATATGGGAAATTGATACATATCCATTTAATACACTATAAAAAACCTTTGTGTTCATGTGCATGTCTATGGGTCTTTATTGGGGTGGTACGATGAACATGTTCTGAGTCGTGATCCTGAATATTTTATACCTATCCATTAAATTGCATCTATCTTGATAAAGTTGTTGGATCTCATATTGGTATTGGTTTTGGAAAAATCCCCATGATTATCTCTCCAACGCAGGCTCTAATAAATGTTACTCATAAGGTGTGTTCCTTCTGGTAGACACCATTACGTGATTTGTATGAGGTAATGGGGTTTGTTAAAATGATATAATTATACTAATCTGTGATAATGGTTAAATATCAATATTATCAATGGTAAATATTCTAATTGGTATTTTAAATCAAATTGGATATAAAAACCTAAATAAGTGGATGTATTTTATATAACCATATTTCAATATAATACATTTAATTAAATCAAAGGGGTACATTATTTACAACAGTTAGGGTCGTTACAATCATATCACCTTAAGAAATGATGCCACTTCAATTTCCATTTTCCACCCTAAAACATATGAGGGTATCTAATTTTTTACAACCCCATTTGGTTCCCTCATCTCATCCTTAAACAATTGGTTTCACCACGACACTTTCAAATGTTATTTTTTTTGATTTAATATATCATTTTCTCTATGATATAAGATCTTCACCGGCATATCCTCATAAGAATAATGATTATCCAATGGCACCACATTTGTTTTGTGCTCTTGTGATGGGTCTGGTATATTGATCCTCAAGAGGGGTTTATGGAATACATTATGTACTTGATATTTGTTTGATGGTAGTGTTAGTTGATAAACCTAAACTTTAATGTGATCAAAGATCTCAAAGTTTTCTATGTTTATTGGAATATGATTTCCCATATTCTTAAATCTCATCACTTTTATCCATAGAGATATGCATTGGAATTCCATGTATCTAGTATCAATCATTTGTTCTTATTGAAGATTGTTAACATAGTTCTTTTTTAGACTCTAAGTTGACATGATTTGTTACTAAATGCTCTTAACCATTTCAGAAATATATGTGACCATTTCAGGACCTAACAACTTTACTTCCCAAACATCATCCTATCATATAGGTATTATACACCCTTACAATATTGGGATACCTAGGGATCCATTTAGATTCTACAGTAGAAATTATTATTAGATAAGAACTCGAAAAGATGATGATATTTTTCCCATGCTCATTTATTAACAATTGAACATGTTCTCAACATTTCATCCAGTGTCTGGATTGTTTTCATAGAATGCCCATCAGTTTGGGGGGTGATAAGTCATTCTGAAGATCAACACAATATTAAGATATCTCTAGATACAGTTCAAGAACATGAGGGTGAATATCATATCTCAATCAGATATAATAAATAATTGTAATATATGAATCATTACCAATTCATTGATGTATATCTATGAAAGTTGATGTATTGATAAATCCTCTTGAATCACAATTAATTGTGTATTCTTTATAAGATGATCCACCAAAACAAATATAGAATTATTACCTATTGATTTTATCAAAAGACTACTGACAATGTTAATGGATATGTTTTTCCATTTCAATGAATGTATGGGTAATGGTTTCATCATCCACATGAATTTTTCCTATCCTATTTACCTGGATGAAATAGAAGACATCATGATGTATACTCTGCAACCTCCTTTTTTACATTGTCACACAAAAAGTGATCTTAGAGAACATGATACATGTTTTTTATTCTACAATTTATAGACTATGTAGAACTATGCGAGACATAAAAAATCATTATTTAACTCCTGATTTGATGGTAAACATAATCTTGAACAAAATCATACAACTCTTTCTTCATTAACATTGAACTATGAGGATTTAACATTTCTTATATTATTATCATTATTTTGAATTCCCAATTCATCATTTTGATAATCCATTATCACTGCAAGAATGGATGGTTGATAAATCGGGTTTGAAAGGATTGATGATGTTCCTTTATGATTCCCATGCCAATCATTAAAAAATATAATAATAAATATTACCTATCAATTATTATTAATGATATAATTTCGTGATCCTATCTATATAGATTATATTCAACATTATTCGTTTTCGATAGATGTTAGTGAATTGAGAATTAATTGTCCTTGATCAACTCTGACCATCATCATTGGTGAATTTTTAGATCTTTCTATGTTGATTTATAGATGAGACTTTTTTGATCCCTATATATTTCACACTTCTCCACGAAGAGATAATGCCACCATATTTTCTAAATTAATATCACTATATCCAAACCCCAATAATTCATTGTATAGTTCTATAGATGAACATTATTCTTCATTTATGAATGATTTATCAGTTTTTCATATTCTCATTAATCCCTAGCCCAATCCCTTTTAAAAAGCATCACTGAATACTATGAAATGTTCTCCACCTATGGGTAGTAAAGGAACATGTATATTCATTAGAATACTTTTTATATCCATGAAACTCTATTTATATTAGTTATTCTAATAAAACACGACTTCGTTCCAAGTAATCATGAATAGAGGGTATGACAATCATGATAATTTTCTCACAAATTGGAAATAATACCTACATAATCTAAGGAAAATATAGATATAGTTGACATATGTTGGACTCATCCATCAATAAATTTATATTGTATTTAAAGAATTAAAAAATATCACTTCTCTTGTGATGATATAACCATGTATTGAGACTTTCTTCTACAAAAACATACATTTTTTTTCATTATCATAACGATTATCTTTTCATGTGGTCTTTATAAAACTACTCAGAATCTCCCCATGCTCCTCCTTGGAATTAGATAATATTAGAGTATGCTTTATAAATAATACCAAAAATATTATGAAGTAATATATAAATACTATAGTCCTCATTTCCATAAAGATTTCATGAAAATTAGCGACTCTTAATGCAATTTTTATGAACTCATAGTGAAATTACCTTATATAAAATGCAGTCATGGGGATATCATCATTTATCACATGATAAAGATAATATCCTAGATGGAGATCTACCATGGAGTAGTATTGTGCAATATGTTTATGATCAGATAATTCCTCATTCACTGGTAGATGATACTTGTTGATTATCATTATCTTGTTGATCTCATATTACTCACTGAAAATGAACACAGATCCATCCTTCTTTATGATGAAGAGGACTAGTTCACCAAATTGTAATGCACTTTGGCACATGGATCCTTTATAATGATTTTCATATAGTTGATTATTTATCTCCATAGGTTTCAAAATATCCATTCTATTCAAATTCTTTGAAAATTGTAACACACCTGGTATATGATAAATTAAAAATTATACCTCTCGACTAGGAGGAAGACCAAACAATTCCTTGAGAAACACATCATCATATTCCCACACAATGGGTATGCCTTCAAGGATGATTCACTCCATAGACTTAAAAATTTCATCTGGATATCCCTGGTCATAGGGAAATAACTTCTATACAACAAATTTTGGTGCAAGAGATGATTCATCCTCCTATAACACCCTGACCCTAGAAGCCCAGAGTTAGTGCATTATTACGTATCATTGGCATGTTCACAAAAGATCAAGTCTCGAATGACCGATTAGTTTAGTAGCTTTGGAAGTAATAGATACATTAATAAGTATTACATTACATAATAAAATTGAAAACTACAACAACATTGTTTCCATAGACAACACAAAGTTCTCATAGTCTATCCCTACAGGTCATTCATAATATACTTCTTCGCATCCTGTGAAAAATAATACATTGAAAGGAGTGAGATCAGATGCTCAGTAAGGATAACAATATAGCGGGAACATTTATAAAAAAGAATAAACATTTAAGGCAAAAAATAGTACTAAAAAAAATCCTTTTCAACAATAAATTAATAATAATATGGAAAATATAAATCAAAGTAATTCCATTTACTTACTTGCATTGATATTTTACTAGTTGAATAATCACATGTAATTTCAATTGTAACCTCCCAGGTAAATAAAGTATATGAAAATTTTATTTTTATTAATATTTGTGAATAAAATATCAATATTACTTTAAAGGGTGTTCTATGTTTGATGGCGTACCCAACACGCAACAACAAGTTTCTTTGAAATCTTACGTTGCACACTAATAATATAAAAATTTTATTTTAAATGGTAGTTAACGCCTATCCATTGTAATGGCAGGAATGAAAATAAATAACTACAAAATGATTATATATGTTTGTCAAATATTTTTACATTTATCCAATAAATGTTAGAGGCTTAAAATGCGAATGAATCCAATTTTAAGCATAAATCTTCTAATATTTTTTAAAAGGTTGATTAACCGCCTTTTGATGGAGAACCCTTTCTAAATCTACTTTTTGACAATTTTATATGTTATATTTGAAAAAATAAAATCCTTTTTTAGAATCAATATATCAAAATTTACTTTTTGTAATTTTTTTTATTTTTCCGATAAAGTTCATGTTTTAATGAATAGTGAAAGTGTTGAATTTTAATTCAAGACCTCCTTTTAATATAATTTATTTATATGGTTATATTATCTTTTTAAATGGGTTTAAAGTTTAGTTAAAATATATTTTTTCCATTTAATCCAATGGTGGTCATTGAATTAATTTCACTTTGAAATTGGACATAAACAAGTGTCATTCTTTTAATAGATTTTGTTTCTTAAAAACACGCTATTTGTTTTGACAATGGGAATTAATTATAAAATTAATTAATGCAACTTATATTTTTTTAATTTTTTAAACTGGAAATTTTTTTTGAATTTGGAATATCAAATATAGCTTACGGTGAATTTTTGGCATTCTACTGAAAAACATCAATTTTTGATGAATAGTGAAACCACTAAGTGGTAGTTAAAAAAACTAATTTTTCATTTAAATGAATTTAAATGCTTATGTGAATTGAATTTATAAAATAAGAAATATATGATTGTAATTAGTAGTTAAAATGTTGTTCAATTTGATGAAAATAATTTTTGGTGAATAATAACTTTTGAGTTTTATTAACCTCGATTAGTGGTAATTAGTGTAATTAAAGGTAAAAATAATGTTTTAATAAAATGAAATTACATTTACAATTATCATACCCTTATTTGATGAGTCATGTATGACCAAGACAATCCATGGGTCAATTTTTTGGACCCCATGGATCCACTTGTGTAAGAGAATGACATTAATAACTTTTATTTAAAGTAAAAATAAAAATGTCACAAACATGTATTGTTTTACTAAAATTTTTTTTAATGGGGTTATAAAATTTATAATTTCTACTATAAATATTAATTAGAAATGTAAAAATATTTCCTACAACATGGTAATTTTTTTATAATTTTTAGACATCATATAAATAAAATTATTTATGACACAATGATGATGCAGTGTTTACATCATTAATGAATAAATTAATAAAATAAGAAGATAAAGTCTAAAACAATATCCAAAACTTATCCAATACCTATTGGATGATTTTATTTAGAACATCTACCACCTTATCCTCTACATTAATGGTTTTTTGAGCTTTATAAACCGAATTACAATTTATAATAAAATAATAGTTTCAAGATTCCCAAAAGAGCCCCTCCTCTCCCTTATAAAAAGACCGCACTTCCTACCCATTTATCACACATCTCAAGCCCATTGTCTAGTCAAAACTCTACTCAAATAATCTCCCAATATCCCTCTCTTCATCTTATAAGACTTAACTTATGCAGAAATCACTTCAAGAAACCCTTTTGGTTGAAACCAAGTGTAGTTACCCGATTTAAAGGCAATGTCTTCTCTGATTTTTTTGTATTATTCTGCTTCTACCACCCCTTAAAATATTTTCATTCCATTATTTTGTAACAAAACCATTATCTTAAATATACTGGGATTTTGTTCTTATAAGTATTTGAGCTAAACTTACACACACCTCCATCTAATGGTTAAAGAACATACTGTTACCGTGGATGGAGAATTACTGCCTCACGAAACGATGATTGTTCTATCTTATCCTACCACCTCTAAGGGTGGAAATTATGATAGAAATATATTTATATATGATGTGTATTATATTTATGTCCTCTTTATTCTTATGTATTTTATATTTAAAACATACCTTTATTCTTTTCATGTTTTTCAAATGCGATAAGTTCATTTGAGGAAGTGTGGACTACCGCCCCCTCAAATGATGTGACTCGTTCATGCAATACATGGAATGTATAATGAATTAAATTAATGAACCTATGTGACCTATATAACATATATATTATTCTGGAATTATAATATATATGTCTCATATAGTTTTAATTTCATTAATATGACAAATAAATGAAAGTAGCGTTCATGCGTACGTACGGCCTACCGTCTCCAAGAACAGTGAATTTCATTTTTTTATCTCCAAATGTTATAGAATAATATAAAACTAATATATAATGGATATATATGATATTTAAATAATTAATACTATTATTTAATTGATGTACTTATAACTAGATAGACAATTCTTTTCAAACAAGTTCATTTTTGACTCATGTACCGAACATCGACAAACGTATGTTATGAACTCACATTAATAACTAATTATTATAACATGATAATATGTGATATGAATTGAATAATAAGATTTAAAGGAAGTAATTATGAAGTTATAAATTGACCAAAGTTTATTATTCAGGAATATAAATAAACTAACAAGAGAAGTCGGACTTGAGGTAAGGGATCATACCTCTCTCTTTCTTTTTAAGTACTATCTTTTTTGTCATTCCATTTAATATCCTAATTATTATGTTGGGGGATGTTATTTTATATTAATATTACTTTAATTTTTATGTTGTTATGATGAGAGAACCTATTTTATCTCATCAATCCATTTTTCGATGTATTAAGTGGCACTGTTAGGCTGCCGAATTTTCGTAAGGGATTTCTTACCTGAATTTTAATTCCGTGACATTTCCATTGTTTGCCATTTTTTTATTTCATGTGGTGTATTTTTTTACTTTAATTTCATATATATTATAATGATTCTATTTATATTCATGGTATTAAGTGATTCATTTGGTTTTTATTATCTTTTGGTCATACGACTCCTTTGATCACAACAAGGTAATGGGTTTTTATCTAACTTTTTATTTCCGTGAGATTCATGCTACATTTTCCTCTATTTCCGTTGGTGTGGTGTGTGTACTTCCCATGATTGTATTATTTGTGTAATATAAATTAATTTATGGGTATTTACATCTTCATTGTATGACCCTTCTTTTAGGGGTTGTACGTTTCGAAAGTTACCCAAATCGGGAAGGGAATATTTCAAACCCCTTTTTTAAAAGGATTTATTTGTTAGGTCTTTTAATTTAAATATTATTATGTTTTGATATGTTATTATATATCCTTATTGCTATAAATGTTATTTCCAAGTGATTAGATACCCTTTTTATCTCTCATCATCTTATTTTCTGAATTTTAAAGTGACGTCGTTAGGCTATCGAATTTCTTTAAGGGAACTTTTAAACCCAATCTCCATTCATTGGGTTAAACCTCTACATCAGGATTGTTTCGGGATATGAATATGTGTGGATGACATATTATTGTTTTACACTTAATATCCACTTATATTGGGTGTATTTATATTTTTCACACATATTTATGTAATTGATTTATCCTTAATCTAAAGATATCGTCTTTGTATGGGACTTTGTCTCAATCTCCTTTCATTGAGGCATCTATTGATTTCTATGTGACATTATTTTATATGGTGTATAATACCCTTATGAGTTTTCATCTCATTCAAAGGGAATACCTTCCCTACAAAGCATTTTACTAAACAAAAAAAGGAATGTTTCTTTTTTAACATAATCAGTGACAACGATCTTTTCCACCGCCACGAGTTTTATTTGATCTCTGGCTTCCTTAACAAGCTGTAATGTTTTCAAAAGAAAAATAAATACCATATAATATTTTTACATATTTTGGTATTGAAAACGGTTTTTATAAAGGATTTAATATTTCAATATCTTAAAATGTTATAATGTTATTGCAATGTGGGAATGTTATCTTTCCTTTATGCTTAAGTTAAGTGTTATGATTATGTTGTGGTTCTTGGGCAATGAAATCGAGTGGTTCCGTGATAAACTAAGGGCGGGTGAGCCCGAGATAGCTCTTCAATGCATTGGGTAACACGATGGAGTTAAACACTAAGGTTTCTCTGAAGAGATTTAAGGAATATACTGTGATGGGTATTCCAAATGTAACGATAAGGGTTACTCCCTACATAAGAATGTTATGAATGCCTCACGTTACCTTTATGTATTATGATTCATATGAGTTGTTCATAAATATTATTATTTCATGAGGTATGCTAAAGTGCTTATGTTTTATGAGTAAGGTATTATTTCATTGACTCTTATGTATACATGGACTAATTTTTTCTTTCCATATTTTTATATCCCTTACTAATCTTTTTATGCTCATCCCATGTTTTTGAATTTTTTTCCACAAGACTTAAAGATGAATAGGTTCAAGGACGGTATCAAGGAAAGAAATGACATCTAAACCATGGAACTAGACATGTTTCTTTTTAAGAGTTTTTTATGAAAAAGATGGAAACTAAGTAGAAGTGTCTACTTTGTAATCTTTTGAGATGTAATAGTTATGTCATAATTTTATAAAAATCTAAACTTAAAAAGATTGTCAATGTGAATTATTCATTTACTTCAAGATTATGTAATGTTTTAAGGATGGGTCCTTATACAAATAGACACTTTCATAATGATGGAATGCATAATTACAAACTTTCATAACCACATAGTCAAGGGCTTGTGACAAGACTACAAATATGATTTTTCAAGGTATGGTACCAAGACGCTAGTTTGTCTCCTGAGACCTACCAATGCATCAAGGAGCTATAGAGGGTGCCACCCATCACTTACTCTGTCCAATGCATTCCCCGTACGAAATGGTTGAAACATAACCTGAACATTCTTATTAAAACTAGCATATGAAATATCAATATTTCAACCACAAACCATGAATGGTACAAAAATAGGAGATCCACAGTCAAAAATAACTCATTAAATACAATAAAGAAGATTTCATTATAATAGATCAACCTCATTAGAGAATAATGAAGGATATTGACATAGATTAAAACAATCATCAACTACTTGAGAGAAATATCCCCCCTTTTCTTGAAAACATTTAAAAGTCTCACTATTTAAGAAGAAGATGTTTAAAATAGATTTTTGAATCAAAGTGTCCCATACCACATTGAAAATTTTAAAAGGAATATTAATTTTAAAACTTTAATGTCCTTATAAATAAATCCTTAAAACCATTTTTAAAAAATTTAATTTAATGAGAATGATTTAGAATAAAAAATATTAAAAACATTTTAAAATAATATTTTAGTTTGAGTTCCTAACCAGAAGAGAGACACTTGAATACAAATAATTGAGGTAATCAAAACATTATAATATCATGGGAATAAATGGATTAATTATAAACCATGTAAAAGTTCTTTATATACACCATATAAAAGTGAATTGGCATATGACAACAAATAAGTCTCAATAGAATGTAAATTGAGATGAAATCTCTTATAAAGACCGTATCCTTAGGTTAAAGATAAATCAACGAAATAATTATGTGTAAAAAATATAAATACACTCAATATTAGTGGATATTAAGTGTAAATCAATTAGAGGGCAGTCACACATATTCTTTTAAAAACAACAACAATGAATTGGATGTTTAACTCAATTAATGGAGATTGAGTTAAAATTACTGCTATCATGATCATATCGATGACTTGAGAATTTAGGAATGGAGTGATTATGTGTATAAAAAGTATATTCACATAAATGGGAGTGAAAATTACTACAAAAATAATAAATAGTGATTCCACAAAAAATCATGGAGTAAAATAATCAACGAAGTATGCGTAAATCTAAATGAGTGGAAATTGAAATTTGAAATTCCCTTACCAATTTGGTAAATTATGAAACATACATCCCATGAAAGATAAATCATAAAAATATGATGTAAGTACTCATAAATTAAAGTATATTAAACAATTAATACATTCATTGGGCAGTACATACACCGCACAAAAGGAAATAGTGGCAGTATGACATGAATCTCAAAGAAATAGGAAATGAGATGAAAACCCTTACATCATTGTAATAAGTCAAGTCATATAGACAACAGTTAATAACAACAAAATTAATCACAGAATACCATGAATATAATGGGAATCATGATAATATATATATCAAATGACAGTATACAATATACCACATTTAATAAATAAGTGTCGAAAAATGGAAATCTCACCGAATTAAAAGTGAGATAAGAAACCCCTTACTTTGTACATTTCCTTGGTTGATGGTAGGTTAACCACCTATATAATGGTGAAATAATTGTTACTAAATTAGAAAAGAATCATTTACATTAATATGATTTCATATATGAACTTTTAATATTGCATTGTTAATAATATTTTAGTATTATCGTTGTTTCGGTTGTTAACTGATTTGTTTTACTTTATATGATTTGTTTCATAAGTAGTGTTTGTAATGAATAGGAATTATCTAATTAATATTAATAATGATATTAAGTATTTAAAAATTAATTTTAATCATCTAATGAAAATTTTTCTTGAATGGATTACGATGGGGAATGAATCTCATCGCCTTCGTGGAGACGGTAATACGTACGTACGCACGAGCGAAAATATCATTCTTTTGATATTAAAATAATATATAATTGGATGGTATATCATATATACAGAATCATTATCATGTTATATTTATTTTTTACATCAATTAAACACCATTATTATACCCATCCAAATAATAATGTATCGAATAACAATTACACCACGACGTGAAGACGGTAAGCCGTATGTATGCACGTATGATTACATGTCATTCAAAGGATGGATAGAATAATGAATATGGTTGTACCATAATTATAATAACATCACAATGTATAGAAGATACTGGAGTTATTATTTTATAATGGAAAAAAAATAAAGGGGAGGTGGAGGAAGAAAGAAACTTGAAAGAGGTGATAAAATATTTACCTCTTCTTCAGGTTCTTCCTTTTAATTCGATTAAAAGGGTTCCTAGGTTGGCTTTATAAATAAAGGATGGACTCTAGGATGAAGTGAGGACAGTTTATTGGGTATTTTGTTAGAGGTGGGATGATACAAAATGCCTTTTAGTTGCGAATTTGAGGGAAGGGTGAGTGTCCTTTTATAAGAGGGGTGAGGGGCACATTAGGAAAAGTTAGAAATATTTTTTTATAATAATATCATTTTCGGTTTCTAATGGCTCCAAAGTAAATTATTTAAAGGTTAAAGTAGGGATGGGTCTAAAACAACTCAACTATCAGGTTTTATAAATGTTTGGTTAACTATATTAACTTTATCTTTTAGATTTAACTCTTAGTCAAATAGTTTGACATTTTCCACATCTCTTAGTATTTTTATATTTTATGGTTAATAAACATACAATATACTTCCAAGAGAACCCAAAGTGGTTAATTAGTGATACAAAAATAATTATATAAGTCTTTTGGGATAAACTTAGATTTTTAGGAATAGAATATCAATTAATAATATAATATTTGTTTTAAAAACACTTTTATGTCAATTTAGAAACTATATGGTATTTTGTTTTTTCTAAATTCATAATAGCATTATTACATAGAAAACAAATTCATAAAAACATCCCTAATATGTCATATTAATCTATAAAATTATTGAAATTCATAAAAAGTGTTAAATTACATTTATTTTGATATTATTAATATCTACAACTTTAATATTTCATTAATTAGGTAATTACCGAATCATCATTGTGTCATTAATAAATTAAATTTTTTAAGGTCTAAAAAAATACCATTATGTAGGAAATATTTTTAGATTTCTAATGAATATTTATTGTCAAATTTATCTTATGTGTATGCCTATATTAAAAAGGTTTTAGTTATTAAACATTGATTTTAACTCTTTTAACTCTTCTTGGAATTAAATAATAACAAATGTCCAAATCTAATCCAAGTGGAACAAAGAGGTTCATATTTTATTCCTAAGTTTGTTTTTGGTCAAATTATACTTATCCAATACAATTAGGACTTGTGTTAGGGTAATAATAATATCATTGTTACCTTTAATTACCTTATTTACTTTTAACCATGGAAAATAAAAGTTTAAAGTTACTATTCAACAAAAATTATTTTTATGTTATAGAACCACATTTTCCACCTTGATATTAAATGTGTCTATAATATTTTTAAAATTTAACTCACAGAAGCCGTAAAATTATGTTTTATGTAAATTTTCTAATGCTCCTAGGAGGTGGGTAAAAGATGGTGAAATGTTCAATAAAATTATATATATATATATAATATTATTAATAAATGACTCCAATAAATTATATTAAAAATATATATGTTTTATATGTCTATTTTTTCATAAAATAAATTTAAATAAAATAATTTATTATTTAAATAAAAATTCATTTTTAAACTAAAACTCAGTGTTTTTCACTATTCATCAAAAATTGGAAGTTTTCAGAAAAATACCAAAAATTCACCCTAATCTAATTACAATATTCCGAATCCAAAAATGAATTCCATTTGAATGATAAAATCTATAAAATTTGAAAAAGTGGGTATTACTATTCATAACGGCTATTTTGATTGGTCATGGTGTGTTAGAATCTCGAAGTTGCGTACAATGCAAGCTATTGCATTATTCAAAGGGAAACATATCGTGGAAGCTTGGGGTGTTACACATCCTATTTCCACTTATACATAGTTGGGGGATGATTCACGATATGATGATGGATTTCTTTCTCACATTAATTGATGTTATCTCTATATTGGGAAAGCCAATCCATAACTAAAATTGTATCAAATTCCATCAATTGGAGTATCAAAAGGTACATTGGGATGATCATTAAATATATTTTGAAATGAAGGAGTTATTTACTGGGGATGAAATAATTTTCCCATTTTCTATTTCATCGAAAACTCTACTTCCATTCATTGTGGTGGTTTTTAAATAGTTTATCTATGTTTTCGTGATATGAATAAATTTTTTGAACTAGAATAAATATATATGTTCACCATTTTTAATTTTAAAACTACTGTTTATGTCACCACTTCGTTTTTGGGAAGAAACTCAGCAGTTTGGTGGAATGAACTCTCACTGGCTTTCTCGATTGTTTTTGCTTCCCTCTGAAAAACCTTGACTTAGTTTATTAGTTTGAAAAATTCTCATGTTACAAATAGTTGATATAATGAACCATTAATAGAGGTTTGATTGGATCATTCCATTCCTTTATCACATTATTGGGTTTCTTATATCAGATATCGCAAGTTATGTGTCCTTCCATATGGAAACTATATCATTTTCATTGTCCCCATAGGCAGTTTCAAGGGTGTTTCTTCTTTAACCATTTAGAAGTGGGATTTAGGAATATCATGGAACTATTTGACGTTTCCATTAGACAAAAAAAGTTAAAAACCAATTTCTTATTATTTTACCGATGGTACCCATGAGTTTATATATACTTGTATCGATATTGTGGGAACATCAGACAATTGCCTCATAGCTACCTAAGTCTCAGATCCCCAATACTATTCATTGACTAGTTTTTAGCCCACCAATGAAGCGTTCAACCATGAAATGAGGGGTAATTACATATATAGGGGAATATTATGGATGTATTTTTATTTTTTCCCCATTAACACTGATATGATTGTCTTATTTTTGTTTAGGGGAAAGAAAGTTCCTTTCCAATTTTTTAGAGTGTGGGGAAAAAAATATTAAGGGATTTTTTTCAATAATTTCTTTCACAAAATCACTTCGATATCATTATCAGGATTTATAGTTTTTTTTAATTTAAATCTCTGATTAGATTCTCCATCAATATTATAATATCCTAGTATAACCATAAACTTTTTAATTCATTTAATGATGGATTAGATCATCACAATGTAGGTGATCCATTTTTCAGTGATTAAGGGATAAAATGATCCATTGAAATTCGTAGTCCTTCATATTATAATGGAATACTTAATATTTTTTCACATATTTGGTTTTTTGATGGACATCCAAATCTTGTTTTCTACTATAAACCATAGTTGGCTGAGAGATTATCATCATAATGTTCATGATTTCCACTGTTATCATTTTAGGATTCTCATTGGGGAAGACATCACAATTCCATTCACAATGATTGTTTGTGGGATTCCTCCCATTTTGGTCCATTAGATTGAATAAAAGAAAGATTTGAGATGATTATTTTTAAGAAATTAAACACATAAAAGTGGAATCAATTGATATTAATGTTATGAAGTATAAATTATTTTAATTTATTAACATAAGAATTTAAAGTATTAAATCTATTTTATCTGTGACCTTTTTCATGACCTAAATTATAATGAGAATTTTTTTGTCACCTCAATAATGTTTTTTAATGATATTTTTAATTTTACAAAACATATCCCTCAGGAATTTCCAACAAATGTGTAACAAGGACTGTTGTCTTGTATATGTTATCTATTTTGTCTAGATCAACGTTGTTCTCGAAGGTTTTACCTCTATGTAGATCAGTGTTAGATCTGCATCAAATTATATTATCCAGAAATGAATTTATTCACTTTAGAAAAATTATATATATACATATCACAGACTAAAAATATATATTTTTATAAAAAAAACACATTGAAGGAAATCTGATAAAATGCACAATTCAACAAGGATGGAAATCCATAATAGAGATCACAAAATTATTGGAACATAACAAAATCATATTAGATTATTCATCCCTAAAGAGTTTCTAAAATAATGAATGAACCAGTGTGTGTAGATTTTCAAAAATTATATCTTCAAAATGATCCACCATCTTGTCTAATGTTATTGAGTACTCCATATTAATTATCTTCCCATCACTAAAACCCCTTATCATTATATGGTCATGTTTGTAAATCCAAGCATCCTTCTCACTATTGAAATCCACATGAAGTGGCCTACCCCTCATCTTTTCTTGTCTCCACTTAAGTAACATTTACAAAAAAATCATCCACGATTTCTAATTCATAATGAAAAATAAGTAATAGGGATTTATCTTTACAAAAAGTTTCTACACTAGTTTTTTTCACGAACCTCACCCGAATCGACCATAACACATTCATAAGTACTATGAATATTATCACTAGAAGAAGACAAGTATTTAAACTCTTTTTATTTAAATTTTTTACTTATCCTGGTCTCCATTTTCTTTGGAAGATATGATTAATCCCTTCGACCTTTGTTTTTCTTCTCTATGACCAAGGTGCAACCAGGGAGTTCCACATCCATCATTGTACCGTATTGTACTTGTTAATCAACAACGTTCTCTTGATCCTGATCCAAGCCCTCTATACCTAAAAAACGATAATAGGTAGATATGACCTCCTAAAAAAATGTTGGCATGTATGAGGTAGGGAAAGAGTAGAATTGTTATCATTCACTTTGTCATTAACATGCTCCTCATTCATGGATTCCTAGACAGGCATATAACCACATCTCAATTCCATTAATCCCTAGCCCATGAACGATGGATGAATATTGGTATCATTCAAACCAGGCATGGAAGATCCTCCCCAATAGTGTGGTCATCAAGTTTAGCCTGCTGATCCAGCACTTCCTTATAAAAATTCAAATGGGACTTCGCCTCTTGATAATTAGCAGAAATATACTGGACCAAATCAGCATTAGCCCAAGCCCTCACTACAATTGAATTTTGGATTTCCAAGCAATCATTCACCTCAAATTGAAGAGAACAAATATTCTATGTAACCCCTGCAATATAAGTAGATCTTTGAGGGCCTACCAAATCATTAATCAACCTATTGAAGATTTCAGTGACACTCGGTTCAGAAGGAAACATCCCTGCCTACTTCTTCTTAACTACTATCCAACCAGAACCATCAGTCGCAACACATTCACCTCCACTAATTCCACCATTGCGATTTAACTCTGGTTTCTGTCTACTCCCACCAGAAGGAGCAATTGAGGCCCGAGTCGCCTGAAAATCACCATGGATCAACCACATATGCTTGTAGACTTCCAATTTGCGCTCCAATTTCTTATAAATGGAAAAGAACTCATACAAAGACTCAACCACCATGCATTTCATATAATATAACTCCTCACCCCTGAAAATCTAAATGAATTCAACAGGTTCTTTAGATACATAGATATGGACACACACCCTCAGTAAGATCAGATGACACACTGCCCTTGTCCTATATTCTGAAAAAAGATATCACCCTACAATGATCCCTAGAATACTAATAATCAACAGATTTTGAAAGAGGACAAAAAGATCTAGAAAACCATTTGTATCCTTCATTATTGATGAATCTCATAGCATATGAAAATTATAAAACAATTTAATGAGAAGAAGTCATGAGACATCACAGTTTCAAGGATCACTGTACTAGGTGAGAATCATGTCATATTCAGAATAAAATATTATCATGATGTGTTTAGTGTACTACAACTCAACATTTTCTCGTTCTTGCAGACCCCATGTTTCAAAAATCTAGCAATAAAATAAATCAATCAACGATTAATGATTCTTAATGTTATTTATCATGGATAATTGGAGAAGAGAGGATTCCTTAGTGAAGATCGATATTTCTATCATATCAGGGAATTTGGTATATATCATAACATCTTGAACAAATAATATAACTACATTATTGAAATCTTCCTTCACATGCTTCTAAAATTAAATAAATTTTAATGATACACGAGATCACCTAGGGACATTCATATGAAAGGGTGAGCTATAATGAATAAAAAGGGAAATACAAATGGATTACAATAAAGATAAAAATACTTGTTAGGAATTAGGCATATTAATGGAGAATAAATGGAGTGGGAATAAAAAACATCAACAATAATACATGACATAACATTATAACATTGAAAATGGGGAAACATCTTATTATAATGAATCATAAACATAGGTCAAGGGTAACTTCCAATATATCATTATAAACAAATTCCAATACATGAATATGGTCCCTCCATGTCCCAACATGAAATATCATGTGATTAACAATTATGTAATGTATTTGAGGGATATATAATTTCAGGTGCTCCAATCAATGTCATTTAATTCTATTTTTTAAGTTTGCGACATAGATAATACACCATAAATTCATTCATAATCATATTTTATTTCATGATCATGGATTTTGTTATAAATACATGTAATTATCATGTAAAATTAGTATAATTTTATAATTTTTAACATACATGATAGGAAATGGTTATGGTATTTACTACACAATTGTATTGGCATGGAAAATTGTGGTTAATATTTAGCTGCCTAACAACATAACACAGAAATTTTTGAAATTGGTTGATGAGAAAATAGGGGCATTCCAAATAAAAGTTGTAGTAATACGGATATGGAAATACATATCCAAAAACTATAATTCTGAAACATAATGTATAAGATAATAAATATACATTAATAAAGAGGAGAATATGAGGATACTTAACTTGAGGGTGTGACTTTAAATGTTTGGGAGGGTATTCTTGAAAGATTGGGGGTGCCTTAGGAGAACTCATAAGAAGGGGAGTTATGATTAAGGATATGATACCCTTATTTTGAGTAATGAAAAATGGTATCTCAGTTGGGTTTATATTATAAAAGTGTTTAGATTTATTAAATATTTCTAAAACATAGTTTTTAGACTCTATAAAATAAAACAACTAATATCACAAAAAATATCATGGATTCATAAAATGGTTTCTAAAAAAAGGAGTGTTTTTATTTATAATATTAGGAAAACATCTTAACTAAATGAAATAATATTCTTTCTTATCTGGATGATAGTAATACTCTTAAAGAAATGATTTTAAAACCATTTAATATATTAATGGGTTTGGAGGATTCATAAAGGCTTTATAAATTTTTTATAAAAAATCTAAAATAACGTTTTTAAATGGTAATCATAGATATATTCCTTATATATCATTTCTGGTATTTATTTCATCACTTTTGGGTTATTTTATTTTCATTATACAAACCGTATATTTATACATAATTAAATTGTTACACCAAAATTTACTATCTTAGAAAATATTGAAAATTTCAGCATTGAATAATTTTGACCATATAATTTTCATTTTATATAAATAATTTAATAAATACCCATTTTTTGAATTTTTAAATAAGAATCGACCTTAATTGAGAAATATTAGGTTTTTGTCAAAAATATTTTTTGAACCATTAAAAAAATTTGATATGACTTCATAACAATAATAAGATTACCTTTATATACTAATAATTATTTAATAAGAAAATTTTAATTAAAATATTATTTAATTTAAATATCCAATAATTCATCAATAAAATTTATTAATGATCAATTAATATTACCAAAAAAAATTCTTTTTTAATGTGTCAAAATAAAAGGAATTTATTTAGTAATAATAATTGAATGAAAATATAGTTATTTTTAAATAAAAAATTATCTCCATACACATATTTCTATCTCCTTGATTTGTATTTTTTTAATACACCAGTAATCACCCTTAGGGTAAGGTGCACGATTTTGGGACTTTCATGGGGTGGTTTGGTGAACATGGTTTGGGTTGTGATATCTATGAGCTTGCATTTCTCCCATAAAAATTTCACTCATCATTATGATGTTAGATCTCAGGTAGGTCATGGTTGAGGTAAAACCAAAATGATACTATCTCCCTTAGAAGCTCTCATAAATGTGCTTAATAGGGTATGATCATAATAGTTCAGGCTATAACTTCAATTTTCTCAATCAATTGGATTTTTTTAAAACACTATATTAATAATAATCATATGATCACTATGAAAAATCAATATTATCAATCATAAAAATTCATATATATCTATTAAATATGATAATATATAATAAAATAAGAATTCTACTTGTGTTTTCTACAAACATATTAAAAAATAATACATTTAATTAAAATTAATGTGGAATTTTATTTATAATAGTTCAGGATGCAACAACAATCAAATCATTATACAATTACTCTTTAAAATAAAATCAATGAATTAAACAACAATTTTATAATTATGAACAACATGGAATTTATGATTTATATTAACTATACAGAGACATATACATCACCAAAATAGGAAAACAAGTCTCCTTTGAAAATAGTGATTGCGATTGAAGATATATTTCCCTCACTAACCTAGATCAACAAGAAACATAATCAATTAACCAATAAAATCATGAGATTCTATATTATTTTCTTAATTGGGTTCCAGAATAATTAGGTAATGTGATTTCAAGTGGATATATATGATTTCATTGAGAATTAATATCCAAATATAAAATATACATTTACGGCATCCACTAAAGTGCAATGGAAATCACCAATGTAAGGGGAAAAGCCTCCCACACACAGGGAAGATGTTATATTCCACATATGAGAGGTTTTGTTATTATTATATATAAAACCCATGAAAGAAGGATGGGTAAATTATAACATTTTATAGGTTTGTATTAGGGTTAATGGTTAGTATAAACTATTAAAGAAACTATTTTCTAGTCACGCTCAACCACTATCCTTTAAAATGGAGGTTCAAAGCTACCTGAGGAGACTATCACATATTTGAAATGTAATCTCAGTACATGAGAAACTTATGGGGAAACATCCCCATACCCCTATGGATTACTTTTAGTGTTATATGGGTTAGATATCCATTCTCAAAACATTAATATTCCACTATATATCATAGTTCTTTATCTCAATGTTACGACACCATATGTACTATTCCGATCCCTGGACAATTTAATGAAAAATTTATAATTTTAATCCCCCATGTACTATAAACCTATAAAACCACATATTATAGAAAAAACAATCTCATATTAAATCATTCATATTACCCTAAGGTATTTACACAATAAAAAAATGATTATTCCATAGATAGTAGGTACTGATGTGAACTAGAGAAATTATGGTAGAAAAAATAGTTTAATATTCATGGAATGAATATCATGGACATTGTTATTATTGGGATGGATTTAGAGACAAGTCTATATATTTTTCACTATAGTTGTTGATGAATTTATCGATGTAGACCTAATTTTATTTTACATAAAAAATCATGGTATCATCAATTGAGAAAAAAATTAGAAAAAAATTATACCTTTCAAATATACTTTTATTCCACAATAATTTATGTGTAGATAAATAATACCAATTAACAAATTGTATCATGTTAAATATTGTGACTAAAAATTAATGTTTTGAGGATGTAGAATAAGCATATATTTCCCTATAACCATCAGATCATGTTGTTGTATTTATCCATAACATTGGATGCACATATAATATAATTGGGAATAATAATAATTTCAAATGAATCAATTATGATAAAGAAGGTATTGTAATATCTAGAAAATGAAAAAACATGATTATTAATGTCATATGAAAAAACATATTTCAGTTAAAATATATAATACATATATTTCTTTTCATTAAAGGTGTCCTTCACAAAATTGATGGCACCATTTGACTATGTGACCCATGAAATTCTATATGATTTTTCAAGAAGTTGTGTATGATCATGGAAACAGAAGTCACAATGTTTTTATAATTGAAGAACATTAAAGGGAGTCACATTCATATTATTTTAGGGGAATATATATGCATTCTATCTGATTTATAACAAAATAGGATGTTTTTTAAATTTCTTTTCCATTTAAGAAAACCATGTATAGATGAATTAGTGAAATGTAATATTTATCTAGATCTCCCTATGTCCAAATGTGACGAAACTCACATGTGTGATTCATTCTTACACATAATGAGTACATGATATAGTTACAAAGGAAAAGATAAAAATAAACAATAGTTGTTGGATTTGTGCATATTGATTTGTGTGATACTATATCAACAAGAGAATTTAATTGAAATATATAATATGTTAGTTTGATTGATGTTTAGAGTTGTGTGGTGAGGGTTTTTTATCCACCAAAAGTATAATGGGTTCTATTTCATAACACATCATCATAGGTATGTCGAAATGTTTTCAGATAAAAAATTTCAATTGATCGAAACCAACAATGGTAAAAAAATTCACAAACATATAATTAGAGATTTATCTTCAAAATTATTTTATAAAGAACCTCATCTCAAATATGATATCTCACTTGAAAAATAGTGTCTATGAGAAGGGAAACTAAACCATCTAAAAAATATTCCCACTGATACTTATTTATAAGGACCTGATAAATGTGTTTTGGATAAAAGTGGTATAAAAATAATTTGACATTATAAAAATAGATTTTACATAGATGATATAAGAGAAGCCTCCATCAGTTTTGGGGGATAGAAAAAGATGATGTTGATGTTATTTTTATTCTTTCAAAGAACATTTTTCATTCATTATTAATAGTAACATATGATTTTGTATTAATGTGGAGATGAAAGGATAATTCATGGATAGACATGAAAAATAATAGAATATAAATGTATCAATATGAATCTATGAATGGTTTTAGAGAGAAATAGTTTTTATGTATTATATACTGAGTAGAAACATTATAAAATTCATGAATACTGTTTGGAGTTTTGTGATGAAGATTAAGGAAAATTATTAGGAATGTATGTGGATGAGATTGATTAAAAATAATATTTAGATGATGAGAATGATATAGTTAGGCTTATATCTATATAGAGTCCAACAAGGGAAACTAAAAGCAATATACATAACATTATCAATGATCAAATAGAACATTTGGAAACAAGTTTAATGAATTCTGTATAAATAATAAATCTCCAATAAATGGTATGTCTATATTGTTTTAATGTATATATGATCTATTTTAATTGGGATCAAGTGATGATTTATGATCATGAAAAATATAAACTTATAAGAAAATTCATATTGTATCATGAATAATGTACAAGAGAATTATTTGAATCAAATTATTTTTCCATTACAAGTTATATGAAGATTAAAAAATTATATAAATCAATGAATAACATATTTTAATGGGATACTCCCAAATATAGGGTAGTAATATTGATGATTTTTTTCTTATTTCATGGTTAGTGGTAATTCAGCCATTCTGGGCCTCTATGTTTCATAATAGATTCAATGATTATCATATAGATGTCAAATCAATGTATTGAATGGTTTTCTTGAATAAAAAGTGTACTTCAAAAATCAAGACTGTATTATCAGTAAAAATTGTGAGAATGTTCCATTATTTTTTGGATGGCCTTTTATGGAATGAAGTATGTCTAAGATCATGGTATTGATGACTTGAAAAATATTTTAATAAGTTTGGTTTTATATACTGTGTAATTGATTTTAATATATCTTTATATTAATTTTAGAATTAAAAAGATGATGGTATAAGTTTACATTAATAAAATATATTTTATTTCCTAAATTTAATATAAATGAACATATTTTCATAAGTCATCAACATTATGTTTTAATTTTCATTTATTGGTGTGATAATGTTTTCTATAGTTGGTGTTTTACCAAAAAAATTCATGATTTTTTTCCTTAACCAAAATATGAAAATGTAGTTAATAAAATATTTAGAATAATGAATTCAATGTATATGACTACTTTTATTTCTTCGTGGATGAAACATTCAAGGGATGATGGGGGGAATGTGGTCAATGTCAACATATACAAGAATATCATTAGGAGCATGTTGTACATCAAAGTGCCAATAACCATATATTACATATTTAGAATTCTACGTAACCAAGAATAAATTTAATAAAATGGAAATAATGTTACTTATAGTTAAATTAAAAGTTCATTATATCTTGGGAATGGTGGATAATGATTTTTATAAAATGAAAAATAACATCAAGAGTTATTAGATTATATTGATTTTGACTAAGATGGATTGATAGATAAAATAAATTATACATAAGGTGGGGAATTAAAATTTTTTATATCACAATAGCTATATTAACATATCAATTGTTTTTATTTAGAAAAAATATTTTTAGATATTAGTGAAATATAAATATTATTGTAAAACTATGATTTATACTAATAAATTATCTAACATAAAATTAAAATAATTATATTAATTTCATTTAAATGTGGAATAAAAATCATTTAGTAATATATTATTAAATTAGCATCATTTAATTTTTCTATATACCATATTTCTGTATAAGTTAATTCATAGGGTTAAATACCCGTTTTTGAAAAAAAAATTTCATATGCATATTATATCACATTTTTAATAAAATAAAATTACACCTAATTATGAATTATATAATGAAATTTATATATTTTATATATTATTAAATTCATATATTCAGGGTTCATATTAATACAGTTAATATAAGATTATATTTTCAATCATAATTTCATTTTTTTGGAAAACAATATTTTATTTCACTTGTTAGATTTATTTTATGTTAACTTCATACAATTTATTAAATTTAATTTTGTTAAATAAATTCTATAAATATAGTTATAATAATTTGTATTATATAATACCATCCAATTTATATCAGACATAATGAATTGAAAAAATTCTATTTACTATAGTAAAAAAAATTAAAATGGATAGAGTGAATAACCTTTGAGGTAAAGGGGTAAAAATTTTCAATATTTTTTTCATTATATTATGTTTGGATTAATTTTATCTCTCTGATAATACTTTTTTTAGTTTCTTATTTTTATTTCATCAATAGTGCCTTCCAATTAATTAATATTTTTTAAATTCAAAATAGATTTCACTCCTCTCCATTATAAAAGGAAACACACTGTACTCTACATTATACACCTTAAAAATCAAATGTTTTATAAAATAATTACAAAAATACCATACTTTTCTTTATTAAATTTTCTTGGAGGTATTTTTTTGATCAAAAATTTCACCTAGGAGGCTTTAGGTATAAGCATAAATAAGTTCTCTGAATAAGATGTATTGTTCATAATTGAGAATATCTCTTTCATTTGTTCATCAACCTCATTCAAATCATTCAAATTTCATATTATAAAAAATAATAAGTATCTCCCCCACAATAATCTTTTATTATAATAAATAAATAACCATAATTTACCTCCACCTCCATTAAATGGGAAATAAAACCCTCAATTGGGTGTGTGGTGTGTTACCGTCTCTCATGAAAATGTAAATTATTTTGAATAATCACCTCAAAAATTATCTATTATTGTGGATTTAATATTTATATATGAAATTTATTAAATTCTAACAAATATGGAAACTTAAAATATCATATAATTTATTATGTCACAGTCACATGAAAAATGATAATATTGTTTGTGTGTGCGGACGACTACTACCTTGGGATGTAGTGTGATTTATTTTTATTACCACATCACTTGGATGGTTTATGTGTTTCTAATTCATTAATTGGGATTCATCTAATTCGCCACATGTTGTTAAAATTCACTAAAAGACAATATTATATCCCTTATTTCCACTTTCCTAAGGTTGGAGATATTCATTACTTCTTCATAGATGTAGGCTCCTTGATCAAAATGCGGTAGTGGGATATCGCTCCCTCTTGTTCTGGATTCCTCTACATAATTTCTTGCCTCATTCTTTCTCCATTATATATTTGGGAATTGTTCATAAACCTCATTCTTGGTTCCATTTATTTTGGGTATCTGGTAAATTACACTTTTTCTTCTAGAAAATCCAAGGGGTCTAGAAAGGGAAACAACCTTTATTTAGGGATGTTTTCATGTGGGTATTAGTGGAATGTTTGAATGCTGAAACATTGGATCACTAGAATTCTTCCTCATAAGAGGGATTCTCAAAGGTTTCAAAACCCGAGGAATACCACATCAAATGTAGGGTATCTAATACCAATGGAATGAATTCCATGGTTTGTCCTAGACATCCTATTTTTAACACGTGTACATTGTGAGTTTAATGTCTAGAATAGAAATATGGTCACGAGATTAATGTCCTGCATTGATAGAATGGGCTACTAAAAACACATGAGAAGTTGGATTAGATAGGTGTGTCCCCCGAATGATGTACCTAGAAGATTTACCAACTGTATTTATTAGAATGCCTAGTGAGGGAAGACCAAAGAGTTGCGTTCCCAATAATGGAATTTTGTCACACCGAGATGGATGATCTGAACACTAATAAGGGTTGATCAAAGAAGTGCATCCCATAGAGGGTGATAGAATAGTTTTCTATTAGATGGATGGAAATTCCTTGGATGAGGAACCCTTTGTGATTTATCTTATAAATGGAATATGTCACATCATGAATGATTATCATGACACCACAAAGGGTAGATCAGGAAAGTGGACCACAAGGACGGGGACATCATGATTTAAGATTGGGTTGGTGTGAACACATCACACGATTAACTAAGGTGATGTGTCCCATAAAAGGAATCTTTCACATCATGAAGGTTGACCGGGACACCACTGAGGGTGAATCAAAGAGGTTAACTCAACTACAGGGACACCAAGGTTTACCATTTGATGGGATTGAACCTTAGGGAGACATCATACATACAATATTTAGAAGATTGGGATTAAAACCCACATTGTAAGTAGTGCTGATTTGGGGATTACACATAGATAGAATCCCTTCGTAAGAGGATTTATCTTGGTCAGAAGGATATGTATTGTGTGGGTATTATGCATGGTTAACTTCCTGAGTACTGTTGGGAGTTGTGATGATGTGAATGTCATGATCCAACTAAGATATAGATGACTCGGTAAGAATTTGGATGGATAAGAAGGAATAGTTGTTGGAATGGATGGATTTTGGAGAAGGACATGACTGAAGTGTAGGGGTATTCCTACATATCACAATTATTGGGAATCAATGTCCATGTAGATTAGGATGGGGTGATGGGATGCCTAAGGAGGAGACTTGGGGGAATGGACTGCATGGATAGGGACTCAAAATAATTGTTGCCTCTGGGGTGATTCATGAACCTCTTAATACATAATGAGTCAAAAGAATGACCATGACATGAATGGATTATGAGATTCAACATATAGGAGGATTCCTATATACCTTGTTTAGATGAAATGGATCAATTTACATGAAGTTCTAGTATCATATGCAACTTAACATCCTACGGAATTGATGAGAGTGTACTAACATGAATATGAAGGTTCCAACCTTGAACCAAGTGGAGGTTTTCAATATAAAATCCTTATAATATATGGATAAAATTCCACATATTATAGGATGACTCTAAGTATTACACATGGTTATCTTATCTATGTCATAATGGGGTTATGCATGCTTAGTAGCCCAAATGGATGGAATCTGATGAAGTGATGGGGGGTGGATCAGAACACCTCATAGAGGTGGATCCAGGGTATTTGTCCCATAAAAGGAATACATAAAATCATGAGGGTAAATCACCAGGAGGTAGCACCCAATTTTACCAATGGTAAAGTCATAACACCATATGATAGTTGACACATGGTGGTGTGTACCACAGTGTGATGATGTCACAAAATGAATGTTGATCCGAACATCGATGGAGGTGGATAAGAGAAAGTGGACCCCTGAGTTGGTGAACCAATGTTTACCATTTGGTTAGGATTATTCTTGAAGGAGGTGTTCTAGAAACCCGATGTTGAATAAAGGGATCATATCCTATATAGTTTTTAAAGTATTAGGGATTAAGTGTAGGAATGACCTTGGTGCCGCTATGAAGTGGAAATGGTGAATGGGGTTTATAAATGGAAGTTGCCTATAATGTATTAATCATGTCTTCTTATGAGGGTACACCATTTTCATTGTATGCGGTAAGAGTAAATTTTAATATTATTTGAATGGAAGAGGTCCATGGGGATTATATATATAAGATTCCCATCATGTATTCCTCATGAATGGCCATGAATGGAATCTTGACTCATTGGTGGGTCAAGTTATATGATTGGGGATTACTCCTGATATCGAGGAACATGGTAATTATATAGTGGTCATCTCATTATCATGTAATTATTTATATTATTCTTGGAATTGAAGGAATCACATGTTATTTACAGCTGGCATCCTATGTCTGTTATACAGGGTATACTACATTTTAAAGTCATTTATTGAGGACTATTTGGCATAATATTCTTATAAATAGATATTGTAGGACTTACATAGGAGGATACCTCTACAGTTCAACCTATAATATGTGTCAGGTGATGAGGTTTTAGGGGATTCATGATGAATGCTTCAACTCAAGGTACTCATTGAATATAAGATAAGAATCCCAACACAAAACGTGGGAATGGGACTAGGAGGATTATGCCAACTCAAGGAGTATCAGAATGTGTGGAGTGGTATCTAAAATTATTGTGTTGTAGTTATGGATGTTGGGGATACAAAAGGGCACAACCCAAAATGTCATTGACCCTCTGCAAAAAGATTGCGGTGGAACTCAATGTTTTTCATATAGATGAGTGATAATAGTGAATAGAGAATCCCATTGGGTTGGGAGCACATACAAGATGTTATTTTGTGTGGTGGTTAGGGGGAATATCCCCCATGGTATAGACCAATGTGTGTAGAGTTATGAGCTTTGTGAATGATAGGGATTCATAATGATCATGTTATCTTAAAGGAAAGTGATTCATAGAGCTCAGAGTATCAAGGAGAGTTGGTCCCTTTCTTTAGAATGTAATCCTGGATCAATGAAAGATCACTTCATGAAGGATTAAGTCTCCATGAATCGTTGATCAACCCGAAGAGGTTCCCACCTTCGCGAATGTCATATGCCTCTGTGAAAGGCATCACAACCATATGTAGGGGAAATCCATTTTCTCTATGGTTCTTTGTGTGTACGATTATCATGAAGTGATATATAAAATTTTGAAAGGGTGTTTTATATGTCCTTATGAACATGGGTTTAGAATGTTATTTATAGGCAAATGGGTGTCTTGATTTTTGAAAGTGATCGATGAAGAAAACACGACCTTTGAAAAGTGGCATGGTGCTCATCGGACTTATAGAGCTTTCCATTAACTTCCTTATTTCTATTCGTGGGGATCATCAGACTCACGAATCCTTCCATAAACATCCTCCACATCTATCACTTGGATCACCAAACATATAGACCCTTCCATAAACATTTATCTTGGTGGCTGAGTGAGTTATGAGAAGTAGAGATCCATGAATGGGATCTTTGAACCATTTCTCATGTATGACCTTTATCACCCATAAAATCTAATATGTAACTCCACTCAGGTTCCACAACTAGTCATATCGATGCATGTGAGACGAGATAAGCTCCTTGAGCAATATTAGAATCCATCAGTGGATTCATTGGATGTGTTCTCTAGTGCCAAAAATATGAAAGTATAATGAAATAAATTAAAGGTGAAATATGATATTTTTATCATTATGTATGAATAAAATAAGAATAACCTCATTTCCATTATTATCATTAAAAAAATGAAACATTGGACATGGGTATATATGACCTACCATCAGCATGGTTGTAACATAGTTGTTTTTTCAAAACCAAAAATAATAGAAATTTTCTCAACTGTAATATACATATAAAAATGATAAATATTTCACTATTTTTATTCTGGATATTATATAATAATGAACACATTGACCATTGTCAAAATAATATTGTTGTTATTAAATTATGACCAGAGCATCCAAAAAACAAAAAACATAAAAATTACTAATCATATATTTAGATACAAAATTATATGAAACCAATTTAATGGTATATGAATAGGTTATTAAGTAAATATATGGTCCATGTGAAAATAATTATCTGATATAAGTTTATTATATATGATATTAGGATATGCACATAATTTCTAGGCTCATGTTATGAATTTAATCTGAAAACATCATTCTTTAAAACACATGTCATTTATGCACCAAATTCATATTAAAAATTGTATATACCACCACTTTACATATTATATATTCATTCAATAATATATGATTAAATTTCATTTTAAAATAAATTTACATCACTTATGGGATTTAGGATTTAGATGTTACTAATATTGTAACAATTTTTTATTCAATAAAATTTTAGCTGGCATTGTCTATGCATGAATTAGAAAATAAGTATATAATTGAATATTTTTATATAAAACTTTTAATTAGTTAAATTCAATTTATTAATTTTTGTATAATTTAAGAGTACTATTTATATCTCTTTCATAGTAAAAATGATTAAAATATGTTTTTAATGAATATCTAATTTATTTCACACTTCAGTTGAAACAATTTAATATTCAAATAAAATTTTTTAGTTTAATTATTTTCAATTTTTATTCATATTTATTTTAAATTTTATTAAATAAACTTTTTCCCCTTTTTCTTTTTAAAATATGTTTCAAACAAAATATATTATTTTTTCCAGATGAGGTTGTTTCTATTTGTTAAAAAAAACGAAAGGATCAATTGATTTAATGTGTAAAACATGAATGACATTTAACTTAATCGCTCACATTATTTTTCAGGTATATTGCATTATATTTTTCCAATGATATTTCCTAATATAATTCATTTTATACTATTTTGAGAATTTTAGTTTATTGAAATGTTATTTTGAATGTGGAGATGTTATTTTACTAAATAATGTTTAGAAAAATAAAATAAAATAAATGTATATTCATAATAGAGAAACCATTAATTTTATAGAAGGTTTTTAAATTTTGTATTTTTTCCCGTACATATATACAATCATTACAAACCATTATATTTATTGGATATTTCATGCCTTATGTAAACCTTTCAAATAATTCCATTATTAAATACATATGATTATGATATGAGAAAAGATTATGAGGCCCATTTACACTCCTTATATAATTATTGTGTTACTTCTATATGAATGATTTTTTTGGAACACTCAAATCATGATCATGTTATTGATGGTGCACCCCGATATATATCCAACACATAGGGTAAATATTTAATCTCATGAGGCATCATGTTTGGGATTATAATGTGATCCTAATCCATTTTGGGAAAAATATCACCATTTGATATTTTTCTAGGAAGTAATACCCAACTTATCTTATGTTATGTTATATGTTTCTTCCATATTTAAAATGATTTAATTATATTATGATTCCATTTTATTTAGGTTATTATTCCATGTTATTACTCAGGTTTAGTCTCTTTTTTGTTATCGTGTTATACATGTAAATCACATGTTATGCTCCCTTTTAATGTTTAATACCTTATGTATACAATTATCACACCTATTTTATTATGTAATCCCCATGTTACCGTATGAAATTTTGGGTTCATAAACGGATTTAAGGGCTCATAATAGGGTAATTAAAAAATAACATTTATTTTTGTCTCACTATGATATATTATGATCTCAGTATTCAAAAGAAAAGTAAAATCGTGGTCATTATTATGTAATATTGTCATGAACCAGATCATGTACCAGGGTATACTGACAACTGAGCCAATACTGACATATTAATAAGATAATTGTATATCCCCAAGGCTCAACTAGTAGAACCTAACATCATGGAAAATGAATGATGGAATAATTTGTTTCACTAACAATGCTGACGTGAAAGAGAGAAGTCAGCAATGCATACAAAGGAAACTCACATCTGTGAACTGTACCTATTCTTAAATAGGAATAACATCCCAAATTACAAAAAAACTAATATAATATAGGAATAACTACCCATGTTTAAAATGATGCAACTCACAAAGTCCATGTATCAACAACCATAACCACCTTTATGTGATTTGTTTACCTTGATCGAACCCAGATAAAGAAAATATACAAACACCTGAGGACATAGGTATGGTGTGATATTGAATACTAGTTGGGTCTCTCCAAGGATTCCATAATATATTCCAACATTCAAATTAATAAATAATGAAATTTATATTTTCATATAAATATGATCGTTATTTCCAAATCATTTTTAATCAAGTCATTATTGATATTTAAAAAATGAAACAGATATCAAATGATTGATGTTCATTAAAAAAAATCTAAAATAAAAAGTATTATCAAAAAAAATTATAGAAATCTGAATATAGGTAAAACATTTTACAATAATGGAATATTTTTATTTGAAGTACAAAAAATGATAAAACTTTCCATATGCATAAGATGGTATGATAAATCGAATCTATAGGGACCCACACTCAAGGTGAAATAAAAAATATGTATATACTCCCCCATGAACACTAGCCATAGAGCACTAGTCATCATTTCCTAATGAATATGATATGATTTATTTATGTTTTGTGATGTTTTAAATAATATTGTGTCATCCCAATAACTCAATAACTACCCAAGGATTTCATATTCTCTAGTAGAAAAACAATGATGCACAATTTATTTTAAAACTATATAAAATACAATTTATCGCATTCTACAAATAATATATTCCATTTACCATTCAAATATCATATGTAGATTTTCTAATCAACGAAATTCCATTTTTTCATTATATAACACTAAGGATCTAATGAAAATCATTTTAGGCCATTTTTAACAAATAGAGTTTGAAATAAATATCATAAAGGTAGTTTTTATAATTTCTCATCAAACCAATTTCACAATTTTAATACAAGACTTAAAATTTTAGAAAGATAAATCAATTTATTATCACACTCTATTTCACTTGAATTAAGGGTTTTTCCTAATTTCATGCCAAAAAAGAAATTTCGAAATCCAAACATCACAACTTAAATGAATGGGGATTTTAATAATTTCATAGAAATAATGTTCATAAAAGTTAATATAAATAAAAAAAGATATTATGTTATGTAATTAATTCTAAATTAAATTTATCCATCATAACAAAACCACCTAATTTTTTTATGGAAACAAAAAGCCTGTGACAGAACCCACCAATAAAATAGGAGGCACAAAATATTCAGGAATTCATCCTAGAAACTATATGCCAAAACATGGGTTTAAAATACATAAACTAAAATATGATCTATCATACTCCAATGAGATAAGGATAATTATCTTCAGATATAGGGAGAATGTTTACATATAAAGTGATGAAGCAACCACAATAATGATCAATCGCTGATTGACATTACTCAGAAGTGTTTGAGGGCTTCAAAATCTAAAGGGGAAAACAACTAGGTCCATAGAAAAGAAAAATAGATAGGGTTATAAGAAAAATATTCATGGATTCCTATTGAAAAAAAACCATTAGGACTTTACATGATGTGAAACCCAATTACACAATGTGAAATTGAAAAATATCCCAATAACGCTGAAAACCCATCACCTTTTGATAAAATTTGATTTATTATTATTATATAATTTTAATGTCATGTATCCATACAAAAATTCATGTAAATCAATATAGTACTATACCGAAAATATTTCTCTGCTAAGAATCCGAAAAATATCTGACATCACCACTACATGTATCCTACCAATTCTTTCAATGACCTACCCAGAAAATTAAAAAAACCTGTTATTAGGTTTATGACATACCATTTATAAAAATATTGAGTTATTACAACCAACTAATCATTAAACATTTTCCCCCAAAAATCTTGTTAATTGGAATCCAAATAGAAAATTGTGTGCACCAGTCTCTTATCAGATCTTCTGATTCTCATGTCTCATGGATATTAGAACCATGATGACATCACTCTTGGGTAATTATGATGTTAGAAATCACATTATATTTTTATACGGTATTTAATTTTTACCCCAAAAATCGATTGCATAAGACAATTATGAAAAATTCACCATTGGATAATTTTGACATCCTGATTTCAAAATAACATTCTTTATATCTAAATTATTTCCTAAATATGTGAATTTTAACATTTAAAATAAAAAACCTTATTTATTGAAAAATGAAAAATTTTCACTAAAACTCTTTCAAAATGTTAATAAAAGTTACATCTGACTTTATAAAAATCATATGATCATTTATATTTAATAATATATATATATATATATATAATAAAATTTTATTAAAATATTTTTTATTCCAAAATAACATTAATTCATCAAAATAAATTCATTAATTAAAACTAAATTTTCACTTTTATCGTATGAAAATATACTCCTTACAAAGTAAATATGTAATCATTTATTGAGTAAAAACTATAAGGAATATAATCAAAACTTATAATTAAAAAAAGTTTTATTATAATAATATTATAATAACAATATAAAAAAACATAGTTTAATATAATTTTTTATATATTTTTGAAAAGTACAATTTTACCTGAAAAATTCAATCTATCTAATTCTTTATATTTTTATGAAAATTTATTCTCTTAAAAGAATTGTCAGAATAAGGATTTTATTTTTAAAAAAGTTATTACACAATAAAAACACCCCGGTGGTAATATCTATTATCTTGAACTTCTCTCATAGGCGATTCATGTTCAATATTAACATGTCGAATCTTAGCTTGGTCTTGGTCAAGAGAGAATCATAATGATGCTACCACCTTTATGAGATCTAAAAAATGTTTGTTGTATAGCTCGAGTCTACTAGATGAGGCCATCAACTCCTTTGTCTGTGTTGAATGTATTCTTTTAAAAAACCTAAAATTTGTATCACTCATGTGATCAAAATTAAATGGCTATATTATCAATGGTAATTATTTATAATTTCCATTTAAACCCAATAATAATAAAAAACAGTGGATGTGTTTTCTATGACCATAAAATATTTAACTAAATAAAAGAAATGGAATTTTATTCTTGAATGTTCTGGTCATTACAAACATTGATAATAATAATGTTAATGATTCTATGTGATATGAATGATATTCATTATATTATGTAAATAATTAAAATTCTTTAGATATAATATATATCAATCTATTTATTTCATTTTCCATAATTTAAAGTTCACAATAACATTCATTTATGTGTAGAAAACTGACTCCGTGAAGTGATAGGACTCTCTATTCATCCCTAAAACAAATGGATGATATATAAGTATATATTATGTTAAATAAGATATTTTTATCATTATTTAAAGTAAAAAATTTTACTTACCTCATTTCCTTGAATGATCAAATGAAAATTTCGAACATTACTTAAGTGTTTGTATGACCTACCATCTGCATGATCATAATGTACCTTATTCACAAAATCATAATTAATTATTTGTTACTAAGGTACAGTAGAGGATGAAATAAGTTAATTATATTATGATTATTAATTTTTCCATTATATAACTATATAATATTTGCATGAATCATATCATTCATGATGAAAAATACATGAGAAAATAAGGTAATTAACAAATGGATAAGTAAAAATAATGAATGATTATTAATGAATGGGTAATATGAATCTATAAAAAGATAACATATTATTATATATATATTCATATGGTTCTGGTATGTGTTAATATCATTTTTAAACCAATATAGATAATTTTAAATCACATTTAATGAAAATGAAGCGTGGGGTAATGGATTTCATCCCAATTCACATTCCATTAAGACTTTTTTGTTATTATGCACCAATTAACTTTTATATGGTTTATATATCCCCTCTGACATGTAATATCATGATTTATTAGAAATTAATATTTCTATGTTCTAATTGAAATTTTTTCATCCATGGGGATTTAAATTTAAAATTATTATATGCATGAAATTATTACATTGTCTCACATTATATTGTTACTGTTAATATTCTCTTTAAATTATCAATTTATTGATATAATTTTTCATTATAAATTATATTTCTCTTAAATATCATTATTAATTTATTATGAATATTATTATTTCCTTAGCTATACGCCTATAATATATATAGTTCCAAATTTTAATGTTATTTGATTAATTGGAAAAATATTTAATTTTTTTATCCTATACTGAATATGAAAAATAGTGGATAAAGAATATTATTTTTAATTAAATTGTTTATATGATATATGGATAATTTTTTTGAATGGTATGAAATGTTTTGTGGAAAATTTATAGAAATACCTTCAATTCATTTATAGTCTCATGAGATTATTCATTTATCCAAATCAGATGGATTTTTACATAGTTTATTTTAATATACATGTGAAAGGAAATTATGGTAAAGGTATAATGTAACTAGGTAACATGTCTTCCAATAATTAAAAAAAATCATAATGCATTACATAATTATTATTGTTATTCATGTAATTTTTATTATGAAATTTTATTTAGATGCATTTCATTCCCACATTGTTGATTAAAAGGAATGTGTTTTTAGTTATTTAAATTTACATATTTATTCTACCTAATCTCATAGTGATTGTTTATTTATAAATGGAATTCATGTTCAATTATCTTCCATTCCATAATGATTATGAGTATTTTTATTGACATAAATAACATTTCATAATTCTTACCAAGATATTTAGATCACCCTTTGTTTTTTCTATATGATTTGAAAAAGAGTTTTTTGAATGAGTTTCACGTATGATGTGTATTTTTACACTGTAAAAGGGTATCATTTATGTGATCTAGTTCTCAAAAACAATTAAAAAGTTCGGTACATATAGATGAAATAACATGTGTCTATTCAAAAGTATTAATTTAGGCCACCAGATCTGGCATACTGTGGCCACTTTCATTACAAATAAGCTAAATCCATCATCACATCTATCAATTGGGAAACAAAACCATCACTCATGTGTATAACAGACTATTTCCTAACTAGATGATTAAATTATTTTATTTCACATCCTCACACCACTATATATTATTCTGTATTTATTGGGTATATGTTATATCCAAGACAGTTTAACCAATAATTAAATATAAAATAAAATTCACTTTCTTACCTTACCATCTATTGAAAAACTATATTGTTGTTCCTGTGCACAGAGGACTACCTCCATGCAATGCAATGTGAATCATTATATTTATAAAAAACTCATTGATTATATATATATATATTTGAATATATAATAGAATATTTATGAAATTATTTCTTTTTATAAAAAAGAAATTAGCATTTTTACATCCAAACTGTTGATAATTGGAGACATTACCTATGCATGCATGCAACAGATCATATCAATGAAAATAAAATAGTTATTTTTTCATTATAAAAAATTCATGATTATTTTTAAATATATTTTTATGATTAAAATTTATTGTTACATAATACTATTATCTTAGAGAAGATATTCAAATGACCCCTTTTACGAGGGTCGTCCCACAGATTCTCTTTTGATATTAATAACTAAGAATCGTTAAAACATTATATGTGGACATAATAGAATAAATGATTAATTATAATTTTTTAAAATAAATGAAGTAATTGGTTTATGTATATGTGATTTAACTCGGAAAATTTTATCTTGATAATAATTAATTGATATATGTTAATTATATAGTAGTTAAAGGATGTACATGACATGTTAGGACTCAAGGAAACAGTATTGTCTCAAAATATCATTCTTTGAGAGAATTTTTATTTACAAAATTAACTTTTTAATAATGGTGTCTATAATTATGTTTTATATATTATATCATAAATACATTATATATAATGATATTTTATTTTTAAATTCATTAAATTCATTCTATTTACTTATGATTCAAATTTTAACAAATCAGTAATGGTTTATGTATCGAACTCATTTTTATCAGGATTGTCTATGCATGATTCTCCACTATACGAATTTGTTTTATTATTTTCTAATAAAATCCATTATGTTTATTTTCTTATGGCCAATGATATATCATTCATGTAATAGTACCATTAACCTCTATTTTGAACATAAAATGATGGAGAAAAATATTTTAATGAAAAACATTTTAATTTCATTCATCAATTGAAACCCCGTTTTCATAATAGACCATGTTATATTTAAAGTGAAAAAATAAGTCTCATTCTATTAATGTATAATTTCATTTTTACCCATATTTATTTCTTTCAATTCTTTAAAACAAAATCTTATTATCATCCTCCAAAAGTGGAACTTTCAATTTTTTTTGAGAATAACAAAAGAGTCATTATTTTAACATTAAATAATGAAAAATATTTTTTAGATCCTAACCATTAGTTTTTATAAGAAATCCATATTAATTTTGCAGTGTTATATTCAATTTAAATTAATCCAAAATATTTTTTTAAATAATTTAATTTTCAATGTGGAGAATTTATTTTCGGAAAATTTATTTTCCAAACATTAGGAATTTAGTTTTATTAATAAATTTTAATTATGATAAATGATATTGAATTCATAAAAATTATATATATATTTAGAATCGATATAATTTTTATCATTCAAATTTTATATGATGGGGTAATACATACCATATTTTCACCCATAATGTTCATTCATTATCAAATTTGTTATGATTTTGATATGAACCAAGATGATGCAAAAACTTTTCATTCAATAAGTAATTATTATGTTTATCTATTATGATTGATTTCCTTTTCTGGAACACAAAAATCATGTCTATGTTATGATGAAAATTCCCTGATATTTGTTCAGTAATTTGGATAATGATTTGTTCAATTAAGGGATCATATATGTCATTCTAAGTAAACCTAATCCACTATGGGACTTTATCCACCAAATAATATTCTCTATGAATTTTCCCTTGAGTGTTGTTTATGACGTGTTATTTGTTTCATAAATTTTTTATATGATTCGAGGATATTATTATACCCTGACTCTTTATGTCATTGTTTAATATGACTACTCATGTTCCTTCCATTTTATGAAATCATATTATACATTTGTATAACATGTTACTTTTCCATTTCATGTCTATTCACTTATGAGGCTTATAACCTCATCTCTTTCTTTATGAATTCCCCTAGTTATCTGATGAATTATTTAGTATTAGTTTTTATTTTAGAGATCATTATAGAAATTAAAATAATGAATTTTAATTTTATTCTTATTAGGATGTAGTATAAACATAATATTCAAAAGACCATAGGCCTAATGATCAATTGGTTGCAATTTAATTGATTTTTGTTTCCAAAATTGAGTAATAATTTTTATACATTAATTGGATAAAAATGATTTTAATAAATTTCAAACCCTCTTTATTTAATTTTATTATTTTTGATGATGTGTTAGATAAAAAATAATGGAGTTTTCGTGAAATATCTAAATTGAATCAATTTTTTAAAAATAAATATTTATTATTTTTTCTAAAATATAGTAAATATATTAAATTAAAATGAAATATTAAACCAATTATATTTTTATAATGATGAAATTGGGTCATGGGTTGGTGAATATAGAGAATGTTCTGATATAAATTCTTTTTATAGTGACCCTAATAATTTCCATACCCAAATCATTTTTTCAATGTTATAAACTAGATATTGGATTATTTCCAACTCGCCACACATTATGTTTTAGGAATTGGGACCCAGAATACATAGTTATGTTTTTTTCCTATGTGTTAATTTTTCTTTTATTCTATATTAAAGGTGATATATGAGTGACGATTGGGTTTGATGAAAAATATGGTGACGATTCTTTTACAGTAGGTGGTCAAACTGATAAGGGGATTAATTAAGCATATGGTGTCATGGAATCATATTTATGTTAAAGATATTATGTCATTGAATTAATTTCATTAAAGGATTATATTTGGTTCATGTTATAAGAAGATTCATTGCAATGTTTGTAATGTGGTAAAAACGGTTTATAAGAGTTGAATAATTACTATTAGTAATGAAACAATTCATTAATTTTATTTACCTGTTATTTTTATTTATCAAATTTAGATTGCCTCATTTGAGATTATAATATGTGATGTGTATGTATTTTATCATTATTTTATGATTTTATAACATTTTATCTAATGGTGTTTAAATTTTTGTGAGTAATCCCAAAGGGGATATTTTATGACAAAATCACTCTTCTCGGGGTTGTTTGGTAATTGTGTTAGTAAACAATGTTATATATTTTTTAAAAAAATGTTTGAAAAAAATGTCTGAATTTAATTTTTCGATTTTATTTTACTTGTGTATATGTAGTAAAAGTATGTATGTCTTAAATAACTACGTAGGGTACCTATTTACTAAATATTCAAACATTTCTCATAATTCCTAATGGTCACACATTGAATTTATGTCCCTAGAATATATATTGATTACATATCCTAAATGTTTCACATGACTAGCTATGAGTGAATATCCATCAATAATAATAAAATACATGTTTGAGTGTAACTTTCCTGCTGAATCATGAAGATCGTGTTAGTGATTGCGAGCGAACCGTGTTAGCACAATGTAGTCACATGTATGAAATTAAATCAATGGGTGAATAATAATTTGATAAAGTATCCATTTAGTGTCTTCTCCTCAATTATAAAAATTTTCAATTTGGATCTAAAATAATTTGTCTAGGAAGAGAAAAATAAATAAGACTTCTGAAAATTATATAAAATCAATGGTGGTTCACTTTTTGTACAAATGATTCACTTTACCTGATGGTTTTTCACTATTAAAAAATTATAGAACACTATTACCACAATGAATGTGGTAAAACTACTACTCCAATTGAATCATATGATGATTATTATCTATAGAGAGTCGATTAACACATTAATGACTAGGAATTTGTTATAATATTTCATAAAATATATTGAAATATTATTACAATAATTTTTTTAAAATTCAGATCCGCATATTTCTCATACCATAGTGTGAGATATTTTTACATGTTTTACCATTCACCATATGATTCCATAATTTTTATGTGTTTCAAATTCTAGCAATGGGATCATTGTTTTTTATGTGATGGAATGTTCACTAAGTTAATCATGATGCTTTATATAGAACACTATTTACTATGTGTCTAATTCATTTTTCTGTGAGTCACTTATGTGAATGACATACACATATGTCATTATTAATTCACTTTTTTCAGACTCATCATAACATCTATCCCTAATAAATTTCAATTTATTTTATTCCTTTTTAATAAAGTAATTGGTGGGAAATTTGTTAGAAAATAAACCTGATAAAACTATTAAATATAAATTATTATTCACCTTATTGGTTATTCCAATATATTTTAATCATTAATTATAATGTGGTCTTCTTAATATTACATATGAACTCTCTATATTTTTTGGCCATATGTGCTCCACTAGAGATATTCTATAAATGATTGATAGATATGTTTTCACTTTTGATCATGTGTTTCACATAGGATATATAGTGGAGTTAAATTCTTAGGAATTACCCACTCTATGTGATTCTATCAGACTTATGCGCTCTACATGATTCTTTAATACTTATATAGTCAATGTAGTTAATATTTACATATATGATGGTTATTCATTTTCCAAATCTCAATGCAATACTCTATACCAATTTACAACATATTTGCCCACATATTGTCAATAAAACATTAATCCATTTATATAAACACTACATCCTATGAATTCCACAATAAATATTTAGCAGATAATGTAATCTATAATATCAACTTTATAGATGGAGGAAAAAATTTAGTGAAATGGGAATACCCTAAACAAAAGAAAATGTAGTTGTGACAAAAACGTTTCCCCACAATGAAAAAATGAAATACAGAAAAGAGATTTGTTATATGTGTGTGTTAATTGAAAAATGTGCTTGATATTTTACCTAAATGGATTTTAAATGAATTGAACATTATGGAATTTAGTTACATGAATGATTATTTGAAATTGACAATTTAAATTGATTATCACATATGTGAAATGGTCGAAATATATTATATTTCATCTATGCAAGAGAATTTTATTAGTTAGTTATTTTATGATACAGAAATTATTGCCACACAGAGAGATATTTTGGTAATTACATTATTATTGTGGTAGATAATAGTGACATAAGTATGTAAAATACTATATATTGAATATGCTTTTCTTTTTAAATGAGAATTAACATTGACAATTTTTTGAGTACATAGGACATGGGAAAATTAGATTTATTGAAAAATGGTATATTGGAAAGTATATTTATAAACATTATTGAGAAAATAATAAGTAATAAAATCATCATGATTTAAATGTGATATATTCTACATGTTATTGAGTAACATATCATCATAAAAAATAATAATAAAATAAAATATGGAAGATTCTATGAAATATTTTAATTTGATAAAATTAATTTAACATATTTTCATTAATAATACATATATATTTACCTCAAATAATGTTATATAATTCAAGGATTGTATCATTTACAAGGAAGAATAATTTAAAATATTGAAGGAGGAAGTTATATGTGCTTTGAAACAAGAATTATTTCCCATTCATCAATCTACCAATTCATTCCAAATTAGGAGTGCCCCTACACATTTGTGTTCTCTATATGCATATAATACAACAATATAGATTAAAGTGTGTATTGTATTTGAAATAGTTTGAGTTGAATAATATGTTGATTTAAATCATGTATAATAATAATATAAAAATATACTTCAGTAATAACTTTCATTAAATGAGGGTATTAGTAAAATATAATTTTATTTGAGTGGGTAGTAAATGGAAAATGAGGGGATCCCAAATATAAGGTCTTTAGAATATTTTTTTTCTGTTAGAAATTACCTTGTCACATAAGTGATCCATTTAGTTGAACATAAAATAAAAAAAGTATTGAACGTATCAGTTAAGAATCATGAGACATTACAGTTTGGATCTTGTGTTCAGGATAAAGAAAAAATAATTGGGTACATAAAACAAAAGAAGGTAAAATAATGAAAATATAGATTGTTAGAATCTAATAGAGGTAAAGATCTCTTAACTATGTGTAAGATGGTTATAGATTAGTTATAGGAGGATAGAGATCTTAATGCAATAGTTAGGAAGATAATGATAACCAATATTATAGATGATAAAATATACTAGGATTGTAAGCATATAAAGTGGAACCTGAAATGTGAATACATGGTAATATTGATAAGTTTTTATCAGTGAAGAAGAGAGAATAATTAGAAGTGCATGACTTTGAGGTATATTGTGACATTATTATTTTATACAGATAAAAATTTTGTACCTTGTATGTGGAATGAGTTATATTTATGGAATTATATTCTTAATAATAATTATCAGGTTCTGAATACTAAAATTTTCTTGAAAAATGTATGAGTTGTTGGAACCATTCTAGTAGTATACTTTTTTTTGAGTTGGGGAAGAAGATAAATATTTTTCATGCAACATAATCCAAAGATAGATAATGAACGAATTAAATAGTAGAAATACGACATACGATGTAGTTGTAGGAATCATATTATAAACAAGATAAGTGCAAATTTATATTATTTTCTTGTGTAATATAATGATATCTCACTAATTTAGTATGAAGATCCTTGTTTTGGATGATACATGGATTGAAAAATTTATAATAGGTGAATACATTTTAATAGAGATTAATTTTTCATGTCATGTGGAATAATAAGTGGTATTTTCTTAGTGGGGATGAACCTTATAAAGACACATGTGTTATTTACTAACATATCATATTTTTATATAGTATTATTCTTGTTAAAATTAGATAAGATCCATTATTCTTAACCAATATCCTATCTTATATTATAGATGGATCTAAAGTTATTAATAAAGGAATAATGGTTTAATAAAATGTTAGAAAACCTAATTCACCCTGACCCCAAATGTGTGTGCCTATATGATTTTCTGGTAACATTATATTGACATGGGATGAACCACATTGTTAGAAACAATATCATTATATATATTTGGAGACTAGACACATCAATGATTATATTATTTAAGAAGAAGAAAAATTTAATGAGCTTATGTATTTTTTAAAAACATTACGTTATAATGATAAATTATGATATTTGGGTAATTATATAAAATTGTTGGTGTTGGTAATTCTCATTGATATAAATCATGTGTAAGAATCAATTGAATTCAACATAATATTATCATTAATAATTTTGGTAGATTTTGTGATGTTGTCTAAGAGTTTTGACGAACTCATCGAAAACCATATCCATTTGATGTTGATAATATGAATATTATTATAATAGATGTTCTATAAGGTACAAAACAATTTTTCATAATTAGTTCAAATGATGTATAGGATACTTAGAGTGTTTAAGAATTCCAAAACAAAAGATGATATATGGTATGATCTCTTATTAAATGTGTATTCAATAAAATATTATTAGATATCAAAATATGAAAATTAAAATTGAAAGAAAATTGTGTCATTTAAATAAAAAAATACCGTCTAAAGTGGTAAAAATTATTTTGAATAATCATTATAGAAGATAGATTTTATAGTATCAATATATAAATAATTATATTAGATATATGAAAATTAATTTTATGAATTAATTTACCAAATCAAGGATATGAATGTAATATAGAAAATAGATTATATAAAACAACATTATGAGAATGTGGTAGTGTAATGGATCAAATATAATGTAGTTGACAATAGATACTATAAAAAATTCAATTAATTATTTTTACTGAATTATTTTATTCACTTATGTGGTTTGAGATGGTTGTAATATTTTCTTCTATATGTGTCAAAATGATTAGATGATATGGAAAATAATAGTGTAATATACTTTCCTTAACTGAAATCATGATGTGGAAGTCCACATTTATCAGCCAAAGGGACTAATTATTATCAATGATGAATTAAATGTTTAGAAGATGAAGATATAACTCTATGTGCCTAAAAATCATAATAGAAATGGTACTAAAATATGGAAATCAGTTTAAGGAAATTAAAAATAATGAGTTGAATGAATAAAAAAATATTTTTCAATAGATGTAACCCAAAAACACCCATTGTTATGGGGTAAATAATTACCATATTTTTATTATAAATGATGTTAAAGCATCAGATATTATTGTTTACCAACTGAAGAAGCACTGTGACTTTTTTTATAAATATAAAGATCATGTTTATATTGGGTTCAAAAATGATTCCTACAAAAAAATTATTTTATATTATAGGGGAAAATTATAATTTTTTTCAAAAATAATTTATAAAAGAAAAATAATTATAAATAAACACATATATCTTTATGAGGAGAAAATAATATGATAATAATAATAAAAATATAATTGTTATAAAGGTTAACGAATTAGTTTTTCTTAATTTTTATAATTTCATGACATTATTTTTAGACACTATAGATATGTATCCATTAAATGAATGATTACAATGTAATATAAATTATTTCCACTTATTAATGTGATGATTTTTCATGGTTATATAATATAAATAATTTAAAATTACTGAATTATGAGAAAGAGAACTTAAATTATATTTATCAGTTTTTGGATATTGATTGGGAAGGGAACAGATTGGGTTGGAAGTACACTTCTATATGATATTTCACTATTTAATAAACAAAATTGGAACTACATAAAGGAAAATATACTCATGATTAGATTAATGGAATATGAGAGTATTTCAGAATCCGTAAAATATTCAAAATTGATTCATATGACATCAAATCTTGAAAATATGATGACAGAAGTGATAGATCGCTTATTTATTACTGACCAACCAACGTGAATTCCATATGTTAAAGATTACAATAAAGAGTGTGAAAATTATTTATACATTAATAAACTACTGTTTTATAATATAAATGAAGGAATATGGTATATCACCTTGGATTTCATTTTAAAAAATAAATAATCCCTAGATATCAATATAGATGATGAATGTTTTATGTGTGAGGATTTTTATAAATTAATTATCTGGTATAATTATAATGATTATATGTTTTATATTCTCCACAATTATTAATTATAATTCATAGCTAATGGTAAATAATATTTCGGTGTTGTTTTCACAATCATAACAATTTATTTGAAAACAAGTTAGAATAAAATACGTAGAAAGTTTTTAGGAAGACTTCAATTTAATGGGGGACATGTGTGTCTATTTAAATTAAGTTGGATTCTAATTCATATAGATAGAAAAAATTAATCATTAATGAACCATTGCAGATATTTATGGAATCATAAGAGTATATGAATATCCCATCATATGTAAATTAAAAATCACAAGAATGAATATTTTTTTAATATGACAAAGTCATTTTAATAATTTTCAATACACTGTGAGATAGATTTTTCATAAAAACAATAATCAATTTTTCATGTTGGTCTTAGAAATCACTCACACTTCTGAAATATTTACCCTATTTTGTCAAGGATGTTAAATCATTGAATTATTACGTATTTTAATTTATTATTATTGTTAAATGACTCAATTTTTTTAAATTATTTTCATCTAAACAACATTAAATGACATATTCTAATTCAATCAAATTTGAAACCACATAATTCTCAATACAACTACAATTATATAATATCACTATTACGAAAATCTTGTTATAGTTTCTAAAGAAATAAATTTGTTTATAAAAAATAAGAATAGTTTTTCAATATGATCACAACAATTTCATAATACTTATTATAGTTCTTATAGATAATGGAAAATCATTATTATTTTACCTATGGAGGAAAACATTCTGATGTTTCAATATATAATGAAATAGTTTCATCACGATTTCCATGATTACTCATATAGGGTTCAAGAGTGGTTTATAAATTTGGTTATTAAATACAATATTAAATACATGATTTATAGTCACCATTTTCCCCACATTATATTTGGTTTGAAAAAAAATCATATGGTTTGATAATCATGGTTCTTGTTGATGTTTCATGGAAATTATAGTAAAACCCACTTCAAGGTCTATATAAACCCATATTATTATTTTAGTTATATATCTATATAGAAGTAATTTACTATTATATTTATTGGTGTCTTATGTTTTTTAGTATGGTTATAGAATAATCTGTCTTCGATATATATCCAAAAAATTGTTTAATCCATCACTATGGATACAATATATACAATTATTGTTTAAATTGTATTGTGTATAATATATAAACCAAATATAATGAAGATATATTTATGGACTAATGGTATATATTTTATACAACAGAATAATGTATATATATTCGGTCGATTAAAGGAACATGAGATATTATAGAAAATATATGACTTTGGTGATTATTGAAATCGTTAATTTTTCTTGTTATTTCAATTCTTATTACAACATGTAAAGGTATTATGAATACATGTATTATTTAGATATATCTGGTATGGGGTTTAATATATCCTTTTTCCCACATATAAAATTCATCAAAAATAAGAAAAAATATGATATATTGAGGAATACGTCCCAATGACCAACCATGATGGTTTACTCATATATTGGTGGTGAACCATCGAATTTTTTTTACAATTTTATTGATATTATTTATTTTCACCTACATCTCATTATTCAATTTATCAAATAAATACCCTACATATAAAAAATATATATAATTTTATTTTTTTCATAATATTGTGTGTAATCATTTATTCATACCACCCATATTGATCCCAAATCTCATCATGGACACAAAATATGCTGAATAACGATATAAAATTTCCAACAAATCAATTTTAAGAACCCTATAATTAATCAATAATTTATATATTTGAAAAAAATGATAAATAGTTTTTAATCATCCAAATAAAAAACAAAATGGGAATATCAATCATATTGATAGAAACTATTGATATAGAATAATCACTTATAAATGTAATTAGATACATCCATGTAAGATCCTAAAATAACCCATGTTCAAATAATCTACATCAATTACAATTATTAATACAATAAAGAATTTATTATCTGGTAGAATCCTTGAAAATTTTTTATTTGAAAACATTTTCTACTTTAATATACCAAAGATGATATTCTATTATCACCGGACCTTGAAAAGATATATATTTAACAATAACTAATAATTTAAAAATGAAACATTCAGACATTAAAAACTTAAATATTTCCTTCTCAACCATGTTGAATCAAATATAGTTCCCCAAATTCATAAAATCAATTTGATATCCTAATAAATGAATCATTTCACAAATCAATAAGAATTACTTCTAATGAATGAATTTCATCACATCCATAATAAGAAAAAATATGATACAATTTTTTTAATAAATATCTAAACTATTCTTAATAAAACCCCCTTATTTAATGTATTTTAATGAATTTATTTCATTTTAACCTAAATATAAATGAATTATAGTAGTATACACTATGTCAATCCCATGTGTAGGACCCTCAAGAATAATATTCCTCTATTTATACTATTCTTATAAATAAAAAATTTAATATGACAAAATAAAAAATGGGGGAATGAACATGATAATTCATATGAAAACATTTACAGGTATCTAACATTATTCTCATCCCATGATACTAATTTGAAAATATATCATCCTCTTAGAGTCTTCCTACTGCTACTTCCGTGTATTCTATATGAGAAGAAAATATGAAACGAAGTAATTTAGATGAATCCACTTGGTTATATTCAAATTTTATAACATCTTAACTTGAAAAAAATATAAAATACATCATGTTCATACTATTAATATTACCCTAACCTCAAAATATATCTAAACATTTTATTTGAATAAAAAAAAGCGAATCATCCACAAAATTTTCATAATCACGATTTGTGGATAGTAATATCATTTCATTCACATAGAGGATTGTTTTTAGAGATTTATATAATTAGGCCCTAAATCAAAATTTACAAAACCATATGATATGTAGTGGAAAATTTTTATTAGTACAAATTTTTCTATAATATAATAATTTTAAATATGTAACATTTCTTTTCATTTACAATCTTCAAGACATTAAACATAATATATTAAATTCTAATTGACATCCTTTTATAATATTAATAAAAAATAAACTATCAGATGAGTATAAGAATATAAATAAGAATAAAAACTTTATCTTGGTGTCATCGAGAATCATATACATAAAAAAATTTCAACAGAAATTTAATTGCCCAAAAAGGAAAAATATATTTTCATTTTTATAAAATTATAACACTCTAGGTTTAGTTAGAACATTAAACATGATAGATCTAAAAATTTAAAAAAAACATAATTAAATATATACAAACTAAACTGATAGTCCCTAATATATGGGCTCTCGTTGATATTTCCATGGAAGATGAGAAGAGATAAGATCAATCTTTATCTCCTCAAAAAAATGAATGGGGAAGGAGAAGTGGTAGATATACAATATTTTGAGGACCACCATTTCCTATATAACCACCTCCACCATGGATTCCTAGGATATTGGGCTTGGTGGAACATGAATTATATTAGGAGCAAGATTCTAATTTTGAATAATAGATTGATGTGACGTGCTAGACTATAATTGAATTGGAGAATAATAGAGTAATTCAATAAGGTCTTTAGTTACATAATTAGTGGGATGGTTAACCTCTTGGATTAATTTACTATTTATAGGGGATCATTCATAAGATTTGGATCATAATTTTCTCTATGGTGATCTAGTGATCATTGGCTTGGGAATATAATATTATCTTTTTCTAGGAATAGATTTGTCCCTAGGCGATAGTAGGAATTCCCTGGATCTAGAGAGAACCATATAACTTATACCTACACATGTTATAATATTATCCTCATATGCATAATGATCATCATGGTTCTGTAATATCTATGTATTATAATATACTTACTCAAATTAATAAAGCCTCTTAGAGCCTCTATAAAAAAAATTATGATTTTATTCTAATTAAAGATATAAGAGGTGATTCAAGGAATATCCACTCATTATCTTCCCTCATAAAAATAAAATCACCACAATTATTTTTGTTCATTCACCTAATATTTTTCCACACACTTTGCACCCAAAGAATGATGGGGATTCCACCTAATCATGGAAATTGATTCCTTAATGTTATGTCCAACTTTTCTTCCATGTTAATGATTCCCTGTCTAATCTCTCTCTAAGCCTCAAGGAAGCTAGATTAATATAAAACTCGATTAGATGGATGATTAAAAGGACCCTCTAAGATATTTCTTACAAAACACACTATTGTCTGAATCACAACATTCACAAAGGAAATAGAACAACACTAATTGGGAATTGGAATGTGTGCCTTATCCACATACTCATTCACTAGATTGAGATTAAAATGTCTAAAATACATTAGCTGGTCATGTTCTCTACCATGGGCTTCCTATATGTCCTTGTTCGATCTCTATGTAGGACTAGAGACCAAAATTATCCATAAATAATAGTGACCACACAAAACTTATAACTATTACCATCTTTTTTAGTTCATTTTTCAACAATGCTAACCTGCTGGCACAGCTGAACCATATAACCTAGTCCGAAAAAATTACCATATAAGTTGGTACATGATTCATAAGATCTTTTTTTACTAATTTGATATTCCCCTTCAATTTTATCCTCATGAAATCCATTTTATATTACGAAAAAACCACCTCCATTAAAATATGCGGTGTTATGCGATGGAAAAGGGATTGAGTTCGATGGTCCACACAATGAAAATGCCAAACATTGTTTCCTATCTGCGAAGAATGAAGAGATTCTGAAAAAAAGAAGAGGTAGGATATGAAGTCGTACATAAACAAAAAAAAGGTGGATCATGATTTAATTAGAAATACATTGACCAATGAAATTTGTATAACGACATGGAATCAAAAAATCGGCGAGCTCTTAACCATGATCGAGCAATGTCATATTCATCCCTCATGAAAATCAGTATGTGTCATGTGTAGAGAAATAAAAAAACTATTAGACTCAATAATCCACAATATACATTGATGATGATTGTGAAAGTACATATGTGAAGATGATTAATGTATAATAGATACACCAATGATTTCTCAAGGAGAGAAGAAAACACCTAAAGTTATGTGGAAGTAATCACCAGGGATAATACCCCTTCCTAGAAGCCAAAAATCATCGGAAAAAGGAGAATGTGAGTAAGTAGAAGTTTATATGAGATCGAGGATATATCTACACACTGGGATGGATTCAAGAAGGTGATACAGGACCCCTCCCATATAGTTTGGGCATGGCTAGGGTATCAGCAATGTCTAGAAAGGTCATTGGGCAAGTCAGTATTATGAAGGGGAGTTGTAGTGGATCATATTTCTTGTATCCTATTTAATATAATGAATTTAAATCCAATTTAACATGAATAAATATATTAGTGACTTCATATATTTTCACTACCCAAGGAATTGGATCAAGATATTGGACAGTCATAATTTAATCTATTATCAGATTATATGATGTTATATGGGAAAACATAGTTTAAGATGCAACATTCTTACCTAGTGCTAACTTTTCCAACCCAAGTTATTTTGCAATGGAATATCCAAGTGCTATCTAGAAACCCAAATGTTAGCTATATGTTTCTTACCCAATGTTATCTGAGCCACAATATGTTAGTTTATAATGGGTGTACCTAGTGCTACTTGGGTGCACCTATTTATCATGTATAAAGCTAAATATCCAAATAATGAGTTAAATATTTGTTTTAATTCAATTTCTCATCATAATTCATTTCTAAAAATATTTTAAACTCAAAGACAAATAACTTTGCGATATAAAAATACCATTTTATTTTAAAACCCTATTTTAAATACCATAAAACCTTTTCCTTTTAAAATTCATTTTCAATATCAAAGTACACATAAATGGAATTTTTTTATTTTAATTGAACCTGACGTATTTTAATGGAATATATAATTTAAATAACATTAATGGTAATGGAAATGTAATTATTTTCAGGTATGTTATGATTATAACATCAATTTTTTTATAATTTTTCAAAATGTTCAATGCAAGACAAATTAAAAATACCCACTAGGAATCCAATATAAAAAATATAAAATGATAATGTAAATACAAATTATATTTTCTTTATCTACATATATAATCATTAATGAAATAATTTTTAAAATAATGACATGATAGAGAACCAGTGTTCGAGGAAAAATAATTACAAGATTACTTTTTAGGAAAAGACTATTATCACAAGGGACACAAATTAATTCTAAAATATCCAAATTAATAATATTAAGAAATTATTATATATAATGATAATATGGAAATTCTTTCTATAAAAATTCAATGGGTATTTACAATGTCCTTATAAAACAATAAGGGTTGACAAAATCATTATATGCCTCAATGAATAGAGATTGATATAATGTCTCATACCTTGAATCTGATTTATCCCGTGATTCATTTTAATTATGACTAATAATAATATAATATTTTTTTATTTATTGAGATCCTTTTTTGAGATTATTATTAATTTTATTTCACTTTTTATGAAATTATATACAAAAAATTATTTATTTGTTTTGATTTTTTAACTATATTATGCTTGAATGTTAAAAATTATTTTCACAGGTTGACTATCGTAAAATAAGAAATTATCTAAAAAACAAAGGAATAGTAGTTATGAAATAACTATGATATTAATAAATCTGTTATAATTTTAAATCCAATCATTAAATATTGTTATGAACAATTAACTAACTTTATGATCATGGAGACGGTAGGACATACATATGTATGAGTAATCTTTCCATTTTCCCAATGATCATTATTAAAAAAAATGTAAGTAACATTTTTCATAAAATAATGATAAATATATAGTAAATAAAATTATTTTTAAATATATATATATATATATCATTCATGTGATATAAAAGGAATAACATCACATCGAGGTGGTGGTAGTCAACCCATCACCGACCAACATTATTACATCTTCAGTGTCTGCAATGATTAGAAGAAAAGTATATTCTATATATGAAATTTGATAATTATGTAATAAATATAATGATTTTTTTTAATTTATATTACATATATTAATTTTATTTACCCATATTACCATTGTGGTATCATGTTTTTTAAAAAAACCTCACATCACTTCGTGGTATGGTAGACTATTGTACACACGAGAAAGGTTATTATTTCTACTATGGTATAAAATGTAAAAATAGAGTATTTGATATAATGATTTAATTAGAATATCTTTGTTATGAATATTATAACTATAATATATATATTTATATTGTGTTTCTTTCATTTTTCCATACCTTGAGTAGTGGTAATGAAAAAACAAAAGACATTATTTCAAGAGGTAGTAGTCATCCATACACACAAATAATGATTTTGTAATCCATTAGATTGAAGTGTGTGTGTATGGAGGTCATATGAATTACATAAATTAATGTTAGTCTATTTATGATACTATGTTTGTAATTAAAAAATTGTAAAAGAAGAATTTAGTGGTGTGGAGGATGAAATATTTCCACAATTCATTTTGATGAATATTTTGTCTTCATTAGGTAACTCATTTTTCAAAAAAGGAAATAATTGGTTAGATTTTGACAAATTTAAGGATTTTTGGATGATACGATTGTATATGATAACTAAATTGGGAAAGGATTTTTGATTAAAAGGGTAAGGATGTTTAAATATTGGGGGACATATTTTATATCGGGTGATTGGCTAACATTAAAAAAAATTTAAAGAGGGAATTGAAGATATTTTTTTTCAATGTAATGTGGTTCCAGTAATGAAAATAACTATATCATAGTAGGTATAAGGTGAAAAATGTTCCATAACATTGATTATTGACATGCTTCATGTTAATTTGGCCCCTTTTTGTTAATGTTTAGTCACTTGTTAATTCATATTTCTTTCTAAGTCACTATAATTATATATAATTATTTTTAAAAATAACATTGGTCTAAATGACGTATGATATATTATAAATTAATAATAATTATTATTTTAATTATGATATCTAGTTTAAAAATTAAATTATTATAAGTAATAGAAAATTAATTTCATATAAATTCCTTGTTGTGGGGAAACAATTGGTTTATAATAATTTTTTTAAAAGACAATTCTACATTAACACTATTACTAATAATAATCAATATATGAAACTAAATTAAAATTTAATGTTATATAAAATATAAATTTAATTATAAAAAATAATCATGAGATATTATTTTTAAAAATTAATATGTTGAATCATTATCCATTTTAAAATAGTTTTTAGAAAACATCAACTTCAATCACAAAATCAAAAAATATTTAAAAACAATAAATTTTTTTTATAAAAAACTATTTAATGTACTAAATATTATTAATTAGTAATTGTTTTACTTAAACAAATATTTATACATCCAAATTATTACTTTTTTAAAAATAAATGTCATAAAAATGGTATTTCTCGATATACACTGAAAAATCAATAATTTCTAAAAATTACAAAAATTTCACCTAAATAAATATTTGATTTACGGATTAAAAAACATTTTTTATTTTATGAAATTATAATTATAATTTCTAGAAATTATAATTTCAAATAAAACCTTATTTTTGATGTTTTTAATAGAAATTATTTTATTTCTAAATAAAAATAAATATTTATTTTTATAAATAATATAACTATATAGTTCATTCTAATAAATATGATAATGATTTATTTTATCATTACCTCATTTGATAAAATTTTAAATTATGGGACAAATAATAATTTTAAACATTTATACATATTAATTAACTGTAATTTATTTGGTGATCAATTATAAATAATCATATTAGCATGAAATGAATAAAATGAATTTTTTATACAATAAATGATTTTCAAAACATTATATGTTTTTTTAAAGTTAATCTTATCATTTTTTTTGAAATTAAATAGGTTAAATTAAGTCTAAATATGAATTTATTACATCCAAATTTGTGATTATGGGAATAATGTTTTTGTTAATTAACCTATAACCATGATTTTTTATAATCAAGATGAATACTGGTAAAAATTGATAAAAACTATATCTCTATATTTTAATAATTAGAAAGTGACATACACATTTTAGAAAAAAAAATAATTATTAAAATCAATATTAATTTCTTAAATAAAATTTCTCTACCTAACCTGCATAAGACCGATGTCAGTCATTTCATACCACTGATATAACGACCCATACATTACCTACATTGTAAATACTTCAAAATTGAAGTATATTTATTACATCATATAACAAAACCATGACAGGACCGTATAGGTATAGTGTCTTTAGAAACTAGGGAACATAAAAAACTGGTTCATAAAGCATCTACGTTATCTCCCATTTATTTGATCATATCTAGACTCCTTTTTGGCATATCATATTTAAAACCCTTCTTCCTTGCCTAGGGAAAAGAAACATATAAATGGGTGAGCTCAAATTCTCAGTATGGGTAAACACATTAAATGTCAATCATATCATATTCTTAAGATCATAACGTTTGAAAATATTATCCTGCATAAAAGGTTATAATATTATGTCATGGGATAAATCATAGAACTACAATGTAATGGAAAAAATTAGAACATAAGACATGAAAATTAGTTCCATACACACATAAGTATAGAAAATCATTTCCTATTAGTCAAGGATCATCGCCAAGACAATCATAGTGGATAAAGTCGTTTACTTAACTGAGTTCACTCCTCATTCCAGCCCTATAATACTAAACCAGATTTACTTACTCTTCCAGCCATGTATCTCTCATGAGATACAAATATTTACCCAAAACATTGGAGGGATATATAGGTCCCACCCATCACATAATGAAACCATTCTTATGTGTCCCACAAAATCATAAATCATACATCATAGCATAACCTATGTAATAGAATGTGATTCTTAAACATCATGCAATCATTACATAATCCATACAAGATAAAATGAATTCATAAAAATAATTACATCGTAACATAATAAAATCAATGTAATAATATGGATATAAACATAACCCTATATCATCTTAGATGGAAAATAATTTTGAAAAAACACTTGAACTTAGTTCTTGAGGGAAATATACTTTCTTCTTCAAAAACATTTTATGTTCTCAATATGTCATGAAATTTTAAAATAAAAGAAAATAATTGAAGATAAACATGAAAAATTTTAAAGGAATATTCATGGAAATAAGGTTCTTTGAAATCATAAAAAATATGTTCATGCCGTATAAGGTAAAAAACATTCTTCTCATACTATGGCCCGAAAAGTCAACAACTATCTCATACTGAAAATGACAAAAGATTCCTTTCATATCTTATAATAAAAATTCACCAATTGGTAAAATTGGATTTAAAAAATTTTAGCAGGAGATAAATAATATTATATATTAAGGAAACATAGATGTGGATGATAAATATTCCCCAGTAAATACTGATGTATAAACAATCTTTGATAAAATTGAGATTGCGATATTTTCCCTTACCCTAGGTTCGATATGCTTGGTACATATCCGAAACTCCTATATAATTATTTAAATAATGTCATTGAATTATTCCATAATCATTTTCATTGTTATGATATCATATATGGTCATATTCTTATCTCTTTATTAGTAACATTTCATTGTTACTTGTAATTCGGGTGTTAACTACATTATGTTATTATGCATGTTTTTTCGAATAAATTCTTATTCTTCTTTTTAGGTTATAGATATATAATTTACAGAATGTTATTATTATAATATATATCATATTTATTCATTCAATTTAAAAAATCTTTATTCAAAAAAGATCATGTATAACGAATCGCATCACATCATGGAGACAATAGGCCGTATGTATGCACGAGCGATGATATCATTCTCAGGATTGTGGAATTGTATTGAAGTGTATGTTGTATAATATATCAGAACCAATATCACATTATAATAATCATATATAGTTATTTCTTATATCATTATACCCATCCATGCATGTTGTTGATGAAAAACATATTACATCACGATGTCGAGACGGTAGGCCATACGTACGCACGCTTGGTGATTTTTTTTTATAATATGTATAGAATATGGAATATGTTTGTTTCATATTCATAATAACATATAAGTATAAAATTGATACTAGAGGTATTAAAAAAATGAAACAACTCATATAGAGGAATTAGAATAAGAATGAAGATTGGAAGAATCAGTAAAAGATGTTACCTCTTCTTCAACGTGCCTCTTCTAAACCTTCTCTTAGGGCACTAAAGATGGTATTTTAAGAAGAACAGGACCTCTAGTATATTTCTATGTATGTTTATAATGAATATGGGCAGGTTTTGGCCGTGTTTGAATACTCAAAATGGAGTGAAGAGAAAAGGGAGGAGGTGCCCTTTTTATAGGAGAGTCGAGAGGTAGTTTTGGAAACCTCCAAAATATTAATTTATAATAAACTCAAACTAGACATAAAAACATCCAAAGTGACTCCAATTAGAATATTATATAATAAAAGGCTGTAATAACATCAACCAATCAAATTTATACATGTTTTGATTTTATTTTAAACCTTATCATATTGATTTATCCTTATTTAATCTATTTAATTTTATTTGTGGTAATAATATTTTAAATTTTAAATTCTTATAAATACTTAATTATGTGTTGAGAATTGTTCATAATTGGATACATTATGACATTTTATACTATATAAATTTCAATTTATAATTTTTAAATATTATTGTGATTTTAAAACAATTTACTAATATAAAATATCTATAGTGTCAATTTTCACACTATTCATTGTTTTGAATTTAAATAAAATCCACATAGAAGATATGTTGCAACCAAAATATTTAAAAGATTCCTAAAATGTCATATTTATCTATAAATTTTTTGGATAACATTAATTAGTTCATATAGTATTTATTTTATTATTTTTAAAACCATTTAGTTGATATTTCTCTTAATAAAATAATTACTACAAATTTTTTTATAATTATTTAATATATTTATTTGTTGCATAAAAATTAAAAATAAACTAATATGATGAATATAAATCTAATTGATTTTATAAGAATACTTTTAGTCGAATTTATCTTGTAAAACAACTAACTTTTGAAATGTTATCTTTTTTAATGTATGAAGGTGACAACTTTGACATCATTGAAAATAGAATAATATAAATGTAAAAATCTATTTTATAAGACTCCAAAATGGTCTACAAGTAGACCCTTTAATGATTAATGTATATATACACTTGACCAATAAGTTTTGTTCTGGGTTTTGGGCCTTTTATGGGTATAAGTTTTTTAATAAAAACTATATTATTGATTCTTCAATAAATAAATAGTTTCTGCATCATTAATGTATAATCTATTAAGGTAATTAAATATTTCTAAAAATTTAAAAATAAATTACGATAACAAGGAAAAAAATATTTAGCATGAAAATGAGTATTTATAGTCGATTTTATATTCTGTATAACCTTATATTAAAAAATATTAAAGTTTGGGTGAGACATATTTTACTTTCTTTAAAAAAAATAATTAAAGGACTTAATAACATCGAAGTGGGTCCCAATAGATTCCATTTCGACCCAAGTATTATTTAAAGCAAAATATAATAATCCATTTATATTAATACATGTGTTAGGGTAATTTTATAATATTATATTTACCCTTAATTACTCGATTTACCTTTAACTATGGTAAATTAAATTTACCATAGTTACTATTCATAATGGCTAAAATAAAGTAGCCTTTTAACATAATTTGGACATACTAATTCCAAATATGGAATTAATTCTTCCAAATTCAATACATAGAAGTGGAATTATTCAATTTAAAATTAATCCCGCTGTTTTGAAAATGGGTTTTAAAAGTTCAAACATTGCGAAAGATTGAAATGTTATTTCCTATCAATTCAAAGTAAAATTAATGATAATGACATAAATTATTCTAAATGGTAAAAATATATTCTATTTGTACTTTAAAACCATTATATATTATAATTTAACCATATAAATTATCTCGATGAAAAAAGTCTTTTTTAATTAAAATTTAGCGTATTTTTACTATTCATTAAATTATGAAGTTTATCAGAAAAATATCAGAATTTTAACCATAGTAAATTTTTATATTCCGCTTCCAAATAAATGGTTTAAATTTTAATATTAAAACTATTAATTTGTCTAAAAGGGTTTTTTATAAAAAGGCGGAAAATCATTCTTTTAATATCTATTTGATGAATATCAAAAATACGGTTTTAATAACATGAATATATTCCTAATTTCATTCACTCAAAAAACTAATATGAAAAATAATTGATTTACATTTATATTAATTTTTTGTAAAAGTTATTTATATTTATTCCATCTAACATAACATATTGGTTATAACAGTAACATTATATTAAGGGCATCCCAATGTATGTTTAAACTCACAGTTGCGTGAAAAAGAAGCTACTGAAAAATTATTTAAATATTTCATAAAACACATGGTTGTTAAATTATATCCCCCTTAAACTGAATTTGTCCCTCGAAATTCGTCACTTGGAAATAAACAGATGAGGATACCTCTCCCTCATCATATCCCCAAGTTCCCATATAGTTATCTAATTGATGGTTCCTCCATAAAACATTAACCAATCAAGTGGTCTTGATTCATAGAACGTTTTCTCTACGATCCAGAATCTATATCAGTTGTTCTTCATAAGAAATATCTTGCTCCAGTGGTATGATTTCTGAGCTTAATACATGTGAAGGATCAAGAATGTACTTTCTCAGGAGGGATACATGGAACACATAATGAACTTGAGAGAGATTCGGTGGAAGCACCAATCAGTAATATACCTTCCCAACACGATCCAAAATTTCATAAGGACCGATATACATAGGGCTCTGCTTTTAATTCTTTCCAAATCTCATTACTCTCTTCCTGGGAGATATTCATAAGAACACCTTATCTCCCACTTCAAACTCTAGGTCATTTCTTCCATTATCATCATAACCTTTTTTTCGACTCTGAGCTGCTCTTATATGTTGTTGAATAGATCTGACATTTTTCTACAATTTCATTAACAAGATCAGGTCTTAATATCTTTCATTCCCCTACTTTATCCTAGCATGTTGGAGTTATGCACTTCATTCCATAGAGGGCTTCATAAGGAGACATCTGAATAATGGAGTAAAATCTACTATTGTAAGAAAATTACACCAATGGTAGGTGTGTATCGCAACAACCTTTTAAATCCATAGAGAAAGCTCTCAAGATGTCTTCTAGAGTTTGGATTTTCCTTTTAGACTGACTGCCTGTCTGAGAATGATAAGCAGTGCTAAAACTCAACTCTGTATCTAGAGCATGCTGAAGACTTTTCCATAACATCAAGGTAAACCGTGAATCCCGATCAGATATAATGGAAAGTGGTACACCCTAAAAACTTACCAATTATTTTACATATATCATGACAAGATGATGAAGAGAGAAATCCTCTTTAATAGCAATGAAGTGTGCCGACTTCATAGGATGATCAACTATAACCCAGATTGCATTATTTCCTTTGGATGTTTTGGGATGTCCAATGACAAAGTACCTAGTAGTGTTTTCCCATTTCCATTCTGGTATGGGTAATGGTTGCAACATCCCCATAGACTTATGAATTTTAGCCTTAACTTGCTAACAAACCAAGCATCGAGAGACATATCCAGCAACATCTGTTTTCATTCCATCCCACCAGAAGTAATCTTTTAGGTCCCTATATATCTTCGTGCATCCAGGGTGAACAAAGAATGAATAACTATGAGTCTCATATAATATTTAATTATTTAATTCTTGTATGGGAGGAACACAACCCCGATTCATGAACCTTATTATTTCATCACAATCAATGTTGAATTCAAGAACATTTTTCACATTCCTTTGTAACTATACATCTTCTTTCTATTCATATTTAATCTTCACATGTATAGATGGTTGAACATTCATTTGAGAAAAATAATATTTTTCCCCTTCAATTATAATTTCAAGATATATCCTTTGAAAATCCATAAATATTTGATCTTTTGAAATCCTCATCATGGATAAGATGGCATGGTCATGTCAGCTTAATTCATTTTCAACCTTGTTTTCTTTCCCAGGGTGGTAATGTATGGAGCAGTCATTATCATTAATCAACTCCAACCATCTCGTTTTGTTCATATTCAGCTCCTTTTGTTTGAAAATATAAATCAAACATTTATTATCAGTATAAATATCACACATTTCACATTAAATATAATGCCTCCATATTTTTAATGTAACGATTACCGCGGCTAACTGTAAATCATGAGTTCGGTTATTTTGATCATGGATTTTCAACTTTCGTGAGGCATAAGCTGTCACTATATCATTTTGCATGAGAACACCCCCAATACCTTCTTGGATGCATCACTGTAGATCAAAAACCGTTCTCCACTACAAGGTAGTGTGAGCATAGGTGCACTGGATAACTATTTTTTTACTCCTTGAAATTCTCTTCACACTCCTCTGTGAAAAAGAACATAACTCCTTTTCGAGTCAGCCTAGTGAGTGGATTAGATAATCGTGAAAAATCATTTACAAAATGTCGATAATATCCAACCAAACCAAGAAAACTTTGGATCTCAGTTACTGTTGTTGGTCTCGATCATCTTTTGATAACCTCTGTTTTTTCTGGATCCAAGGATATCCTCTCTATTGAGATAATGTGACCCAAAAATGAAACTTTTTTTTATCCAAAATTCACACTTGGTATTTTTGGCATAAAAATTATTCTTTTTGACGGTATTAAATAATAATCTTAACTGATATTCATGTTCTTCCTTTATCTTTGAATAGACAAGAATATCGTCTATAAAGACTACCACAAACTGATCAAAGATAGTCTCTAAAGAATATATTCATTATATCCATGAAGATAACATGGGCATTAGTAAGACCAAATGGCATCACTATAAATTCAAAGTGTCTATACCTTATACAAAAATACATCATTGGTACATCTTCCTTTTTTACCCTTAATTGATGATACCATTAACGAAAATCAATCTTGTAAAAGTATTGAGCTCCGCGTAGTTGGTCAAATAAGTCATCAATGTGTGTGATAGGATATTTGTTCTTGATAGTGATCTTCCTAAGTTCTGAATAATCAATGCAGAGTCTCATTGATCCATCTTTCTTCTTAATAAATATAATAGGTGCTCCCCAAGGTGATGCACAGGGGTGTATGAATCCCTTATCAAGATTCTCTTGGAGTTGCTTCTTCAATTCTTGCAACTCAATTGGGGCCATTCTTTAAGGTGTCTTTGAAATGGGCATGACACCTGGTATGAGTTCTATTCAAAAATCAACGACATGATTTGGTGGAAGACCTATCAATTTATATGGAAATACATCATCAATATCCCGTACAATGGGAATATTCTAAATCATGACTTTTTCTACAAACATTTGAGATAAATAACCTTCATTTATTAGAATCAAGACCCATAAGATAAAATAAATTTCCACTAAAAGGTTATGTTCATCCTTGTATCGATAGATGATCGTAGATTGATCTGGAATATGAAATGTGACATCCCTTATTTGGAAATTGATATGATATTCATATAAGGAATGCAAATCTATGCCAAGAATCACACCGAATTACACTATAGGAAGGATCACAATATTTGCAGGGAGCACTTTCCCAAAAATGTAAATTGGAGAAGAATTATAAACTTTTTATGCAACTGTTGTGCCCTAAAGAGTTTTCACTGCTAACTGAACATCGAATTATTGAGGTGGTACGATGATACCCTTATAAAAATCTTCAAAAATAAAAGAGTGGGTGAATCCAAAATCAAATAAAACATTTTCTACTTTAGAATGGATGGTAAGTGTACCTTTTAACACATTGTTATTGGACTCCACATCACCGATAGAAATTACATGTGACATTCCATTGTCTTTGGCCTTAAGAGTTTGTTGATGTCGATCATCATCAACAAACCATGGATTAGTGCATTGATTGGCATAATGCACCATTTCCTGGCACTTGTGACATTGAAGTGTAGGACGTGCATTCTATGTAGGCTTTTCTCCATTCGCATCAGTAGACATATTTTTCCCATCAATGTGGAATTCAATCACCTGATTACATTCTTTTCCACATTTAAAATATTTACTTGTCACTTTAAGAAAAGTCCCTCAATGTTTCTTTCCACACTTTGAGCATAAGAGAAAAATCATCTTATTTTCAGTGTGATCTTTAGATTTACCTTTGACTTCCATTTCATCTTCTTATCAAACCCATATGACTGATGGGTTACTCTAATATCTATATCAACCTTCATAGCACATCCGACAATTTCCTCATAGCTATTGAAGTCCCTTATGGATCACACCCTTCAAATACTTGGTTTTAGGCTACTAATAAATCGATCGATCTTACTCTTAGGTTGGATAATAAATCCGGAAGCGTACCTTGCATGTCTTGTAAAATTTTCTTCGTAGGTACCCAGATATTCATCATCGTTTTGCATTAGTTTAAGAATCTCCTTCTCCATCATTGTTTGAAGAATACAAGGGAGGTAATTATTGAAAAATAAGTTCTTGAACTTTTCCTATTCCATAGACTCAATTTCATCTCTTTGCCTCATATTGTTGATAAGATTACACCATTGATCATCTTCACCTTCCAAACAGTGTATTTCTAAGATTAATTTACCATGTTCAGAACATTGTAGAACTAAACATAACTTTTCAGTGGTACTGATCCATTGTTTAGCCATTGATGGATCAGAAGACCCGCTGAATAAAAGTGGACGTTGCCTCATGAAGGATTCAACAGAATATTTCTCCTCCCTTTTCACATTTGGAAGTCTTGTATGATTCATAGCTTGAGAAATTTGTGTGAGCATGGCTACAAGATTTTTCATTCCATCTCCCATAACATTTGGTTTCTCAGGGGGATAATCATTGCATTTCCTATCACATTCAGCATTAACACGTTTACTACGGGTTCCATCCATTGACTGTAACCAAGAAGCATAGTGTGAGAAACACTAATTAAAATAGTAAAACCACATAATTAGGAATAAAATTTCACACATTAGGACTTATCATAGGTTATTCACAGCCATTTCTACAACACTAGGATTGCGTCCTATGCTTAGACATATCTTTAGGGTTCTTACTAAGGTGTTCACATCCTATTTTCCAAAGGTAAACAATACCATTACTTTGATACCAACTATAATGACCCATACACTACATACATTGTTAATACTTCAGAATTGAAGTATATTTATTAAAACATATTACAGAACCATGATAGGACCGTATAGGTATAGCGTCTTTAGAAATTGGGAAACGTAAACGACTAATTCATAATGCATGTACATTGTCTCCCGTTTATTTGATCATATGTTGACTCCTTTTTGGCATATCATATTCAATACCCTTATTTATGACCTAGGGAAATGAAACATACAAAAGGGTGAGCTCAAATTCTTAGTAAGAGTAAACCAATGAAATGTTAATCAAATAATATTCTTAAGATCTTAACATTTGAAAATCTTATCCTGCATAAGAGGTTATAATATTATGTCATGTGATAAATCATAGAAATGCAATGTAATCCCCAAAATCTGAACATAAGACATTAAAATTTGTGGAATACACACATATGAATACAAAATCATTTCATATTATTCAAGGCTCATGTCCAAGACAATAATAGTGGACAATGTCCATTACTGAACCGAGTTCACTCATCGTTCCAACCCTGTAATGCTGAATCGAATTTACTTGTCATTCCAGCCATGTATATCTCAAGAGATACAAATATTTTCCCAATGAATTGGAGGGATATATGGTTCCCACCCATCTCATAATAAAACCATTCTTATGTGTGCCACAAAATCATAAATCGTACATCATAGCATAACCCATGTAATAGAATGGGATTCTTAAAAATCTTGCTATCATAACATAATCCATATAAGATAAAAGTACTTCATAAAATAAATTCCATCATAACATAATCAAATAAATGTAATAATTGGGATAGAAATATAACCCTATATCATCTTATATGAAAAATAATTTTGATAAAACACTTGAACATAGTTCTTGAGGAAAATATCCTTTTTTCTTCAAATTTTTTTTATGTTATCTACATGACATGAAATTTTTAAAAAAAATTAATTGAAAACAAACTTGAAAAATTGTAAAGGAATATTCATGGAAATAATGTTATCAAAGGAATTAAAAATCCATTCATGTCGTATAAGGTAAAAAACATTCTTCTCGTACTATGGCACGAAAAGTCAAAAAGTATATCGTAATGAAAACGACAAAAGATTCCCTTCATATCTCATACTAAAAATTCACCAATTGGTAAAATTGGATTAAAAAAATTGTAGGTGGATAGAAATAATATTATATATCGAGGAAACATGGATGTGGATGATAATTATTCCCCAGTAAATACTGAAATATAAACAATCTCGGATAAAAAAGAGATTGTGAGATTTTACCTTACCTTAGGTCTGATATGCTTGGTACGTATCCAAACCTCCGATATAATAATTTTAATAATTTCATTGACTTATTCCAGAATCATAGTCATTGTAATGATATTATATATGGACAATTCTTATCTGTTTATTAATAACATTTCATTGTTACTTGTTATTCGGGTGTTAAATGCTTTATGTTCTTATGCATGTTTTGTCGAATAAATTATTATTCCTCTTTTTAGGTTATAGATATATCATTTACAGAATGGTATTAGTATAATATATATATCATATTTATTAATTCAATTTATATAATCATTCTTCAATGAAGATCATGTAAACGAATCACATCACATCGTGGAGATGGTAGGTCGTACGTACACACGAGCGATGATATCATTCTCATGATTGGGGAATTGTATTGAAGTGTATGGTGGAAAATATATTGGAATCAGTATCACTTTATAATAATCATATATAGTTATTTATTCCATCATTATAGCCATCCAACCATGTTGGTGATGAAAAATAGATTACACCACGACGTGGAGACGGTAGGCCGTACGTACGCACGCATGGTGATTTAATTTTTTTTAGTATGGATAGAAGATGAAATTTGTTTTTTCTATATTCATAATTACATATCAGTATAAAAGTAATACATAAGTTATTAAAAAATGAATCAACTCATATATAGGAAGTAGAAGAAGAAATAAGTTTGAAAGAATCACTAAAGGATGTTTCCTCTTCTTTGATGTGCCTCTTCTAAACCTCCTCTTAGGGAAATAAAGATGGTATTTTAAGAAGACCATGACCTCTAGTATGTTTTTAGGTAAGTTTATAAGGGAAATGGGAAGGTTTTGGCCTAGTTTGAAAGCTCAAAATGGAGTGAAGAAAAGAGGGAAGAGGTGCCCTTTTTATAACAGAGTAGAGAGGTACTTTTGGAAACCTCCAAAATATTAATTTATAATAAACTCAAATACGACATAAAAACATCCAAAGTGACTCAATTATGAAGATAATATAATATAAGGTTGTAATATCATCAAAAAATAAAATTTAGAAATGTTATGATTTAATTTTAAACTGTATCATTTTGATTTATCCTTATTTTATCTATTTAAATTTATTTGTGGTAATAATATTCTAAATTTTAAATTGTCATAAATACTTAATTAGGTGTTGTGAATTGTCCATAATGGGATAATTTATGAAATTTAAGACTATTTATATTTCAATTTATAATTTTTAAATATTTTTGGGTTTTGGAAACTATTTAATAATATAAAATATCAATATTGTCAATTTTGACACTATTCATTTATTTGAATTTAAATAAAATCCACACAGAAGATATGTTCGAACCAAAATATTTAATAGTTTCATAACATGTTATATGTATCTAAAAAATTCTTGTATCACATTAATTAGTTTATATAGTATTTATTTTAATATTTTTAAAACCATTTATTTTATATTTCTCTTAATAAAATAATTACTACAACATTTTTGTATACTTATTTAATATACTTATTTGTTGCATAAAAATTAAAAATAAAATATTGGGAAGAATATACATCTAATATATTTCATAATAATACTTTTAAGCTAATTTATCTTCTAAAACAACTAACTTTTATAATGTTATCTTTATTAAAGTATGAAGGTGACAAGTTTGACATGAATTAAAATAAAATAATATAAATTTCATAATCTGTTTTATAAGGCTCCAAATGGTCCAAAAGTCGACCCTTGGAGACTTATGGTATAGATATACTCGACCAATAAGTATTGGTCAGGTGTTTGGGCCTTTTTAGGGGTCTTATTATTTTAAATAAAAACTATATTATTTATTTTTCACTAAATAAATAATTTCTGCATCATTAATGTATTAGCTATTAAGGTAATTAAAATTTTCTTTAAAACTAAAAATAAATTACCATAAAAAAAGAAAAAAATTTATCTTTTAAATGATTATTTTTAATCAAATTAGTATTCTGTATATCTTATATTAAAAATTATTAAAGTTTGAGTGAGAGGTATTTCACTTTCTTTAAATAAAATAACTTAATGGTCTTAATCACATCCAAGTGGGTTCTAATAGATTCCATTTCGACCCAAGTATGATTTAGGAAAAAATATAATCATCCAATTATATTAATAAGTTTTTCAAGGTAATTTTATATTATAATATTTACCCATAATTACCAGATTTACCTTTAACTATGGTAAATAAAATTTACTGTAGTTACTTTTCATATTGCCTAAAAATAAAAAGTATCCTATTTACATATTTTGGACCTAATGACTCCAAATATGGATTACATATTTCCAATTTCAATACACAAAAGTGTCTGTATTTTATTTAAAATTAATCCTGCTGTTGATAAAATGGGTTTTAAAAGTTAAAACATTGCAAAATATTGAAATGCTTATACCTATTATTTCAAAGTAAAATTAATGATAATGACATAAATTATATGAAATTGTAAAAATATATTATATATGTACATTAAAACCACTAAATATTATAATTTAACAATATAAATTATCTCGATGAAAAAATTATTTTTTAATTAAAAATTACCGTATTTTTACTATTCATAAAATTATGAAGTTTATAGAAAAATATCAGAATTTTAACCAAAGTAAATTTTTATATTCTTCTTACAAAAAAATAGTTTAAATTTTAATCTTAAAATTATTAATGTGTCTAAAAGTATTTTATATTAAAAGGAATAAAAATATTCTTTTAATATCTATTTAATGAATATCAAAAATACCATTTTAATAACATACATATCTTTTTAATTTCATTCACTCAAAAAACTAATATGACAAATAATTGATTTAAATTTATCATAGATTTTTATAAAAGTTAGTTATATTTATTCCTAGTAACATAACGGCTTGGTTATAACTGTATCTTTATACTAAGGGCATCTCACAGTTTGTTTAAACTCATTATTGTGTGCAAAACAAGCTATTGAAAAATTATTTAAATATTTCATTAAACACATGGGTGTTACAACTGCCATTACTTTTTTTCTATTAAATGACCCTCTCACTCAACAGTAAGAAGATATAACTACCACCATTACTAGAATCCCACTCCACCTAAATGGAATTGATCTGGATAATTAAACATACGTAAAAATCCATTCCATTGATTTAGAAATGATCAAAGTCTTCATTTAATGCATTAATAAGTCACATATAATGTTAATTATTTCTCTAAACCTCTTCATTAATAAAGAACATATTTTTTAATAAGATCACTAAGATTAAAAGTATTGATATATCATGTCATAATAATTAACCTTTTATTATAAAAGAATTAATTATATATGGGTTACTACATAACCTTATCATTAAAACCATTGTATAATACCTTTTTTATAATTTCTATGATACTGAGATGCATCCTTCAATATCTTATAACCCATTTAAATTAAAGAACATACATTATATGTAGTAGTTTATCCCATATCATTGTTCAAAAAAATAGTATTTATCAATCCATTATAATAATAATTCTCTCTTATTTATGTGAGACTATCATTCACTAATATTAATCAATTTATTAATTACATTAATATAGTTTGTGTGATTGAAAAATAAGTCTTTATTTTACCATCAATATGAATAACCAAAAGATAGAATAATCAAGGGTGTCCTTATAAATTAATTATAATATTGTTTATAGGTATATAAAAGGATCAATTTTTTTTAAAAAAATATAGAAGTTTTTTATATAGGTTGTTAGCGTGATGTAAATAATTAAATATTTCAAGTTAATATATTCTTTAACTCAATTTCTTATTCTTTGAGGCATAGCCTTTCATGCAAGAATATATATTTCAATAATTATTTTATCATAATATCTAAATTTTTTATTTTCAATTTAATATTTTAATTTTGGAAAAGTATGTCTCATTATAAATATAAGATTCTTTGATAACAGTTTTTTCAAAAGAATGTTTTTTCATCAATAAGAATTAATTCTATTATTGCAATTAATATTTTATTCCATGCCTATATTATCATTCTTTATAATGTTCTTGTATCATTTATGGAATATATTATGGTTTATTTTCATTTATTATTTATATTATTTTAACAACTTTTAAATTGTAATACATAACACACTTTTTAATAGGTGGTTACCGAAATTTTAAAATATTAGTGAAAACATGCTTCCATACTTTCAAAATAAAATATTTTAACATCCATGACAATTTTTTTATGAAATTCAATGGATTTTATGTGATATTATATTTAGATTAATTATAATATGTTATTAAAATTTTTGTCTCTCAATTATATTATATGTTGTTGAATATAATGTGTACCACATATTTTTTAACAATGTTTTGAATCATTTGTGAAAACATGATTATTTGAGATTACATTTTTCATACATGTTTTATCACTCATGAAGGGATATATTTATCATCCTTTATATTTAATTATGATATGAATCTTATTGACTGTTAAATATTTTATGATCTTTTTTGTTTTTTTATGTGATATTTTTTTTGTAATAATTATGATCCTCATTTTTTCCAAGGGTTCATCAAGATATTTTTATTATTGAATTTATGTATAACACACATATATATATATATATATCGATGGGTGGAATCCAATATCTTATTCTAATTAATTATGTTATGTTAGAATCTCATGTGATAGTCTGGTAATAATTTTTTTGTTCCCACATCTATGGGAACGATGGTTTTAGTCAAATATTTAAGCATCAACAAAATGACTTTATTGACATAGCTTAGGGAATAATGGGTTTCCCCAAACACTTTATAATATGCATATGGATGTTACATAATTTCAATTATATCATGTGCTGACCAATTGTAATGTTTTTTATCAGTATAATCCCTATTTCAACATGAATTTGATATTTATGAAAAACCATGATTACATGATTATTCATTTTAATGTATCTTTCACCATATGTCATGTTATGTTGTTATGTGTTTTATCTTTTATGTCCCCAAAATTATCATTATATGATCTAATAAGGATTTTTAATATTTTTATTACTACCATTCAGGGTCATTTGATCCCTTATTTTGATATTTATTTCTTACCCATATTCTTATTCTTATTTATAATATCATGCATTATGAAATTTCTTTCCATTACTGTGTGTTTGATCTCACTTCATTATTATATATACATTCCCCTTGTTATATAGATTATTAAATAATGTGAGATGTCTATTAAATGGTACATAGGATAATCATTATTGTTAAATGTTTTCAAGTATTATAAAACAACATTTTTATATGACCACTTTCTAAGACACTAATCTATTTACCCCATTGATTATGAAATTGTTTAGTGATGTGTAATTTAAATAATGAAATTAATATGTTATTTTAGTTATTTTTATCATTGTTCCCCATAGGGGAATGGTCTGTTCCTCTATACATGAACATTCTTCCATGTAGGGTTTGGATCATACACATGAACATTTGTTAATAAGACATAAGGGTGATACTGAACAGTTTCCTCTAACATGATGTAGTTGGGGTTATTATTAATGTAGGTGGGACTAATTTCCATTATTTGGGAAATAAAATTCCAATTATCATTACCATGTTTTAACCCCCTGATATAGGACATGACCTGTATAATTGATTTCTACCATAATGTGACCTTTATTTATAGTCATAGATTCCAAAATACATAGTAGTACTAAATGAAATTTATTCTTATATATTATGAAATAACTATTGTGTATAAAAATGATTCCCAACATAACACCTCTAATAAAAATGTCCCTTAGCCTTATATACAATGAAGAAGTGAAAAAATGTCTATTGATACTATCCAAATCCATAGAAATTACTGTGAATATTTATCACAATGCACACTTATGTATGGGGTTGTTTACAGATATTCATTATTTTTAGAGTTTTCTTTTATCTTGATTGAATGTCCATATTGAATTTTAACCAAAAATTCTTCCTAAAATTCACCCCTTTTTAATAATCAACCACATGATGTTATTAATCATACTGTCTTTCAATTCTCCAAATGCCTATAATAGTTATATTTTTATTTCTAGACTATTATATATGCCCAAATTTGTTGGAAAATTAATGTATCATTGAAAAATCATTAAATCGTTATATTAATATTTTTGGTACATTTAGATTTTAAATTATTTCAAACTTATAATGTCACATCCAGAAAATTTATAAGATATAACAAAAAAGGGAAATATTTTTTTTAATGATTTATAAATTAATGGAAAGTGGAAGCGAATTGAAATGATATTTAAAATTAATTATTGGTTGTGTAATAATACCATTAAAAGATGTTATTAATAGTATCTGGATAAACAAAAAAATGTATATAGACAACACAATGGTGTACTTGATAGCCTAAAATACTCATCCAAACAATAAAAATACATTGACAACACATAATTGAAAATTAAACATTAGTAATATAATAAAATTATCCAATGATTTTTATAATCCATTGAGAACAGAATAGTATTTGTTAATGAATGGTGGATTATATATATAGAATAAAAGGAATAGTTATTATTTGGATCTAAATGTTGGCCTAAATGTTAATTGTTGTATATGAATATTAGTCAATATAACCATTATCTAGTATGAATGTTGCTCAATATGACCATGAGGTGTTATTACCATTGAATAAATTGATACCATTTGAATTAGTTTTTAAAAAGGTTAATTAAAATCATGAATATATGATAAAATAAACAAAATGGCCTCAACCAATAGATTCATTCCATTAGAATCAAATTATTAAATATTTGTGAGGGAGGTAGTGTCCCGAATTATTTCCATTAAATATTCCCAAATGAAGCTTCAACATGTTGGTATTAAATTTTTTCATCTATGGGAGAATTTCATGTTATTAGAGATATCTAGTGGGCCAATATTAGAAGATCCTCCACACGAAACTATCACATTCTCTCAACAAACCATTATGGTATTTGATAATGTTATAAGGGGTTATTTAAATTTTCCAAATTATCATGAAATTTTCCATTAATTTTTTTTTATAAAAAAATTATTATTTTATTCAATACACTTTCATTATTATTTCGTCTAATAATATATTAGTGAAAATAATATTAATTTGATAATTTATTTTTTTGGATAGAAATAAAATTGAATTTTTATAAAATATATACCATTATATTAAAATCTTGTATTCTATGTGAACATTAGATTCATTAAACATAAATTTAAAATACTATTTAATTATATTTAAATGAGAATATAAATTTCTAATTGTCTATGAAATTTTTATATGTTTCCGAAATATCTCAATGTTATAGAATCAATTATTTTTCTATAAATAGGCATTCTCCTATAGATAAAAATTTAATTTTTTTGAAATTATATAAATAAAATAAATTTTAAATTTGAATTCATCTCATCTAAATGTGGATTGGATGATTTTTTTTAGAATATTCTAAAATAATGGTTTTTATTGTATTATAAAAAACGAATTTTTGTATTTTCCAAGTGCTTTTATATCATAATTTGGTAATATTTATTTAAAAATGTATTTTACATAATTATTTACTTAAAATATTTTTTTATTAATATAAAACATTTAAATGGACAAAAATAAATTTCAAAACATATAAATAAATTTCAAATGTCTAATGGGAAAATAATGTAATCAAAAACATAATTTTGAGGAAATATGAATTTTGTATATAAAATGTAAATTTAAATTATGTATTTCGTGAAGATAGATTAAAATAATAAAAACAATGACCCAAATACCTAAAAAATGAGAAAACTCCATGGAATAATCGATTGTTTTTCATTTTTCAAAAACAAGAATTCCAATACTTACATTTGGAGATTGCAAAACAATCCTCAATATTTTCTATTAATAATTGACCCATATATCATTCCACAGAACAACATTCCAATAATACATGATATTATGGAAATTTTTCCTATCAATGAGTCAATCTAATGTCTCCTTAATTACTCAAGGATCCATACTAACGATTTAGGAGGCACCTAATCAAGGGAATGGAATTTTCACCATCATTTTTTATTCAATTAAATCCTTTTGTGTAAGTATTAGAAATTAGAAATTAATTTATTATCCTAAAATATTGATAGTAAACTTACATCCAAAATATTTTTTTTCAATTATAGACACTATCCCCATATAATTTCACTCTTTATGTAATCCTTGATTAATAACCAAAATGGATCAAAATTCAATTACATAATATTTACCGGGTTGAATCAATATTCTCGTATTATAATTTCCCAAACCCCTTTCTTACTCGTGGACATTAGCCTAAATGTTAAAATATTTTATGGGTTGAGGAATTTATTTAATTAAACCTAAATTCTATTTATGTGGGATAAAATGGTGTAATTTTATTTTATTTAATCACATTAATACTCAATGATATTATAAATATCATACTCTTTATTTTCCGAAGGATTTTCATTAGATTATTTGATATGAACATTGTAGAATAAAAGAATTAAGACATTTGAAGGTTATTCTTTGACAGAACTCTAATTCCTTCGATAAAGAATTAATATCAATAGAATACATGTTTTTAGAGACATTGTTTAATTAATATATTAATTATGATTAGTAAAACCTTAGTCATAATCCACAATAATATGATAATTAATGTGTCAGTTTTATGTTATAGCTACATTTACATGTATTTACATTATACTTCTTTTATTCTCTAAATTTCACATCATGTATTATCCCTGATCACTATTCATATACCATTTCCATTTTTTACTATTTTTTTTGATTATTGATCATACATTACATTTGATATATATCCCATGTTAATTACATAAAGTAATTTCCCCTTTGATTGATCAACAAAGACGTATTATAATAGGATTAAAATCAATTATTTTTAGGTTTTCCTTATATACGTTAGGTATTCAATACCTAGTTTTCATGAAACTAGGTCTCAAATGATTATTTAGTGGAATTAATGTAATATTTTGTACTGAAATTATATAAAAAGTAATGTATTAAAATGTATAGATTCCATTGTTGGTATCAAAGGTAATGTTTTTTTTATTTTTAGTTGACGGGAATAAAAAAATCTTCACTAGGTATTCTTAGGTTATGTCCTAACATGGGAAAATTATAGGAATTTTGGGGATCTATTAAGAGAGTGGTTTTACTAAAATTAAATCCATGAATGTATAGAATAGATGGATGTGGATCTATGACAGTTATACCTTGGTATGCATTATCTGTAATGGACCAATTGGATTTGACTCAATTATGACATGTTGCAAGACAGTGGGCCTTATTGAACACTTTGGTTGACATTGATGGTGGTTATATTTCTTTAACTAAAATCCTCCTATGAAGAATATGAATTGACATAGAGAAAATATTATTTTAATTATGTGACATAAAATGGTTAAATTCTTTAGTAATTTGTTTATGGAAATCAACTCCCCTTATAATTATATGATTCATAAGTATAAAATGTTTAATATTATAGTTTTATTAATAATGAAAAATGGTAGAAAATTAGAGGAATAAATTAAATTATGAGTGAAATGGATGATGAATTAATTAACTCCATAAAATACATTATATTGGAATATAAAACATCACAATGATGATGAAACAACTAAATCTTGTTAAAAATAGTATCTTGAGTAATTTTAAGTGGCGCTATTCAACTTGGGGGGGGAATAAAATTAAAATGATTCCTTAATTATTAAACAACCATTATATATTACTGGGTACATTAATACATTAACTATTACACCATGAATTTCCACTATATTATATATATATATATATATATATATATATTAGGAACTATATTGATCAGATATCGAAAAATCTACATTGAAAGTATACTACTTAAATATGGATGCTGGTTATAAGAGGACAATAATTACGAACATTATCATAAGAGGGAAGATTTATTAGATAGATTTGGATGAATTTCAGATAATCTTATTCAATATATATATATATATATATATATATATATATATTCCTTGTAGGACGAGAACATCGAGAGAGATTAAATTCATAAAGGTGAATTTCAAGAAATATTAATCATTGAGACTCTAAGAAATGGATTGTACAAGAAATTATCAATACACCTATACTTTTAACATGGCTCCAATAAAAATGGATCATAGGAGAATGGTATAATGATACCCCATCTATAGATGAATCAAGAAAATAGATTTTATAAAATCAATGATGATATAGATAAAATATCTTTTATGTTTGAAATTTAGTTTACAGAGATATAATGGTAATATAGGATGAATGAAAAAAAGCGTGTAATGGAGCTAATCAAGGTAACAATATTAATCTTGGAAGAGGAGTCAATAAACTACAACATCCCACATAAAAAAATTGGGGAAACACATTTGGGGAGATAATTTCTTATGATTATAATCTGATACAAGTGTGGGAGGGATGTCCATATTTCTCTAAACAATAATTGTATGGTCAGGCTGGAACATATCATTGAAACTTTCAATCATAATATAATGTATGAACAACCTAATATTCAATGATTCAAGTGGATATATCTTTGGACCACTGTAAATCCTTCTTATAATTAGAAGATAATAGAGGAAGACCAACATCAATATCATCATACTCCAAGGGGGGATTGTTGTTCTTTATGAATCATGACTGCTAAATTAGAGTCTCAAAATGTTGTTGTGATAGGTAAAATAACATTCTCTATGTTTAAATTTTTTTATGTACTCTAGTTATACAAATTTCATTATTTAAGAAAAAATTGCAACAAATGTAGAATAAAACATAGAATGGGTAGATGTATGGTTATTATTTAAGACACCCATATGAATTATCCTTAATTCCAAAGAATAGAGAACATATATTATCAGTATTGGTGAGTAAAATATCATAATAACACACACTATTCATTCCTATGGTAGAATTCAACACTATTCAAAGGAAGCTCTATCAGTCAATGTATACAATTAATATGAAATATAGAATAAAGGAAATTTTAATCATCTTGAATAAAAAAACATAGAGTTTATTATAGAGTATTAATGCCCCAAAATAATATTTTTCATGAATAACATCCCATATACTTTTTTATAGTGATTAATTAAGTAGAGGGGTATTAAAATAAGAGTATATAGATGGAAAATTCCATCATTATTCATGAATACATTATTGTATTTACAAAAAAATTTAACTAGTTCTCCATCTCCATGAGAAATATTGTAATCCATTCAAATCATAACTCAATAAAATATAATATTGATGAACCATTATAAAATGTAATATCAACAGATCTATGAAATAATGATGAATCTTTGAGATCATTTTGGGTGAGTTTTTATTAAAACATTGGTGCTTCCATAGGGAGAACATTTTATCATTATGAAAATGAAATATATATCAATGTGTCTATGCATGGATTATAAAGAATATAATTGTATCATAGTGAATACAAATTAACCTCTTTATAGTATTTATTAGATATTTAACCAGTTCCATGGGTCATAATTCATAAATAACATTTACCACTTGTTGAGGTATAATCAGTTAAGGGTGGAGAATTTTTTTCCAAATACACAATTCTATAAAAGTTATATGAATTATGATTTTGTTCGTATACAAAATTATGTAACCAATGATACTATCATATTTATTGATTTTTTAATATGGTATTTTGTGATTATTTTGATTAATTTTTGGAGGTCTGTATTGGTGATATTATGAGACATTAAAAATTTCATGAGGAGCATGGGTATAATATAATGGTCATATTAAAAACTATTATGAAGGAATATATATTTGGTAAATTCATAAAAAATTTGTTACAGTTACAAAATGATGAATTCATGTGAAACATCATGACTACTAAAGGAATTTAAGAATATCCATGAATGAAAATGTTCAAGGAGGAGTGGTAATGTTCAAAATCTATAACTGATATTTTTATTTTTATTGGTATAATATGAAAAAACATATGGTTTATAATAAGCATTTCACCTCATTAAAATAAATTAATCTTGTTATCTTAAAAGACTATTATGTTTATCTGGAGAAAAAGAGTTTTAGGAATGTTTCCAATATATGAATAAGTGGTTGTTTAGTACTCATTTTTTAACTATAACCACTATATGATAAGGAATACTAATATATAACAATGAATCAATGAAATGGAATGGATGTGTTCTAATAACATACAACAAGGTTATCACCTATTCATCATGAAAGGTAAACTCTCATTAATAGAACTATCATAAAAATAGTTTTGATATAGTTATATTTATTTTTGTTCAATTGATATAGAGATTATATATTTGCGTGGAAAAGTGTGATTTATTAAGAGACCATGATTTTTAATGTACATATTCACATGAAAGGAAATAAACATGAAATGAAGATTATGGTTGGACCATCTTAATGAAAATGATTATTCATTACATTTTCATTGAGGAATATATTTTTTTATATTAATTATATAAGAAATATATTTTTTTTCTTATAATGATATAGAGTTATGGAGATCCATTAGTTAAGGACCTTGTATGGATTTACAAGGGAATCATATGTTATGTTACATTGTGAATCCCATTTGAAATTATTTCTAAAATGTTAGTACTATAAGTGATTAATAGAGCTCAATGAGTGAATCAATTGTTGAAAAATAAGATAGAGGGTGTGAATAATGGGAGGCTTCCACAGTATAATATAGATCAATAAGGTGTATGAAAATTTTGTAAAATTCTCTGTATTAAATATATATTTGGGATAAATAATTATTGAATGGATGAAGCTCATATCTCCAAATTCACTACACATTCCAAAGAACTATTTTTTATAGGGACCATAATTATCATTGTTTGTGAGCTAATATGGAATGAAAAATTTCATATTAAACACTTTTGATATTGGTGTTTTAACATGTGAAGGCTAAGTAAAAACAACACACATGGGTTTTACCATAAATACCCTCAATTATATGGTTGTTGGATAAAATCACTATGGACATTTCCATAGGTCATCAGAATAATTCCTAGTTTAAAAGTTTTATATGTGTAATCATAAATAGATTGCCACAATATTCCCATTTCATTTACATAAGAGGGAATTTATGTCATGACCCCCTCCCCACAAAGTGAACCCCTCCTAGGATGACAATGTGATAAGGGTGATAATGAACCTCGAGTACCACCTCAACTAGGCCCTGGGTTGGTGAATACCACTGAGGGTATAGTAAACACACAGATGGGAGGCGTTTCTCACAAAGAGAACACATGCGAAAGAGAGAGATAAGATAGAAACCAAACAACACCAAATCAGGAAACAATATAAATAAAATCCTATGTACACATATGTAATGTCATGAAAAACTACTACAACTGAAAGGAAAAAACTACAAGTACCAAAAAAAAGAAAAAAAATAACATCAACCACGAAGCCCAAACGGCTCCTGCAACCCCAAGCTTGTAGAAACAAACCTGATCTAAAACCATCTCCATGTGACCTGAAATACTATTTATATATTCATAAAGTGAGTATAATAGTATACACTCTATGATCCTGCCCAGAACCTCTCGTGAAAAATTAAAGAAAGCATGCTAAAGCACAATGAACAACAACTAAAACTAAATCATCACCTAAATAGGTATACTACGTTCCCAGCCTCACTATGGATACTATCACCAATTAATACATACAATAGGATATAATATAATAAAGAATATCAAGGGTACCCCACTACTACCTCCGAACAGGTTTTCCTCTTTTCCACAATGTCACACATCTTAAGCATCACTCTATAAAAAGGGTTTACCGCAGACACCTGGGCGAAGCACCACAACAAGCCCCTCCTGCAACAAAACCACCATGTCCACATAAGCAAGTAACTAGGTTGATTCTGGGAGCAACCACAACTAGTATAACAAGTATCATACGTCGGGTATTATACCTCAAGCCATTACAACCCATACACCGAGTAAGGTTCCTCGATCCATCACATCCTATACACGTTACACCTATAGTAGTCCATAGGATATTATATCAAGAATATATGTGTGTGAATAACCACAAGCCATTACATCCATTTACACACATATATGGGGGAAACTAACCACTATACCTACCATAACAAATAACTACCAAGAGAAGAGAACAGTGCCAAATGGGGTGGTCAGCCATCCATCCTCCCACCATAATGTTGTGGAAAACACCCCCCATGATCATAACCCACAGGGTGTTAGTTTCCCTAACTGATGGGGTAGATTAGCGTAATGAAACACAAAAATTATATATTATAGTATAGCCCACAAAAAAACTATGGGCATAAAATAGTCTTAGACTCAACTATAGAAAACATCTCCCGGACTCCCAGCTGCCAGTTCAAAGGCTAGGTATCCTATAAGAACACAACCATTTAAGGAGCTTTAATAAATTAATTCATTCCATTTATATTAGATTCCCTTTATGATAATTAATTCATTAAACATTAATTAACCATCAACAATTCCACATTATATTTCATTATCATAACAACCTAATTCCATTGTCCTCAGAATTGCATCCCACCAAGATCCAACCCCTTCATTTAACATCATTTATTCAATCATTTGTTTACACCATTACATTCCCATATTCCTGGGCATTCTAGAAATACATTTTATTCTACTAAACACAAGGGAGATAAACAAAAATAGTATATTAACTATCCATCGAGTCTTTACCGGCTATAGAAAGAGCATAAACCAATCTACCCTTGATAATTTTAACATGGAAAGCACATGGCATACCCCACAAATCTTCGCCCCTTTTAGAAAAAGGGTAAGCAAGTTCAGATGCATTGACCAATGGGGAATGTAAATAAGTTAATCAACCAATAAGAATCAGTATGAATCCAATCATTCACATCCAACCTATTTCAACATCCATGGTGTCCTCCCTGACACCCACATGCATAAACAAATGCATCTCACCACTCTAGTCATCAACTTATACCACAACCAGTAAGCCTCCATGCCCCCACATATCAAAAAAACCGTCCATGATCACAACAAAACACAAGTAGTAGGAAGGAAAACATCATATCAATTGGGCTCTTGACCCTTAAACAAGAAAAAGGGTAACTCAAAACCCTACAAGGAATTATCTTTTATCAAACAACTAGTTCTTTAGTCCATCTTGGATTAATTGATTTATTATTCGCAGGTTCCAAATTCAAAAAACCCAACCAGTAAGATGTCAGAAATAATTAAACATGCTTAATGAACCAATTTCATTAACATAAAATTGCAACAAAAGAACCAAATTAATTTACATGCCTCTTTATCTTTATCTAAAAAATTATCGATTAATTCTGGAATTAAGTTCTTTACCTATTTCCATCAAGTAAAAAAAGATAAACAAATCATGCATAGATATCACACTGTCTAGGAAAACAAGAGGCAATAACATAAAATCAATATCAATTTATTTATCCAGTTCAAATACTTATTATGTCAATTCTATTTTGATCTAATGTGATAAAATGTTCAATCTATATAGTTTCACATAAAAGAAAAGAGTAGGAACAAATCCCCTACCTCAAATAGTTCATGAAATTCTTTATACGAGTACGATCCACACAATGGGTTACGATCTCCTCCCCTATGACAATTGTAAGGACCCGACATTAAAACATTGCATAATATTTAATTAAATGAATAATTCACATTGAGGATCTTTTTAGGTTTAGAGTTTTAGAGAAGTAGGACATAACTATTACATCTCAGAAGATTAAAAAGTAGACACTTCTACTAAGTTTCAATTTTTTCAAAAAATAAAAACTCTTGAAAAAAGAGTCATTTTAGTTTCAAATTTTAGATAGCATGAATTTTCCTTGATCCCATCCTTGACCCTATTCATCTTTAAGTCCTATGAAAAACATTTCAAAACATGGGATGAGTATAAAAACCTCAGTAAGGGTTATAAAACAAAGAATGAAAACATTAGTTTATCATTACATACATAAAATATGCTCTTTAACAAACCTCATGAAATAATAAGATTTATGAATCACACATAGAAAACATAAATAATAAAGGTAACTTGTGGAATCCATATTATACTTACATTGTAGCTATTACAGATATGTAGGGAGTTACATTTGGAATACCCATCACAATATATTCTCTAAATCTCTAAGAAGAAACATTAATGATTACCTCTGTCACGTTACCCAATGCATTGGAGAGATATCTCTGGCTCACCTGCCCTAGGTTTATCATGGAACCACCTGTATACAAACACAATTCCCAAGAACAATAACATATTAATAACACATAAATTAAACATAATGGAAAGATAACATTTCTACATTCTAATTACAATATATAATTTAAATATATTTATATAACAAATACATTGTCAAAAACCATATTCAATACCAAAATACATAATAGAGTATATGGTATTTATTTTCATTTTAAAAACATTTCGGCTTGTTAAGGAATCCAAAGATCAAATAATACTCGTGGCGGCAGAAAAGGTCATTGTCACCGCTTACATTAAAAGGAAACATTATTTTTTTTCATTTAGTAAAACACCTCGTAGAAAATATTCCATTTGAATTAAATGAAAATTCAATGGTATTTATACACCGTATAAAAGAAATATGAGAATAAAACAAAATATGGCTCAATGAAAGGGGATTGAGACAAATTCTCTTACCTCATGTCCGACTTGACCTGTTTGTCCTTTAATATCCAGAATAATAAACTAAAGGTAACTTATACATCCCTAATAACCTTTTTGAAGTTTTTTATTCCCTTTATATCACTTATTACCATCTTATAAACATTATGTAATCATTTAAGTAATTAACGGTTGTTTAGTCGATATTTGGTACTTGAGTAAAAATGAACACCTTATAATTACAATTTTTCCATGTCGTAAAAAATATATTATCTCTGAAATGATATACATGATTAATATATCATATACATCATATATATATATTATATATTTGTATTTATAACAGTACATTACATTTGGAGATAAGAAATTTAATGCACTGTTCATGGAGACGATAAGCCGTACGTACGCATGAAAACTATTTTCATTTCTATTTCGTAATTTAATGGAATTAAAACAAAATGATACCTAAGTATATTATAATTGAATTATAATATCATATATAATACCATTAACTATATCCTTTATACATACCATATATGGCATTAACGAGTCATATCAATTTGGGGGGGCGGTAGTCTGCACTTCCTCAAATGAAATTATCGTGTTTACCCACTCTGGAAACCATAAATGAATGTTGTAAATGAAAAATAAAGAAAATAAAAAAAATATAGACAAAATATATACATATCTAAATATAGTTCTATCTTAATGGCCACCATGATAGGCGGTAGGAGCGAATTGAACAATCATCGCTTTGTGAGGCGTTAGTTTTCCATTCACAGAAACAGTATGTTCTTCCCCCATTAGATGGAGGTGTCTGTAAGTGTAGTTTGAATAAATCTCATAAAATAATCCTTGTATATTGAGTATACTGTTGTTATTATAAAATAAATTAATAAAAAGAGTTTAGGGGCTGGAGAAGTAAAATAAAACAAATAACTTAATAGAAGATGTTACCTTTAAATCGGGTAACTCCGTTTGGTTTGAACTAAAAGGGTTTCTTGAAGTGTTTTATGACTAATGTAAGGCTTATAGGATGATGAGAGGGATATTTGGAGCTTATTGGAGTAGAGGTTGCACGATCTAAAGGATTTAGAAGTGTGAAAAGTTTGTAGGAAGTGAGTGATTTTTATAAGGGAGAGGAGGGGATCCTTAGGAAAATTTGAACAGTTATTTTATTATAAACTCATATTCAGTTAAAAAGGTCAAATAATCGTTAAAGTTGAAGTTAAGATGACTCATGGTCGAAATAAAATCTTCTAATATGAATTGGATTTGTTTTGGATATTTTTTTTATATTTTTAATCTTATTTATTTAAATCACTTATTAAAGAGGTAAATATTGCATCATTATTTTGTCACAAATAATTTAATTTATCTGATGTCCAAAAATTATAAAAACATTCACTGATTTAGGAAATATTCTAGATTTCCAAACAATATTTTTAGTCGAGAAGATAAATTATATTACCCCATGTAAAAATTTATTTACTAAAAGATATTTGTTAAAGTCATTTTTGTCTTTACTTTGAATTAATTAATATAAAGTGTCATTATTACTCCCATGTGGCTCCATGTGGTCCAGAATTTTACCCCAGGATGACCATGGTCTGAAATGTGTCAGCTAATAGGATTAGAACTCATGTTAGGATAATTTAATATTATTATAATATTATATTTTACTCTTATTTACTATAATTACCTTTTAATCATGGTAAATTAAATATTTACTAAAGTAAATATTTAAAATGTCTAAAAATAAAAGTTACCTATTTACACAATTTGGACCTACTGATTCCAAATATGGAATCCATTTTTCTAAATTCAAATCACATAAGTGGCAGAAATTAATTTAAAATTAATCCCCGCTATCAAAACAATAAGCGTGTTTTTAAGATATAAAAACTATCAAAAGATTGACACTTGTTTATGTCCAATTTCAATGTGTAATTAATTACAATGTCCAACATTTGATTAAATAGTAAAAATAAATTCTAATTAAAATATTTATCCAATAAGAAATATAATATAACCGTATATATAAATTATATTAAAAGGAAATTTTGAATTAAAATACAGTACTTTCACTATTCATTAAAAAAATGACCATTATTAGAAAAATACCAAAAATTTAACCAAAGTAAATTTTGATGTCCCAAATCTAAAGAATAATTTTATTTGGTCAAATAGAACATATAAAAATGTCCAAAACTATATTTATAGAGTGTTCACCATTAAAAGGTGGTAAATTGACCTTTTAAGGAATATTAATGTATTTATGCTTAGACTCATTCACATTTTAAGCCTTTAAAGTTTATTAGATAAATGTAAAAACATTTAACAAACATGTATTTTCATATTTTAGTTAGTTCTATTCATTCTCGCCGATATAATGGCTAGGCGTTAGCTACCATTGAAATTATAATATTTTATTATTAGTGTGCAACGTAATATTTCAAAGAAACCCGCTGTTGTGTATTGGGTATGCTATCGAACATAGCATCCCCTTTAAATTAAAATTAATATTTAATTCACACATTTAAATAAACATTCAAATGTATTATTCTTTATTTACTTAAATTGTTATATACTTTCCCCCTTTTGAAAAATGCGTCATCGCAATTTTTATTCACTTATAAAATAAGTGGCGGTATTTATCTCTCATTACATTTTCAGATTCCCACTTTGCCTCTTCAACCAAACGGGTTTTCCACAAAACCCTTAGTGTAAAAATTACCATATTCCACAACACTTGCTCTCAACGGTCAATAATCTACATGTGTTGTTCCTCATAAGAGATATTCTCATCCAACTAAACAACCTATGTGCTTAAAACATGAGATAGATATGACATATACTTTCTCAACATTGAAACATGAAAAAAATTGGGTACCTGAGATAAACATGAGGGTAACTCCACTCTTTATGCAACTGCTCCACCTTTCTCTAGGATTTAATAAGGTCTAATGAACCTCAGACTCAATATTACCTTCTTACCAAAACACATCACACTTTTCCATGGAGAAACATTGAGAAAGATATGATCACCTACCTTGACCGATAGATCCTTCCTCCGATTATCTGCATAGATTTTCTGCCTGCTATGAGTTATTCTCATGTTCTTCTTAATGAACTGAACTTTTTCTACCATCTCTTCTTCCAATTATGATCCCATCAGCTTTCTTTCACTTATTTCATCCCAAAAAGCTATAGTTGGAAAACGCTTTCCATATAATGCATCGAATGGTTCCATCTGTATATTTGAATAAAAACTGTTAATATATTATATGAAAATTTAACCAAAGAAATATATTGGACCCAACTTCCTTGGTAATCCAGTGAACATGCTCATAGAATATCCTCCAAGGTCTGAATTGTTCGTTCTGACTGCCCATCTGATTGAGGATGAAATGATGTACTGAAATTTAATTCAGAAACCAACGAATTCTAAAGGCCTTTCAAAAAGGTAGAAGTAAACCTGGGATCACGATCAGATACAATTGATAGGGGAACACCATGCAACATGACTATCTATTTAACATACAACCGAGAAAGTTGATCTAGAGACAAAGTACCTTGAATAGGAAGGACATGAGTAGATTTAGTTCATCGATCAACAATAAACTAGATTTCATTGTTACCTATATATGTGTTTGGTAATCCCACAATGATGTCCATGGATATATTTTCCCATTTCCACTCTGGCCCTGGTAAAGACTGAAGCATCCCTTTCGGTATTTTTCGCTCTACTTTAACCTAGAGACAAGTCAAACACTTCACAGTAAAATCCACAGTATCTCTTTTCATTCCATCCCACCAGTAATACTCCCAAGGATCTCTGTACATCATAGTACTTTAAGGATGAACTAAAAATGGGGTACTATGAGCTTCACATAAAAACTCATTCTTCAACTATAAATCACAAGGAATGCATAATCTTTTACCAAATATCAAAACACAATCATTATCAATGTATTTTTCAGGAAAACTACCCTTCTGAACCAACTCTAATTTTTCTGTAACTCACTGTCTTCTTTCTGCACTCGCTTAATTCTATCTGAAAGAGATTATTCCACTGAAACCTGAAACAAAGATGAATAATTTCATGCACCAACAACTCCTATGCCAATTTTAATCAAATCAAAAACCAAAGTATATCATTCCAAATGTAGCATGGTTAGTGAACCATTACTTTTTCAACTCAATGCATCAACCACTTTATTTGCCTTTCCTGGATTGTAATGGATTGTGCAAACATAATATTTTATTAATTCCAACCATTTCCTCTATCTCATGTTCAATTATTTTTGAGTGAATATATACTTCAAAAATTTGTGGTCAGTATATATTTCACGTTTCACTCCATAAAAATGATGCCTCCAAATTTTTATAGAAATAACAATAGAAGCTAATTCCAAATCATCTGTAGGGTAATTTAACTCATGAGGGTTCAAATAACGTGAAGAATAAGCATTTACCTAATCATTATAGATAAGGACACAACCAAGTCCTTGAAACGAAGCATCACTATAGATAACAAACACACCATTTATGGAAGGTAGTGCCAAAACTGGAGCAATCACCAATCTTCTTTTCAATTATTTAAAAAAATCATCACATTCTTTTGTCCAGATGAACTTAACACCTTTACGAGTAAACATAGTCATTGACTAGATAATCTTGAAAAAAAATTATGAAACATTTGTTAATAACCAGACAAACCAAGAATACTACAAATATCAGTTATATTTGTGGGTCTTGGCCATTCTTCAACAATTTTGTTCAGCAGGATCAACAATTATACCATTTTATGAAACAATGTGACCCAGGAATGATTTTTTTTGTAACCAAAACCCACACTTGCTGAATTTCCCATACAGTTTCTTTTCTTTTAAGGTTTTCAAGAAAACCCTTAAATAACTTTCATGCTCCTCTTTAATTTTAGAAAAAACCAAAATATAATCAATGATGAAAACCACAAACATATCCAAGAACTCATGAGAAATTCTATTCAAAATATCCATGAATACAGTAGGTGAATTGGTTATCCTGAAAGGAATAACTACAAATTCATAATGGCCATATCTAGTATTAAATGCGGTCTTCAGAATTTCTACTTCCTTTACATTCAACTAATGGTACCCCAACCTCAGATTAATCATCAAAAAATACTATGCATCCTGGAGCTGATCAAAAAAATCATTAATATGAGGCAAAGGGTGCTTGTTCTTAACAGTGATATCATTCAATTCTCTATAATCAATGAAAAGTCTCATTGACCCATAGATTTTTAACAAATAAGATAGTAGAACCCCATGGTGATGTACTAGGTCGAATGAAACCTTTATCTAATAACTATTGAGATTGCTTCTTTAACACAAAATGTTCAATTTGATCCATTCGATAAGGGGGTTTTGAAATTGGTTTAGCATCAGGCACTAAGTAAATAGTAAATTCAACCGCACGATCAGGTATTATACCAAGCAACTCATCAGGGAAAACATCAAGGTACTCATTTACCACTGGAACCTCATTAATCTCAACACTTCCTTTATTTTCAAGAAATATTTGTAAGGTAACAATAATTTACATCTTTTAATACTTTCCCATCTTCTTGATATGTAATCAAAAGTAAGGGTTCATTCTTGTATAAAAACTATAAATATTTCTAAAAAGAAACCTCTTTAGATCTGCATCCAATCATAGCATGATAAATAAAAGTCCAATCTATACCAAAAATAACATCAAACTCTACTAGAGTAAAAACAACAAGATTTGCAGGTATATTCTTCCCACACACATGGACAAAAATGTTCTTATAATTTATTTATTTCCCAACATTTCCTCCAGGTGTTTTTACCATAAGTTATGTATTCATATCATGAGACAGAATTCCAAATTTAGTTGAAAAAATATCAGAAATGAATGAATGTGTAGACCCTGAATCAAAAAATACATTGGAATTATCGAAACTAACAAATGGTATACCTGATACTACTTCATTTGAAGGCCCAAAATCTACTGAAGTAGTTGCAAATTATTTCACCACCCCTTTTTGCTTGTAGTCTGGATGCTTTCCCCCAATTGAGTTCTTCATTGGACACTCATTTGCATAATGACCCATTTCATTGCACTTGAAATATTTTACTATCTGTAAATTAGATTTTGTCTTAAAATTACCTTGATCTTTTTCCATGCAATTACGAGCCTTATGTCCCATTTTACCAAATCTATAAAACTTACCATAATTCAAATGACATTCCCCTGCATTATTTTTACCACAATTTTCACAAACTATAAACTTATGTATCTTACCATCATATTTTTTTAAGAGCTATTCCCTGTCGTCTGCCACCTCGACCTCTTATTCTTTTGTTTTTCAAAGAACTCATGATCATCAGGAAACTCCATTTACACCTTCTTTGCAAAACAAACAAGTTTTTCTTAACTTTTAAACTCACAAGAATCTAAAACCATTTCGATACTTTGGATTAAATCTTGAGTAAAAATGGTTGATTTTACTATCATTGTCTCATATGAAATTAGGAGCATAGATTGCGAGTCGAGTGAATTTTTCTTCATAAGAAGCCACTGAGTCATCCTCCTGCCTCAATTCTAGGAATTTTTTTTCTATCCTAAGTCGAACCACCTTAGGAAATTATTTCTCAAGGAGAATACCATTGAATTCAACCAAGTCAAGAGAATCAATCTCCTCACTATCCCTATTATTTTTCACCATCGACCACCACTGATCGGCTGAACCTTAAAAATGGTAAAAATCAAGACTAACCTTTTGGTGTTCTGAATACCCCATGACATCAAAAAAAATATAGTGCTTCAATCCACCCTTCTGCTATCATAGGGTCAGATGATCCTCTGAATGATGGGGGCGTTTACTCATTAAATGCTCAAGTACTGACATGTTACTCTATGGATAATCTGGATGATCTCGTGAATGGATACCACCACCATTTATAGCCTGAGTCAAATGTGCCATCACTTCAACAAACTGTTCATTTCTAATTCAGACCATCTCAGGTTGCTGATTTGGATGGTTGTCTTCTTCCTGATGTCGTCCCAATATAGCAGCCCTATTTCCACTGTGAAAAACCATTCTGAACACAGTATTATCTTAGTCCAAGCAACATTGTAATCTATAAATGATATATCATTTCAATAATAACATAAATTAATTTATGGATATTAATTTAAAAATACCCAAACTCCTAATGTTATCTAAACCGAAATCTGATACCAACTATAAGGACCCAGACATAAAACATTATATAATATTAAATTAAATGAATAATTCACATTGAGGATATTTTCAGGTTTAGTGTTTTAGAGAATTAAAACATAACTATTATATCTCAAAATATTACAAAGTAGACACTTCTACACAATTTTCATTTTTTCACAAAATAAAAACTATGAAAAAAAGTCATGTCTAGTTCCATGTTTTAGACTACATGACTTTTCCTTGATCACATACTTGACCCTATTCATCATTAAGTCATGTGAAAAAACATTTCAAAACATGGGAGGAGCATAAAAAGCTCAGTAAGGGTTATAAAATAAAGAATGAAAACATTAGTTCATCATTAAATACATAACATAAGATCTTTAACATGCCTCATGAAGTCATTATTTTTATGAATAACTCAAAGAAAACAAAAATCATAAAGGTAACTTATGGCATCCATATCATACTTACATTGTAGCTATCACAACTATGATGTGATTTTGATTTGCAATACCCATCACAATATATTCCCTAAATTTCTTAGGTGAAACATTCACATTTACCTCTGTCATGTTACCAAATGCATTAGAGAGCTATCCTAGGCTCATCCACCCTAGGTTTATCACGGAACCACCCATATATGTAAACAATGCCCATGAACCATAACATATTCCTAACAAATAGAATAAACATAAAGTAAAGATAACATTTCCACATTCTAATCACAATATATCAGTTAAATATGTTGACATAAAAAATCCATTATCAAAACCATATTCAATACCAAAATACATAAAAAAGTATATGGTATTTATTTTCCTTTTAAAAACATTTTGGCTTGTTAAGGATGCCAAAGATAAAATAACAGTCACAGTAGCAGAAAAGGTCATTGTCACCGATTATGTTTTAAAGAAATTTTTTTTTCATCTAGTAAAATGCCTCATAGGAAAAGATTACCTTTGAATGAAATGAAAATTCAAAGGTATTTATACACCGTATAAATGAATGCTGAGAAGAAAACAAAATATTCCTCAACGAAAGGGGATTGAAAGGATGTCCCTTACCTGGTGTCTAACATGACCCGTTTGTCCTTTAATCTCATGAATAATAAACTAAAGTTAATTTCAACTCTCTTAAGAACCTTTTTAAAGTTTATTATTCCATTTATATCACTTATTAAAATGTTATAAACACTATTTAATCAATTATGTTATTAACAGTTATTTAGTCGATATTTGGTAGTTGAGTAAAAACGAACAGCTTATAATTACAAGATGTCCATGTCATCAACAATCCATTATCTACAGAATGATATTAAAGATTTACATATCATATTAATCATATATATCCCTTATATATATGTATTTATAACAGTACATAACTTTTGGAGATAAGAAATGAAATGCACTGTTCATGGAGACAATAAGTCGTACGTACGCATGAACGCTACTTTCATTTCTATTTCATAATTTAATGGAATTAAAACATAATTATACATATGTATATTATAATTACAGTATAATATCAAATATAATATCATTAACTCTATCTTTTATACATCCCACATATGGAATTAATTAGTTATATAACTTTGAGGGGGTGGTAGTCCGCACTTCCTCAAATGAAATTATCGCGTTTACCCACTATTGAAACCATAATGGTATGATATTGATGAAAAATACATAAGAAAAAAAATGAAATATAAACATATTATATATCATATATAAATAAAGATTCATCTTAATGGCCACCATGAGAGGCGGTAGGAGACAATTGAATAATCATCGCTTCATGAGGCGTAGCTTTCCATTCACAGAAACAATATCTTCTTTAGCCATTAGATGGATGTGTGTGCAATTTTAGTTTGAATAAATCTCATAAAAAAATCATAGTATATTAATTATAATGGTGATTTTATAAAATAATTGAATAAAAATACTTTAGGGGTTTGGAGATGTAAAATAAAATAAAAGAACATAAGAGGAGACGTTACCTTTAAATCAGGTAACTCCCCTTTGTTTGAACCAAAATGGGTTTTGGAAGTGTTTTCTGACTAAGTTAAGTCTTCTAGGATGAAGAGATGGATCCTGTGAGCTGATTTTAGTAGGTTCTGAAGGAGCCAATGGCTTGAGAAGTGTGAGAAATGGGTAGGAAGTGAGGGATTTTATATTGGAGAGGAGGGGCTCTTTAAGAAAGTTTGAAACAATTATTTTATTATAAACTCATCTTCAGTTCCAAATGGTAAATTAATCATCAAAGTCAAAGTTACGATGACTCATGGTCAAAATAAAATCATCCAATAATAATTGTACAGGGTTTGGATGTTTATTTAATATTTATAATCTTACTTATTTAAATCATTTATTAATGAGGTAAATATTTAATCATTATTGTGTCATAAATAATTTAATTTATTTTCTGTCCAAAAATAATAATAATAAATATCATGATGTAGAAAATATTTTCATCTTTATAAAGAATATTTATAGAAGGAATGTTAACTTATATATCCCCATGTAAAAATTGATTTACTAAAAGATATTTTTTATGTCATTTTTGTCTTCACTTTAAATTAATTAATATAAAGTGTCATTATTACTCCCATGTGGCTCCATGGGGTCCCAAATTAGACCCAATGATGCCCATTGTTAGATATGTTTAAAAAAATTGGATTAGGAAATATGTTAGGCTTATTTAACAATATTATAATAATAAATTTTACCTTTATTTAATATATTTACCTTTTAATCATGGTAAATAAAATATTTTCTGAAGTAAATATTTAAAATGTCTAAAAATAAAAGAAACCTATTTACAAAATTTTGATATACTGATTCTAAATATTTAATTCATTATTATAAATTAATAACAAAGATTTTTCAGAAATTAATTTAAAATTAATTCTCGCTGTCAAAACAAAAAGCGTGTTTTTAATAAATAATAACTATCAAAATATTGACACTTGTTTATGTCCAATTCCAAAGTGAAATTAATTCCGATGTCCAAAATTGGATTATATATTAAAAATATATTCTAATTAAACTTTAGAAATAATTAAAAAGACAATATATCTATATAAATAAATTAAATTAAAAGGAACATATGAATTCAAATACAGTATTTTTCACAATTTATTAAAAAATGAACTTCAACAGAAAAAGACCAAAAACTTACCCAAAGTAAATATTGATGTCTTGAATCTAAAAAAAATAATTTTTCAAATAGAACATATAAAAATGACCAAAACTATATTTAAAGAGGGTTCTCCATCCAAAGGCTGTAAATCGAGCTTTTAAAGAATAATAGAGTATTCATCCTTATATTCATTCACATTTTAAGCCTCTAACTTTTATTAGATAAATGTAAAAATTTTTAACAAACATGTATAATCATATTTTAGTTATTTATATTCATTCATACCAATATAATGGCTAGATGTTAACTAGAATATAAAATATTAATATTATATTATTAGTGTGCAACTTAAGATTTCAAAGAAACTCGCTGTTGCGTATTGGGTACAATATCGAACATTGAATCCCCTTTAAATTAAAATTAATATTTAATTCAAAAATATTAATAAACATTCAAATGTATTATTCTTTATTTACTTGGGATGTTACAACAATTTTGTCCACCCGGGGATGCAGACACACCACGACACAAGCAAACACCCAAGAAAAACTCATTAGGAACATTGGGGTAAAGTTCTATTAAAGGGCGAGGAGAAAAAGAAAGAGATGAACCTAAAAGAAAGAAAAATGATCATAACTTATATTGACAATTGATCGTTACTTCTTGGTTGCATCAAAACAGAGTGGAACCAATCCAAGGAGGAATGTTTGATTGTACAACTCTTACAGTATGGAATGAAATGTTCAGGTGTCTCACAGTTGAGAACAGGGAGGAAGAACATGGGAGGAAGATATATAATCCATTTAGAAGATTTAAAGGAGTAGAGGTTATGATATGTTGGATTTCCAATTAAAAGTGGGTCACATTAAACCACATTGTTTGACCAGGTAAAAGAATCCCGAGCCTTAGGAAAATTATTATAGGAGTTACGGCCTTTGAATAGGCCATAGAGTCCTTAAAATAAGGATTTAAATGCATTTTACGTCAAAGGAAACATCAAAGGGGTGAAACTGTAATAAGATGGAAACACTGTTCAATTACACGAAATTTGGAAAAGGAAAGAGGTTACTATTGGAACCTCGTTATTTTGGAAACACTATTCATAAACTCAAAATTTGGCAAAGGAAATAGGTCACCATTGAAACCTCCCTGTTCTGGAAACACTATTCATGAACTCAAAATTTGGCAAAATAAATGAGGTCACCATTGAAACCTCATTGTTCTGGAAACACTGTTCATGAACTCAAAATTAGGAAAAGCAAATTGGTCACCATTGGAACTTCATCATTCTGGAAACACTGTCATGAACTAAAAATTTGGAAAAGGAAAGAGGTCACCGTTAGAACCACACCATTATGGAAACACTGATCATGAACTGAAAATTTGGCAATGGAAGGAGGTCACCATTGAAACCTTAATGTTCAGGAAACACTATTCAAGAATTCAAAATTTGTCAAAGGAATGAGGTCACCGTTGGAACCTCACCATTTTGGAAAAACTTTTCATGAACTCAAAATTTGGAAAAGAAAGAGGCTAATGTTGGACCTCACTATTGAAGTATTCATATATGCCTACCGATAATGCAGTTCACATAAGGTTACCATTGACATTGTTCACATAAAGTTACAGTCGCACTGTTCACATAAGGCTACCATGTCACTATTCACCTAAGGCTACCGATGACACTATTCACATATGGTTACCATTGACATTGATAACATAAGGTTACCATTACACTGTTCACATAAGGCTACCGTTGCACTGTTCACCTATGGATACCATTGGAAATATTCACAAGGCTACGGTTGGGACTGTTCACCGAATTGGAAATTTGGATATGTGTTGGGAATATGTCACCTTGAACTCCCGAAACAACTCAAGCACTAGATTTCAGCAAAGGAATGGACCAGAGAGGTCCACGCCATTACATTGGATACCTCTAAAAACATTCTCATCCTCAAGAATTCAAAACCAACCTAAAAGGGAAGAGAAATGAAGTTAGAACAACCGCCAATCAAGATACCTCTCAAAAAAGAGCTAGCCCCAAGAAGAAACCAAATAATGCCATCACATAAACATGAATGGTATATAACCACAAATGGGACACAACTACATGAAACGATTTAACCAACAAACAACTCTGAGTACTAGGCGTGTTTCTGTGACTCGCGTTCCCATGTACTCTACCCCATGCCACCGTGTCACCTCAAGACACGAACCAAGGGGATAGAACACTGATGCCACACCTATTCATTTCAGTCTAGGATCTCTAAAGGTCTCATCATCATTAACATCGATCTCTCCCCAATCGATGACGTGATAGTCATCATGAAAATAATAATGGAGTTGTGATACATGAAAAACATCATGTATCTGGCTCATTTGAGTGTGAATTACTACTCGATACACCACAACTCCCACACAATCTAACACCTTGAAAGGCCCAAAAAAAAACAAGGATAAATCTTAGTCCCATTACCAAACCTTCGATGCCCAATATGGGGATTCACCTACTAAAACATGTGATCCTTAACATCAAACTCTTAGGGTCTCCTCCTTTGATCGACATATGGTTTCTGATGATCCTTCGTTGTCTTCATCCTCTCATGAATCACCTAAACCATCTCAGTTGTATTTTTCACCAGTTCCTGTCTACTAATTGATGACTCACTGACCCCAGTCCATCACAATAGAGAATGGAATGGCCGACCATACAAGGCTTTAAACAGCGCCATAAAGATGATGGTGTGAAAACTATTGTGGTAAGGGAACTCCACTGAGGGTAACTTCCTCATCCACAATCCTCCAAAATTTAGTATACAATATCATAGCAATCATTCAAGTGTCTCGATGGTTGCTCTGTATGACCACCCGTTTGTGGATGAAAAGAAGTGCTAAGGCATAGCTAAGTACAAAAAGAATGTTGGACAACTCTCCCCACCCTGGAGGTAAAATGAGGATCTCAATTAGAAATGATCATCCTTGGGACTCCATGATGTCTCCCCACCTCCTCTAGATACAACCTTGACAAAAAAATCCAACATGATCGACTCCTTGATTGCTATAAAGTGGGGAAATTTGGTTAAATGATCCACTACCACCCAAATACATCATTTCCTCCCTGAGCTCGATGTTAGCCAGTAACAAATTCCATTGATATGTCCTTCCACTTCAACTGAGGAACATCTAATGTTTAGAGTAGACTACCAGGAACATTGTGTTCGTCCTTCACCTTCTTCCAGGCCAATAATCGACACACAAACTCTACAACCACATGCTTCATCCTAGGGCACAAAAAATGGATCCTCAAGGCTTGGTAACTTTTTTTCACTCTAGGATGCACTGCTAAAGTTGAACTATGTAACTCTCTGAAAACCGTATTGTGCTTCATCAAAGGAACAGATATCCTTCCATGATACAACACTCCGTGTTGTTCATCTTCATACCAACTATCAGTGGCCTTGCCATAATGAACTCGGTCTCTCCAGACCACCACTTATAAATCCCCCAACTAGGACTAATCCACATACTGCACCAAAGTTGAATGCAACGTCATCTGAAAAAGACAACATCTTTCCCCAACTTCTCATACATCAAGATGAAATGCTGGAAGTTATTCCTTTAATCTCCACGATTCACCGGATTCATACACTGCATCACTACGTTACATCTAACATAGCGCATCAGCTACAACATTCCCCTTTCTAGGTGTATATGATATTTTGAGGGCATACTTCAGAAAGAACTCCAACCACCGACGATGTCGCAAGATCAATTCACGCTGGGAGAAAACATACCTCACAAACTTATGATCGATGAAAACCAAAAAGCGCTCACCAATGAGGTAATGTATCCACAAATTCAGAGCAAAAACCATGGATTACAACTCAAGATCATGGGTAGAATAATTATGTTCATGGGGATGCAACTTCGAAGACCCAAAAGAAGAAACTGATCTCTGCTGCATCATAACACATCCTAACCCCAGATGCGAAGCATCATAATAAACATCAGATTGATCTCCCTTTGCTGGAAGACAATGAAATATATCACTTACTAATTTCTCTTTTAGATACTCAAAAGTTCTATAAAACTGATCAGTCTATAAGAACGCCCAATCCTTCCAAGTGAAAGCTGTCAGAGGAGACTCAACTTGAGAGAAATTGGCTATGAACCTCCTATAGAATCCTATAATACCAATGAATCTTTTCACCTCTAACACTATCTTACGGGATTCCCAAGACACAACTGCTTCTATCTTTGATGGATCCGAAAAATAATCCCTGCTGGGACACAACATGCCCGAAGAAAAAATCTTCTCGGACCCAAAACTCACACTTCAACAACTTCCCAAATCGGTGATGTTGACGAAGACCTCCCAAAATGGCATGTAGATACTTTGCATGCTCCTCCTTAGACATGAATTACATAAGGATGTCGTCGATGAAAATGACCACTAATATTTCCAGGAAATCACATAACACAAATTTCATCAATCCCATTAACATATCTGGATCATTCATAATAATAAATGTCATTACAACAAGCTCATAATAGCCATGACTTCAACGGAATGCATTCTTCGGGATATCCTCATCCTTAAAACGAATATGATGATAACACCCCTGCAAATCCATCTGTCCGAACAAACATGAACCATTCAGTTGATCAAAAAAAATTATCAATGCATAGAAGAGGATATCAATTATTCACCGTCACATTATTTAAGTGATGATAATCCACACACAAACACAAACTATCATCAGCCTTATTTATGAACAAAACTGGTGCACCCCATAGCGACACACTTGGGCAAACCTAACAAATTTGTTACAGACCATAAAGCAGTATACGTAGCTCTAATAATACAAAAGTGGCCATCTTATATAGAGACATAGAGATATGAGATTATACTGGTTGTAGCTTGATCCCAAACTCAATCTCTCGTCAAGGGGGTATGGAAAAAAACCTCTTCTGGAAAGACAAAAAGGTACTCCTATACAACCCTAGGAAACTCCAACTTCTAAAACTCTAATGAAATCAGAATTATCTCATCCATCGTGGATGATAAGGATATAACATACCTCTAACCCATCTGAGGCTCTCGCTTGCCAACGAACACCAATGGCTCTCCATCCGCATCAAAGAACAAAACCTACCTCCTAAAGAAATCCACATTAGTATAGACCAAATACAACCAATACATGATGAGGATGACATCATATGGTTGTATTCGTAAACATAGGAAATCTCCCCAAGAGTGGTTCTGCCCCAACACAATATCATAGTCTCTACATACTTCAAACAAGTTGGCTCAACCACCAACTAGCGTAGTCAGCACCAAGGGCACATGAAACCACTCTACCTCATGTCCCAAATCATGGACAAGGGTAGGTGATATGAAGGAGTGTGTCACTCATGAATCAAAAAAAGGCATACACCAAGGTAGAAAACAAGAAAAGGGTACCTCGAACGACATCTGACACTCCTAGCGTTGGCAATGCTAAATGATGATGCTGACCACAACCTCCTCTATGACCTCTCTGACTCAGATGAAAACCACTACACAAGCCATGATAAGCTCATTGAGGAAAGGGGGCATCACTGAGCTGTCCTCTACCTACCCCATCTATGCTTTGCTAATCTAAATCTAGTGAAACCTACTACTGCTACCTCGGCTGGAACTGCCTCAACGAAAGAACCTGGAGTGGAACACCGAGTTTACGATGACTACTCTAAAAGTTCGAGCACTCTCGATACTGATGATCTTTACCACAACAATAAAAGCAGGCATATTATCCCTTCACATAGGCCTAAGAGCAACTAGCCCGGGTGAAATGTGATGCTGAGGACTGGGACCTACCCTTGGCTGAACGAAAAACCATCTACCCTCAAAACTGGGATCCCCGGACCACAGGTCTACTTCATGAGGAATCATAACGACTCCCCTCTCATGTTGGACCTATTCTGACCAATGCCCTCTCGACATCCTCTTCCCTATCCATAACCTCATGTTATTTTTTCTACATAAATGGGGTGACCTGGCACTAGATCTCTAGATGCAAGGCCTCCTCAAAATGCCTCTCCCTAGACTCCTTATCTGTAAACAGGTCCGAAGCATATTGTAAAAGGTTCCAGATATGGATTCTAAACACTTTCACACTAGAGCTCCCCTATCGAAGTGTAAGATTGTCCTAGTGACTAGATTCCTTTACGGTCAAAGAAAGAACCTTGTCTCGGAACTCCTCTCATGAGATTGCTAACTTCTCGTGATCCCTGAGGAACAAGAACCATCACTGACTCACTTCTCCACGCAGCATCGTCACAACCAAGGACACCATGTGCTCTTTCTGAGCACAGATCAATCTGATTCCTATATTTACCTCCTCCAATAAGTCTTTCATGAATGCTACTTAAACGGATCCCTCTTACTTCTGCAGGCTTTGGTGCTGAAACACTCGAAGTGTCCTCCTCCTAGTCTCGTCATCATCAACATCTACATGGAGGTGATCTTCTGGTACAACCTTTTGGACATCTTCTATACAATCATTTCGAGGATGTCGACCTAGAGCCATAGTTGTAAAAAAAATATTTAGAGCTCCAAAACCTAGAATATGGAAGACTCATTTTTTTTTCATTTTAGGTTATCTTATCCCATGGTCAACCCATTCAAACCTTGGCACAAAGAAGGATGATGCGTGTTCCTTTCCTAGGTGTCTACCCTACAACTAATATCACCTTGTTTAGTAGCCATTATAAACTAAATGGTTCATGCGTCCGATCATAGGAGGACTTAAAATCCTATGTCTTAGCCAGTATCCAGTGTTTAAATCACTTTCTAAACATGAATGACACATTTTCCCAACCAACCCTTGCAACCTCACTTTTTCATAACTCTAAACTCTATCCTATCATTCAACCAGAGCCTCTGATACCATTCACTCACGACCCCCCCCACCCCCAACAAATTTTAACCCTCTGGGGATGAAAATTTGAGACGGGAGATAATGACCACCGTGTCCTGTCTCCATTAGTCCTCGAGATGGAAACTAGAACCAAGGGTATTGTAAACCCACAGATGGGAGGAAGTAACCTCTAAGAGAAAACTTGTGAAAGAGAGAGATAAGATAGAAACCCACCAACTCTAACTCAGAAAGCAATATAAAAGAAATAACATGTTCACATATGTAATGTCACTCAAAACTACCACCACTAAAAGGGGAAAATTTAATGTACCCAAAAGAAACTAAAAATTATAGCAACCATGATGCCAAAATGGCTCCTCCAACCACAAGTTAGAAGAAACATGCCTGATCATCAACTTGATCAAAGTGAACTGAAAAAAATTTATATATACATAGGGTGAGTTTAACAGTTTACTCAATAGGATCCTACCCAGAGCCTCTCGTGAAAATGTTATGAAGTCATGCTAGAGCACAACGATCAATAAGTGAAAGTAACTCGTCACCAAAATTGGTATTCTAAGTTCTCAACCACACCATGGAAACTCTCATTAAGTAACACATACAACAGTATATAATATAATAAATAATATCAAGGGTAACCCTCTACTACTTCCCCACTAGTTTTTCCCCAACATCGCACGTCCTAAGCATCTCTCTCCAAAAAGGATTTCCCACATAAACCTAGGTGAGTCACCACAACATGCACCTTGTGCAACAAAACCACTACGTCCAGATAATCAAGTAACATGGTAGTTTTTAGAAGCCACCACAACTCATATACCATGTATCATATGTCGAGTATTATACCTCAAGCCATTACAGCCCATACACCGAGTAAAGATCCCCAAGCCATCATAGCCTATACTTGTTACACATATAGTAGTCAATAGGATAATATATCCAGAATATATGTGTTTGAATAACAACAAGACATTATAGCCCTCTACACACGTACTTGGGGAAAATTAACCATTGTGCCTACCATCACAATTAATTACCAAGAGAATATATTGGGGCCAAAGGGGGCAGTCTACCACCTTTCATCCGACCAGAATATTGGGAAAAACACCCCCCATGCCTCAGAATCCCTGGGGTGCCAGTTTCCCTAAATGACGGGGTGGAGTAAAATAAAGAAACAAAAAAAGTAGAGAATATACTACAACTCACAACCACAATATGGGCATAACCTAGTCTTAGACTCAACTACAACTAATGTCCCTCGAACCCCCAGCTGACACCTCTAATGCTAGGTATCCTTTAAAAACATAAACTTTTTAAGAGATTTAACATATTACTTCATTCCTTTTTATCAGTTTCACATTACGTTAATTATTTCATTAAACATTAACAAACCATTAACAATTCCACATTATATTTCATTAGCATCACACCCAAAGTCTGTTTTCCTCAACATTTCATCCCAGTAAGATCCAACCCCATGGGTTATCATCATTTATTCAATCATTTATTTACAGTATTACTTTCCCATATTCCAAGGAATTCTAGAAAAACATTCTAGGATACTAATCACAAGGGGGCTCAACACAGTGAGTAGATGAACTACCCATTGAGTATTTTCCACCTATAGCAAGAGCACAAACCCAACATTCATTGAGAAACTAAATACGGAAAGCACGTGGCATACCCTACACATCTTCGCCCCTTTTAGAAGAAGGGAAAGAAAGACTAGGTGACTTGAACATTGGGGAATGTAAATAAAATAAAAAATCAATAATAATCAGTAAGAATCCAAACATTCACATCCAACACATTTCATCGTCCCTGGTGTCCTCTCTAAAAACCACATGCATAAACCGATGCGTCTCGCCACTCTAGGCATAAAATGCTAGCACAACAAGTAGGCCTCCATGCCCCCACATATCACAACAACCATCCAGGCTCACATGACAACACACGAATCAGGAAAAAACATCATATCAATTGGGATCTTAGACCTTAAACAAGAAAGAGGGTAACTCAAAACCCTACAAGGATTTGTCTTTTAACAATCAACTAGTTCCTTAATCCATCTTGGATTAACCAATTTATTATTCGAAGGTTCCAAATTCAGGAAACCTAACCAGTAAGCTAAAAAAATAAGTAAACCTGATTACAACACCAATTTGATTAACCTCAAATTACAATAAGAAGAACCAGATTCATTTACATGCCACATTATCTTTAGCCTAACAATTATTGATTAATTTCAGATTTATGTTCTTTACTAATTTCCATCAAGAAAAAAATGCTAAACAAAGAAGTCATATATTTAACATCATCTAGAAAAACAGGAGGCAATAACATACGATCGATACCAATTTATTTATCCGGTCCAAATATTTATTATGTCAATTACATTGTGATCAAGTAGGATAAATTGTGCTAACTATACAGTTTCACGTAAATTAATGGAGAAGAAATGAATCCCCTAGCTCAAACTGTTCTTGAAGTTATTTATAAATGAACGAGCCATACTAATGGTTACAATCTTCTTCCCAATACAAACTGTGTCCACCCAGGGACACGGAGACACCACCACATTGACCAACACCTAAGAAAATCCCATTAGGAACGTGGGTGTAAAATTCCATAAAATGGCATAGAGAAACAGAAGGAGATGAATTCAAAAGAATGATGCTAGATCGTACCTTGTATCGAAGATCGAATGATACTGCATGGTTTCATCAAAACAGAGTGGAACCAATCCAAGGAAGAATGTTTGGTTGTGAAACTCCTATGGGATGGAATTAAAGGTTTGAGCAACTCACAACCATTAACAAAAAGGAAAAACATGGGAGGAATATATATCGTATCTTTAGATGATTTAATAGTGTAGTGGTTTATGATATTCTAGATTTTCCATTAATTACAGAATGCATTAAACCATGTGGTTTGACCAAGTAAAAGCATCCCGAGCCTAAGGGAAATTAATATATGTGTTATGGCCTTTGATTCATCCTTAGAGTCTTTAAAGAAAGCCATTATATTAATTTTACTTCAAAGGAAATGTCAAAGGGGAAAACTGTAGGAAGCTGGAAAAACTGTTCATTAACAAGAAATTTGGAAAAGGAATGTGGTCACCATGGGAACCTCACGATTCAGGAAACAATGTTCATGAACTCAAAATTTGACAAAGGAAAGAGGTAACCATTGGAACCTCACCATTAAGGAAATAATGTTCATGAACTCAATGTTTGGAAATGGAAAGAGGTCACAATTGAAACATCACCGTTCAAGGAACATAGTTCATGAACTCAAAATTTGTGAAATGAAAGAGTTCACCGTTGGAACCTCACTGTTCTAGAATCACTGTTCATGAACTCAGAATTCGGAAAAGGAAAGAGGTCACCATGTGAACCTCAATATTCTAGAATCACTGTTCATGGACTCAAAATTTGGAATTGGAAAGAGGATATCATTGGAACCTCTCCGTTCTGGAAATACTGTTCGTGAAATAAAAAATTTGGTAAAGGAAAGAGGCCACCGTTGGAACCTCACCGTTTTGGAAACATTGGTCATGAACTCAAAATTTGGCAATGGAAAAAGGTCACCATTGGATCCTCACCATTCTAGAATCACTGTTCATGAACTCAAAATTTTTAAAAGGAAAGAGGCTGCCATTGGACCTCACCATAAGACTATAAACAAAAACCTAATGATGACACTATTCATATAAGGTTACCATTGACACTGTTCACACAAGTTTACTTTGAAATATTTCACCTAAGGCTACTGTTGCACTGTTCACCTAAGGCTACCAATGACACAGTTCACATAAGGTTACCATTGAAACTATTCAAAGAAGGTTATCATTGCAATTTTCACCTAAGGCTACTATTGCAATGTTCATCTAAGGCTACTGTTGGAACTGTTCACAAGGCTACCGTTGGGACCATTCACCGAATTGGAAATTTAGAAAAGTGTTGGGGATATGTCACCTTGACCTATAAGAACACCTAAATCACTAGATTTCAGTAAAGGAATAGGCCAATGTGTTTAGGGACATTACACATCCTAAGAGAATATTTTCTTAGATGAAGCTCATATCTCTAAATTCATTACACATCCCAAAAGCACTATTATTTATAGGGACCATCATTATAATTTTTTTAGAAAATATGAAAAGAAATATTTCATATTAAACTCTTTGGATATTGGTGTTTTAACATGTTATGGAAGAGTAAATACATCCTATATGAGTTTTACCATAACTACCCATAATTATATGGATGTTAGATAAAATCAATATGGACATTTCCATAGGTCCTCTCAATAATTCCTAGTGTAAAAATTTAATATGTGTAATAGTAAATAGATTTTCACAATATTCCCATTTCATATACATAATATAATTTTAATCCCAATAATTTAAATCCTTCCTCTATTTAAATTATGTTGAAAGACTCAATAGAGTACCACTACTGATTATTTCTGGTCTATATCCAATATTAACATCTTAAATATAGAGGAGCCTCCAAAATTATATGAATGAATGAGTAATATAGAGCACATCATATCATAATAAAATTTATGGTTAGTCAAATAAGACTATTCTATCATTTTAAGAAATTTTACTCCTTAACACAGATGATTTCATGGGGATTTGGTAATATAATATTCCACATGTTGAATTCTCTATTCCAAATAGTTTCCACTTGAGAATTCAAATAAATAATTTTAAAGATATCTATAGAAAATTGTGTTCATCTATTACATGTTGGGATAGAGGTAGATAATGTAAACTATTGGGTATTGACATTGTGAAAGGGAACAAAAAAATGACAAAATTAATTAAAAAAATATCAATTGTACCTAGAGTGAGAAATAAAGTAATACTGAATAAAAGAATAAAGTAATATAATTTTTTGTTAGAGATCATTAAATTATCATGATATTATCTTTGAAAAGTGTTTTTCGTTTTTTATATAATGAGAAAATAATTTCACAATATATTGGAATGAAGAAAATTAATATTGGTATTAGAGACATTTCTGATTAATTAAAAATAGAATGAAACATTTACTTTTTCCATGACTTCTTAAATGTATGCCAATTGAAAAAATATATGTTTTCACAAAATCATGTACGTGATACTAGCAGTGTAGTGTGGGAATCTAAAATTTCATATTTGGAATAATATGATCTAGATCCATGAAATAATGGGAAATATAGTAGAGGACAAAGAAAACCGGAATCGTAGATGTCTTGTGGAGAAAACAGAAATAGGAATTGCATAATTTTGAACATGAATATGTTATGATGAATAAATACCCACATTTTTTATAGGGAAGAAAAAAAACAAGGTGAAATTATTTATATGGGGGAGAATGTAACAACTTTAAAATTTATTTTCTGCATAATAAAAGATTTTTTTATCATGATGACTATTTTATTACACAAATTATTTACATAGAAATTATTATTGTAATAAAATGAAATATTAAAATCCTTGTATTTGAAAAAATTAAAAACAAAATATTAATATACAAAAAACAATATAATTTCGACCATGAAATGGTGTACAAATATGATTAAATCTCCCAAGAAAATTAAATTTTTTATAAATACATTTAAATATAATGAAAATGATTGGAGAATAATTTAAATTATCAAAATAAATTTAGAATGATTTTTAATCAATTAGTATTTATTGAGGAATTTTAGAGTATATACTTGGTATAAATTAAAACGTGACAACATTGATCTTTCAATTAGCCATTAAAAAAATTCGAGGATATTAATGTTGGCCAATATGAACTTTTTTTAGTATGACCATTCTAAATTAAGTCTGTTGGTATTAATATTACAACTAGAATTAGTGGCTATAAATTGTAATGATAATGATAATTAAATCATAAAGGAGGAATGATATAACAAACTATTTTTTAATGAATTTTGAAGACCATAAAACCAAATATTCGAGTGAGGTATCATCATCTAGGTTTAATTTTGACAAATTCCCTGAAAATCTTCAACAAGTGACGGTTGAACTAAAAGTAATATGAGATATGATCATGTTATTTTGGATCACCAATAGGTAAATGTTTTTAAAGCCACCCAATGAATCTACCACCATCAAATACCTTACCCTTAAAGAGTATGCTACATTGATAAGGAGTTATGTGTCTAATTCATAGTATAATAAATCAGTCATCTATCATTATAAATGAAAATTATATTTTTTGATCCCATTGAAATTATTATTGATTTAAATAAATATTCATGAAAATATGATTAATTTGAAAAAATGAATTTTTATATAACAATAAAACTACATTTTTAACAAAATATATACTTTTACAAAAAAATTCTTGTATTGTATATATTGTTTTCCCGAAATATCCTTTGAATAATGTATATTCATGTACAAATGATTACACAATTTTCTTGTAGCCCTAGAAAATAATATATGTTAAAAAATTGACATTTCTCTTGTAATTATTAATATTCAATAAATAAGTAGTTTGTATTTAAAAGAAGAAACTCATATTTCTAGATATTTATTCTTATTAAAAAAAATAATTTTAAATCATCAAGTTGGAATTAGGTTAGTGTGAGTTTTTTGAGAGTATTCTAAATTGATATAATTTTTACTGAACAGTAAAAATATTGTTATATTTTTTGTGTCTCTTATTACATATTATATAGGTAATAATGACGAAAAAAGAATTTCCCCCCCAAAAAAAGACCCACACCATTATATTATATTTATATTTTTTGTTTAATTGATGTAATGAAATCTTTATATATAAATATTATATTACAATGTATAAAATGAAAATTAAGATTCTAATAACAATTTTTTGGTAACGTATAATTTTCTATATAAAATTTAATAATAAAATATTTATTTAGGTTATTAAATATTAAAATACAATAAAAATTATTGAACTCTCTAAAACAATGATTAAGACCCCTAGAAAAGTCAATGGTCTTTAATTTTTAGCTACCTATTATTCCAAGAAATGTAATTTGAAATTATTTAAAAAATCCTCCCCATTTAATATAATAACCCATCCATACCATTGTCCACTCGTCTAAAAATATATAATCTATAAATTTTCATTCATATAACATCTATAATATTATATCTATGGCGTCGTTAATTCTTCAAGGTTAAATCCTCATGTTTTAGGAAGAAACTGTTCAAGGTTTGGGAATTACCCTCTTCCTTTTTTTCATTCAAGTAAATATTGTTCTTTATGTTTTGTAAATAGTAAATTACATTATTTTCATAAAATATTTAATATACCATTAATACCAAAATAATGTTTTACAATTGGTAGAACTTTATCCCCTATAATTTTATCCTTCCCTTAACCAATTATTTATTCCTGAAATAATGTTGAATTATTTTTCCTAATTTCACTCTTTTTCAAGAGAAATGATGATAATTTGAATACACAAACCCAATTATTACACAAGTGAATTCACATAAATGTAAGAAAAATTAACTTTTGGATTTAAATGTATGAAATATACATTCTCTTTTCATGTATTATAAATGTGTTAATGTTTATTTTTTATTCACATATTTACTCAATATTTTATATGAATCTTGTTATTGATTATCCTGAGGTTTTGGATGAATTGTTTTATTATGATATTTTTTCAAAAATTAATTCAAACAATTTAATGTTGTTTCTTAACTTAATTCAAATTCATTATGTAATAAATAAATCTCTTTATATGATATGTTTTAGGACTCGTTGGTTAATAACCTTAGTAATAATTATTTTTGAAAATATTGTGATAAATCTTAATGATATGGTTATTAGTTATTGAATTGTTTATTATATCTATTTTTATATGTTATGTATCTTTTAATTATAAGACTTATTTCATTTTATGCCCCATATATAATGATTGATCACAATTTATTTATTATTTAATTTTTTATCCCATATATGGAGTATTTCACACCCCTTTCAATGGATGTAGGTTGCTCATAAATTACTTGAACAGAAGTTGGCTATATAGGATTGACAAATGATTTTTTTGTAATGTATTAATTAATGGTTATGTTCATGTTTTACTTATATAATTCAGGTATTATGTACCTATTCTAGACCGAAACATATCTCAAAATAAAAGGTAGTTATAAATTTAGTATTATTAATGAAATTTTGTAATATTTCATATATTAAAATGAAAGTTTTCATATAAAAAACACTCATGAAAATAAATAAAATAAATATTCAATCAAGGATTTTAAAAATAAATATATAGTTTAATTGCAAAATTATCCACAAATAATTATGGAATTTTTAATTTAAACTCTAATATAGTTTAATAAACTAAATATATTATAATTTACAAAAAACAATGAAATGGTGGGTATATTATCAATGAATTCTATTCTAAAAATAATAAAAAATATATTACATCAAAAATATTTATATTTGTATATTTATGATGAATTTTTGTTTATGTATAATCATATATATGGCATCTTATTCATAAGTGATAAATATATATTAATGGTCCACACTAGAGTGTATATGCTCCACATTTAGAGATGCTAAGGAGTTAATAAAATTATTTTTTTTAGAAAATAATACACATATATTTTGTAATATATTTCCCTAGAAAAATAATTATGTATTTGATAGATTTCTTTACATGAAACACCAAGCCTAAATGAACTATGATTCACTATTGGAATATTATTTCAAAATGTTACTATTATCACATAGTAGTTGGATTTGTGGGTAATAATAAGTGTAAAAAAATATGATAATTATTTAAAAACAAATATTTAATGAAAATTTAGTGATTTTTTCATAGTAAATATGTAATGAATTATAAAAATTAAAAATAATATTTCTTCTTGTTAAAAAATAAATTATTAAATGTATTACTTTTTTATATATATTATCTATATTAATCGGAAAATAATTATGATTTTTATGGCACTTTTTTGAATTGTATGGGAAAAAATAAATAATTTTTTAGTTATTGATTAACATTTGGAATAGAATGATGATAAAATCATTTGAAGTTAAAAAATTTCTTTTATTCTTATCAATATATTTTTATTTTTATCATTCTATTTTTTATTTTTAATTGGAATTATTCTATTTTAATAACCAATTTTATTTGAAATTTGTATATAATATATTCAATAGAAATATTATAATTTTTCTAATTTTTCATGATGAAATGAATAATATCAAATTTAGTTTTATTTTTAAATTACATAGTTTTCATAATTTAATTTATGTAAATGTTTGTGAAATTATAATTCAATATTATTAAGAACTCAAGAAAATATAATATAATAAAAAAAATTCATTATATTGAATCATAATGTCAAAATTTATTATTGAGTGAAATTTAATTAAATTAAATGATAAATAGTAATATATATAAATCATTTTTACTAATTCAAAGGTAAAATGGGTTAATGAGGGTTTAAACAAAAGATATTTGGGTATCAATAACATAAAATCCTATAGGAATACTTTTTATTGATTTTATTTCAATAATATATTATCCTATATTTTTTCATACACTTATTTTTTCCTCATATCTAATAATTGTGACTTTACTGTATTTAAATATTCATAACAATTACAAGTCTACCACTCACCTCACATACAAAGGGTTTTATCATATCCTATATTTTACAAAACACATGATCCTTTTAGTTCATCCATGATTTACCAAAATACTATTACATATATACCTCACTCATCCTATATGTTATGTTCTTCATTAAATACCACATGAAGAAGGCTTACCACACAACCAATGGTTGTTTCCCATTTTATACGTGTATGTTCTTATAGTAAATTTTCTAATATGTTTTTCCTAAAACATAAAAAAGTAATTATTTAACCATCATAACATGATTAAATAATAATATTTATTATATTGAATTATTTTTTTTCAATGGTACAACCATTTTCTATCTCTTTTATATGTAATGAAAAATAAAATCATCACTCATGTTTATGTACGAACTACCATCTCTTGGAAGAGATGCATTTTAATTTTCATCACTATCTCTCATGATTTTTTTTATATATCTATTAAATGGATATAAATTATTTTTATTACTTGTTAATTATTTTCTAAATACTTTATATTAAACACTTCCTTTCAATTCTAACCATTAGAATATGATAATGTATGTTGTCTGTATGTTTAGGTGGCCTCCACCACAAAGGGATGTGATTTATTTGTAATTTTTGATTCAAATGAATGGTAATAAGTATATATGTAATTATTATTATTGATAATAATGATATAATAATTATATTTTCTGTGCTATATATAATTTACATTTTATTTTTTTCCATACATCTAATATCGAATCCCCACCAATTCATACGTAAAAATTAACATCTCCACGATGAGATTTAATTAATTTCTCATCACCACCCCCAATTGATAATTATAAAAGACTACATAACCAATAAATATGATATTAATGGAATTATTAATATTATATATATGATGAAACTATGATATTTACTCATGGACATGAACTATCTAAATAAAAAAATCATGGAAATTAAACAAATTTTTACAAAATAATATTTTTATTAAATAAAATTTAATAAAAATATACATTAAAATTTTAAAAAAATTATATATTTTAAATATTATAAGATAATGGATCATTAATGCATCGAAAATTAATCAATAGTTTTTATACAAGAGATTTAATTGTGTACGAATCATGATAGGCCATATGATATGTGTTTTTGATATCACATTTATTTATTTGAGATATATTCAATATTCCACAAGTATTTCTTTTAAGTGGTGTGTATACTACCCATTATTTAATTTTATTATTAATTTCATGGAAATTGTTGAGTTTTAAAAATATAAAAATGGTTTCTCGTTCATGACATTATGATACATAGATTTCCAAAACTATAAGGTTTCTTTGTCTCTATATTTTTCATCAAGAAATGATTTATATTAAAAACCTATTATTGTTTATAGAATTTACATAATATCCCTAAAACATATAATAATTCTATTTATATTGAAATTATTGAAATTTACATTAGATATTTTTCATTCAATAGGATTATGATTCAATAGTGACTAATGTAGTAAGAGTTAAAAATATAATCTCATTTATTTTAAAGACCTGTTATGTTATATTTCAATTTACAGAAATTATAAGATCGCAGTCATTTAAATTCCATTTATGTTTTTATAAATTTTTAATTCCCGAAATTATTTGGTATTCTAACTATTTTCAAGTCATTGGTACCTAAAATTATTGATAATGTTTTTATGAAAAGTCGATTCTATTTCCCCATTGGTTGATGAACGTTTTGTTCCATATCAATATTTTTCACATTAATTAGTGGTTGTTTTCATCTACACAATAATATTTCATAAAAAAATTTCTCACAACATTTTATTTTACTCAAAAATTACTAAATGGAATCTTTTTAATTTTTTCACGTAAGACCCACTTTTGACTATTTACAAAACTGTTAATTTAATGTTATATTTTAATTAATACGATATGATGAAAATTTGGTTATACAATGATAATTCATTTATTTAATGATTAAATTGAAATTATCATGGTTATATTTATGGACAATCATAGTTTAAATTTTCTCATAATTCATAATTTTAAATAATATCAAATAAGATGTATAATTTTTTTATTTTTAATGAAATGATTAATTTATTTATTAATGATATCTTACATCTATTTTAACATCTGTTATGCATTTTTTATTCATTTGTTATATTTTATCATGATAATAAGTAATTACTTTCTATATATGTCTTAGTATTAAAGTGTATTGTTAATGAATCTATGAAACCTGTCAATTTATCAGAGAAAAATTATGTAATGATGAAATAAGGATCGTGTACATGAAATCATCTTCTTTATATCTCATGGTGGTGTATCATTTTCCAATGATGAAATATTTATTAAAATCATTTTATTCCCAAAAAACGGTACATGATGTAATTATAATTATATTTTATAATGTGTCGCACTTATGTATATATTTTATTATTTGATCGAGGGACCTAAACTTATATATGCAATATATGACTTGGGTAATGAATTATATTTCATGAAATATATGGATTTTAATTGGGATTTTATGTAGTTATATAAGTTACTCTATCTAATATAATGTTTTTATAATGATCCTTGACTAAGGAGGTGACTGAATTAGGAGTGAAACCAATTTACTGTGGAAAATTTTCTACAATCATAATCATGTATTTAAAAGTTAACTAATTAAATGATTATATATTCTTATTTCTTTTCAAGTAATTTAAATATTATTAATATAATATATTCTCATGGATCATGATTTATTATTTATGATATGTCACTATTGTGAATTATGTAGCCTATTATAGAAAACTATTTTTATATGAAATATGATTAAAGATATTTGACAGATTTGGTTTGGATTTCATAATTTGTGATCACATTCTCATATGATTATTGAAATTTTTTTACCACTTCTGATCATTGATTCATATGTCCTATGATTAAATTTTTTGTGAATCTCTGTTCACCCATTATAAATTTTCCCTTTATAAAAATTATGAGTAAATTATTTTTTTAGTGTACATCTATGGAGGGTTCCCTTTGAGAGACATATAGTGAGAGATTTTAAATATATTACATTAAATAATGTGTTTTATATATACCATTCTAACTAATTAAAAAATTAATTTTTTATAGAATGATTTATTATGATATGTATTTAATGTTTGTCGAAAATGATGTAATATTTATCATTATAATATTGAGTAATCCACAATTATGATTAGAATATGGTTAAGTTATTCATATAGATTTTGGTCATATGAATTTTGTGAAAACATAAGGATAATTATTTTTATAATATGGACTTATAATATTTTGGTAATTTAGATATTGGATGGTTTCCTGGAAAAGAAATCCATATATAGATCTAAACATGTAGATGAAGTAATTTAAAAGTATTTACATAGCATTAGTAACCGCAAAAGGATTGTTTAATTCAATGAAATAATTAGTTGGGGAAATATAAAGAGGCATCATTGAACCAATAAATTTACTCAATGTGGTATATATAATGGATAACTAACAATTCATGTTTAGAAAAATTATAATAAATGATAGTTTAAAATGTATAAGAACAAATGATAAATATATGATAAATAATATAGTAATAAAAATTCATGTGTTGATAAGAATTTTTATTAATTATCTACTTCATTTTAATTATTTTATTTATTATTTTATTTCACATTCTAATAAACAATTTGCGAAGCACACATGTTGATTTATGGGTTTAATTACTGGTTGAAATAAGGATGAACCATGATAATAATAGGTATGAAGTAAAATATTATCATTTTATTAATGATAAAAATAATCGTGATAGAATCGTAGGTCAATAATATTTTCGTCATACTCGATCTATTGTCTAGATATATAATTAACAACATCTAAATGGGTGAGTTTTCAACCACAACTTATAATATATAATTTTATTTTAATTGGAATTTTATTTATGAAGACCATAGGGGAAAGAATAATCTATTTCAAAAATAATATGAATGAGGGAAGAAACACCCCATGAAATGTTTCAATGAAAGAGGAAGAGGATTTATTTGTCGAAACAAATAGTGAAACTAATTACTGAGTAAAAATGAATATTTTTATTAACTAAATTAATGTTCATCCTATGGTATCTCTAATTGTATAATGTAATAAATCTGCTGAATTTCAGAACTATTCATATTAATTGCCTAATTAAATGGATAAAAATTATAACACGAGAATATATATGGTGAAATATTATATAAATAATTGAAGTGTGATAAGAATTCCCCTCCACTATATATGTGTAATAATTAACATGAAATTATAATGTAATTATACTCAAAAATATTGATCTTACTACCGATTCATGTAGGGTAATTATATCAAAATATTAGGGAGATAAATAACATTGATGATTTGGTTGAAATATTTATATCATTAAATTTTTAACATATATATTGATAGTTTATTATTTATGAAAATAATAAAATTAAAATAGTTTAATATGTACAAAAGTAGGTGGTAGGATTTGATTAAATATTATGATTGGTCGTTACAAAACTAGTTAGGGAAGGTGAATAGAGTGTTTAATGCATTGATATGTATATAACATACTTGTTGTTTTATTATGAGGATTTAAAGAGATCCAATATGTAAGGATTTATATAATTTGATTCTATAAGTAATTTTGAATTTATGAAAAATATATTTTCCTAGATAATTGTTTATAAATCCATCCGTACAATGATTATGGAGGGGTAGAAGTAAGCTGTTGAACTGTAATGGAATAAGATAAATTATCATATGTTTCAAACCAATTGTGATTGAATCATAAGGTTATGGAACTCAATTTTATTTCATTTAATAATAGAATTGAGTACGGAGTTAATTTATTGAAAATTAAAGTATATCATACTATATTAATTATAGAAGTATTAAAATGTATTGAGATATCAAAGAGTATATCAGGTTAGATAACATGAAAAATGATATTACAAATTATGTACAACATAGTTTGGTATGATAGAAATTGACGGTTGATAGATATTAGTATATAGTCTGTCAAATTAAATACTCATACCTAAAATGAAATAGAAAATCAACCCGTTGTATTTCATCGTTCAAATCCAAAAAACATCTAAAGTCTGTAATGAAAATTGGGTGTTAATACCATTCCATATTATGTCTGTTTATTTCATTAATATTAGCATAAAAATATATCCATTATATTTCCATGATATAAATTATGGAATTTTTAAGGATTTTTTAGGTTATATATTTAATTGTATCTCATTAGGTTATGTGATTTACCTTGATGTTCTCGAGAATTCTTCGATGCTATTTTAATATGTATTTGATATTTATCACTATGCAATAACCCCAGAATGATGTTCAGACTTATAAGAGAATTTAAAATCCATAATGAATTTTGTGGTTATTATTATGGATTGCAAAATTTATTTTCTCCAACACATTCATCTGGTAGACAATATCTACAACATTATTTTTTCACAGAATATTTTAGATAAATCTATAGGAAAAAAATAAAGGGATAGAGTTATTGAACTCTAATATGTTTTTATAATTAACTATATTGGTGATGTTTATAGAAATTTAAATGGAATATATGATTAATGTAATTCATATGCACATTAGTATATCTACGAGTTTGTAGAAATGTTACATAAAAAATCAACAATGAGATATATGGTTCAATGTTGGTGATAAGTCATTTATAAAAATTAATCATTGGAATAGTATTTTGAGACTTTAAAGAAATTTAATAACGATCTCTAGGCATATCATCCCCATGGATATTCTTGATCATATTAAGAAGTTAGTTTATTATACGGTTCTTCAAATGTTCCTCTCTCGTATTCCAATAGTGTTCTATGTATCTCTCCCAAGAAAGTACATAACATTTCATTCACATGTACCAAATTAATAGTTAATATCACTAGAACATGATATATATTTTTGGGATAAATTTTTTAGTTATATACGTAATAGAGAATGTGTTATTAAGAAAGAAAAATAACCTTGTAAATGTTCCATGGAAAAAACATAAATTTGGTGAAGCTATGTGCGAACCTAAGCATTTGATGAAGGAGAAGTGTACTCATTCTGTAATATTCATGATACTAAATTTCAATGATAAAATTATTATTATAGGGATATATGTTATAAACATGTTATTTTATGATATTATTTTATTAAAATTACTTGGTTTTGTTTGATATATTTCCTACCCACAACACTAATAATAAATGATCCATGATAAACGATTGAAAATTTTTTATTAACTATGACTGTTTTCACATAGTAATAGGATTGGAGGGTATAAACAAGGATAAAAATATTATGAAACTTATTCATAAAATATTCCAATATAGAAAAACTAATAGATAATTCATATGAAATTTATAGTCAACTTTAAATTGTACAAATAATATCATTTTATGTTTTAGGATTCTATAGTCAATTTATTCTATTTTTCTATATATTAAGTATCATGATAACTAAATAAGTATCATTATGAAGAAATAAAATTTTTATTTACTTTAAATGAATCTATAATCAACTACACATTTATTATCCATTTTTTACAAATGAAGATAAAATCATATGAAGGTACTAATAATTATTTATAGAATACTATTTTCATTGAAGGTGATGTATCATATTATCATAATTGTATTAATCAATATGTATGAATGATATTAATGAAATTTTAATATAATATATCTATAAAATATATTAACCTATATACAATGATTTTTTACTATATATTGAAAAAATAATAATGTCTATTTATACATAAAATTCATTTGTCAAAAAATAGTTTTCATTATTTGTTATAAACATAATTTTAAATTATCATATGAAATATAAAGATATTTAATTATATACATTGTTTTGCATATTTTAAATCATCATTACAAGAATTATTAATAGGTTCTATTTCAATTTTGATCATTTTTAATAGTAATTTTCAAATAAATTCATTATTATGGTACATGGTAAATGTATTAACAAGGCATGTAAGTAAAAATATATTTCTTTAAATAAAGAAAACAAGTGTAAATCATACTAGATGAGTTTATTTATATCTTATCACATCCCACCCTTATACATGACTAAAAATAGTTCAATATTTCTATGACAGAAACTATAATATTTTTAATATTCATAATATCAAGAAGTGTTCCATTCACCTAACATATAAAAGGGAACCTCCAATACATTATTCTTCACACCACATGAGTCATTTATCATGATTATGATATAACAAAACACTATCCAATAAATCATACCCTCTTCTTATGGGATCTATTTTCATAAAATACCACTTTTAGTAGGATTATGGCATAATTCAATGGAGGTATCTTAAATAATATGAATATTTTCATGAAAATATTTTTCATGATTAATTATCCAAAAATCACTTCCAGATTTTTTATATCCACATTTATATTATTATATATGTTTATTTTCTATATTTAATTATATATATTTTAATGTTATATCTAGTTTTTATCACCTCAAAAAAATTGAAAGCAATTATATTACTCGGGGATAATTTGGAATTTAAAATTATCAATATAGAAGACCATTTAAGGGAAATGATGGAAACCATTGAAAGTAAGGATAAATAAAAACATCAATCTTTAATCAAGATAATCAATACATTATAGAAATATTTTATCTGGTTGGAATTATTTAACATATATAATCACAAATAAATGGATGTTACATTCATATTTTATTTTTCCTTAATGAAATCATCAATTCGTTCTTCCATGTTTTCCTTGTTGTGAATAGGTTCATACATGATTTATTTCCCCTCAATTATTCCATGTATCAAAATGTGATTCTTTTTATCAAACCCAGAGGATTGTTATTCGGTGAAATCAACTCACATTGGTCTTTAATACATTCCATGGGAATCTACCATAAAGGCATTGATCATTATAGACTCCCCTAGAATATCCTTGTTAGAAATAAAAATAACCTCTTTGTTGTTATGTATTTTAACAACCTAATTATATGCATACTTAAGAGAGATAACTGTTGTTAGAGTCTTTTGATCTGGGATGATTTCTATATCTTCCTAGATCTACAACCTCATCAAAAAGAGATTTTTTCATTACCCATATGAAAAATATGTTCCTTAGAATCACATTATTATCTATCAATATAGAAATACCTTCTTCTAATGATACTTCTTTTTAAGGTGACATCCTTATGGGGTGTCTACAATAATAATAAATATCTTTTGATTGATGGTATCTTTTCTAAATGATCCTATAACATGAGGAATAAGAATATTTGAGTAGTCCTTATTTAAAGACGATCTATTCACATTCCATATGAACACATTTTTATCAATAGTGGTATTCTTACCTTGATAAAATATAAATGAGGATACTCTTCTTTATATACAACTTCATTGCACTCATAGTACCATTTTTTAGAATAAGATTCCTTCTCATTGTTTTTCTCGAACATCCCATCTATAATAATGGGTTCCCCTTAGAGGGTTGGATCTTATCAATATACAGCTGTAACACCCCAAGATTCCATGGTATGCTTCTCTTTGAATAAAACAGTAGCGTGTGTTGTACGCAACTTCGAGTTTTTATACACACCACAACCAATCAAACCAAGCCGTTATGAACAGTAATACCAAATTTTTGAATTTTTAGAATTTTTATCTTTCAAAATGGACTTAATTTTTGGATTTGGAATATCTAAATTATCTTAGGATGAAATTTTGGTACTTTTCAGATAACTTTTATATTTTGATGATTAGTGAAAATTATTAAATTTTAATTAAAAACCAATTTTTTTAATCAAAATAATTAATAGTGATAAATTATGAATTTGAGTGGTTTTAAAGTATATTTAGAATATATTTTTACCATTTAATACGACGTTAGTTATTGTACATAATTTCACATTTAAATCGGACATAAATAAGTGTCAATCTTTTGATAGTTATTATTTCTTAAAAACACGCTTTTTGTTTTGACAGTGGGAAGTAATTTTAAATTAATTTCTTCCACTTATGTGTTTTGAATTTGGAAAAATTTATTCCATATTTGGAATCAGGATTTCCAAATTTTTTAAATATATAACTCTTATTTTTAGACATTTTGAATAATTACTTCGGTAAATATTTTATTTACCATGGTTAAAGGGTAAATCCGGTAAATAAGGGCAAAAAAATAATATTATAATAATATTAATTTACCCTAAAACGTGTCCTAACCCATATTGGATGATACATGTCCGACCTTGGGCATCTTTGGGTCGATTTTGGGACCCCATGGATCCACTTGTAGGTGATATGGACAGTTTATATTAATTAATTTAAAGTAAATACAAAAATGGCATAATCATATATCTTTTAGAAAACTAATTTTTACATAGGTTTATATATGTTATCATTTCGACTATTAACTTTAATTATAAATATAAAAAAATTTCCTACATAATGGTATTTTATTTATAATTTTTAGACATTGAATAATTAAATTTATATATGACAAAATAATGATGTAATATTTTACTTATTAATGAAAGAATCCAACAATTGGTATTATAAATGATAAAATAAATATAATTTGAAAGTTTTGATGACATCAAAGAATTTTATTGGGTATATGACATGTTATGATTGATTAAATTAATTTGGTTCGAATTAATGAAGTTGTTATGACTTTAACAAAAATAAATTATTGAACTGTCTCAAAATTGACATAAATGAGTTTCTAAAACAAATATTATATTATTAATTGATATTATATTCCTAAAAATCTATGGTTCGGCCAAAGGACTTATATCATGATATTTGTATCATTAATTGGACACTTTAGGATTGATTGGATGTATATAGTAAGTTTATTATCTATATAATATAAAAATACAAAGTGACATGGTAAATGTCAAACTAATTAACTAAAAGTTAATACTAAAAGATATTGTTAATATAGGGACCCAAACCTATCTAAAATATATTTTTGAAAGGTTTTCGACCCATCCCCACATTAACTTATAAATAAACCACTTTTGAGCCATTAGAAACCTAATATTAATTAATTATAAATTAATACTTTAAGTTTTTCCTAAAGAGCCCCTACTCCCCCATATAAAAGGACACCACTTCTAACCAATTATTCATACCATAAAGCCTTTTTGATCGGCCAAAATCTTCCCAAATACTATATAAACTATCCCCCCTTAATCCTAGAGGCCTTAATTTAGTTATAAAGCCATCACAAGGAGCCATTTTGTCAAATCCAAAGGAAGAACCCGAAGAAGAGGTAATGTTTTTACCAAACTCTTTCCAGTTCCTTTATTCTTCAACATATTCATTCTTTGATATTTACATTCTAAAATAATAACTCCAGTATATTTTATATACTGTGATGTAATTATATATATGGTACAACCATATTCAGTATTCTATACATCCTTTGAATGACATGTTACCATACATGCGTACGTACGGCTTACCGTCTCCACGTCGTGGGGTAATTTTTATTCAATACATTATTATTTGGATTGTTCTAATAATGATGTGTAATTAAAGTAAATAATAAATATAACATTATAATAATTCTGTATATATGATAAACCATCCAATTATATGTTATTTTAATATCCAAAGTATGATATTTTCGCTCATGCGTATGTACGGACTACCATCTCTACAAACGCGATGAGATTCACTCCCCATCGTATCAATGCAAGTCTATTTATCATTTTATGATTAAAAATAATTTTTAAGGACTTGATATCATTTTGTATATGAATAAGATACAACATATCCATAACAAAAACAACTTAGGTAACAAGACATATAAAAGATAATGAGTAAGTTAACACCCGAAACGACGATAATACTAAGACATTATTAACAAAGAAATGTTGAAAGATCATATATGATATCATATTAATGTATATGATTCTTTTATAATTTAATAAATACTATTTCAGAATTATAAAAGAGGTTAACCTACCCTCAACCATGGAAAAGTACAAGGTAAGGGTTTATTTCACAATCTCTTCATTATCCGAGGTTTTTTATATGTAATTATCTACTGGGATATCTTTATCGTCCACATCCATGTTTCTTAAAAAATTATTTCAAATCATTCTTACTATTCTATAGACTATGGGTTAAAGTCATTTTCCCCATGGTTAATTTTTATAAGAAGATTATAAAGGAATCATTTCGTCATTTTCCAAATAAGGTCCTTTTTAACCTTTTCGACAAAATTAATGTAAGAATGTCTTTTTTAACTTATACGATGGGTGCGGCTATTTGACGCCATTATAAAATCATCAATGCTTCCCATAAAAGCTTATAAGAATATTTTGAAATTAAATGTTTTCTTTTATAATTATGTGACTTTTAAATGATTTATAAAAAAGAGATATTTCTCTCAAATAGTTTTGATTTCATCTATGTCAACATCCTTTGATAGATTTTAAGCTTATTTGAAGTTGATTTATTATGATACAAAACATCCATATTGTATTGAAGGTTTTGTGATATGTTTGACTGTATATGTGTTATTTTTATACCATTTATGGTTTATGGAGAAAGTATTGACATTTCGTATGCTAGTTTTAATACGAATGTTTATGTTATGCTTAAACCTTTTCATATAAGGAATGCATTGGAATTAATTAGTGACAGGTGGAGCCCGGTATAGCTCCTCGATGCATCGGTAGGTCTCATGAGAAAATATAGTGTCTTGGCACAAGGCCTTGGAAAAATCATATTTGTAGTCTTCACACAAGTCCTTGACTATTTGGTTATGATTATCTGGCATTATGCATTCCATCATTACGAAAGTGGTTATTGATATTTCATGTGATTATTCGACTAGTAGAATATTCATGTGATTAAGTAAATGGAATTATTTCATTTTATCTTTTCAATATTATTCTTAATTTCAAAATTAAAAGGCTTTTGTTTTAGTTATATATTTCCTTAAATGTTTATGTTTATTTATGAAAGTTTCTACTATACTGTTATCCTTACTGAGCATCTGAGCTCACCCCTTTCAATGATTAAATTTTTCCTAGGGTGTGAAGAATTATTTTATGAATTACCTACAGGGAATGTATGAGGGGATATGAAAACAAAATTTATTGTAGTTTTTTTTCACTTTATGATGTAATGTAAGACTTGTGAATATATCTAGTGATTCCAAGACTACTAAACTAATCAGTCTTTTGATACATGATCTTTTGTGATCATGCCAATGTTAAGTAATAATGCATAGACTCTGGGTAACTGGGGTCGGGGCATTACAATTGGTATCAGAGGATATTTAGTAAAAACCTTGGAATCTAGATTTTGATAAACTGTGATTAGAGCACATAGACATAAAATGGAATTTGAGGATTAGTGTAGAATAAGTTCCTAGAATTTTGGTATTGCAGAGATTTTGTGAGTTTTCTTAGAAGTAATTCCCTATTTGGATACAATTAGGTAGAGGTGGCTCTAGCACAGATGTACATAGGGGTAAAACCCAAAAACACTGCTTTGATCTAGACACGAATGTGAACTGGTGCACGAAACAGGCCTTGCTGCACTCTTGGTTACGACACTCCCGGGGGATATGTTTAAGATAATTCTTATTTTCTTTACAATCCATTATTAAGGGTTTATGAGTATATACTTCCACAAAGAATACATTTTTATGATTATGTATTATATCCATAAACTGTTCAATTTATGATAAGGGTTTTACATGTTTGGATTTATGTATTGTGTTTCATAAACTAATCTAGTGTATGCCATTGTTTAGAAATGGAACCTAGTGGAATAAATGGAAGACGTATCAATGCCCGCACTCCATCTAGGGATTTCCATCCTGCACAAGATAAATATAGTGGTGCTGGTGATGAAACTGGTGCTGATCAGCTAATCACCATACTGGGAAAACTCAGTGAGGTTATGAATAATAACCTTACCCATATGAAGCACCCTGATCCGCATCGTAGAGGATCAATGTTGGATCACTTCATGAGGCAACAAACACCAACATTCAATGGGAGTACCAATCCCTTAGTAGATGAGGAATGGATAAATTCCTTAGAGAAAACATTCCACACCACGGGAAGTAGCGAAAGGGAAAACGTTTTCATAGAAGTTTACCACCTCATTGGAGATGATGATCAATGGTGGTCATTGATTCAAATCATGAAGGAAGATGATAAAGTATCAAATATGGAATGGAGGGAGTTTAAAGAGCTTATCTTTGAAAAATACTTTCCTCGTGACCATCGAGCAGATATGGAAAGGCAATTTCTGAGTCTGAGGGAAAGGGAGGATGAGAATGTCGCAAAGTATGAGGCTATATTTACAAGGTTAGCGAGGTATGCTGCAGATTATATACGTATCCCAAGAACTAATATTGATCGTTTCTTTGATGGGTTAAAATTTTTTCTCTATCAAGCCTTAGTCTCACAACCCTTCTCGTTGTACGAAGATACTGTCTCATGTGCTATCAAGACAGAAAAATAATTCTCTAAGTCTTAGGAATTTAAAGCAAAGCAAGAGAAGAAGAGATCTTCCAATCACTCTGGAAATAGAAATAAGGGGAAGAAAAGAAAAGTTGAATATCCATCCTATAGTAAATGTGGGAAGAAACACCCCAGTACTTTCTTGAAGGGAATGGATGTTTGTTACAAGTGTGTTGAAAAAGGCCACCAAGCTCGTTATTGAAAGGGGAAGAAAGAAGCTACCGATGTTCAATGCTACAACTGCAGAGAGACGGGACATTATGCAAATGAATATCCTAAGCGTCAGGGGAACTTACATCAGAAAAGGCCAAGGGATCAAGGCTAAACTTATGCTATCACTACTGCTGAGGTAGAAGATCAGAAAGATGTGGTGGCAGGTAATTTAATGGTTTCCTCAAGTTTAGAAAATGAATTATTTGATTCTGGATCATCGCATTATTTCATATCTTCCCAGTATTCTAAAAAAATTAGATATTTTAAATATGATTTAACAAGGTATTTGTCAGTTAAAACTCTTAAGGGAAGTATCATTGCTACAATGTTTTGTGAATCAGTTCCCATTAGAGCACATAAATGTTCTTTATCTGCTAATGTGATCGTTCTACCTATGATTGAGTTTGATATAATCCTTTGTATTGATTAGCTTTCTAATTATGATGTGAAGATTTATTGTAAGAAGAAGGAGGTTACAATTTTTGATGATGATGATAAGAAACACCTTATCTTTAGAGCAGAATCATCACCACATAATTATTATCTAGATCTACCCCCAGTAGCTCAACTAAATTCAATTAATGGGGAGGAAGAAAATGAAATAACTATGGGTGAGGAAATTAATGTTCAATTATAGGATGTACCTATTGTGAAAGAATATGTTGATGTGTTTCCCGAAGATTTACTTGGACATCATCTGGAACGAGAAATGGATTTTTCCATTGATTTAATTCCTAGATCAAGGCCCATATCAAAGACCCCATATAGAATAGAAATTGTTGAATTAGTGGAACTAAATAAACAACTAGGGGATTTGAGTAATAATGGATTTATTCTCCCTAGTGTTTCTCCATGGGGCGCCCCTGTTCTATTTGTAAAGAAGAAAGATGGATCTATTAGGTTTTGCATCGACTATAGGAAAATCAATGCTATGACAATAAAGAAAAAGTATCCCCTACCTTGCATTGATGATTTATTTGACCAACTCCATGGAGCTCAATAATTTTCAAAGATTGACCTTCGATCTGGATACCATCAGTTGTGTGTGAAGAAGGATGAAATTCTGAAGACAACATTTCGAACCAGGTATTGGCATTACGAGTTTATAGTAATGCCTTTTGGGATGACTAATGCACCCTCTGTTTTCATGGATCTAATGAACAGAGTTTTCAAGGAATATCTTGATGATTTTGTAGTATTATTTATTGATCATATCTTGGTATACTCCAAAATCTATAAAGATCCTGAAAATCACTTGCGCATTATCTTGAAGACTCTTAGAAGACATGAATTATATGGGATGTTTTTCAAGTGTGAATTCTGGCTTCAGGAGATTTCTTTTCTTGGCCATATTGTCTCTAAGGATGGAATATCTGTTGATCCTTTTAAGACAAGAGCAATCCAAGAATGTCTAGTACCGATGAGTATAATTGAGGTACACAGTTTTATTGGTTTAGCAGGATATTATCGATGTTTCATCCAGAATTTTTCTCGGTTGGCTAACCCAGTAACAAAGCTCACACGTAAAGGGGTTAAACTTGTTTAGACAAAAGAATTTGAAGAATGTTTCGAAAAACTGAAGAGAATATTATTCAGTGATCCTATATTGACTCTACCATCGGGGAATGATTGGTTCGTTATTTATAGTGATGCATCGAAGAACGGACATGGTAGTGTCCTTATGTAGAATGATAGGGTTATTACCTATGCATCACGACAGCTGAAAATTCATGAGAAAAACTATCCTACTCATGATCTCAAGATATCAGTTTTGATATTTTCTTTAAAGATATGGAGACAATACCTCTATGGTGAAAAATGTGAGATTTATACTGATCACAAGGGCTTGAAGTATATTTTCTCATAGAAAGAAATCAACATGAGGGAAAGGAGATGGCTTAAACTACTCATGGATTATGATTGCACGATACACTACCACCAGAGGAAGGCAAATAAGGTTGCAGATGCTTTGAGTAGAAAAGATCATGGAGTTTTGAACAATATTAGAATTGAAAGGGATACTATTTTCATGGATCTAGTGAAGATAGACATGGGAATAACTATGGAAGGTGAAACATCAATGATTTTTAAATGGTTGCCAAACCATTATTACAATAAAGGATTAAGAGTTCTCAGACCGATGATGAAGAGTTTCAAAAGAAGATTAAAGCTGCGAATGATGGTAGATTGAGTGACTTTGTGTATGAAGATGGAATTTCGAAATTGGGAAGAGACTTTGTGCTCCCGATATACCTTATCTAAAACGGGAATTATTGGATGATTCTCATAGTTCCAATTTCTCTATACACCCAGGGTGCACCAAAATGTATAGAGATTTGAAAGAAAATTTGTGATGGGAAAACATGAAGAGGGAGATTGATGATTTTTTGTTAAGATGTATTTTTTGTCAACAAGTGAAAGCTAGAAGGAAACAGCCTGGGGGAGTCATGCAACCTCTCCCCATACCTGAGTGGAAACGAGATAATATCATGATGGACTTTGTGATGAGACTACCAATGACTTCTAGAAAAAATGATGCAATATGGGTCATTTTTGATCATCTTACAAAGTCAGCAAATTTTCTTGTTATAAGGGAAGATTTAACACTTGAACATCTAGCAAGGATATATATTAATGAAGTTGTGAGACTTCATGGAGTACCCCTATCGATTTTTCTGATCGTGATCCCTGTTTTTCTTCAAGATTCTGGAAGAGTCTTCAGAAGGCCTTGGATATTAAACTTCGTTTGAGCACTGCCTACCACCCTCTAACAGATGGACAATCAGAACGGACTATTCAAACCTCAAAAGACATGTTGAGATCATGATCACTTGACTTTCAGGGTATGTGGGATCAATATTCACCTTTCATAGAATTTTCCTATAATAATAGCTTTCAATCAAGTATTCAGATGGCACCATATGAAGAGTTATACAGAAAGAGATTTCGCACACCAACCTGTTGGGATGATGTTGGTGAAAAATACTCGTAGGCCCAGAACTGGTGGAGGAAACGATGGAAAAGGTGAAGGTAATCCAAAACCACATCAAAGAAGCTCAAAGTAGGAAGAAGAGCTATACTGACAAACGAAGGAAGGATTTGGAATTTCAGGTAGGAGATAATGTTTTCTTGAAGGTATCTCCATTGAAGGGTGTTATACATTTCGGTAAGAAGGGAAAATTGAGTTCTAGGAACATCGGACCATTCAAAATTCTAGAATGAATTAGGGTTGTAGCTTATCGGTTGGCAATGCCGCCAAGTCTCTCCAAAGTTCACGATGTGTTCCACGTATCCCTATTGAGAAAATACATTCTTGACCCAACGCATGTACTCACCTATGAAGAATTAGAACTGGAACCCGATCTATCTTATTGCAAAGAGCCCGTCAAGATTCTTGATACAAGAGAACAAGTGCTGAGAAACCGGACGACTCGTCTGGTAAAAGTTCTATGGAGAAACCATAGGATGGAAGAGACAACGTGGGAACCCGAGGAACTTATGATGAAGAACCACCCGAGTCTATTCATGTAGTAGTATTATAGAAATTTTGAGGACAAAATTATTTGAAGGAGGGGAGAATGTAACACCCCAAGGTTCCACGGTACGCTTCTCTTTGAATAATACAGTAGCGTGTGTTGTACGTAACTTTGAGTTATAACAGACACCACAACCAATCAAACAAGCCGTTATGAATAGTAATACACACTTTTTGAAATTTTATAAATTTTATCTTTTAAAATAGACTTAATTTTTCGATTCGGAATATCAATGTCACGACCCGACCCAACGGGGCTCGAGCCGCAACTCCCCAAGCCCGCCTCCAATAGGCCAGGGGCTGGCGACCAGCGCCGAGTAGGCTATCACACACATGGGAGGCATTAGCCTAAGGTACCTGTACACACGCACCCACAAACACCTCCATGCAGCAGTGCAGAGATATAGAAACTGAAAAGTAAATGCATGCATACAGTCTATCCCAAACCAGAGTGCAACAGCAAAAGTACAAGGGCAAAACAGGGCCCACCAAAAGAAAACTACAAAGCGCGTCCAACCTGCTCCGAAGAAGGGGAACGCTGCCACAAACACCCGCCGGAAAACTCCCTCGGCACAGCTCCGGTAAACACCCCGGTCAACCCGCTCACTAAGCTCCGCCTGCTCCGGGTCCTCCTGGGACTCCGTCAAAAGGCCTGTGGTCTGCACAAGACACAAACATGTGCGGGCAAAGCCCGTGCAGGGGTGAGTATAAACATACTCAGTAGGCACCCCAAAAACCCAAAACCCAAGGGAGCAACTGAAAGACAACAGTCCGCTCAACCCAGCCAGAGGGAACCCAGACGAGAGAGAAACTCCATCTCGTGACCATCCTCGGCTAAACACAACTAGTCAGCTCAGCTCAGCTCAGGTGTACGCCCATACATACACCTTGAACAATCCAGATATACACAGCTCACGCCACAAAGCCACAAGAGGTACCGACCTCGTCACCAGCAACTGTCCACAACAAGGAGAGTACACCACGAACACTGTCATACCAGATGACACTCATCCGAGAGATACACTCCATCGGGATACTCGCAAACATCTCAGACGCTCGCCCGAGAGACCACGCTCGTCGGATAGCTTCACTGAGGAAACATCACTGTAGCAACATAACCACCAAACTCTTCGGAGAGGGGATCGCCGCTAGGGTCCGCTAGGGGGATACCAAGACCCACTCCGGTATACGTAGCTCACAGATAGGGGATCACTCCCAGGGTCCGCTGGGGGATACCACGACCCGATCTGGCATACGTAGTTCTCACAGATAGGGGATCACACCCAGGATCCGCTGGGGGATGCCACAACCCGATCTGTCGCTCGGCAGAAGCTCCACACTCAGATAGAGGATCATCGTCCATATAAAGATGGTCACGATGATACCGGAACCCTATCTGGTATAACTCACGATGTAGGGGATCGAACCGACGATGCCGCAACCCTACCGAAACCACGCGCTGAGTAGGGGATCGCATAACCAACGATACCGCAACCCTACTGACACCAAGCGCTGAGTAGGGGATCGTATAACCAACGATGCCGCAACCTTACTATAAACATCATGCTGAGTAGGGGATCGTAAACCCGACGATGCCACAACCCTACTATGCACGACCCACCGCGTAGGGGATCATATTCCCGATGATGCCACAAACCCTACGGGGGTTAACCTGCTAGATAGGGGATCGCCGCCCGTGAAATAGGTGGTCACAGCGATACCAAGAACCCGATCTAGGGTAAAGATGCTAGAGGATCCACTTCGGGCCCACCGGAGGGATACCACAACTCTAACAGTTCAAACATCCCAACGAGAGGATCACAAACCCACACGAAGGTTGTGATGCCACACGAACCCTCGTGGGAACGAACCAAGGGAGAACCCTCAACCACTGCTGGTCCAAACGTCGCTAACCCGAGCGACCCGCCACAACGCCACACTGCGCACCTCCTAGGCCAAAACCGAAGCCACCATCGCGTTCCACGCGGAAAAACTCGCAGGATAGGCTGCTTACTCGCCCGAAACGGAGCACCGGTGAAGAAGGCACTATTCACCGTAGCTAGCTCGCGTGGGGCCCACACGACGATCCCGAAACCCATCGAGCGGACCATACCACGATGATCCCCTCGGAAAAACAGGCGGAATCGACTACTCACTCGCCCAAAACGGACACCCGGTGAAAAAGGTACTATTCACCGAAGGCCGGCTCGGGTGGGGCCCACGCCTGGATTCCGAAACTCATCGAACGGATCGCACCATTGCGATCCTCTCGGAAAAACACACAGGATCGACTATTCATCTGCCAAAATCGGACTCCTGGTGCAAAAGCTGCGTTTCTCCGCAAACGCCAAAACCCGGCCTCGTGGGGCCCGCACCCCGTTCGCAAACCCAACACCCGGAAACCGTCTCAAAAAGTCCGTCGTACCATCAGGGTCTCAACGCCACTGACGGCACATCAATCGGACGCTCCGGGTAGAAGTTACAACGGCCCGAAGTCGTAAAATAATAAAATAATATTATTTTAGACGACGTTTCTAGCTCCCGGGCCACGATCCCGAACCTTTAAACTCTCGAACCCACACCGGAGGGTTCGCCTCGTCGTCAGGGACACGTCGCCGCAAACGGCACGCGAATCCGACCCCCGAGGTGCAAGATACGGGGGTTTAAAGACCCCCGTATGCGACAAAAGGCCGGACCGGCCCCGACCGGCCGGTCCGGCCGGCCTGGACCGGCCGCCGCCGCCGGCCCGCCCTGGCCGGCGGCGCTCCGCCGCGCGCCACCGCGGCTCCGCCGCGGGCCGCCGCGCTGGGCGGCCGGCCGCCGCGGCTCCGCCGCGCGCCGCCGCGCTGGGCCGCCGGCAGCCACGGCTCCGCCGCGGGCCGCCGGAATCCGCCGGCGCCGGCGCCGCCGCGCCGGTGCCGCGCCGGCGGATCTTCCGCGGACCGCCGGGGTCACCCCGGTGGTCCGTTTTGCGATCCGGAGGCGCCTACGCGACCCTCGGGACCCGATCTACACTGCTACGGCTTCAATTTGCAGAAAAACGCAGCAAAAACGGGATCGGGGATTAAAACTCAAACCGCCTACCTCGCGGGCGAAACGCCGACGTTCTGCCTCAGATCCGCGCTCCCGAGCTTCCGCTGCGCGCTCCTGGAACGTCCGCCGTCGAATTCTGAGCTCGTGGGCGCTCTGTTTGCTCGATTCGGCAGAGTGGCGGCGAAGAACGACGAAGAACGGCGAAGAACGATAAAAGGGGGGGGGGGGGCGCTGATATTTATATCAGCGGCCCGCCGGCGCCAAACCCGCCTCGGACCCGACGCCCGATGCGAACAAAAGTAAGGTCACCCCTAGGGTAAACGCGCCGTTCTGAACGCAACGGCGGTCTCAGATTTTCCATCCGAGACTCCGTTCAGAAGTTATTCGAGCCGACGCTCGCACACCAACTTGCCACTTTTTTACGGAAACGCCCCTGGTGGCGTTTCTCACCGCAGGCCCGCGCCCGCAAAGATTACACCCCGCCTAGGGTAAACGGCACGTTCCGGACGCAACCGTGCCCTCAGATTCCCGTTCTGAGCTACCGTTTAGGAGATATCACACCCCCGCCACGTGCATAGTATAAAAAAACTTAATAATTTTATAAAATTAATTCCGGGCACACCGGGCCTCAGAATCGCACGCCGTCTTCGCGCCCAGCTCTGGAATTATTCGTAGAAATATTCCAAAGTCTGACAGGGCCAAAAACATGAGTCGCTACATCCTCCCCCCCTTAGAACTTTTCGTCCCCGAAAAGCCCTAAGCACAAGGAAAGCGACTGGACTCTCACTGGGTCTCACACACCAGCGAGCTCACCAACAACAACCACTCAGGGTCTTACCAACGCCCTGAACAAAACTTGAGCAAGCAACAAAAGGAAAGAGTACCGCTAAACAGTGTCTATCAAACTACTGCAGTAAGTAGAAAAACCCAAGGCGTACCTCTATCCATCTGTGGTGCCTCTGGGTCGACTGCCTCCAGGACATGCAGCTGTCCTCGCCCTCGACCACCAGCTCCCTGAGCTTGGCGTGCACCACCTGGGGGTGGGGGTGGTGGCAACTGGTACTATCTACCACCGCCTCCCGCTGCACCAGCTCCGACGCCACGTCCGACGCCCTGCGGACCTCCTTGCTCAAGACGCTGCCTCTGCCAAGGCGGTCCATCGACCGACTCCCTCTCAGCAGCACGTCGGGTCGGACAATCTCTAGCAAGATGTCCCCGACCATCGCAAGCGTAACACCGCCTCTCCTGCGGCTGACCAAAACTGGCCTGCGAGCCCTGTGAGCCCTGAGGCTCAGATCCTCCATCCTGGGGTCGCCTCCTGAAACGTCGGCCACGTCCAGACCCCTGAGTCTGTCGTCGGCTACCAGATGCCGATCCGACCGACGAAGTCTCAGCTCTCGCGTGCCCAGCACCAACAGGAGAGATCTGCTCAGCCAGAAAGCTCTCCACCACCAGCGCTCGCTCCAGCACTCCAGCATAGGTGGGCAGGCACAAGGAAACCACACCTGCTCGGATGTCCCTGCGTAAGCCCTGCTCGAAGGTCCGAGCCCTAAAGAACGGGTCTCGAACCATATCCAGGGAGTAGCGCGACAGGTCTGTAAACCTCGCTGAGTACTCCGACACAGTCATGCTCTCCTGACGAAGCTGCAGAAGCTCCTGGATCCGCACTGACCTCAGCGTCACCGGAAAGAACTCCTCCCTGAAGAGCCGCTCAAACTCTACCCACGTGAGCGTCTCCTCGTCATGGGACTGCGTCACCAAACTCCACCATCGCCCGGCCGAACCATGCAGAAGGCTCGCCGCTAGGACCACCATCTGATCTGGAGGTGTCCTCACTAGGCGGAAAACTCGGGTGACTGCCTCGAGCCAGTCATCAGCTGCCTGGGGGTCTGGGTCACCCCGAAACCTCAGAGGTCGCTGCCTCTGGAACTCGTGCAACGCACTCAGCCTGCGTGCAACCTCGTCCTGCACCGCCGGCACAACCAGCTGCTCGACAGGTGGTGGCTCAACTGGCAGACCACCAGGAGGTGCAACCTCAGAACCTGCACCCTGCTCCACAGCCACTACACGGGGCGGGTCATCAGCACAATCCTGCTGCGGAACCCTCACTGGCTGTCGTCGTGGAGGCATCCTGAAAGACATTCAAGACACACCACAGTCAAAGAGTATATCTGTAGAGCTGACTCAAGAAGGACAAGGAAAAACCAAAAACCCAGTCCTATATGATGCATGTACCATGATGTCCCCGCGACCAGTGTACGAATGTCCCGAGTTGAAAGGCAGGTTATCAAAGTCCTGGTGTATGGATACGTCGGCCGCCGCACCAACACTGGAGTCCCTGGCCTGAAAGCCGAACTCGAAACACCCTAACACTGCTGCTATGCAACCCAAACCAACTCACAGCTAGACCAGCTACGCTCTGAGATCCCAAAGGTGGAACCTCCTCTGATACCACTCTGTCACGACCCGACCCAACGGGGCTCGAGCCGCAACTCCCCAAGCCCGCCTCCAATAGGCCAGGGGCTGGCGACCAGCGCCGAGTAGGCTATCACACACATGGGAGGCATTAGCCTAAGGTACCTGTACACACGCACCCACAAACACCTCCATGCAGCAGTGCAGAGATATAGAAACTGAAAAGTAAATGCATGCATACAGTCTATCCCAAACCAGAGTGCAACAGCAAAAGTACAAGGGCAAAACAGGGCCCACCAAAAGAAAACTACAAAGCGCGTCCAACCTGCTCCGAAGAAGGGGAACGCTGCCACAAACACCCGCCGGAAAACTCCCTCGGCACAGCTCCGGTAAACACCCCGGTCAACCCGCTCACTAAGCTCCGCCTGCTCCGGGTCCTCCTGGGACTCCGTCAAAAGGCCTGTGGTCTGCACAAGACACAAACATGTGCGGGCAAAGCCCGTGCAGGGGTGAGTATAAACATACTCAGTAGGCACCCCAAAAACCCAAAACCCAAGGGAGCAACTGAAAGTCAACAGTCCGCTCAACCCAGCCAGAGGGAACCCAGACGAGAGAGAAACTCCATCTCGTGACCATCCTCGGCTAAACACAACTAGTCAGCTCAGCTCAGCTCAGGTGTACGCCCATACATACACCTTGAACAATCCAGATATACACAGCTCACGCCACAAAGCCACAAGAGGTACCGACCTCGTCACCAGCAACTGTCCACAACAAGGAGAGTACACCACGAACACTGTCATACCAGATGACACTCATCCGAGAGATACACTCCATCGGGATACTCGCAAACATCTCAGATGCTCGCCCGAGAGACCACGCTCGTCGGATAGCTTCACTGAGGAAACATCACTGTAGCAACATAACCACCAAACTCTTCGGAGAGGGGATCGCCGCTAGGGTCCGCTAGGGGGATACCAAGACCCACTCCGGTATACGTAGCTCACAGATAGGGGATCACTCCCAGGGTCCGCTGGGGGATACCACGACCCGATCTGGCATACGTAGTTCTCACAGATAGGGGATCACACCCAGGATCCGCTGGGGGATGCCACAACCCGATCTGTCGCTCGGCAGAAGCTCCACACTCAGATAGAGGATCATCGTCCATATAAAGATGGTCACGACGATACCGGAACCCTATCTGGTATAACTCACGATGTAGGGGATCGAACCGACGATGCCGCAACCCTACCGAAACCACGCGCTGAGTAGGGGATCGCATAACCAACGATACCGCAACCCTACTGACACCAAGCGCTGAGTAGGGGATCGTATAACCAACGATGCCGCAACCCTACTATAAACATCATGCTGAGTAGGGGATCGTAAACCCGACGATGCCACAACCCTACTATGCACGACCCACCGCGTAGGGGATCATATTCCCGATGATGCCACAAACCCTACGGGGGTTAACCTGCTAGATAGGGGATCGCCGCCCGTGAAATAGGTGGTCACAGCGATACCAAGAACCCGATCTAGGGTAAAGATGCTAGAGGATCCACTTCGGGCCCACCGGAGGGATACCACAACTCTAACAGTTTAAACATCCCAACGAGAGGATCACAAACCCACACGAAGGTTGTGATGCCACACGAACCCTCGTGGGAACGAACCAAGGGAGAACCCTCAACCACTGCTGGTCCAAACGTCGCTAACCCGAGCGACCCGCCACAACGCCACACTGCGCACCTCCTAGGCCAAAACCGAAGCCACCATCGCGTTCCACGCGGAAAAACTCGCAGGATAGGCTGCTTACTCGCCCGAAACGGAGCACCGGTGAAAAAGGCACTATTCACCGTAGCTAGCTCGCGCGGGGCCCACACGACGATCCCGAAACCCATCGAGCGGACCATACCACGATGATCCCCTCGGAAAAACAGGCGGAATCGACTACTCACTCGCCCAAAACGGACACCCGGTGAAAAAGGTACTATTCACCGAAGGCCGGCTCGGGTGGGGCCCACGCCTGGATTCCGAAACTCATCGAACGGATCACACCATTGCGATCCTCTCGGAAAAACACACAGGATCGACTATTCATCTGCCAAAATCGGACTCCTGGTGCAAAAGCTGTGTTTCTCCGCAAACGCCAAAACCCGGCCTCGTGGGGCCCGCACCCCGTTCGCAAACCCAACACCCGGAAACCATCTCAAAAAGTCCGTCGTACCATCAGGGTCTCAACGCCACTGACGGCACGTCAATCGGACGCTCCGGGTAGAAGTTACAACGGCCCGAAGTCGTAAAATAATAAAATAATATTATTTTAGACGACGTTTCTAGCTCCCGGGCCACGATCCCGAACCTTTAAACTCTCGAACCCACACCGGAGGTTTCGCCTCGTCGTCAGGGACACGTCGCCGAAAACGTCACGCGAATCCGACCCCCGAGGTGCAAGATACGGGGGTTTAAAGACCCCCGTATGCGACAAAAGGCCGGACCGGCCCCGACCGGCCGGTCCGGCCGGCCTGGACCGGCCGCCGCCGCCGCGGCTCCGCCGCGCGCCGCCGCGCTGGGCCGCCGGCAGCCGCGGCTCCGCCGCGCGCCGTCGCGCTGGGCCGCCGGCAGCCACGGCTCCGCCGCGGGCCGCGGGCCGCCGGAATCCGCCGACGCCGGCGCCGCCGCGCCGGTGCCGCGCCGGCGGATCTTCCGCGGACCTCCGGGGTCACCCCTGTGGTCCGTTTTGCGATCCGGAGGTGCCTACGCGACCCTCGGGACCCGATCTACACTGCTACGGCTTCAATTTGCAGAAAAACGCAGCAAAAACGGGATCGGGGATTAAAACTCAAACCGCCTACCTCGCGGGCGAAACGCCGACGTTCTGCCTCAGATCCGCGCTCCCGAGCTTCCGCTGCGCGCTCCTGGAACGTCCGCCGTCGAATTCTGAGCTCGTGGGCGCCCCGTTTGCTCGATTCGGCAGAGTGGCGGCGAAGAACGGCGAAGAACGGCGAAGAACGATAAAAGGGGGGGGGGCTGATATTTATATCAGCGGCCCGCCGGCGCCAAACCCGCCTCGGACCCGACGCCCGATGCGAACAAAAGTAAGGTCACCCCTAGGGTAAACGCGCCGTTCTGAACGCAACGGCGGTCTCAGATTTTCCATCCGAGACTCCGTTCAGAAGTTATTCGAGCCGACGGTCGCACACCAACTTGCCACTTTTTTACGGAAACGCCCCTGGTGGCGTTTCTCACCGCAGGCCCGCGCCCGCAAAGATTACACCCCGCCTAGGGTAAACGGCACGTTCCGGACGCAACCGTGCCCTCAGATTCCCGTTCTGAGCCCGTCAAGATTCTTGATACAAGAGAACAAGTGCTGAGAAACCGGACGACTCGTCTGGTAAAAGTTCTATGGAGAAACCATAGGATGGAAGAGGCAACGTGGGAACCCGAGGAACTTATGATGAAGAACCACCCGAGTCTATTCATGTAGTAGTATTATAGAAATTTTGAGGACAAAATTATTTGAAGGAGGGGAGAATGTAACACCCCAAGGTTCCACGGTACGCTTCTCTTTGAATAATACAGTAGCGTGTGTTGTACGTAACTTTGAGTTATAACAGACACCACAACCAATCAAACAAGCCGTTATGAATAGTAATACACACTTTTTGAAATTTTATAAATTTTATCTTTTAAAATAGACTTAATTTTTCGATTCGGAATATCAAAATTATCTTTGGGTGAATGTTTGGTACTTTTCGAATAACTTTTATATTTTGATGAATAGTTGAAATTACTAAATTTTAATTTAAAACCACTTTTTTTAATCGAAATAATTAATAGTGATAAATTATGAATTTGAGTGGTTTTAAAGTATATTTAGAATATATTTTTACCATTTAATACAATGTTAGTCATTGGACATAATTTCACATTTAAACCGGACATAAACAAGTATCAGTCTTTTGAAAGTTATTATTTCTTAAAAACACGCATTTTATTTTGAAATCGGAAATTAATTTTAAATTAACTTCTTCCAATTCTGTGTTTTGAATTTGGAAAAATGGATTCCTTATTTTTAATTATTATTATTATATTTTTTAAATAGGTAACTCTTATTTTTATACATTTTGAATAATTACTTCGGTAAATATTTTATTTTCCATGGTTAAAGGGTAAATCTGGTAAATAAGGGTAAACAAATAATAATATAATAATATTAATTTACCCTACAACATGTTCTAACACTATTGGTTGATATATGTCCGACCATGGGCAGATTTGGGTCGATTTTGGGACCCCATGGAGCAACTTGTCGGTGATTAGGACACATTATATTAATTAAGTTAAAGTAAATACAAAAATGACATTATTATATATCTTTTAGAAAAACAATTTTTACATAGGGTTATATATGTTATCGTTTCAACTATAAATATTAATTATAATTATAAAAATATTTCCTAGATAATGGTATTTTATTTATAATTTTTGGACATTGAATAATTAAATTTTTTATGTCACAATAAGGATGCAGTATTTTTCTTTATTAATGAAAGAATCAAAAAATTGGTATTGTAAATGTTAAAATAAATATAATTTGACGGTTTTGATGAAATCCACGAATTTTATTGGTTAATATGACATGTTAGGATTGATTAAATTAATTTTGTTCGAATTAATAAATTTTTTATGAATTAACAAAAATCAATTATTGAATAGTGTCAAAATTTACATATATGAGTTTTTAAAACAAATATTATATTATTAATTGATATTCTATTCCTAAAAATATAAGGCTTGGGAAAATGACATATATCATGATATGTGTATCCTTAATTTACAACTTGGGGGTCTCTTGGATGTATATAGTAAGATTATTAACTATGTCATATGAAAATAAAAAGTGACATGGTAAATGTCAAACTAATTAACTAAGAGTTAAAACTAAAAGATAATGTTAATATGGTGACCCGAACCTGTCTAAAATCTATTGGTTGAAATGGTTTAGACCCATCCCTACCTAAACCTTTATGTAATCCACTTTGGAGCCATTAGAAACCGAATATGAATTTATTATAAATTAATACATTATGTTTTTCCTAAAGAGCCCCTCCTCCCCCTTATAAAACGACACCAATTGTAACCAATTATTCATACCATAAAACCCTTTTGGATTGGCCAAACTCTGCCCAAATACCCTCTAAACTATCCAACCTTAATCCTATAGGCCTACAATGAGTCATAAATCCAACCCAAAGAGACCTTTTTATCAAATCAAAAGGAAGAACCAGATGAAGAGGTAATGTTTTCACCACCCTCTTTGAAGTTCCTTTCTTCTTAAACTTCTTAATTCATTGATATTTCCATTATAAAATAATAACTCCAGTATCTTCTATATAATGATATGTTATTATAAATATGGTACAACCATATTCAGTATTCTATCCATCCTTTAAATGACATGTCACCATACGTGTGTACGTATGACTTACCATCTCTACGTGGTGGTGTAATTGTTATTCAATACATTATTATTTGGAAGGGTATAACAATGATGTGTAATTCAAGTAAATAATAAATATAAAATTATTATTATTCTTTATATATGACACACCATCCAATAATATATTATTTTAATATAAAAAAAATGATATTGTCGCTCATGCGTACGTACGGACTACCGTCTCCACGAACGCGATGGGATTCATTCCCCATCGTATCCATGAAAGTATAATTCTCATTTGATGATTAAAAATAATGTTTAAGGACTTGATATAATTATATATATTAATAAGATACAACCTATCCATAAGAAATAAGACTTATGTAACAAAACATATAAAAGAAAATGAGTTTGTTAACACCCGAAACGACGATAATACTAAGACATTATTAATAAAGCAATGTTAAAAGATCATATATGATATAATATTAGTGTATATAATTCTTGTATAATTTAATAACAATTATTTCACCATTATAAATGAGGTTAAACTACCCTCAACCAAGGAAAAGTACAAGATAAGGTTTTATTTCACAATCTCTTCATTATCCAAGGTTGTTTATACGTAATTATCTACTGGGATCTCTTTATCATACACATCCATGTTTCTTAAAAAAGTATTTCAAATAATTCTTAATATTTTATAGACTATGGGATAAAGTCATTTTTACCCTTGTTAACTTTTTATATGAATATTATAAATGAATCTTTCCATATTTTTCCAAACAAGGTACTTTTTAACCTTTTCGTCAGAATTGAGGTAAGAATGTCTTTTTTAACATATACGGTGGGTGAGGCTATTTTCCGCTGTTATAAAATCTTTAATGCTTCCCTTAAAAGATTATAAGAACATTTTGAAAGTAAATGTTTTCTTTTATAATTATGTGACCTTTAAATGATTTTAAAAAAAGAGATATTTCTCTCAAATAGTTTTGATTTCATATATGTCAACATCCTTTGATGGGTTTTAAGCTTATTTTATGTTGATTTATTATGATACAAAACTTCCATATTGTATTGAAGGTTTAGTGATATTCTTGACTGTGGATGTGTTATTTTTATACCATTCATGGTTTATGGAGAAAGTATTGACATTTCGTATTCTAGTTTTAATACGAATGTTTATGTTATGTTTAAATCTATTCATATGAGGAATCAATTAGACTTAATATGTAATGGGTGGAGCCTGCTATAGCTCCTCGATGCATCAGTTGGACTCATGAGACAAACTAGTGTCTTGTCAAAGGCCTTGGAAAAATCTTATTTGTAGTCTTGGAACAAGGCCATGACTATGTGGTTATGATAGTTTGGCATTATGAATTCCATCATTATGAAAATGGTTATTGATATTACATGTGATTATATGACTAGTAGAATATACATGTGATTAAGTAAATGGAATTATTTCACTTTATCTTTTCTATATTATGTTGAATTTAAAAATTTAAAAGGCTTTTGTTTTAGTTATACATTGCCTTAAATGTTTATGTTTATTTTTTAAAGTTTCATCTATATTGTTATCCTTAATGAGCATCTGAGCTCACCCCTTTAAATGTTTTAATCTTTCCCAGGATGTGAAGAAGTATTTTATGAATGACCTATAGAGAATGTATGAGGGGATATGAAGACAAAATGTGTTGTAGTTTTTTTCTCTTTAAGATATAATGTAAGACTTATGAATATATATAGTGATTCCAAGGATACTTAACTAATCGGTATTTTGAGACTTGATCTTTTGTGATCATGCCAATGTTATGTAATAATGCACTGACTCTGGGTAACTGGGTTCGAGGCGTTACACCAGCTTCATGTGGGGTAGGATTAGATTCAACAAAAACAAAAAATTTAATCTAAATACCAACCTCATTGGGACACATGTTGAGACATCCTTGATGAATATGAATTGTTATAGGGGAGTATAATTTAACAATAGACCCATAACTTAGGGTCTCTAACGAATTCATAAGAGGGAAATATTATGTCATGGAAATTTCAATGGATTTAGTTTGACTACTAATGATATCACCCCTAGATATTGTGATTTTACTTAGCTCCTATCCATTTCATATACCTCTAGCCTTTAACATTTTAGAAAAAATAGGAGGGTTTATGGAGGGATAATAATCTCTTGTCCGATGAAATAATGTATTTTTTTGACATCAACCATTTCACACATAAATTTTAGAAATATATTATGGAACAATTGGTGAGTCATCAAAAGTATGATGTTTTCAATAATATAAAAAGTGATGACTATATCTTCAAAAACTGTAAGACCTGAGTAAAATCCAATATGATATTTTTATTCCCTATCACCATTCCAAATTGTTGATACTAAGTTTAAAAAAATCATTTATTATGAACAATACTATAGAAAATACATAACGAAAACTGCTTATTGAAAAAAACTACTCAAAAACTACAATCCAAATCATATCAATAGGTGAATTTGAATTATCAACTCTGACACATATACATGGGGAGTTAGGGTAGAAGATTATGTTTTTTCTACTATTTGGATACTGAAAATGGCCTAACATATTCTCTAGAATGTTAATGATCAATTAATTTTCAAAAGTAATAGGTGGTTGTTTAAGACATATCCAAAAGATCATAGTTAAGTAATTTTACATTAAATAAAAATCATATATCTTTTTGAATGATGATGAAATGGTATCCATTGGAATAATGAGATTATGTTGAATAAGAAATAATCAAACCATCCACCCAAGTAAATTATATCATCATATTATTCTTCTCAAAATTAAAGAAAATCACATTATCCTTTAATCCCTAATACATAGAAAAGAACCTATTAAAATAATCAGCTGAATGCCGATGCTGAATAAAATGTGCCACCAAGTGTTTTTTAGGAGAGCTAGTGATTTAGTGAACATCGTGGTTGAAATCATATGTATAATAAATCCTTAAATTTAACCAAAAAAACTGTCACATACCTAACTTATTTAAATGGTATTTTAATTTTAATTTCCATTATTTCTTTGTGTTGGGGGTTTCCCATGATTTTATGGGTAAATGGGTCATTTTTTCATGAATTTGGCCAAACTGTGATCCCAATTCCATATTTAAAAATATTTTTTTTTCTTTTATACATCATAATTTTGCATCTTTGTTTATCCACTCCAATTTCTACATGGCTTACTCTAACATATAAACACAAAAATCTCAATTTGGAGCTTATATAAATCCATATCAAATGTGTATGTGGGTTTTAATTTTAGGGATTGGGCATGCCCAGAAGACTATTTCCAGTTTTAGAAATAAATTTTGTATAATGAATATCATATTCCATTTTGAGGATGTTTTGGTGATACAAAGTTTCACCCAAGACCACTAAACACATCCGCACTCCCAACCTCTTTCCCCATACTTTGGAGCTATTTTACATCAGAAATCAATGTAGAACATTATAGGGTCTATCAAATTGGATAGAATTGAAGAGGTAACTTCATTCATTTTTAACTCTATCAATTATAACTCTTGTCCCTTCATTATAGATCCTAATTTGACCCATCCACCTCCTCTTAAAACCAAATATCCATGACATCCCTCCATATCTATTAAAACCCCGTTTGAATCCCATTTGAAAGAGAGTTTGTTGGTGGAACTTCAATGAATCTCAAGCATTTGTCTCTCCTCTTTAGTTCTTCTCTTTACCAGAAGTTTCGTTCAATTTCATTGATGTTCCAAATGTCTAAGTTGTAGGTTTTTCAACCTAGGGTTTAGACTGGGGTTTTCTTAGTCAATTATTGTGGTTTTACATTCGATCTATATCCCACTTTGTGCAACGGTGGTGTGGCTAGATTTTCGTATGTTGATTCAATGGTTTCTTTTCTTTGGGTACATGATTCCTATGTTTATTCATTCTTTGTGTAGTATCATGCTGTATTTATCAAATTTGAATGTTTATATCCTTTTATTATTGTGTAAAAAATTAGTATTTGTGGTTTTTTATTGCAATTGAATTTTAAATTCCCATTAGGCGTGAAATAGTGGGTTTTCCAAAGAAATGTTTTATTGGTTTATTTGGGGAATACCTATAAATACTTAGTTGTTTTTATTGAACTGTAATATAGATGAAAATACTATATTGAATGTTTATCCACTTTGTTTTTTGCTCCAATAATTTCTTTTAATGGATTTTGTGGAACATGTGTGCATTAAGTGCCATGTTTGTGTGTAAATGGAGGTTTTACAATGTTATCATTTCTTGGTTCAGATGGGGCTGTCCTAAAATTGATTTTCTGGTTTCAATGAAATGTATTGGGATAACGTTTCTATTTTGGTAACATACAAGTGTGCACATAGAGTACAATGTGATGTTTTCAAGGTGTTTCAATGTGTGATTTTGAGAAATTGACTCATTTATAAATAAAAGTGTTTTGTTGTATGTTTTAAGTAGTTTAAAATGTGTACAGCTACAATTGTAGATACCCAAAGCATGATGTACATGGACATTAAATTACTTTTGTGAAATACTTAATACATAACAGAAACCAACACACAAGGACCGTAATAGTTTAGTGTCATTGGAAACTCGGAACATAATATTCTAATCATGGTGAAAGATATTCAACATCTCCCATAAAGATCTTAACCTTTTTTTCATACCTAAATTATTTCTTTATATCCTGGGGAATAGAAAACATATAAAGGGTGATCTCAAATGCTCAGTAAGGGTATGCATGGAGAATATAAAACAAACCATATACATTAGAACTTAAAAACATGAACATAGTGTTTAAACATAAAAATCTTGAGCAATGACATAAAACATGGTAGTACGTAAGTCATAGATCATAATGGAACATAAATCATGATAAAATAGCATTTGAATAAAACATTTAATTCTGGTAAACCATTATTCACTTGATATTATTTCCATAGTAGCCAAGGAATTACTGTCAAGACCATCTTAGTGGACAAAGTCCGTTACTGAATCGAGTTCACTCCTTGTTCCAGTCCTATATCACTGAACCAGATTAACTTTCCATTCCAGCCATGTATATATCATGAGATATAAATCTTTAACCAATTCATTTCAGGGAGATATAGGTCCCAAACATCTCATAATGAAATCATTATTACGTGTGCAACAACATAATCATAAATCATTTATCATAACCCAAAAAATAAAAGGGGTTTCATAAACGTCATTCCATCATAACATAATTCATATAAAAAAATGGATATCATTTCATCATAAGAAAAGTTAATCCATGTAAATCATAGAGACATTATACTTGAAACATAATAATACAAAATAATTTCATCTTAGATGGAAAATAGTTTTGACAAAACACTTGAAATGTTTTTTTTGAGGAAAATATCCTTTATTCTTCAAAATCATTTTCTTTTCAAGAATGCAATGAAATTTAAAAAAAAGAATTTTTTCGAAAAATAATCATGAAATCTTGTAGAGGAAGATTCACTAAAACTAGGCATTATAAACCCGTAAAAACAAGTTCATGCCGTATAAGTTAAAAAAACATTATCCTCGTACTTTTTCCGGAAAAGTCAAAAGGTTCCTCGTATGGTCTACAAAAGAAAGATTCATTCCATACTATGTGGTAAAAGTAAAAAAAGGGTAAAAATGAATTTACACATACATGTAAGAATATTAAAGATTTAATGAATTTTTTTTAGAAATCATGGACATGGATGATAACTATAACCCCAGAAAATACTTATAAATAAGCAATCTCGGATAAGAATGGGATGGGAATAATTATCCCTTACCTTATGTCTGATATGCTTTGTATGTATCCGAAACTCCTATATAATGAATTATATAATGTTATTGATTTATTATAGAATCATATTCATTGTTATGATATCATATATGGTTCACTTATGGATTTATATTACCCATTCTATTGTAAATTCTATGTTATAGCGGCGTTTTGGGTAAAATCGTTTCATTTATCATACGTGTTTCAACTTGTTGTTCTTGATATTATTACTTATATCCTTATTTAATTAATTCCAGAAGGTAAAACATGATTTATATATAATATATATTCAGAATATAAATATATATGATAGATCGATAAATGGAATGAAATACACCGTTCATGGAGACAGTAGGCTGCACGTACGCATGAACACTATTTTTGATTCCTTATTGAATTGAATGGAATTAATTAAATGAATCATATATGTACATAAATACAGTTTCATTATTCTATAATATCTTTCACGATTATTTATTATATATACATTATAATCATACTTTAATGGTTAATCATGAAAAATGAATCTCATCGCGTTCGTGGAGATGGTAGTCCGTACGTACGCACGAGCAATGATATCATTCCCATAATTACTGAATATAGTTTTATTTGATGATATAATGCATCAAAATCAGTATTATGTGGTAATAAACATATATATTTATTATTTACACCATTATCCCTGTCCAAGTAAGTTGGGGGTTAAAAAAATGATTACACCACATCATGGAGACGGTATTTCATATGTACGAACGCACGGTGATTTCGTTTTCTGTAGGATGGATAGAAGGTGAAATGGGGTTGTTTCATATTTATAATATCATATCCGTATATTAGTGATACTGATTGTATTACTTTACAATTAAACAACTAAAGAAGAGGATGTTGAGGAAGAAATAAACTTGAAAGAATCGGTAGAAGAGATTACCTCTTCTTCGATGCACCTCCTTTAAGCTTCCACTTATGGGACTAGAGATGGGATTTTGAGAAGACCATAACCTCCAGAATTTTTCTAGGGAAGTGGAGAAGATAAATTTTCAGGGGTTTGATGATCTTTAAGGCTCAAAGTGTTGTGAAGAGTAGTGGGAGGAGGTGCCCTTTTATAAGGGAGGAGAGGGGCACCTTTGGAAACCTCAAAAATATTATTTTATGATAAATCAAACCCCACTTAAAAACCTCTAAAAAATGACTCATATTAGAATATTAGAAGATATAGGGTTTTAATATCATCAAAAAATAAAACTTAGACATGTTGGAAATTTATTTTAAACCTTATCAACTTGATTTATCTTTATTGAATCTATTTAATTTTATTTGTGGTAATAAGATTGTAAATTTTAAATTGTTATAAATAATTACTTATGTGTTTTGAATTTTCCATAATTGGATAATTTAATACATTTTAGACAATATAAATTTTAATTTATAATTTTTAAATATTTTTGTGAATTTTAAACAATTTTATAATATGTTATTTTTTTAAAATAACAATAGTGTCAATTTTGACACTATTCATTTATTTGAATTTAAATAAAATCCACACATAAGATATGTTCGAACTAAAACATTTAATAGATTCATAAAATGACATATTTCTCTAGAAAATTCGTGGAGCATATTAAATAGTTCATATATTATTAATTTAATTGTTTTTAAAACCATTTATTTCATATTTCAATAAATAAAATAATTTCAACATTACAATTGTGTCACCTTAAATAATAATTATTTAATCCCAAAAAATTATAAATAAATTCACATGATGTAGATAATTTTATTATATTTCTGGATACTATTCATTTTTGATATTTCATGATGTTTATCACTACATTAAAATTATTATACTTAAAATATTTAAGAGAGTGACATGTTGTCACTTTCTTTGGTTTTAAAAATAATTAAATTATTTTCACGGTCCAAAGTCCATAAAATGAATCTATTATGACCCTTAGGTGATATGGTTTGAATTTTAGTCATAAAATTGAATTTTGTCACATGTTAATGTAATTTTATAATCTTATTTTTACCCTTAATTACCCAATTAACCTTTAACTGTAGTAAAGAAAAATTACCGTAGTTACTATTCATATTATCAAAAAAATAAAAGTAAACTATTAACATAATTTGTAACCACTGAATTCAAATATGGAATCCATTTTTCAGAATTAAAAACACAGAAGTTTTAGTAATTAATTTAAAATTAATCCTGTTGTGGAAAAAAATCGGTTTTTGTTTAAAACATTGCAAAAGATTGAATTGATTTAACCAACGAATTCAATGTAAAATCAATGCTAATGACATAAATTTTATTAAATGGTAAAAATATATTCTATATATACTTTAAAACAATTTACTATTATAATTTTACCATATAAATTATCTCAACGAAAAAAGTTGTTCTTATGTAAAATTTAGCATGTTTTTACTATTCATCAAAATAAGAACGTTGTCAGAAAATTATCAAAACCTTATAAAATGTAAATTTTTCTACCCTGATTCAAAAGAATAAGATTATTTTGTACAATTTAACTTATAAACTTTTCAAAATTTATATTTAAAATGGGTACGCCATTAAAAGGTGGCAAAACTGCATTTTTTTTAAAAATACTTATTTTACAAGAAAAATTTATTTTGTTCTCATACTATGTTCTAGAAAATGTCTAAGATGAATAATAATGTTATAAAAATCAGAATTTAGTTATTAATATTCATAACAGAAAGTTTATAATAATATTATAACCATATATTGTTGTTTAGTGATACCCGATATTGCGTATAACACCCACTATCGAGGAAGGTCGCGATTGCATGTAATGAAAGACAAGTCCGAGTTGCGTGTATTGAAATACTCCTTTGTTGTTGGGTATAAAAAAAATCCAACCATATTTCATTTATACATTGAATATATATATACACTAAATGTTGCGTAGAATAACTACTATCAAACAAACTTGAAATTGTGTGTAACACGATCCTAGATTAGTGTTGCATATACTACAAGCTAATACGGTGTTGCATATAGCACAAGATAATCTTGGTGTAGCGTACAACTAAATATATGAAATAATTTAAAAGAATATATCTTATAAAATCTCAGGGTGTTATATTCTACCCCCCATAAAATGAAATTCGCCCTTGAAATTCGTCGGGGTTATAAATGGTTTATTACATGAGAGTTTCTTTCATAGAAACCCACATCGTAAAAAGGAAAACCAAAACTTATCTATAAAAACTAAACTATGAAATGTAACGGTTACCCAAATTAACTAATCACTGGGTTTCCATATAGAAGAACATAGGTGAAAATATGGATATGAAAGAGAAATCTAACCATCATGTTTGGATGGTGATTGGTAGGGAACATGGTTATGAAGAAGCCAATAGTCACAAATACATAAATTTGTGACGATCTAAGGTACCATCTGATTCATCAAATATTAAGAAACTAGGCAAACATTTTTTTTTTGTTTTCAAGATCATTTCCCTAAAGTTGAAGAAATTGATTTATAAGAAATACTTACATTATTTTCGTACAATCTCACTGTTGTTCCTGCCTTGAACAATTTCAACTTCATCTCTTAATGATATGAAGTTGAATTTGTAATTCTTGAAGTGTTAGAAGATCATGTGATAGAATGATGGTTCATTCAGTCTATATAAAACAAAAGGTTATCAAAAGTTATCAAATATACATAATTCCATCTATGCTGAGCTTAATCGTATATGATTCAAAAAATGGACTTATACTTCATCTATCATACGACTTAATAAAATAAAACTAGTTTCCACTAACCAGGGACTTCCTTTAGGCCAGTGGTAGGTGATAAAGGACTATCTCACTTTGGTTGTGGGTTCGATTCCCACAACCTTGTCCGACGCGACGGGTTGTCGCCCATCCTGGAGGTAGTCATTTTTCTAAAACAACATTATTATAACATCCCATCAATAATATCAAAAAAAGTTCTATCCATAAAAAATACTAACTTATGTCCAACATAATCCATTCCAATCATTAGGCTTATCTAAAATATTTATGTCCATGCTAATAGTATAAATAAAACAATTACTAGAAATTTCATCTACCAAGCATGTGAATACCATCATTTATCCCCCATATATCATACGATATATCTTTGTTGGTCACATTACAAACATGTCAATACCATAATCATGTATTCTCTTGAAAAATGAATACCCATTGAACCTTAGTGAAAATATGGAGGCTGTCAAAAGTTAACTCATTCCACATACCAAATTCCTAAAATTTCTATATACTCAAACCATGATATAACTTGGTCCTTATATCAGTCATGAGCTCATTTAATTTTCTCTTTACCCCTTCATTATGCGCATATCATATTGTTTACTGAAATATTTCAATCACTTTTCACGATTACCAGTACCATTCAACATATACATTTAAATACTTTAGAAAAAACAATAGTGTAACAATCCTTAGATGATTTATTATTCCATAGTACCATTAAATTACCTATACAACATAACTCATGATAATCATACAATCATTCCACTACCTTCTTAAACCGTTGACCGAGCTTCATCATTTTATTCCCCAATACTTCTTTCATCTCACATATCATTTGTATCTCTTCATCATCATCATCATCATAAATACTACCCATATGACCATGCTAATTCTCTTCATGAGATTTCTTCTTAGGGAATTGGTTTGAATAATGCACACACATTCCACATTAAAAACATCTAACTATTGTTGATGTCTTAGGAATACCATTATCCTTGTCCATGGTGTTAACTGAACCTTTTCCTTTGCAATTACTGGCTTTGTGTCCTTATTTTCCACACCCAAAGCATCTTCCAGTTCCTTTGAAACATTATCCTCGATGCCTCTTCCCACATGACTTACATGATGGAAATTGAACTTTTTTTCCTCTATGATCATCATGAAACATCATCTTTCTCTTATTAGCGGAGTCAGGAATCTTACCAAAGTTGAGATTATTGATTATATTATGAGATTTCTAGTTAGGTATAATAACAATGTTTTGCCTTCCAAATAGCATTTCATTTGGTAGCTCATGAAGAATATCATTCCATTTTCCATCATATTCTCCATTAACACGAATCTTCCTGTTTCAAGCCATTTTATAAAACCCAAAATGAATAGTGTGAGAGGCAAAAAAAACCACGCTAGGAAAACAACATAATAAATGGAAGGTACCTTAATTATCTAAAAACATTGGTTTAATTATATGATAATTACCGTAATTCTAGGACTATAACCTAGAATTATACTTAACCTTAGGGACATCCCTAGACATACCTTAGAAACATCTCTAGGGATCTCACTAATGTTCTTTCATCCTAGTTTCCAAAGGTTGACTAAACCTTTTCCTCTGATACCAACTATAGAGACCTAAAGGTTGATATACACGGACATTACATTAATTTTTCGGAATAATTAATACATAACAAAAACCAACACACAAGGACAGTTATAGTATAGTGTCTTTGGAAACTCAGAACATAATCTTCTAATCATGGTGAAATATCTTTAACATCACCCATAAAGATTTTACCATTTTGTTTTTTTACATAAAACCATTATTTATATACTGGGGAAAAGAAAACATATAAAGGGTGAGATGAAATGATCAGTAAGTGTAAGCATGGAAAAAATAAAAAAACCATATACATTTGAACTTAAAAACATGAACATAATGTTTAAACATCAAAATCTTGAGCAATGACATAAAACATGGTAGTACATAAGGCATTGATCATAATGGAACATCAATCATGATAAAATAAAATGTGAATAAAACATGTAATTGTGGAAAACCATTAATCACATGGTATGATTTCCATAGTATCCAAGGAAGTGCTTCCAAGACCCTCTTAGTGGAGATAGTCCCTTACTGAATCGAGTTCACTCCTCGTTCCAGTCCCATATCACTGAACCTGATTAACTTTACATTCCACCCATTTCTATCTCATAAGATATAAATCTTTATCCAATGAAATGGAGGGAGATATAGGACCCACCCATCTCATAATGAAATCATTAATACGCGTGACACAACATAAACATAAACCATTCATCATAACCCGAAGAATAAAATGGGTTTCATAAACATCATTCCATCATAACATAATCCCTATAAAACAAATGGATATCATTTCATTATAAGAAAAGTGAAACCATGTAAATCATAAGGACATTATACCTGAATCATAATCATACAAAATAATTTCATCTTAGATGGAAAATAGTTTTGACAAAACACTTGAAATAAATTAATGAGGAAAATATCCTTTCTTCTTGAAAATCATTTTATTTTCAAAGAATGCAATGAAATTTTAAAATAAATTATTTTTTTGAAAATAATCATGAAATAATGTAGAGGAATATTCCTTAAAACATGGCAATATAAACCCGTAAAAATCCATTCATGCCATATAAGATAAAAAAACATTCTCCTCGTACTTTTGCCGGAAAAGTCAAAAAGTTCCTTGTATGGTAAACAAAAGAAAGATTTATTGCACACCATGTGGTAAAAGTAAAAAAATGGTAAAAATGAAATTAAACATACATGTGAGAATAGTAAACATTTAATGAAATCATTTTTAGAAAACATGGACATGGATGATAAATATTACCCCAAAATATACTAAAAAATAAGCAATCTCGGATAAGAACGAGATTTGAATAATTATCCCTTACCTTATGTTTGATATGATTCGAATATATCCGAACCTCATGTATAATGATTTAAATAATTTCATTGACTTATTAAAGAATCATATCCATTGTTATGATATCATATATGGTTGAATTATGGATTTATATTACCCGTTCTTTCATAAAGTTCATGTTAAAGCAGCATTTTGGGTTAAATCGTTTCATTTATCGTACGTGTTTCGACTTGTTTTTCTTGATATTATTACTTATATCCTGATTTACTTAATTCAAGAATGTAAAATATGATTTATATATAATATATATTCAGCATATAAATATATATGATAGATCGATAAATGGAATGAAATACACCATTCATGGAGACGGTATGATGTATGTACACATGAACGATGTTTTCATTTCCTTATTGAATTGAATGGAATTAATTAAATGAAACATATATGTACATAAATCCAGTATCATTATTATGTAATATCATTCATGATTATTTATTATATATACTTTATAATCACACTTTAATGGTTAATCATGGAAAAGGAATCTCATCGCGTTCGTGGAGACGGTAGTCCGTATATACGCACGAGCGATGATATCATTACCATAATTATTGAATAGAATTGGAGTTGATGATATAATGTCTCAGAATCAGTATGATGTTATAATAACCACATATAGTTGTAATTTACACCTTTATCCCCTTCCATGTAAGATGGTGGTGGAAAACTGATTACAACATGGCGTGGAGACGGTATTCCGTACGTACGCACACGCGGTGATTTGGTTTTCCGCAGGATAGATAGAAGGTGAAATGGGTTTTTCTCATCTTTATAATATCATACCAGTGTATTAGTGACACTTATTGTATTAATTTTCAATGAAACAACTAATGAAGAGGATGTTTAAGAAGAAAAAAACACGAAAGAATCGGTAGAAGAGATTACCTCTTCTTCGACGCACCTCTTTCAGCTTCCTATTAAGGGACTACAATTGGTGTTTTGAGAAGACCAGAACCTCAAAAATATTTCTAGGGAAGTGGAAAAGATACGTGGATAGGGTTTAACCAATATTGAAGGATCAAAGAGTTGTGAAGAGGAGAGGGAGGAGGTTCTCTTTTATAAGGGAGGAGAGGGGCACATTTGGAAACCTCAAAAATAGTAATTTATGATAAATCAAACCCCACATCAAAACCTCCAAAAATAATCAATATTCGAATATTAGATGATATAGGGTTGTAATATAATCAACCAATAAAATTTATACTTGTCGAAAATTTATTTTAAACCTTATCAGTTTGATTTATCCTTATTCAATCTATTTAATTTTGTTTGTTGTAATATGATTTTAAATTTTAAATTTTTATAAATAAATCTTTATGTGTTGTGAATTGTTCATAATTGGATATTTTATGATATTTTAGGAAATATAAATTTTAATTTATAAATTTTAAATACTGTTGTTATTTTTAAACAATTTTATATTATGTTATTTTTATAAAATAACAATAGTGTCAATTTTGACACTATTCATTTATTTGAATTTAAATAAAATCCACAAAGAATATATTATCGAAACCATTTTTTTAATAGATTCATAACATGTCATATTTATCTAGAAAACTCATCCAGCACTTTAAATAGTTCATATATTATTTATTTTAATGTTTTTAAAACCATTTATTTGACTGACATTTCAATCAATAAAATAATTTCCACATTACAATTGTGTCCCCTTAAATGATAATTATTTAATCTATAAAAATTATAAATAAATTCAAATGATGTATATAACATTATTATATTTTTTGAGACTATTCATTTTCTAAGTTTCATTAAGTTTATCACTAAATTAAAATTACTATACTTAAAATATTTAAGAGAGTGACATGTTGTCACTTTCTTTGTTTTTAATAATAATTAAATTATTTTCATTGTCAAAAGTCCATAAAATGAATCTTTTCCGACCCTTAGGTGACATGGGTTGACTTTTAGTCATCCAATAAAATTTTGGCAGATGTTAGGGTAATTTTATAATCTTATTTTTTCCCTTAATTACCCGATTTACCTTTAACTACAGTAAATAAAAATTACCGTAGTTACTGTTGATATTATCAAAAAATTAAAACAAACCTATTAACATAATTTGGACACACTGAATTCAAATATGGAATCCATTTTTCAGAATTCAAAACACATAATATTTAGTAATTAATTTAAAATTAATCACGTTGTTGAAAAAGACGGGTTTTTGTTTAAAACAATGCAAATGATTGATTTGATTTAACTTAAGAATTCAATGTAAAATCAATTCTAATGACATACATTATATAAAATGGTAAAAGTATATTCTAATTATAAAACAATTTAGTATTATAATTTTACCATATAAATTATCTCGATAAAAAAGTTGTTTTTAAGTAAAATTTTACATGTTTTTACTATTCATCAAAATAAGAACGTTGTCAGAAAAATATCAAAACTTTATACAACGTAAATTTTTATACCCTGATTCAAAAGAATATGTTTATTTTGAAAAATTGAATTTATGAACTTCTCAAAAATTATATTTAAAATGGGTGCGCCATTAAAATGCGGCAAAACTGCATTTTTTGAAAAATACTTATTTTACACGAAAAATTTATTTTGTTCTCTTACTATGTTATAAAAAATGTGTAAGATGAATAATAATGTTATAAAATTAATAATGTAGTTAATAATATTCATAAAGGCTTGTTTATGATAATATTATAACCGTATAACGTTGTTTAGTGAAACCCGGTATTGCGTACAACAGACGCTATTGAGGAAGGTCGTGATTGTGTGTAATGCAAGCCAAGTCAGGGTTGTGTGTAGTGAAAGACTCATTTGTTGTTGCGTATAACATAAATAAACCATATTTCATTTATACATTGAATATATATATATATATATACAGTCAATGTTGCATAGAATAAATACTATCAAACAAACTTGAAATTGTGTGTAACACGATCCAAGATTAGTGTTGCGTATACTGCAAGCTAATATGGTGTTGCGTACAGCTCAAGATAATCTTGGTGTAGCGTACAACAGAAGATATTAAAGAAATTAAAAATAATATATCTTATAAAATCTTGGGGTGTTAAAAAAATACTTATTTAATGTGGCATGTAGTGGTTTTTTATATGAAAATGGGTTTATGTGTAATGCTTAAATTATTTGAGCACAAAGGGGGAAGTCTGAGTACCTTAGTGGGGTGGATGTGTAATCGTACAACTAGTGGACTGGATGGGTTTTGTCCCTGTTTCATATAGAATTTGGATAAAATAAACTATATCTAACTATATATATGATGATTGGGTACCACAAGGTTATGGGTATGTTCCCTACCAGTGGTTCATGCACGAGACTGGTTATTTACTACTATTACTTTACACTAAGGTACGAGGTATATGGGGACGAAGACTATGTAGTGCCTATGGGTTTTCCCAATTTTTTTTCATTACATTTTTGGTATTTTCCCTTATATTGGGGTGTTTTGGAGGTAAATTATTGTATCTAACATGTCTTTTTAAACATGTTATCATTTGGAAAATTTCAACTTGAAACCTATTTTCAATTGGAAGTTGCATTTCTTAGATGTTATCACTGCTTTTCTTTGTATATTAAAAATGCATTCTTTTTTCACATTGTATTGCATGCTCGTTGGAATCATTGAGTAATATCATATTGGGATTAATATCACACCCTACTTACACCCCTTGGGTGTAAGTAGAATTTATTATGCTTGACTCAGGTAATGGGAATGGTATGGGTGATGGCAGTTCAGGGTGTCAGTTCTGATACTTGTTGCTGTGTTATGGAGACGACTTATAGGTGATGACCCCATGTCATGTGGAGTTCTTGGGTATGTTATTAAGTGGTTTATTTATGCCTTTGGACCATTTCTAGTGTGTTTTAACTTATGTATTCAGTTCTGGATTTTTGTATAATACAATTTGGTAATAATTTTTCAGATTCAGTTTATCAAATGTTATTTATGTTTTATGTATACATATTCAGGTAAATCGTTACTAAATCATGATAAATGATGCCCATGAACTTTATCTATCCCGTGGAGAGAGGATAAAACCCTTCAGGACTTTTCACAAGCCGGGTTTGGTGCTGGAATTAGTGGCGACCAGATTCGGTTCGTGACAAAATATTATCCATGAAGGTTCATTCACTTTTGGTAATTTTATTTGGGGAACAATCGGGATAGTCTAGAGATAAGATTTTAAGGACTTGGAAATCTAGTTATGAGTAATTTGGCTTCTCACCACACCTGATGATGTGATTTATGTCACCAGGGGATGTTAGGACTTTTCAGTGTCGTTCGGTTTTCTTGGTTTGATGATGTTTAGGGGAAATGAAAAGAGAGTTGGGTTAACGGTCTCAGTTAGCTCGCAGGGTCTGGAAAGCCATCTGATGCCGGAGATATTTCCTTAGAAAAATCTTTGTGATGGTGTAGTTATTGGAGTATGGATGCCACCCATATATCCAAGTCACCCACCGAAGCTAGTTTCCCCTTGCATTGTCTTGTGTCCTTTAGTTTTGAAATATTGGATGATAGGTTTTAAAACAAAAATGACAGGGTTTTAAAAAAAGTACTTTATTTATTATTTACTTATAAATATGGAAGCGACTGAATTGTGAAATGGTGTAAATATTTTTTCATAATGGGTTTGAAATGGAGAATGGTGTGTTTACACGTCTTTTGAAAGCAGAAAATTGTGTTAATGTTTGTTTTTAAAATGTGTTTTCAATAGGGTTTTCTAAACTGGTGAGATGTTTTTTAATGGTTTGAGATGTTTTAAAATTAATGTGTATGACTTATAAGTGAGTTTTAATTTAAAATATTGTTCCTTTTAGAATATTTTGGTTAGCTATAATTTGGGTTTGAGTTTGTTGTTAACGGTTTTGAGAAAAAGGAGGTATTGGTTGACGGTTTTGATTTTGAAAAGTGGAATGATTTTTTTTACCTTTTGGTATTTCTATGCGAAACCACATGCATGGGGTTATATGGGATGATGGATGGTTGGTGGTATTACTGTATGAGTTTCGGGTTGAATATGAGGAGGGTGCCCAGTTTTGCACATGAACATGAATGTGTGAGGCCCATGGGGTACCAATGGGGGATATGTTAAACGCTAAACCATTTATTTTCAAAAAGATGATTTTAATGGAAAAAATTATGTATTGATGAATATGTTTGGACAATGTGTATTATGTTTTTTTTAAAATGTTGAATTTGTGGAATGTTTTTATTCCAAGAACCACTCATATTTGAATAATGTTTTGGGTTTTTGTTTGGTCGGTAAAATGTGTTGAAGGGACCGTTAGTGGTCTCTTGTGAGAGATGTTTTGGTACGCCTTAATGATGGTTAACTTCAGGTGTTTGGATCAAGTTTTTGATATATCATTTCCAATGTACCATCTTGGTTGAGTCCTTGGGTTGAATCGTTGGATAAGGTACACCCCATAAATGGTTACTGCACAACTGAAGTTAATCCCATATAGTTTTGCCATTGGAAAATCATCCAGTTGATCAATGTAAAAAATATTTTTTTGAGATTTATAGAATGAGTGTAAACCCTCTTCATTTTCATTTTTAGGATCCTCTTGTAGTAGTAGAGTGCTCATAGATGGTTGAAAGAGGCTATAGTTTCTAAATATTTTGATTCATCGAAGAAGGAAGTAGTCTAGGGATGTTAGTATTGAAGAGTGTCTGGATAGTGTCTAAGAGGGAATATGGGTCCTTCGTAGTGTCTCTTATGTAGAAGATCACGTTAAACAACCATTGTCGTAAATCGGGTCATGAGAGGCCCTTGTTTCCACCTTCAATAATTATATGTTGTTTTGGTATGTTGCATAAGGTACCTCTCCTTGCATTTCTTTTTTCAGTCACAATGGTCATGATTGGTGATGCCTTGTGTTGTCATGTGTTCATTTGACTATAAAGGCAAAGGTTGTAAAATCCTCTGAAAGTATTGGTTATGTTGGGAGTATTCCTCCCTAATAAAAACTACCAATCTTCTATCTTAGACTAAGGCATTTATATGTGTCCTTTCCTTCTGTTGTTTCTCACCTAAAGAAACAAGCTGTGATGTGAATGCATCTTCTATGCCCTTATTTCACTGAAATGTCAGGTTCTAGTATAGTGATTTTCGCAGTGTGTTATGTCTTGGTGAAACCATCTTGGATTTCAGTGTAGTTGTTTGTAGAACCATAAGGAGAAGTTATATTCCTGGGGTTTTCAAAGCCTAACTAAGAGGTCTAAGATGCTTCAATCCTTTGAGATCCATCAATTGGTCCTGGAGACAAGCTGGAACGTAGTCAAGGGAAATCACAGTGTTGTCCATTCCCTTGTACAAATGACATATCCTTAGTATGAGTGATGGGAATTTTTTAAACATCCAGTGGTGTCAACATTTTGATGTTTTTCCCATTTGGTGGGAAGAGGTGGAGGGCCTCGTGCCCATGTTATCACTAAATGTTATTCCTTCAACCTTTGGTTCCATTGAGTTTTTGGAGAAAGGATTCAAATTTTTCTAGAAAGGTTGATTGCAAAGATATCACATGTTTAGTTGTATCCGTGCCCCAGAAAAACATGTCGATATAAGGATCCACATAATTAGCTCACGATTTCCCAAACTCTACAGACTAACCGTGGTGTCATCCCAGCTCTTTGTGTTTGGGGGTCTTTCTCTGCAGGCCACTGCTAGTTGGTTAATATGGTTGGTTAATAGCATGGGGAGACCCACCATGGGTATAATTCATATTATTTTGGAAGTGTCTAATGGATGTCTACCCCTTATACTAGGGAGTCTATTTGATCATCCCCTATTAGTGTCCTGATTCTGTCTCTAGAAAAATTTATGTTATCTCTTATTGTGGGGAGACCTTTTGCATCTCCCCATACCAGTAAATCAGATTGGTCCTTGGTCGGGTATGGTGGGAGGTAGTCTCATTCAGAGCTATCTAACTAGTAACATCATCCTGGGGTATAAATTGAGATTGGAATGTTCTCAATGGTTTATTATAGCAGGGCAAGTGTATCCTTGTTCGATGTTTTTGTTTGGGTTATTACATGTGTTTTATCCAGATTGTGTTTGATGGGTTTTCATTTTCTATAAAGCCTGAATATGATTGATTACTTCAGGAAAGTGGTTTAAGTTTGGATTATGATTTTATTCTTCCATAAATTGATCATTGGAGGTGTTTTGGCCTTTGGGGCCAAAACATGGCAAGGGAGTACCTCTTGGTTTCTCAGTTGGGTTTGGTTGTTTCTTTGGCCTTGATATGACATTCAGGGGTGGAAATTTTTCATGGTGGGGAAAATTCTCAAATACATAACTTATTTTAAAGGTATATTTATTTTAATTTCCATTATTCCCTTCTTTTGGGGTTTTCCATTCTTTTATGCAGGAATGTGTGAGTTTTCATGAATTGGGCCAAACCGTGAGCCCAATTACAGATTTAAAAATAATTTTTTTTCTTTTATAATACCTTCATTTTTCAACATTTTTCATCCATTATAATTCTTACCAAGCCTCCTCTAACCTAATAACACCAAAAGGTCAATTTGGAGTATTTGGGTTTTTATTTATGGGATTGGCCCTGCCTGAATGCCCATTTCCTATTATAAAAATCAGTTTTATTTATTAAATTACTAATGAAAATTTAAGGATTTTTCGTTGATTTCAAGTGACACCAAAGGCCACCAAACCCAGCTACATGCCCAGCCTCTTTCCCTACTATTTGGAGCTCTTGTTCATTAGGAATTAGTGCAAAACATTATACAGTTTCTCAAATCTTCCAGAATTGAATTGTTAACTTCATTCCCTCTTAACTCTCTCAATTCATACTCTTTTCCTCCATTATAGTTTTTAATTCTACAATTAGTCCTACACATATAACCTAAAATCCATGAAATCCCTCCATGTCTTTCAAAACACACTTGGAATCCTATTTGAAGGGGAATTTTTTGTGGAACTTCAACGAATGTAAAGTAAGTGTCTCTCTTCCTTAGATCCTCCCATTTCCTTGAAGTTTCATTCAATTTCATTGATGTTACAAATGAATAGGGGGTAGGGATTTGATACTAGGGTATACAAATGGGGTTTTCTTGGTCAATTATTGTGGTTTTAGGTTTCATCTAAGTCCCTCTTAGTGGGGAGGTGGTGCGACTTGATTTTTGTACGTTGATTCAAGGGTTTCCTTTATTTTGGTAGGTGAATCCAATATTTATTAAATATTAATTTAGTAGTATTCTATATATATCATATTTAAAGTTTTATCTCCATTTATTATTTCTGCAAAAATTTGTTTTAGTGGTTTTTTTATTGCAATTGAAATTTAAATACCAATTTGGTGTGAAGTTGTAGGTTTTCCAAAGAAATGTTTCATTAGTTTATTTGGGGCATACATATAAATACATAGTTGTTATTATTGAACTATAATAGGGATGAAAATACTTTTTTGAATGTTTATACCCCTTGATTGTTTCCATGAAAATTATTTTTAATGGTATTAGTGGAAGATGTGAACATTATGTTCTATGTTTGTGAGTAAATAGAGGATTTACAATGTTATCATTTCATGGTTCACATGGGGGTTACCTAAAATTGATTTTTTGGTTTCTTTGAAATTTATTGGGATGCCTTTTCTATTTTGGTAAATTAAAAGTTTTCACATAGAGTACATAGTTGGGTTTTAAAGGAGTTTTGCGTGAAAAACAACACATGATTTTGAGATATTGTTTCATTAAATAAAAGTGTTTTTAAGTGGATTAAAATTTATATATCTAATGAACTTATTTTATGTTACATGTTGTGATGTTTTATATGAAAATTCATTTATGTCGCATGCTGAAATAGTTTGAGCACCAAGCGGGTAGCTCGGGTACCAAGGTGGGGCAGATGTGTACTAGTAAGGCTAGTGGACCAGATTGGTTTTGTCCCTGTTTCACTTAGCATTTGGATAATGAAAACTCTAAATAAACTATATGAATGATTATTGGGTACAACTATGTGTTTTTTATTTTTCCTACTAGTGTCTCGTGCACGAGAATTGTTTTTTACCATGGTTACCTGACACCGAGGTACTTGGGGCCCGAGACTACCTTGTTCAAATGGGTGTTCCCGATTTTTTGCTCAATGTATTTGTAGTATATGACCTTGTCATGTGGTGTTTGTTTAGGTAACTTATAGTAGCTATCATTTCTATTTAAATTTATTAACATTTCGAAAATTTTAGCGTGGTATATGACCTTGTCATGGGGTGTTTTTGGAAGTAACTTATAGTAGCTTAAATTTCTATTTAAATTTGTTAACATTTGGAAAATTTTAACTTGAAAAATGTTTTAAATTGAATGTTGCATTTCTTGGAAGTTATCACTAGTTTTCTTCAAATATTAAAAATTCTTGATTTTCCACATTGTATTGAATGCTCTTTGGAATCATAGTGTGGTATCTTATTGTTCTTAGGATCGCACCCTACTTACACCCTTTGGGTGTAATTATAATTTAATATGCTTGCCTCAGGTAAAGGGAACGCTATGGGCGATGGCAGTTCAGGGTGTTAGTTCTCATCCTTGGTGAAGAGTTGTGGAGACGACTTATGGGTGATGAATCTATGTCGTGTGGAGTACTTGGGTCTATTTTAATGTTGTTTCGTTATGTATTTGGACATTTTTTAGTGAATTTTAACTTATGTATTCAGTTCTGGTTTTTTTATAAACCTTGTTTGGTAATAATATTCAGATTCAGTTTGTCAAATGTTTTTTATGTTTTATGTTTACATATTCAGGAAAATTGTTCCCAAATCATGATAAATGATACCCGGGAACTTGTGTCATCCCGTGGGGATAAGGAAAACCCTACGGGCTTTGTCATGGGATAGGTTTGGTGCCAGTACTGTTGGGGACCAAATTCGGTTTGTGACAATAACTCATGCACAGAATTATTTATGGGAATAATGCACATGAATCAGGGACTTATAATGTTATGATGTGAAATATAGAAGTTAATGAGGAAGAGGAAGTGATATTCCCCCTCCAACGGGGGAGGGAACATAGTGGAGTCCATCACTAAATAGGTCATCGCTGAGAGCACCAGAGAGATGAAGTAAAATTATATGACTGATTTTCTTTATATAAAATTAATTATATATAGATAATATATTTCCTATGATCATACTATTAATTCTTTTATAATAAGATATCATTTTATGGGAATACATGTGGACCACCATGTCTATAGATCATTGTGATTTATTTTTCATTTTCCATTTTTATTATAGTTAATATTTATATATTTAATAAATATTAATTTTATAATAATGATTATGTTATGTTTGATTATTATTTACATATATTTTAATCAGAATATTGAAATGTGGAACCATCAATCATTTCAATGTCTGGAATATGGTATCCATGATGTGAAGTATATTATATTACATAACACTCTATGGATAATTATAAAATAAGTTATTTTGATTAAATTTTATATTTATAACATTATTTTAATGATTTATGTGTCAATATAATGAGTATGGTTCTAGGAAAAGAACCACCAGAACAATGAATTCGTGGAATAAAACTTGTTTTCATAAGAATAATTATTTTATTGATGAATATTTAGTAAAAGTGTTACTGTTAATTATAGGTGAGTTATATATTGAATGATAAATAATAATATTATTGTAGTTTATATTTATACTAATTTTTTATGTCTCATATATGAGGTTTTGACACATAAAATTCACTATGGAATATGTAGTATGGCTTGGTCATTTCACATTCATTTCTATAAGATATATTCCATATTCGAAAATTATTTATTTTCAATAATTTATATAAAATTAAGAATATATTATATGATTTTTTCATGAAAATTATATATGAATAAAATTATATTTAATTAACTATTTCTTATAAGTCATTGATTCAGACATAACAAATTCTACAGGTTATAATTTCTGCAATAACATTTTTGTTAAGGCTTTATTCATGATTTAATTTTTTTGGTGTGATATATAATTATATCCTTACAAATCATATATTTATTAGATAAATAATTATCTAATTTAAATTTTCATTTTTTGTTATTTCATTAAGGGGTATTATAATTAAAAGTTTATTGAATCAGTAAGGATTTATGTTACAATATTTTTTCTTTTATAGTTTGTGAATATTATATTCTCATTTAGTATAATTAAAAGTTCATAATGATTTAAAATTATTAAATTTTAAATTAATTTTATTACACCTAAAATATTCATGTATTATTAATAATATTCCATATATGGTACATAAAATTATTTGGAAAATGTTCCATTAGAAAGGACAAACGTATTAACTCTTTGGTCAGTAATCTTTTTGTTCAATTTACATGTTCTTAAAATTACATTATGGATATTTTTATATATATAGAAATCTATGAGAAAGTTTTTTTAGTATTAAAGACTTTGTTAATAACTAATTAAAATGAATCTTTTCAAATTTTTAATAATTTATTCCCAACCATCATATTATTATTTTCATTAATGATTATTTTATAATGATACATGGTTATTTTAAATTGAAAACCATTACTCAATATTTTGGGAATATTTAGACATTAAATATACCAAATAATGATGAAATATTCCATAATTTTAGATAAATTATAAAATTATCATTACATGGTATTATTTATCTTTTTTAATAACATATACATAATTCCATCGTCACTTTTGATATTATATTGTGATAACAACTACTTTATTTCTCAACATTCCTATTTTTTGGTATTCTGTTATGAAATAATAAAATTCATATGATGCCATACACATCAATTTTTTTCTATATTACTTTCTAATAATGAAATGATTGTGAGTCAAATTGCATTGGATTTGGTTATTCAATGAGGAAATGATGCCTATTTTTATTATCTTGTGGGAGACTTATTTATGGATTTTACTAATTGATGGATGGGAATATAAATAAATATCCATTTAACTTATTAGTTAATGACTATTATAACATTAGATTATACTAACTATAATGGGTAGGGAACATATTTTATTATGTTATTCTATTAACAATGATAGTCTCGTGAATGAATCATGACTATGATAGTGATGGTAGGGGGAACAAAACTGTTCCACTATGAGTTTTATCTTCTTTGATAGGATTGTACATGATCTTTGACACTATAAATAATTTATAAACGTATTTTTATGTGAAAATTTTTTACCCTACTGATTATATTTTTATATGAGTCCTGATTTATTATTAATTATTTTTGAATCATATAACCTCTATCTTTTTTTTATGAAAAACACTTATTTCATGACTCGTGATTAATAATATTTTAATGATTTTGATTGAATTTAATAATTTAATATCAGGTTCTCATACACATTTACTTTTTTTAGATAACCTTTGATCGTTGATAAATATCTCATATGTGTACCCATAAAAAAATCTGATCTCACCATTTATATTTTTACTATTTTCCAATTTTAAAAGGGATTGATTTTTGTTGGTAATTTGTAATTAAAAATTTATCTTTGATGAAAATTTTATTTTTTATCTTAAATATTAAATTAAATTTGTTTATTATATTGCTATTCATTAATTACAATAAACCATTATTGGTTTGGGTAATGAATGATTATTTTTTAGATTGAATATTCAAATAAAATGAAGTAATATTTTTTCAGTTAATGGCTTAACTAACCCATTGAAAAATGGACATTATACATCGATTATAATAATTGCAAAATAGACTAAAATTTTTTACACGTATATTAGTGTATTTACATACTCTTATCAATAAAAATATTATTATGAATAAATACATAAATCTGTTTTTAAATTGATGATTAAATTTAAATACAATTGACTAACATGAATAACCCTAAATATGTGTTTTTCTGCTGATGAAGTCTAACTTAATGTTTACTAATTCAAAAAAATATTCCATATCCCAATTCTTAATAAAAAATAAATTTTTTAACAGTCCATCAAAAATAATCTAAAATATTATTGGGATCCATTGGATCTATAATAGATAAAAGTTTCATAAGTTTGTTATCTTTTTTTAAATTATTAACACATAATTTTTTGTTTTATTAAATAATTTATCAATCCTGGTTCTCAATGTCTTTTTAACATCCCATGTATCCTATTTTGAGGTTTCTATTGTATTGATAAAAAAATAATCTATGAATTTTACGATCCAATGAAATATATGGATGAAAAATATTAAAAAAATATCCCTTGTTACTAGAATCATTGTCCCTTGAATATTATCTTCAGAATTATGTTTTCATGGACTGATTTTTTATTGCCCTAATATTTTGTGGAATATTTTTTTAGATTTATTTTATTTTTTTGATATTTTACATTTCATGCAACACATAATATAGATTTTATATATGAAAGTAAATTTTTCGGATTTCATTATATATAGAACCATGTTAATCCTGATCTTTTCAAAACACATATATTAAAATTACGTATGAAAACCCCTAATTTTGAATTTTGTTACACACAATGATGTGTTCCTTAAAAAGTTTTCATAATACACTTGATCGAGCATTACTACACTGCAATATACTATTATTATTATTATTAAATTATTAGTATAGTGACCATGTACCCATTGCAATATAATGTATGACTAATATTAGAAAAATTATGAAAATATTATTTACTCATTTATACAAAATGATTTAGTTAGTTATCAAGTACTATATGTTAATGTATGAACTGGTAAAAATAATGAATTTACTTTTATACAAAAACATTTATTTATCTAAAAACTAATTATTTTCATGAAATTAAAAAACCAATTTATATTAAAATATTTAATAAAATTTATATACTATATATTCAGTAAATTGTTTTTATAATCATCCAATATATTTTATATCTATGAGATAAGAATAAGTCCAATTTAGGATTAAGAATATATAAATTTTTAGCTACTAATTTTTCTTCCATTTAATGAAGAATCCATTTTAAATATAATTACTTACACTACAATATTTATTATTTAACAAAATAAAATTCAATTTTTCCATGTGAAATATCAATATTTAATTTTGGTTTATTTCTGTTATTTTTTCAGAGAAGTTACATGTATTATGAAGTGTGAAAACCCATGAATTCTAATTAAAAACAACTTTTTCATCTCGTTTACTTATGTAGAAAAATAAATTATTAATTTTTTTTAAATAATAATTAGTTAAATTATAAATCAATTAATCCAATTTAGGTTATTCGGAAAAATTTCAAAATGAAATTGGATATAAGAAAATTTTAATATATTAGATATTTTTTTTATAAAAACATTAATTGTCGTCTGATCTGCGTGATTAATTTTAGATTAATTTCTAAAACATCATTTATTAGAATTTGGAAGAATGAACTTAATATATTTATTGTGGATAATTTATATTTTCAAATATGTTCAACATAGTTTTGACAAAAAATATTACCAAATGTGATTACAATTATTTACAACAATTAAGATAAATAATAACATAACAAAGGAATAAAACAAAAACATAATTCCCAAAATGACGTAGAAACTTTCCCAAAAATAAATTACAAATTTTTATATATAACATATTTTCATTTTTCATGAACTTTTATAATTATTTGTTTAACCGTGTTTTGAAAAAATGTTTATGGAATTCCATTTTCAAATATATAGAAGAATGATGCTTCCCCCCAACAATAAAATGGTACTCATCCCTCTAACCTATTCAAACCTCTAAATCCTTTTTTCTCACTCAAAATATTCTCATATAATCTCCCAACATCCATAAAATTATCCTAGTTTATTCACTTCTAGAAGAAATCCATCCAATGAATCTCTTTTGTCTATACCCAAACGAGTTACCCAAAGAAGAGGTGACATCTTTCCTCAAGATCATTTGTTTTATTTTCAATCTCAAACCAAATTATTTTATTTTTAAATGAATAAACAATAAACATAGTAACATAAATAGAATATTTTTTATTCTATGAGTTTTAACTAAACATTCAGACTCTTCAATCACATGGGTATCGAACAAACCATTATTTTGTATGTTGAACTGCCATTTCATGAAACAATGTTGTTATTTTTTATTTACCACCTCTCATGGATTGGAATTATAATGTGAATTGTATTTATATGTTATATATATGATATATAATATTTAATTATTTTTTTATAATTATTATATAAACACATAAAATCATGTATTCTAGTTTATGTAAATACGATAACTTCATTTATGAACGTGTGGACTACCGCCCCCTGAAAGAGATTTTGATGTGTTCTTAATATATTTTTTATTTTTATGGATGGGTTAAGATAATTTAAATGATATATATAAAATTATAATTATAATATAATTATAATATATATATATATATATATATATCATCTACATTTTTTCAATCAAAATGAAAGTAGAATGAAAACAACATTCATGCATACGTATGAACTACCGTCTCCAAGAACAATGTCTTCCATTTGGTACTTATATTATTTATAGATTATAATAAAAATATATATTGTGGATATATATTACATTAATTTCATTTTTTACATTTTATACATTATTAAATAATGAACTATGTAAATAATCAAGAATAATAAGTCACAATATATAAGAAATATAAAAGAGATATTTCCTGAAATGTAACATTGTCATAGTTTTGTTAATAAAAATGTAACAAAAATCCACAAAAATAATATATAGTATACATAATAATATGGTTCTATTTTATATATAAAATAAACATTTATTTATTATATATCTTGTTTGAATATGTATAATGATTTTCATGGCTTAAGATAATGGTTCTCTTGTCTCACATCTATATCTCTGAAACATATACTCTATTCAATAATCATTTATTTTTTGCGATGTAAATACTCCCCAATAATATATTATATTATTCATGTAATTAAATTTATATTTATTTACATATAATTTTCATTATCATTTTTTAACGAGGATTATGTTTCAAAAGATAATAAATCAGTATATTAATTTTAACTTAATTTTCATTCATTTTGATACATGGAATGTTATGCACCTTTATTTTTCTTTGGGTTTTGCATAATTCGCATTGAAATGTTATATAATTAATGTAATTATGTTGAAGATATTTTTACTTCATTTCATTTTATTCATTCTTGTGGATAATAATTAAATGTTTCTAAAGGCTAGATGTTTATTTCTACAATCACATAATTTACCATGATTATTTGTGATTGTGTTTATATTGTAAATATCTTATAATCCATATCTCAATAACACTCATGATATTTTATATACAATATTTATCAAGGATATCTTTCTGTGTTATTACAATTTTTCCACTCTTGGACACATAATATTATTAGTAAAACGTTTTTATGAAAATTTGACTTTAAGTAGAAATACGAGTTCATTGGAAACCATGTTATATAAAAATATAATTTTTTTAATATTATACTACGATCATTAAATGATATTTTTACCTATGCATTAAATTTATAGAAAAATGGCTTAAAAAAGAAATCTTCAATCCAATTTGAGATTATGGATTATTTAAAAAAACCATCTTAAAAAAGATTGTTCAGAATGTATGGACTTACCATCCATCACTACCATCAATTCTATGAATATTCCTTTGTATGTTTACAAGGAAATTATTAATGACATTATTTTACTAATATTCTATATATTTATTGAATTTATAGTGGTTCTAATAAAAATGGTTTTCAAATTTTCTTAATGTTTTAAAATTATACTCAATTATTACTGTATATTTTTTCAAAATGTAATCTTCAATGAAAATGATTTATATGGATTTATGATTTATTTAATTTTTTTATAATCCATTTTTGTTGAAAAATGTTTTCAAAATTATTTGAAGATATATTTTTTGTATTTTATTTTATTATAATTATAATTTATTTAAAATTATTTCAATAATTTATTTTGATATTTGATTTTGTTTTTAATAAAAATAAGATAAAAAAAATTCAGGCCTCCACTATAGGTTTTAAAAATTATTTTGGAAGAAAAAGTTAACCGTGTTAATTAAATTTTAAAAAATAAATTCTCAATGTTGAAAATATTAATTCTTAAAGAAGTGTTTAAAAAGAAATTATAAATAAGTATTTAAATGAAATTTTTTGTGAAATTTTTTTAAAAATAACTTTTAATAAAAGGGTATTTCAGCTAACAACTTTTTCATGTGATATTTTAAAACATTATTCTTTTACGCAGCAATTATTTATTATCATTGATGTTTTAATGGGGATAGGATTGAAGTATACCATTAATATTCTATCAATAATGGATTATGTTTTTATGGAATTATGGTTATGAAACCCATTTCTATTTCTTGTGATATATGTTTCGGAAAACATTTCCTCTTCCATGGGGTATATTCTTTTGAAACCCACATAAATTTAGTGGTTATTAATTTATGAAATGATTATAAAACCTATATATTTTCCACAAGTATTGAAATGATTAAATTTTTATGCCACCCATTTCATATTATTTTTTATGATATGACTCTTTATGATGTTTTGGAACATGTATCCATTATTTCATTTTGAGATTGTTGGGACCTATACATCCCTCCAATGCGTTGGGGAAATATTTATATTTCATTATATAATTATAGGAATCAACTCTACAGGCTTGATCTAATATGGAACGTGGGGAAACCTGATATAATATAAGAAGATGGGAATTCCCAATGAAGTATTGGAAAATGGAAAATCTTGACCATTTAAAAAATTGTCTATGCCTAAGGATGGTGATGTGCCCCATACAGTATCTGTAGTCCTCTTGATGATCCCCATTATGTTTTTGTAAAAGATCCTTGACTACTAGGGAATGATATTTTATTTTTATGTGTTCACAAAAAATTATATGACTTATTCCTATGATTTTACCATATAGTCCATGTTTTTATATTATATTATGAATCATCAATTATGAACTAACAATATTTATACCATTCCTATTTTTTCATATATTTGAAATGCATGGAATGATATCTAAATATTACTATCATGATCTCGTATAGTTATGATCATGTTATGATTACATATTCACATTATTTACCATACTGATCATTCATTCTCCCCCTATTATTATGTTTCCATTCCCTAATTATTGATGAAAATTTTAAAGTAGGATTAATAAAGGTGAAAATCATTAAGGAAGATGTTGAATATTTTTAAAAAATGTGATTAATGTGTCTTTTAATTCTAAAGACACTAGAAAATTAATTTCCTTTGGTATGAAGATCTATAATGTAATGAATATTCATCATAATTAATGTAATATCCGTTTATACTTAGTAGATGTTTCAATAGTTTGTATTAATTAAATATTTATGCACCCTTTCACAACTTGGATCAGATATCTTTAGTTACACCCCTTGAGATATTTCTAAGTATACATATAGGGATATCTCTATGTATAATCCTAATGTCTTATAGTTTAATGAAGGTGTCAAAATATAGACATCATATAAGTTATTTTTCTTGTTTATGTGGTTTAATCTATGATAAATGTTTCACCCAATGTTTTTTGGTTTTATTCCATGGTGAGAACTAAAAGGAACTGGGTTAACATGATTATGATGGAAAGTATTATGATGAGTAGTCAAATGGGACCATCATGAGAGTAAGTCTTGTTGTGATCATTCTTAATCAATTTTCTTATAACATGATTAATAATGTGTACCTTAACCAAATACCAGGAAAACCAATGAAGATAAAGAGGGGGTTAATTGAGAGTTTGGGTAATTTTGGCCATATAGGAATGAATATTACGTTTCCTATATGAAATAAAAATATGAACAAATATTAAAGTGAATATCTAAAGGGAACATTATGATGTTTTTACTATTGTAAATAATGAACCAAAGAAATAATATCCCAAGAAAAAATGAAATATCCCGTTAATGAAATGAAAGGAATAATTGGACTCCCTAATATGTTATCAATAGTTGATAATTTATTTAGTGGGATGAATGTAAATTTTGAAAAATTATTTCATAACAGGATATAACATGGGGGGGGGGAACTTGTTGGTCGTATAAGTCTAGGTTATATTGATTTAGATAAAGAGACATTAAGTGTAATATTAAAGGTATGTTATTCTCTTCTTGTTTTTTTATATTATTGGTATGACCAATTATTAGATTGAATTTTTAGATAATTAAGCTAGGATTTGAATTTCATATTCTTGGAAAGTGGTTTTAAGGAATAAATTGATGAATCTGGAGTAGTAGTTTAAGAATAATGTTGGATGATTGAAGTGTATAAGTTTGGTAATTATATTATTATCTTATTTGAATCCTGAAGTATATAACTATTGATTGTAAAAGTAATTCATAATCCAATTTCATGAATTTTTTAAAATAAAATGATGAACTACAAAAAATGATTTTATGGAAAGGATACATTATGGAACTATTTCCCTAAAAATATTCAAAAGGATGGGAGAATAAAATCATAAATGGATAAATAGATGATGATTTTTATATAGTAAATAGGATAGTATTTATTTCATAATAACTGATAAGGTATTGGTTTAAAAAGTCATATAAGTTATCATATCTATTGTTTGAATCTATATAAATATATGTAATATATTTTTTCAATAATTGGAATAATGATGAAATCTTGTTTTATAATAGGATTTATGGTATTTCAGGTTATCAACATGTTTCAAGAGAATATACGTTTAAGGTATTCACCTGTTTTGAATTTGAAAACCAAGAGAAAATTTATGATATATGAGAGAATATATTAGGGTGGTTTTCTGACCTTATTTATAATGTTTTTTATTTTTATATTTGGGATGGGTTCCGTGGTTAGGCATTTATGTAATCAAATGTTACAATCATTAGATATTGTTTTGAGATTAATTTATTATATCTCCATATGAGTCATTATGCATACTAAAAAACAATTGAAACCAATATTTTTCTAGTAACATATTCCAGAATGAATTACATATACTTATATATTTATATCTTATGATATATTTATTATTCCCGAACTAAAAATTCAAATTTATTCCCTTGAATAAGAGATCAAGTGGTAATTGATCTAGGAATAACTAAAGGGTGATATTGTTCATAAGGAATGGGATTTAATCATGTAACTATATCATATTATGAATTTTCACCATCTTTATGAAAAAGGATCTTGAATCAAATATTTTTTTGAGTACAATTATATCGAATGAATCAAAAGGCCTCTTAGATCATCACATATTTTTGGATTTAAGGTAGATATCTTTCCTCAAACCATGTTTCCTATAATAATATACTAGAACATTATAGCTAAATTTTTATTTCATTTCATTAATTTAAATTCACAAATCTGTTTCTAAATGCTCGAAACAATCTATGAGTTATTTAGGGTGACTATTATGGTCCCAAATTTTTGAATTTTATGAAACATCATTTTTTTATATTTACATTGTGTGTTTCTATGAATGGAATGTTCAAGTAATAACCCATTGATAACCAATATAAATTTTTATGTATAAATTAATTATAATAACGTTAGAACATGACACCTTGTGTTTTTCTCAAATATAATTTTTAATTAGTTCAATCCTCTTGAAATTTTTCATTTGAAAAAAAATTAAATATAACTTCTGTTATATGTGATCACTATGTTTAGCATTCATTATACACTACACTATGTTAAAAATTTAGTACATAGTAAACATATATTAACATTCATTACATGAAGAACTATGTTTGTCTTATGGTACATACAATGTAGAGTTCCTTCAATATATTTTGTAACACACTGTATTGAATTTTACCGAAATTTAATATCTTAAAAAATTGCGATTAAATTATATGTATAGTGAAAATACATCCATTGGAATGAAATTTATAAATAATATTAAATATATTATAATTATATTATTTAAATATGTATATTAAATTAATCCTTTGGTTTTTAATTACTATATGAGAATTTAAAAACAATCATATAATAAAGAAATAACCTTCTTTTGAAAAATATATTCTTATGTACCAACACAATTGCAACTCAATAAATTAAATATACACTTTTGATAACTTTTTTATATAAAATTTTTATATTAAATATTAAATAATTATTTTTAATTCTAATCCCATATATTTGATTGGTATAAGATAAGAATAAATCTTATTTTATTAAAAAAATATGTATTTTCATAAAGTTAATATTTCCACCTTTTAATAGAGAACACATTTCATATCTATGTTTTTGGAATTTTATAATTATTATATGAAATAATAATATTAATTTTTTTGGAATTGGAATAGAAGAATTTACATATGGTTATTTATTATATTTTTCTATGATATTTCAATTTTTTTGAAGAGTTAATACACTAAATTTTATTTCAAAACTGTATTTCATCAAATCTATTTTGATAGATAAATTATTTATGAATTTTTATTTAAATATAATTTTTCCATTTATACACCACATTACCTACATAATTTCATTTTAACTAATTTAAAAAGGAAATGTAATATAAAACATTTCAATCTTTTTGAACTTATCACACTAAAAACCTGCATTGTTGTCTTGTATGTGGGAATAATTGTAAATTGATTTATTCTGCTTTTGTTATAGGAATTTGTAAAAATTTATTCCATATTTTGAATAAGAATAAATAATATTTTATAATAAGTTAAACATATTTTTTTGTCAAAATGATCAGAAAAATTGATAACTATTAAGTACAATGATTAAGAGAAAATTTAGGATAACAATAGATGATGTCTTAAAATTAAATCCCAAAATTACCATCTAGAGTAGTCAAAAAGTAATATGATGTTAATAATTGACTATATCCAAAATTTTATAATATTTTGAGATTTATATAATCCATATTACATTAAAAAAATATGGGTAAAGTTCATTTTAAAAAAATTCCCAAGAATGCCATGCATCCACTAAAAAATGGAACACTCCCCTCCCTATTATTCCAACCTCTACATATATTTATATCACACAAAATATTCTACAATAGTCTTGAAATCTCCCTTACATAATTATATAATCCACTATTTTGGCTGAAAACCATCCAAGGAATCCCTTTGGTGCGAACCAAAAGGAGGTTCCAAATGAAAAGGTAACATCCTTCCTGAAGATCATTTGTTTTATTTTAATTATCCACCAATAAAAATATATTATTACATGATTACATGATATCCTGTGTATTAAAAACATACATAAATGATTTTTCTATGGATTATACCTATGCCTATACACACATCCGTCAAATGGGTAACACACATTTTGTTCTTGTGTATAGTGAACTACCGCCTCACAAAAATGATGTTGTTTATTTTACTTTACCACCTATAATGGTTGAATATTATTACGGATAATATGTATTTATATGATATTAATTATATTTATGTTTTATTTATTCTTATGAATATATGATATGAACACATCATCCTTTCCATTTACTGAAAATACGATAACATTTTTTTCTACGTGTTATCTACCGCCCCCTCAAAGAAATGTGATGCATTTACACCTTACATGGAATGTATTAGTGCTATTATTAGTGAAATTTATGCTATATATGAAATAAAAATTATTCTTTAATTAAAATATAAATTTATAAATTACTGTCTTTAATTCAATATGACAATAATACGGAAGCACTGTTTATGAGTCCATGTGGCCTACCATCTCCATGAATGATGTATTCCATTTCAAACATATATATTTTATAGATTATTATAAATAATTAAGTAACTAATATTTAGTATAATTATTTTATGTTTTAAAATATATAACTAATTAAATCTTTATCTATGTACCAAGATCTAGAATAACAAGTCATATAATATGTGAATAATATAAGATATTACATGAAATGTAACATTAACATGGAGTTATTAATAAATTTGTAATATATAGACATAAAAAATCATATATGTATTAGATATAAAAATATGAATCAGTAGTATATTTATAATAAAAATATATTTTTTATATAGATGGGTTTCAAATGTAAAAATAATGTCAAAACAAAAGTTAAGGGTTTTCTCATCTCACTCTTATTCCTGTGAGACTTATGTTGTATTGACCACCATTTTATTTTACATGGTATATTTAATTACAATTAGTTTATATTATAACTAATATAATTATTTTTATTTCTATTTTAATATCTTTTTTATGATCATTCTTTTCATTTTATTTATGGCTCATGAGTTATCGTATTATTAATTTATGTTTGGAGCCATTTTCCATCTTCGAGATATATGACTTGTTATGCACCAATAATTTATTATGGGGGTGTATATACTACCCATTAAAATACTATATCATGAATATAATTTTATTAATTATCTTTAAATCATCATGTAATTTTATTCTTTTATGTGGATTATGATTCAATGTTACAAAGACGAAAACTTTTTATTGTTACAATGTCATTGTTTATCAAGATTGATTATGATTATACATCCATTTATGAAATATTAGGTTCAATATCTCAAGAAAATTCTGATTTTTTTTTATTTGGAAATAAATTATATCATCAATCATTATTACAATATATCAATATTTTTTTACTTTATATAATTAAGAAAATGTTTTTACATAAATATTAATTTAATTTTCTTTTAGGTTGGAGGTATATATTTTGTCAAAACTACCTTTTCAAAAAATATTTTCCAAAATGTTTTAATATTTTAATATATATATTAATGAATTTTTTCACACATGTTTAACCATTTTTAATAACTAGTTTCAATAATGAATGTTCCTGTTGTATTTTGATAAAATAAGTTTTCAAAACTCTTAATATGCCAAGGGAATGATCTGTAAGTATGGACTAACCCACTATCATGACCAATATTTAAATTATGAATCCATTAAATTTTTAAAAGGACAATTTTTATAAAAAAATATGTCCAAATATTCCTGAAATTTGTTGACATTGACATGGTTTTCATTAAAAAGGGATTTAAAAAATGTTTTATGTTTGTATTGTGTTTTAAATGATTTTCAATGCTTACATTAAACTATTTAAATAGGTAATTTTCAAAGAAAATGATTTCAATGATTTCAAAATTCCATAATATATATTAAAATCATTTTTATGGAAATGATTATGAAAAATGAGTTTATCCATTCATATTAGTTTTTAAATATACTTTAAAAGAAAAATGATTTAAAAAAGTTTTCAAAAATTATTTTGGATTATTCAAGGGGTTTTATATGAATAATGTTTTTTTCAAATATTATTTTATATTTTACCAATTCCAATTTAAAGGGAGTTTGTTTTCAAAAGTATTTTCTAGGAATGTATTTTTCATATATGAAATGATAAATTTCTCAAGAAATGTTTTAATTAAATTTTAAAGAATTCATTATAAGGAATATATTTTTAAATAGTTTTATAAATATTATTTTCAATGAAAAACTATTTTTAGTTATAAATTTTCTACGATAAATTTAAAAAACATCTCTTTAAAAGATAACTTTATTTTTTATAGATTATTATTTATGGGGGATATGATCAAAAAAATACTATTCATATTATTTCTTGAACAGTTTTTAATTTGATGGAATGATGGTTATGAAACTTATTTCACATTCATGAGTAATATGTTTGTAAACATTATTCATATCACATGAGTTATATGAATTTTAATCAAGATTAATTTCAAGGTATAATATTTGATGAAGTTATTATGAAAAATTTATCATTTTAATTTCCAATAAAATGATTACATGTTTATGACACCCATTTTATATAAGGGGTTATGATATGACTACTTATGATTTAGGATACATGGTTGTATGATTTCCTTATGATATGGATGGGAAACATATCTCCTTATAATGGATTAGATAATGATTTATATCTCATGATATAATTATGGAAATCAAGACTACGAGTTTGAACCACTATGGAAGATGGGGAAACCCAATCCACTGTATAAAGATGTTGAAACCCAATCCACTCTGGGAATTTGGGGAAAATAAACCCACTACATGGAGATGAGAAAACATGATCCACTATAGGAATATTGGGAAACATGATCCCTTATAAAGAAAATCATTGCAACTTTTGATGATGGTGTGTCCCTCCTAGTTGGTGTAGTCCCCATAAAGTTCTCTAATGAGTTTTTTAGAAATGATCATTGACTTATGGGGAATGATATAAATGGTTACATTTTCTCCACTAGTTATATGTCAAATGACTATGATATTCTAACATGGATCATGTTCACGAAAATCATATGATTCATGTCTTATGAACTACCAATTATTATTCCATGTATCATGTTTTTTAACTTTGATATGCATGGCATACTATTCAAATGATTTAATCGTGTTATCGTACTATTATGTACATGTTATGAAAACATATTTATTTTACTTAATTTTATTAAGAATTAAAACACACCCATTTACTATGGGTACATTCACTGGTTTATGATGAAAGGTATTAAGTATGAGTACTAATGGGGAATACATTTAATGATGATGTTTGGGATGTCTCACAAAATTAGACGAATGTGTTTGTTGATTCCAAAGACACTGAACTATTATGGTCTATTGGAATTTAATTTTTTAATGTGATGGAAATTCATATAAATTGATGTAAAATTAATTAATGTTAAGACTACATCTCTATTTAACTATATCAAATTCATACAATATTGTGAATATATTTATTTTTATTTTTATTTCTTCTTTTTCATATATGATTGAATTTTTAGGTGATATTATGTATCTTGATTTAATCATTAATTTATATAAACTCTATAAGATACACTATGTTTTAATGCATTATAACATTAAGAGTTACTCTAGACACATATTAGATAATGAATCACCTCAAATATAATAATTTGATCGATAATTGGTAGTGAAATGTTCTTATTAATGGAAGGAAGAAATAATGACATGTGATGTAATACTTTTGGTTAACATAGATTTATTAGTAATTTAAACATATTTATAAGGATATATGTTAAATACATCTTTTTTTTCTAATACACTTTAAATAATGTTGTGAGAATGTGTTGATATAAAAATTGCATATAATATGTTAACCCTAGACTATGTTGAAGATGTCATGCCATGAGGAAATAATGAAATAAAACATGTGATTAAATTGTTTTACAAATTAAAGAATTGGGAATATTCAAGTAATTGGATTTGTGGTAATTAAAACAGGGTAACCGATATTTACATTATTTTATTTCTATCTTTATCTTGATTTACAAACCATTGATACATTAAAAGACACTATGTGACATAATTGTTGTATGAATTTGTTTTCTGATTTATTTCATGTAATATTATATGATTCAATAATATATTTAAATGTTAAAAAATAAATAGACAATATATTAATGAGAATACCCATTAATAATTAAGAGATAAAATGTGTTGATATATTCAAATATATGTTTTTCTATTATTCTATAAAAAGTAAATTACAAAAGGAATGCCTTATAGTTTCCCAATGCTTGATATTCCAAACATTAATGAAGAGATAGTGATGATATATAATCCTATAGTAACATTCATAAATTATATTAGTTTTTTATACTATTTTTTATTTTACATTAATATTTTATTTGCATAATATTTTTTAAAACATTTATAATTACTCATGTCATGTATAATTATACTATCCATTTAGTATTGTGTCCTTACTAAACATACCATAAAATAAAACAAGAATATAGATACTATATATTTTTTATAATTTATTAGTTTGTGATATATCATGTAAAATTATGGAACTGATAAAATCTAAAATAAAATATTAGATTCATAAGTTTCTTGTAAATAGATTGGGTTCTATCAGAACCTGTGTAAAAGAAACTATTTTATTGGGATGTCACTCATAAGAGAAGTGTAGTCTATAAAATATGTTTATATTCTCTTATTATTTGTTTTAATATTGTATATAAGACCATTTTAATACAAACAACTCTAAATTACATAATTATTTTTTATTTCATCATTTCTTACACACACAAAAATACAAACCAATTATGTTCTATTAGAATGTATTAATCTATAATTACACCACATATCAATTTCTATATTTTATTTGTTTTATTAATATCTAATTAAAATCCAAAATCTTATATCTTCAATCTTTTTTATATGTAATATTAATTATTATTATTGTTAACACTTTACAATTAATATTTCTTAAATATTTTTATATAACATATTTTGGATATTTTTTAGGTATGTAACATTTTCTATTTATTGAAAAAAATTCGAATGATTCATTTTGTTTTACGGAATTACATAAAGCAGAATTAAATGAAAATAGTTTATGGAAATAAATTTTAGGAGAATCATTGTATTATTTATTATTAATTAAAATTAGTGGATTTAAATATATAATTTTTAAACATCAATAACTAAAACATTTTAAATAGAAAATAAAGACGATATATTTTCAAAAAATAAAAAATAAAATTGGCCATAAAGATTTATGTTTATTATTTCATAATATACGGGTGACATAATATTTGGAAATATATTGTATATAGATTAATAATATTAGTTAATTATTCATCTGATTCATTATAATATACAAATTATTTTTCAATTGATGTTACACACAATGTTCATGTCTAGGAATATGTAGATAAAAATTATCAAAATAATATTCCAAAAAATTCTTACATATATACGAACCATGGGGAATAACATGATAGGTATGTTAGAAAGAAATAATTTATTTATCATGAATTATAAAAGCTGTAAAATATTTGTATTTATGAATTATTAAAACTCAAAGAAAGAAATTATTATAAAAATGAATCATATAAAAATTTGTGAATTATTCCATCACGTACTAGTGAGATAATTATTAAGGATTATTAATTTTTCTAGAAGGAAAATGGAATTATTAATAATGACTTATTTAAAATCATAAATGAATTAAATTTGTTAAAAAATTTACTATCATGGAAAATAATTCCATAGTTAATATAAATGTTTTTTTATTCATATAGAGAAATATGAAAATAAGAGGAATAATTATTTCTATAATTATATAAATTGTTTAGATGTAGAATTCAAGGTAGTTTTGATAATAACTAAATGAAATTCATTAATTTTTTAAATTATGATTGTATTTAACATTCTTATGTTAAATATGATTATTTGAAATATGTGCAATTTGAGTTATCAGAAATTATATTTTGAATGAAGTGGGATGTGAACCTATCTATATGTCCTTATGATGTATTTACATATTGGATAGTATACATTCTATAATTGTTTTATTTATTGGTTTATTTGTAGGTTTTATTAAACTTCTTATGTCCCATGGTTTTAATAACGTTTCATACAGATCACATTTGTATATAAAATATAATTAAATTGTTGTTACTATCTAATTAATTTCATATGTTTAACTAGTAATTTCAATGTCATTAAAATATTTATTGGCTCATTGTTGTGATAGTCTAATTATAGGAGTGTTCATGAATTATGAAATATACTATTATGTCATTTTATTAATGTCAGAATAAATTAAGAAGGTTGGGGTTATACCTCAACATTTAATGAAATTCAGATTTATTATTTAACTGGTTTTAATATTTCTTTACTGATAATATATTGTAATTATATTTTTATTGGGTTTTTAGACTATTTAATATTTATTTATAAAGATGTTGAACTAACATGTTATCCATAACATGATAACCTATAATTTTTTCATTCATATATATTATAATCGATTATCTCTACATATTGTTGTAAACATTTTCAATAATTTAAAAGATTTTATTTTTTCAAAACAATTCATTTTTTTATAAAATAAAAAATAATAGTTTATTTTGAACTTTCTTCTTTTTATTTTGATGTATTTAAAAACACATAACATTGTATGATTTATTATATTTTTTAGAAATTATTGTTCCCATGTAACTATAAGATCCCCTGTATTATATTTTTATTTTCCCCTACAAAATTAATTATTTTCTTTAGAAAAAATCATTAAATGTGATATGTGTAAGAAATTCATATTAGGAACTACATCTAATGTAAATGGTTGCATGATCCATTTAATATAGATTTATGCATTTTAGTTTTTTAACTAATATAATGTAATTGGTTCCATATTATAGAAATATTTTTTTATTTTTTTTATTTACATTACTGAAAGGGTTTAATGTTTCTATGACATAGTTTATTTATGTTTTTATTGAGGAATTTGATTAGTCATGAGAGAAATACTACATTGATATCGAATATATTATTAAGATATAATCAAAGACTGCCTCAAAAGGATACATGAATCCCAAATGTTAATCCAATATATTTTCACTTCTAATTGATTGTTTATTAGATTATAAATGATATATTGATAAGAAATTTTATATTAACAAATGATTTATTCAATGTAATAAATAAATAATAATTTTATGTAAAGAATAATTAAATTACATCAATTTTCAATTCACTACCAAAGAATTTAATGAGATTCTCTTGAGAACCTAATGGAATACTAACTGAGATAATGATACTATAGTGAGGCTAATTCACCAACAGTTTTTAAATCTTGACTATATGAGATAATTAATTCTATATTAGTGAATTCAATCAGAGTACATTAATTTAGGGATTATGATATATCAAATATGGTAAAATAACTTTTCCTATATAATTTCTAATTATTTATTTATTAATATAATATTGAAATATATAAGGGAACTAAAGGAAGTATTCAATATAGGGAACAATTATAGTAACTAATTTCAATCAATCATTTAATATAAAATTTATTTTAAAAGGGTATATATGATTGTGAATGTAGATTTTTGAGAAATACCCATGTAAAATCATTAGACCCCTACTCTCAATATATGATTCACATAAACAAATTTTTTACAAACTACTGTTGAAATCAATCCAATATTGCAAATTTTAACAAACAATAAATTAATTTTTATTTAAACAGATAGGTTCACCTATATTTTAATGGCCTAATATATCTACGGTTTTAGTGAATTATATAATATTGTTAACTAATAAATCATTATCTCCTCTCATTAGATGAAAATTTTAACAACTAAATAAGAAATTATTTAATTCATAATATTCCTTAATAATATACATTATATTATCATCCAATTCTTCTCTTTTAGAAATATGTTATGTAATAAATTTCATCATATCCATAGGAAATGTAAATATAATAATTGTGAGCTCAAATTCATAGTATGGAAAAAATTATATTTGAAGATATCATAACATGAATTATATGGTAGGAATAAATGATAATAAGTTAATTTAATGTAAATAAAATAACTAGATTACAATATATAGAAGTATGACCTAAAAATAAAAATAATCACATGGATAGAAATTAAATAAATCATTATGATAGAATGATAAATATCATATATGTTTTTACTATCAATGCCCCATATAATACATTTTTATTTGTTTCATGTTAAAATACCACAAATAACTCATGTTTCCACATTCAAAATTATGATATAATTGTTTAAGTTTTTTAGAATACCCCAAATTCTCGATCCTTTTGTTTTATGGGACCCAACACTATATTATGTGGATAAATAATAAAATGACCCATCTATAAGTTTGTTAGTTCTAATAAAATTTACTATTATAATGATATGAATATCAATTCATTTCATAATAAACCATGATTTTGAAAGAATAATCATTGTTATTGAGATAAAAATAAACATAATGTCAATATATTCTAAGTAAATAATTGGGTAACATAATCATAATCTATCTAGAGAAATAAGGTGGATGATTAAAAAATAAATAATCAAGTTTCCTTTGAAATTCATAATCATTCTTATTTTAAGAACAACATCCATGATGTATATACATTACCTATTCTATTAATAATCATAATCTATCCAGATAAAAATACATTGTAAAATAACACATATCCCAAGTGCGATACTAAGAATTTCGAAATATACTGACTTGTATGAATAGAAATTCACTAAGTAAAAATTATTAAATTGTATTAAAAAATAAATACATTATAAGAAATATCATACACATAAATGTAGATGATTATGATGGAGAAATGTTTGGATAACTTGTAACAATTATATAAATTTAATCCAAATTCTTTTAGTGATAAATAATATATTATTAAATGACATTAATATAGTTTTGAAACTACACTAGGTATATTAATGAATAGATCTAATGAATAAAGTCATGGAATGAAGTATTAAGAACTAAAAAAGTGGGGGTCATGTCAGTCTCTTTAATGTGGTTAAATAATGAGTCAATGGAGGAAATGAAATAATTAGATGACTAATAAACCCCAAAAAATAACACGAGTATTATAAAATTAAAGGATATCTAAAATGAAATAGTATCAAAACCATCCATATATTTATATTTCTATGGATTTCATGATTTGGTAATTTATATTGAAGAAGAAACCATTATTTCATAGGTATCAGGTAAATCAAAAACATTAAAAGATAAAGTACTCAAAATTAGACATTAAATATCATTAATGAAAGATAATTCATGTTAAAATATAATAATTATGTAATATAAACACTATTTGAGAAAAATATTTTCCATAATATCAATCGTTTATCGATTAATAGAGTTATAGATTAAAAAACATATTACAATGGTAATAGAAGAGTAAAGAGAACAGAAGTGGGTTTCTATAGCATTCAGACCCATACCATTATTTTTTAAAGGGTTTATTTTAATGTAATCATAGGTGAAGTCCCCTATGCACTACTTAAAAATTGAAAAATTTAGAACACTTTAATAAATTATTCATAATGTTTTTTTTCATAAAACAAAAAAATAGTAGGTAGACTATAAGAAAATAAATTTTATAATTCATGAGAAAAATGATTCACTCTAATTAATATCACAATAATAATTAGATTAATAGTAGAAGAGTAAAAATTATAAATTCTACAAAAAAATATAAATAATACTGAAAATATTTGACTGAAGAGACCAAGGGGGAACCACTGGGGAACATTATACAATGTAATCTCTCGAATCACCAAATCTATAAATCCAAAACCAAAATATCATCATCCTCCACTAGTAATATATGAAAACTTCCTCTTAAATATATTATGAAAATAAATTTCAATATTCTCAATAATGTGAATATGAATTGGGTGAGTATGTATCCATGTAAGAAAACCCATAAACATCCATTTAAATATATAAAATTAAGAGAAAAGTTATTTCACATTTTATTTTAAAATAATGGATTTGATAAAGAGTGAAAATTCATGAAAAATAAAAATACATCCTTAAGAAAATAAATAAACAAATAAAAAACACATCCATGATATTTACCCATGCATATATGAAAAACACTAACCGATGGAATTATTTATTAATGGTTACATCAAAATAGTTCTTATTTTGGGAAGCACCCATTCCTTTAGTCCCATGATTACATTAATTGAAATAATCCAATATTCCAAAAATTTGGTATTGTGACCATGAATATCCCACATGTATATTTTCATATGCATATAAACCCACACCCACATTGTTCATCCCAAACATTTGCGTTCAAAAAATTATTTTGAAAATAAATTTAATAATTCATTTATTTTAATATATTTTATTTGTAAAAACGTTATAGAATTTAAGGAAAACAAATAAAAAAGATTATTATAATAGATATTTCCTGTCTTTAATCTAAGTAGAAGTGTAAGAATTATGTTTTGAAAAAAAAATTCATTAATATTCATGGAGAAATCAGAAGAGGAAGAGATATAACCATCCTATGATGCAATTGAAATGATGAATTATATCTTGATACAGAAGGTCAAGGATTCCTAGTCCATTACCTCAATGAAAAAAATAATATGTATTTTATAGTGATTCAACAAATAGATCTAGTTAAAGAACTCCTAATATGAAGATCCTATTTAGAGAAAATAGATTAATAATTTGGAGAGAAAAATAATGTGACTTTATGTTAAATTTACATTATATAACTCTCTCTAATTGACTGGAAAAACCATATAGTGCATGACAATCATTAAAAAATCAAAGGGTATTATAGAAATTAAATATCATACCTCGTTGGAGAGACGTTTGTTTTTTTATTTTATCCCTTAAAACCAAATTTATGTTTTTTTTTATTTTTTTTATAATGGTATGTTGATTCATTTTTTAAAACCATTATAAAACCTTATAGGTCACCTCATTTGGAGAAATTCTTTAGTTCCACAATTTTTGCAATGTATTTTAAACTATGAACTATCCATGATCATACCTAGATAACCCCTTTAAAACTAACATGGTTACATTGACAAATCATCATTGTTTCCAAATGATTCTATAAAATCATTAACCACCCAAAACAATCCTTGAGTATTTACAAACACCCAGAAGAATCAAAAAAGAAATTAATATGTTACAAGAAAATACATAATAAAAAGGGAAATAAATCAAATATGGGGTGTTACACTCTATATTATTTTGGATTTTTTTTATTATTATGATGTATAATTTTTCTAATTTCCCTATAATAGTTCCTGATAATTATTTAGTAATAACATATGACACTCATATTATTTAGGCAAAATTGGATCATGTGGCTATAATATTTGTAATATGGACAATCAAATTATTCATAACAGATTTTATTTTTAAAAATGGATAATAATTAATGCAATATCAGATGTACTATCATTTTGAAGGGTAAATTGGCCTCAATATATCTCATAGATATGTTTATAATTTTACTAATATTAATGGGATAGGTGGAAAATGCCTTCGATGACTTAAAATCTTGATGTTATGGTAAATAGATTTGTAATGTCACTAATATATTTCAAAATATCTAATTTTAAAATGTATATAGAATCAAATTATCAATTTATTACCAAATATAGGTTACTCATAATTGGGGATACATCAAAGAAATGATACATGTTTCGAATGATAAGAGTCATCAATGATGATATATAGATTGTTTATGGTTGAATTTTATCGTATACATTTTCATCACGATAATATAGATTTTAAAGGAAGTTTCATTGATAATGCCTTTTATAATCAATGGACTGTCTTCATTCTCTACGAAAAAAGATTACATTGATATTAATGGTCGTACATTTCCTTGAAGGGATAAATTATTATATTTGATTTCTAACTATTATTATATGAATGATGCATCAAAGGAAAATGATTTTCCCATTAACCAACCAAATACACTACACATGCTCAGAAAAAACATTCCAATATTTGGATCATATATTTAAACTGTACATCAATATATGGATGATATAAATCTCTCATTTTAAACTAAGATCCAAAATATTGTTTCAAGGAACATGAAAATTATGAGTTGGATTTAGGGAATCAGTCAGAGACGATAAATATATTTAGTCCACGAAATGTAAAATTATAAAAAATATAGAAATTCTACAAATCATCCAACATTTTATAAAATAATGTTAGAAAAAAATTATATGTTAGTGATTTTATAAAAATCACAAATATAACATCATGTTTCTAATATTTTTTTAAACCAGTGAAGCATTTCATGTAAATTTGTAAAAAATTCTAAATTGATATAGGAAATGACTGGAATATGTATGATGGTTATTTGTTTTTATCATTATTCATTTAGTAGTGAGGAAATTTCATAACATAGTATGATGATTTGATTTTACAACCTGACCATTTGATATCAATATTAATTTCCATATGCATCAACATAATTACCATGTGAACCACAATATTTAAATTTTGAAATGTAGAATGAATATTTTCGATGAATAATAAAGTAAACACAATTAAAATTTGAAAAAAAATGTTCACTTTCCATCATAATTGAAACCTACAATAACCCCGCCCCCATCATTGAGTTTTAAACTATAATGGTATAGAACTCCCTAGTCTATTACATTGTGAAAATATGGTGTTTGAGGTGTTGTGGGAGGTAATTGTGACACATTTCAGGAGATTTAAAAAATCTAGGTTTTCCAATGGTAGATTATCTAACGGTGGGTTGGACCGGTGAGTCGAAATGTGACTCTCATCGGTATGTTGAAATAGAAGGTCGCAACAATGAGTCATGACGGGGACTCCCAATAGTTATTTATCTAACTATAGCTCATAATGTTGAGTCACTAATGGTAGGTTACGAAAAATAACTCACGATAGTTACTATTCCAATGGTAACTTGTGGCAGTGACTCATGATGGTGACTTGTCTAGTGGTGACTCTCGATGGTGACTCGTCGAGTGATGACCCGCTATGGTGACTCATGCAGTTGTTACTCCCAACAGTGACTCGACTATTAGTTACTCCTGATAGAGATTCTCCCAATAGTGATTCATTAAATAGTTACTCATCCAACAATGACTCATTCATTGGTGAGTCGTCCAATAGCACATCATCCAATTGTAGTTCGCCTAATAGTGAGTCTTTCAACAGTAGGTCATCCCCCAGTAAGTCATTTCAAATAGTTTTTTCCAAATTTTAGTTTCCATTTATTTTTCAATTCTCACACATTAAATTCTTCTATTGAATTAAATGAATTAAATACTATATTGAAATGGTTTTTAGGTCATTTCAAGGGTTATGGATTGTATTGTTAGTTTCTCAATAATCATAAAGACTACTGAATAGCTGAGCCACTTGGTCTTGGACATGATCCGATTTTAATTGCTTTTAAAACCCATGTCCCCTACTAATGAATGATCTGGACTTTCTAAAGCTAAGATCATATCTCCTATGTGTGTTTCCATTTTATATTAATATGGGATATCCACTTGAACCTTTCTTCCCTAATTAGTCATTCATTCATGTTGTGGAATTGGATTATATTTCCATTGATACTTCTTTCAGCTGCATGTGCACCCATTTCTCAAGCGTAATAAAGAATTAATGAACATATTTTCTCCCACACAGGGATCCCTCAACTCATTAATTTTTGTATCATGCTGGGTGGGTGTATTAATGACTCTCTTATGAAAATAGAATAATTCCAAAGAATTAAATATGATTGAATCTATTTTACATCAACATACAAGGGATTGAAAAAGTTGACTCATGCTTCAGTTTTATTATTATTATGTTTTTATATTGTATTTTGTATGGGATAAGTGACCACTTAAAATCATGGATGTTAGTGTTCATTGATTGTGCACATGTTATGGATTGTGAACATTGGTTGATGTTCTTCTATAGAATGCTTGTAAATATTAAAATCCGATTGAAAATTTATACCCAGTAAAATAAATTTTTTCCTCATGAATGAAGTTACTTTGTGATAACCACTAACATATTAAAGTGGAATTATAGAACATTATTCTTTTAAATCTGGATACACATTTCTTTTTGTGGTTTGGTAGTTTGTTGTGTTTTGTTTTATTCTATCTTGTTCCTTTGGCGGATTGTGTGGTGTGATGGTTGGGAGAACGACTATGTTATTGGGTTGTTTCCTAGGGTGTAATGGAATCACAGGTTGAAAGATTGATTGTTTTTGGGGTGGATTGGTAGTGTTTGTAAGTGGGGATTCCATCAGGTTGTTGTTTGATTATATGGTTTAATGTGATGGGCATGTTGTTGTTATACAGTGGGATATAAATATAATTTCTCTGAGTTGTGTTGTGTGTGGCTATGAGATGGGTTTTCTATGTTTGATATGATGGATTGGGCATAATGACATTCTAGATTGATGATGGTAGTGGTTTTCATGGGCGTAAAGTGGAGAAGAAGTATGGAGTGGAATTATTTTAATTTGTTCTTCTTCCTCTATGGTTTATACTATGTGTATTGTGATGTGATGGGCTTGGTAGCAACCCAAGTAGGGGTGAAATAAAGAAATAGATTTTTTAATAAAGATGGTAATTAGTTAAATGAGGTGTTTGGGTTTAAGAATCAAATTTAATCTTGTTGTGTAATTTTGAATCTAGAGGTAGCCGAAATGGAGGTTTTGTGGGTTGGTTTTTTATTTGAAAAAACCCATAGTTTTGGATTATTTTTTGATATATATATATAGTTAAAATATTTTGTGATTTCTATATGCACCCATCATAGTTGAACACTATGTTCGGAAAACCCCATTCGTCTTGGGGGAGGGTGTCTTTTCCCCACATCTCGAAGGGGGGATGAATATCTGTTTACTGGATCTTCCATGCTCCCTCTTCTAGGAATTGGGATCCTAAGACTCTTTGTGAAGGTTGTGGTATAGTAGTGTGATAGAAGTGTCTATGGGTGAGATGTGATTTACCATGTTTCCTTTCGATGTGAAGTGGTTGTGTACCATGTGTGTGTATGAAGGCTGCACTAAGCTTCATTTTCCCATGTTATGGGACTAGATCTATGGATCAGATGTGTATATGCGGGTTATGATGTGGGACTTGTGTAATAGATTGAATCATAGAGCCATATTCCATTAGGTTATGTGAATTTAAGTAGTGGGAAGTGGGGTGGGGTACCAAATCATTGATGTACTTCCAATATTACTTCACATTAATTGTGTTATTGTATGGAAATTATGTGGTGATCAAGGGGAGGTTGGAATACCTCATTAGGTCTTGTTGGATTTTAGTTTTCTCATGGGAGAATTTGTATTCTTCTTCTATATGTGCACGAGAGACTACTGTTTTCCAACTGAGTATATTTTTTTACTCACCCTAGATTATAAAGTAGCTTTTCTATTTCCATGAGGACTACATTGATTGGGTTTTGAATTACTAGCTCAGACATAGGTTTAGTTGTTGTTTCTCTAGTTATATTTACTTTTGGGTATTTACCATGGAGGTTTTCATTTTATTTTTAACATTTTTACATTAATCAAGCATGTAAGATGTATACTTGATTTTTTAAATATATTCCTTGGAGTTACATTTAAGGTGATATATATTATCTATTGATAATGGTTACTATATAAATGTAAAACCTTTAATTTTGTGATATTTGTATACCTTTTGTGATGGACACCTCACGAGGGCCTAGAAGAGGCGGGACTCTGTTATAATTATATCTCTTTTAGAATATTGATTAAGGATGTTCCTGACACTTTTCCTTCCTTTCACCATCTTGTAGAAGGTGGGTCGTGAAATAATGCTATCAGAGCTGATGGATGAATGAGGGGATGTGGTTTAGAGATTGGTACAATGAGGATTGCATGGCATGGTAGCGAAAGCGTGTTAGGTGAACTGGGTGAGTGACATAGGATTGGGAATATAGGATTGAACCTAGGATTTTAGGGCCTCCCCTGATCTAATGCAAGGACTCTAAGCCTACCAAACATCCAAGTGAAGGTACACCATTTATAGGTAGATACCATAGGCATTTTTCAACAATATAAATGAATTGTGTTCGTATTTGAATATAGAAATTTTGGGAAATTAAAAATAACTAATTATTTGAATGAGTTAAAATAAAGGATACATAATATTTCTTACTACATTGGAATAAGAATTCCTTATTCAAAATTCAGTTAGGGAACCCAGTCATTGTTGACGAGTGGCTTGGGCAGTTGATGTTCCGCAAGCTGATCTTGTTGACCTCTAAGGGTTGATCTAGTGCAGGTGGATGACTATTGGTAAAGAACATTACATTCCCTCTATTGGTAGGATTTGGAAAAGTACCAAGGAGTGATTTTTTATATAGATATAGAGAAAATTATCAAGGAGATTGGGATCACCTTCAGTTTGATCTGTGATCTAACGACATACTTGGATCCTTTGGCAGTGAGCCAGATGTGGGGACATGGGTGTCACTAGTGGACACTAAACATTGGGGAGAGGAAGGAGGCTGACATTTTGTGGGTTGATTTTTAGATGGATATCCTATTTGAATTCATTTCATCGACCATGATGGATGAGAAGTGAGAGGAGTTACTCTCTCTGATAAGGGAGTAGGTCCATGCATGAGATGGGGATCAAGTTAAATGATCTACTTAATTTATCCTGAGATCTATTTTTGGATAACGAGTCTCATGTGGGTATCTTAGTGGAGGAACTTCATCCTTATATCCAGAACACAATAAATCCATTAACCTTGGTGACATACATGGAGGTGCAGAATATGGAAGAGTTAGTTGAGATATACACTCGCTACGATGTATACTGTGAGAGGGGAGATCACAGAGTTCTTCAAATGTAATGGATACTAGCAAAAGGACTTATGCACTAGTAACATTTAGGTTTTATCTAGAAACAAGCTGATGTCAGTAGTTTTTGTTCTAACCTTCTGGTTCTTGTTCTTTTTCCATGGGTTTGGAACTGAAGTGTTTCGTCTTGAAAACCTATTTGAATATTTATATTCAATGCCAAGTGTCCTTTCTAGCATAGTGTGGTGGAGGTGGGTATCTTCAGTACCCTCCTCAGATGAAGTTTCTGGAAGGAATGTTTTAGAAGCATGAAAACCAGGATCATGCTCTCATGAGGGGAGATGAAATAGGTAAAGGTCACCCTCAATGAGATCCTTAGGGAGATCCACCCTATAATGGTCCTGGAGGAGGTCATCAGTTTGGTGAAAGGGATTATGTCATGATCAGTAACATGTCATATATTTATTATTTCAACTTTGTCTAGAGATCATTTTAGGTATGATCAGCTTGTTTAGAACCCTTTCATGTTATTTGTTTGATTGAGGAGATTCTCAATCCTTTGTAACACATAGTTTATCCCATTATCTAGGATGTGACGTTTAGGGGATTACCATAACCTTACAGTTGAGTACACCCATCGAAGGTCAGACCGTCTTATTTTAAGTGTGTCGAGAATGTAGACAGATGAAGGGAAAATAGCAGTCGTGTGGGGATCTCTTCTTGTTATAAATGCATTCATAAAATATCAAAATTTTCATTGATATCTAATATTATGTGCATGCTATTATCAACTATTTCTGGAAGAGGGTTTTGTTTTTATATTTGGACAAACAATGTGTGGCATTTTTTGGTGAGGGGTATTGTCAGGGGTTAGTGGGAATGTGAAGGTTATTTCTTCCATGATGGCCGATCATTCAGTAAAATTAGTGGTTTGTGAGATGATGGATGATCCCGTACATTATGGGAAATTCTTGTGTATATTTACTGAGGGGTTTGTGACTCTATCACCTCGATGAGATGTCTTGTTCGGTATAGAAGTTCTACACAATTCTTCTCTGATTTTGATAGATCCTTATTAGATAGAAACTTATGATTTACAAGATATGATGATGAATATTGATTAACTAATGAAAAATAGTTTTATTTTTCCCAGTGTTTCACTATGGGGTTTTCAATTGTTGTTTTCAATTAATGAGATACTGGTATGAAGATGTGCATAGACTACAGGAGGTTGAATCAGTTGACAGCCAAGAACTATTATCCCATTCTGAGGATAAGAAATCTTTTCATCCAGATGGAAGGAGAATGGTGGTTTTTTAAGATTGATATATGGTTTGTATTTCAATAGTTTAGGGTGATGAATGACAATATCCCAAAGACTGGTTTCAGATGCTGGTATGGGCACTTCAAGTTCATAGTTATGTCGTTCGGTGTTATAAATTCACTAACCATGCTCATGGGGTTCCTAAAATCCATCATCCAAGAGTTCACATACTAGTTAATCATCATATTCATTGATGAAATATTGATCTACTTGATAACAGAGTAGGAGCATACCTATCATCTATGGATTGTCCAACATGTCCTTTGATGACACTGGATCTATGATATGTTTTCCAAGAGTATGTTTTGGAAACGAGAGGTGCACTTACTTAGGAATGTGTTGTATCTGCTGGGTGTAGAAATGGACTTGTAGAAGGTTGAGGTAGTTTTTTCATATGCAAAATTGAAGAATGAGGAATAAGTTCACAGTTTTATTGGTGTTGTGGGCTATTATTGGAGGTTTCTGCATGATTTTCCTCAAGTTTCATCTTCGTTGAAAACACTGAGCATAATGGAAGAATATTTTTTGTAGAGTGGGATGTTATAGGTAGAATTAATCTATCTAAAGTGGAAGTTGGACTGTGATCTAATGCTTCGGTTACCAGATGACAAGCTGATGTTTGAGGTGTTCTGTGACACTTTCCATCAGTTCATGGTATAATGACCCAATCTTTTACTAATGAAAAATCCTTTGGTTCTGAATAAATATGCTATTATGTCAAATGTTTATATAATAAGTATGCACTAATTTGGTTTTATGTTTCTAGTTTTTAAAATAATGTTATGAATTGAACTATTTCTAATAAAGTAGTTGAACAATGATCTAATTATTGGTATAAATATAGGTCTTTAAAAAATCCAATTTACTCAGACCAAGGAAGCGATGACCTCATCTAGTAGAATTTCTCCATACGAATTCAAATTTTCAAAGATCAGAAATGAGGTGGACTCATTGGGATTCTCTCTTGACCACGAACAATATGATATTAAACACGTTAAGCTTGAATGAAGCTGGCTACGGGAGAAGAGGAAGATGATAGTGATTACCACCTGAGTGATGTTAAACAAGGCACCCCAATAGTCTCTCACCGTTCCACACCTTACCCTTAGGTTAAATACTGGTTTTATAAGGGGTTATGTAACAAGACCATATCACTATGATTATGTGCATTATTTTTCAATAGAATATAGAATATAAAATCCATTTATTACTGTTACATGGTAAGCAGTTTTTAAAGAAAAAATAACATTTTTAGTTCCTATTTAATTAAGAAATATATATTGATGAATTTAATGTATTTTTAAATTAAATAATATTTTAATGAAATATTATTACTAAATTACTTTTTATTAAATATAAATGATCATATAATTTTTATGAATACAATTGTAATTTTTATTAATGTTTGAAATTTATTCTTTTCAAAACACATATTTTTTATAAATATCGGGTATTTTTTAAAATAAAAAATTCAAAAACATATATAATTATTTATATAAAATGATTATTATTTTTTTAATCAGTACATCGAGATTAACCAAAGGTGAATTTTTCATTATTTTCGGAGACTGTCAAAGTTTTGAGTAAAAATTAAATAACGTTTTAATATAAAATGTATTTTATGAAATTATATTGACCAAATTGTGATTTGATAAAATACATTAAATGATTTTTTTAGAAAAATTATGTTTTACCTTTAAAATAATATGATTTTAGGTCTGATTGATTTATTGTTAAAATTCATAGTGGACACATCATGACTAAGAAAACATTTTAACATTTTAAAATGATTTCCTTGAGACTGCGACTCACCTAAAAATAATCAAGAAAAATATTTTCCTTTATTCATATAATGGAATTATAAAATAATTTTTTCCACTCCTCTTTGGCAAAACCAAAGGGTGAAAATCCTGGGATGGTTTTTTGGTTTTGATTAGTTTAATGTGTGGTGTCTAAAACATAAATTATAATCAATTCCCTCTCATTTCATATATAAACCCACTCAATCTCCCATTTCTCTTTACTCAAACCTTTTGAGCTCGACCATCCACTAACCACCTCTCTCTAGAATCCTCCCAACACACCTCATTCTCATAGAATTCCCCTCTAAAGCTTCTCCCAATCCATTGGGATCACACTTCCTTGTAAGGAATTTATTGCTTTCTCAATTTTATCCAAATTACATTATATTATTATACCATTTTTATTACAGTTATAAATGGTGGGGTATGATATACTACCTACACCATACATCACTCCTTATATTTTAATGATGGGGGACCTCTTTTTCTCTCATTAATGTCTCCCATTCACTCATATTACCATGCCAGAATGCCGTAAATAATTTATTTCTTCTCATTTATATTCAAGAAATTATTTTCTGTTATGCATCTAAATTGCATTAAATATGTTGGGAAATTTATCTATATAACCCCCTTACTGTCCATTTCATTTAAATATGATGAGATACCCCTTTCACTATCATCAACCTTCTTTTTAATTGTTATTTCAGACCATTATGCTGCAGAAATTGCACTGTGATTCTCCAAGACAAAGTCATTGTGTAATGAATACCATTCCCATTTCTCTATCAAGGGTATTCACCATTATGAAAATTTACTTATTTATTATATAGTTTAATATATAAATTCAATGTTCCTTTATCATTTAATAAATTTCCATTTTAAAAGAATTAATGGTGGATGATCTATGTGGCACACTTATGCATAAAATGAAATGATTAAGAAGGGTGTGCCCTGATAGGGCTTCAATGCATTGGGTAAAGATTAGTGTCATGATACGTCAATTGATATGTGGGTTTAATCATTCTAAATCAAGTGAAATAATGGTTTACTTATCCTAATTCATGTTAAATGAGGGTTTACTCATGATCCATATGCAATGAGCCTCAGCTCATGCTGATATCATGTTAAATGTTGTTGCAACATTTCCATGATAGGATAATAATTCTATATCATTCCTTTATGTTCATGTTTCTCTTGTGATCCATTGATATGCATATTTCCTAAAATGTACAATATTAATCATTTTATACCTTTTTTACTCCTTTAATAAGCTTTATAGATCACCCTTTTCTTATGCATGTCATTAGGTTATTCCGTGAAATGGTAAGTACAAAGGAATGTCATGGTAATGTAAAAGAGGTTTTCAATTACATTTTTGGGTTTTATGTTCAATTTTATTATTCAGTGTTCCAAATTTCCGAAGACACTATACCTCTCAATGCTCATAGTTTTCTTAGGTGCGTGTTAATGTAACAAATCAGGTTTAAGTGTGTAATACAGAGTAGGTTTGGTGTAGTTGGTATCATAGTATATGTTTATTTACTTTTGATATTAGGATAATAATACCCTTGTGAAATCCTTATGGATAATACATATTAGAATAAAAAATTCCCTAAATTTTAGTGATTATTGAGTATGTGGTTAATCAAGAAAATACATCCTTTTCTAGATAAGAGCAGGTAGAGTCGGTTCTGGTACAGATGTATCTAGGGGTAAAACCTAAAAACACTGCTTTGATATAAACTCGAACGGGAACTAGTGCATGATAATGATCCTTGTTTCACTCTTGGATAAAACAATTCCTAAGGATATGATTTGGTAAATTCATAATCTTATTATAAACCATTTTTAAGGGAATTAAAAAAAATACCCATGAATATATGTTGGGAGGTAGATCATTTATAACATAGAGAAGTTAAGAAAAAAAGTTTAATATATATGTTGTCTCATTCGGTCTTTGGATTCCCCTTTATGTGTTACCCCTAAATTTCCTTGTATTCCATCCAATGGCCTGTAATAGGAGGACTCATGCTATCAATAGATGCGAAGATCAATGTGATGATTGTTGTAATGAGATTCCCAATCTGATGGGAGCGGGAACCACAAACATTGTCATGATGCTCTCTCTGTTAACTCTATTTTCGAATAGTAACATGGGACAAGGGGAACGTTCAACCCCCCCCCCCCAAAGAAAGAACAAGCCACAATCGAGAGATTCATGATTAAAATTACTCCTACTTTTGATAGATCATTTTATCGCTCAATTGATGAAAAATTTATCAACTCCATTGAGAATATCTTTTCCATCATTCAGTGTTCTGAACAATGGATGGTACATCCAGCTGCTTATCGTATGGTGGGTGAAGCTGGTCAATGGTAGACATTGATGGAAAATATGATGCCTGAGGTGGATATCGAGGCATTTTAATGGAAGAATTTATAGAAAATGAATTTTATAAATATTTTCTTCGCACCATTTGACTTAATATAGAAAGGGACTTCCTTTCCCTCAAGAAAAAAGGCAAAAAATCCATCAGAGCTTGAAAAGAATTTCTTTGAACATCTTGCATGATATGCCACCAACTTTATCATGACCCTCGAATTTATGGTTTACCACATCTTTGGTGGGAAAAAATATCCTATATAAATACCTAGCGATCCTATACATCAAGATCTATGAATAAATTTTCTGAAGTACCCACAAAATTGAAATGGAGATCGACGAATATCAGGGGTATCATGGGGATAAGAAGTATAAAAGGGAATTTAATTCTAGTGGCCTGATGGATAAATCCAACGGTGCTATGAAATTCTAGCAACCCACTTGCCAAAGGTGATGAAAGAAGCACCCTATAAATTACCTGAAGTGGATGAGGAAATTCATCATGTGTGGAAGAGAAGGGAACCTGTATACTAACTGCCAAGAAGAAAAACTCTATGCTACGATACATTAGAGGAATGCTCTTTTCAATCCGTAATGCATTGTTCATTTCTTCAACTCAAATGACCCAGAAAACATTGAAAACTGAAACTGAAAGACAATTGTTTTCTGAGGCAACCAACAACATCCATATCAGCAAGGGAGATCTTTTTCCATCACTAACACAGAAGAAAACCCCAACAATGATTTGGTAACATGTATGATAGTTATTAATTCAAGAATAGAGAATATACTTTTTGAAAATGGTTCAATGAATTATTTTATATCCCAAAAGTTTAGTAGAATAATCCCAACACCATCACAAGTCATGAAAATAAATAAGTTAGTGAGAACTAAAAATGGGGAAATCATTGCATCTAATGAATATAACTACTCCCCTATCTCAATTTGTGGTTTTTACAACCCATTGAACCTCTTCATATTCCCTATGGTGTCTCTTGATGTAATGATGGGCATGGATTGCCTTTCCCTATATTGAGCCAACATAAATTTCAATGTATGAGAAATCACTGTCCATATGGTAAATCAACCCATGATTTAGTAAAAGTGAAAGGAGGATGGTGAATCTTTTGTAGCACCACAATCTCAAGAATGGATATTACTCTCATATGAGAATGAATATCTTGATCATATCATTGAGTCTATGTAAGAAACCATCCTTGAAGACATGCCTATTGTGAGGGAATTCACTAATGTGTTTCCCGAGGAATTGTCTAGTGTTCCTCCTAGAAGAGATTTTTAACTATCAATTGATCATATACCTGGGGTGCCGGAATTATTGAAGAATATTTATATAATGGATATTATTGAGATTGAGGAACAAAAAATGAACTAAAGATGAATCTATATAAAGGGTTTATAATCCCAAGTACTTCACCATGGGGTGCCCCGATCCTCATCATCATGAAGAATGATGGATCAATACACATTTTCATTAATTATCGTGAGCATAAAAATTCATGATAATGAAAAAGTATCCTATACCCCAAATTGATGACTTGTTCGGTCATCTACATGGAAAAAATACATCTCCAACATGGATTTTTGGTTTGGATATTACCAAGTAAGGGTGAATAAGGAGTATATTCCCAAGACTTCTTCTCATACATGGTATGAGCACTATGAATTCATAGAAATACATTTTGGACTCACTAATGCTCTGACCATCTCCATGGAAAGGATGAAAATAGTCTTTTGAGATTAACTCAACAAATTTATTGTAGTGTTTACAGATGATATTCTAATATACTCCAAAACCATGGAGGATCATGAGGAGCATATAAGAACTGTACTAGAGACCTTTTGAAAGGCGAATCTTTTTGAAACGTACAACATGTGTGAGTTTTGGTGGAAAGAAGTTTCATTATTGGATCATATCATCAATAGAAATGATATATCTATAGATACCTCCAAGACAACTGTAATAAAGACCTGGCTGAGCCCAACATCAGTTACGGATATCTATAGATTCTTGAGGGTAGGAAGATATTTTCACTGATTTATGAGAAATTTCACATGATTATCAAGCCCCCTCACCAAGATTACTTAGAAGGAAGTCAAGTGTTCATGGAGTGATGAAAGTGAAACGATTTTCAAGGAGTTGAAAATGAATCTTATCAATGTGATCATGCTCACAATAACCATAATCGAAGAATTTTTTTGGTACTTAGTGATGCTTTGAAGAAGGGATTGGGATGTGTGTTGATGTAAAATGAATAATTCATTGAATATAATTCTAGGTAATTGAAAATTACTGAGAAAAACTATCAAACACATGGTCTAGAGCTGGGTGCTGTAATATTCTCTTTGAAAATATGGAGACATTACCTATTTGCGGAGAAGTGTGAAACACACACAGATCAAAAAAGACCCTAGTATGTATTCAAATAGTAAGAGTTGAACATGCGCCAATAAAGATGGATAGAGTTGATTAATGACTATTACTACTAAATCCATTACTACCCTCAGAAAGAGAATAGGGTGGATGATGCTCTATGTAGATAAGAAACACTGATTCTATCCTTGATGAGAATTAAAAAAGATCCAATCTTCATAGATTTGATGAATATGGAAATAGGAATCACAAAAAATTGAACATCATAAAACCTTTCACAAATTATTTCTGAACAATATATTTCAAAAAGGTTAAAGGATTCTCTAACCGAAGATGTGATAATTCAGAAGAAAGTGGAAACTATCAAAAAAGTGAAATTATCAGAGATCAATGTTAATGATGAAGGATTTGTAAGATATGGGTCACGATTATGTGTTCCATAAAATATGGAGATAAAGAACTAAATTTTGGATGATGCCCATTGATTGAAGTCTCAATTCACCTAGGAAACAAAAAATATGTATCGAGATTTTTGAGAGTATTATTTGTTGGATAACACCACGGAAAATAGTTTTGTGTTTACATCAATGTACCTCGTATGTCAGCAGGTGAATGATGAGAGGCAGAAGACTAAGTGGATGATGCAACCATTACCTATAGCAACATTTAAATGGGAGAACATCACCATAGTATTTGTCACCATACATCCAAATAAATCAAAAGTCCACAATGCTATCATGGTTGTTATGGATCATCTTACAAAGACTACACAATTTATTGCAATTAGAGAGGATTTTTCATTAGATCAACTATCATAGATATATATCAGAGAAGTGAAAAGGCTTCATGGAGAACCACTATCAATTATACATGATCAAGATCAATGATTCCCTTATATGTTTTGGATGAGTCTTCAACATGATCTGAACACTGAGATGAACATTTGTACGACATATCATTCTCAAACTGTTGTCCAATCTGAGCAGGCAATACCAACACATAAGAAATGATGATAGCATGCTCAATGGACTTCAATGGATTATGGTACCAACATCTTTCCCTAGTTGAGTTCTCTTATAATAAGAGTTTCAACTCAAGCATCCAAATGTCTCCTTATGAAGCCCTTTATTTAAAGAGGTGAAAAACACCGACATGTTGGGATGAAGTTGGGGGGGGGGGGGTGGAAATGATTAGGTCCAAAAATTGGCGAACAAATTGTTTAGATGGTGAAGACCATCAGATAACTCATTAAAGGTGATCAGAGTTGTCAAAAGAGATATGCTGATAATTGTTGATGAGATTAGAAGTTTGATATTGGATACATGGTATTCCTCTTCATATCACCGTGGAATAGAGTTAATATATTTGGGAAGAAGTGAAATCTTAGTCCATGGTAAATCGACACTTTGGAGATCCTTGATCTCATTGGAGTAGTGGCATATCAAATAGTACTCCCACTAAACATATATAAATTACATGATGTATTACATGTATCACTATTGATGATCTACATACCTAAAACATCTCATTTACTCAAAAAAATACATGTTTCAATTGTTGAATGACCTCACATATAAAGACAAGAAGGAAGGGATATTAGATCATAGAGAAAAATTTCTATGAAATAAGACAATTCCCCTCGTCAAGGTGTTGTGGAGAAACCACAAGTTTGAAGAAGAAAACAGGGAATCAGAGGAAGAGATGAAGCAAAGTTACCCACGTCTATTATATTGTGGGAAAATTAAATTTCTATGGATAAATTTCTTAAGCGGGGAATATTGTAACGTCCCAATCTTTTACTAATGAAAACTCATCTTGATCTGATAAAATGTGTTATTATGTAAAATGGTTTTATAAAACATATTCAATTATTTGGTTTTATGTTATTGTAATTTAAAATACTGTTATGAACTATTATTATTGCTAATATAGTTGTCTAACCGTGATCATAATAGTTGTATAAATATAGGGCTTTAACAAATCCAATTTACTCAGAAAAAGGAACTGATTGCCTCATATTGTAGAATTCCTCCATATGAAGACCATTTGTTAGGGCTCAGAAAGGAGGTGGCATCAGTGGTTATTTTCGTTGACCAAGACCAAGCTAAGATTCAACATGTTATGTTTGAATGGAACTACCTATGGGAGATGTTTGAGTTGATAGGGATTACCACAAGAGAAATGTTATTCATACCACCCATTTAGTCAGTCCCCATCACAGACCTTACCCTTAGGTCATATGTGGGTGTAATAAGGGTTTATATAAGAAGAACTTAACACTATTATTATGTGCATTATTGCTTTATAGAATAATTAATATACATTCATTTTACTATTATTACATTGTAAATAGTTTTTAAAGCATGAATAGTATTTTTATATAAAATTCAATTAAGATATCTATTTTTAGAAATTAATGGATTTTTAAATTAATTAATATTTTAATTAAATATTATTACTAATACTATAAATTAAATATAAATTCACATATAATTTTATGTATATAATATTTAATTTTTTTAAGGATTCAAAGTTGTTTTTGTCATAAACCATGAAATTTTGAAAAATATTGTTTTTTATTTACAAGTAAATATTCTCATTTTTAAGAAATTATTTAGATTAAATGAATATTAATTTTAGAATCAGGACATCAAAATTACCCAATGGTTAATCTTCCATAAGTTTTAGTGAAAATCAAATTTTTGGGTAAAATATAATTCCGTTTAAATATATAATGTGTTTTATGACATCATAATAACCCAATACTAATGTAATAAAAAACTATAAATTAGTTTTTTGCAAAATAAACGTTTTATCTTTAAAATATTGTGTTTTTTGGTTTTTTGATTTATTATAAAAAGCCATAGTGGCCCCTCCATGACATATAAAACATTTTAACATTTTGAAATGTTTTCCATGAGAGTGGGACTCACCTCCACATAAGAAATACTAATATTTTAATAAGTTCATCCATTGGACTTATACAATATTGATTCCACTCCACATTTTCAATAACCATTGGATGATATTTTGTTTTTATTAGTTTAATGTGTGTTGTCAAAAAACTAAATAATAAAAAACTCTCTCTCCTTTCCTATATAATATCACTCAATCCCACATTAATCTTCACTAAAACCATTTATATATCAAACAAACACCTACCCTCCTCTCTGTAGAATCATTAAAAGGCCCCCAAGCTCCCAATAGTCCCCTCTCAAGCCTCTCCTACATCTTTGGGATCACACTTCCACGTAAAATATTTTTTCCTTTTCTCATTTTTTCCAACTTTTTATATATTTTTATACCTTTTTGTTTTCAATTACATGTGTTGGGGTATTTTTTCTAACCTCCCCTATACTACAGTCAATATGTTTTAAAGATGATATACCTCTTTATCTCTCATTAATTCCACCCATTCACACCTGTAACAAAATTGAAATTCCATAATGACATTCTCTCTTCTCATTTACATTCATGAAATTATTTTATATTATGCATCTAAATTTCATTACATATGTTGGGAAATGTATCCATATTATAACTATAATTTCCATTTCATATACATATTTTAAGAAACCTTTTTATCTCTCACAAACCATTTTTAGGAATTCTCATTTCACTTTGTTATGCTGTGGAAATTGCACCGTGATTATCTAGGACAAAGTCATTGTGTAGTGAATACAATGCCCATTTATCTATCATGGTTTTTAAGATTTATTCACATTTACATATTGATTATAGAGTTTCATGTATATATTCCACATTACTTTATCATGTAATAAATGATTATGTTTAATGGATCCATGTTATATCATTAATGTGCCACACTTATGCATGAAATAAAATGGTTAAGAAGGGTGTGCCCTGATAACTCTCCAATGCATTGGGTAAAGATTAGTATCAAGATAAATCATTTGAAATGAGGGTTTATTCATGATAATTAAAGTGAAAAGAGGGTTTAATCTTGAAAATTCATGGGCAATGAGGGTTTACATATGCTCCATGTGCAATGAGCCTTGGATCATGCTGATATCATGTTAAATGTTGTCTCCACATTTCCTTGTTATGATAATGATGCTATATCACACCTTTATGATCATGTTTATTTTGTTCTCCATTGATATTCAGATTTCGTAAAATTTACAATATTCTTCATAATATTCTTTTTTACTCCCTTGCTAGGTTTTATAGCCCACCCTTTTCTAATGCATGTCCTTGAGATATACCATGTAATTAAAACTACAAAGGAATGATGTGGTTATGTAAAATAATTTTCCATCAAATATATTGGATTTTATGGACTATGTTTTCATGTAATATTATTAATTTACCACAAGACTAGACCTATCAGTCATTAGATTTCTCTTAAGTGCATGTTTATATAATAAATCTTGTTTTATATGTCTAATAAAGAGCAAGGTTGTTATACCTGGGATTTGTGCTGATGCAATGGCGAGGAGTGATCTCTTATAATACTAGGCAGTTAAGTTCCCATGAGCATAACAAATTCCACCCATTATTTAGAGCTACTGGCAGTTTTGTGCACACTAATTTTTTTTAACATTACCTCATTATGGATCATGTTTTGGTCTTCAAGGATCATAGGATATTGAGGTATCTTGTTTCTTAGCATGATATAAAAATGAAAACATGGAGGAGGATGAAATTTAATTATAAATATGACATTTTGATATCATAAACCATCAGAAAGGGGAATATTGTGGCCAATACCTTATACAAGGGGGTTGTAGAAGGAGGTATTGTAAAAATCTTGCAGACGCTAGGAATGTAGTGAAGGAGTTTTGTAGCCCTGCACTTGGGTGCATGGGTAGACATCGGTAGAGGTTGTTTTTTATATGATGGTGAAGTCTTATAAGATGAAAAAAGTGGAAGAGTCATAGTTGGGATTCTATAAGGGAAAAGTTATGTGTGATTGAGTTGAAAATGGTGGTTCTCTATAGGGATGGTCAGAAGATGGATAGAACCAGTTGCTATTTTATGGGATGCTATTTCATACAGTGACAATGCATTATGGGGTCTAGGTTGGTTTCAAAGATCATGCTTAACGGTACAAAAAGAAGTTTCCATGATTTTATATGGATTGAAAGAGTATATTTAATGTCCTGGGATTAAGTGGGAAGTAGTGGAGTTTTATGACAAATTCTTGTTTTTATAAAAGGTGAAGGATGAGAACAATATTCTACTTGGTTTGGGGAAGCCCTTAGATGTCCATGAGTGAAATTGGGATGAAATACTGATGAATTTTGAATGATGTATACACAAGGATCAAGGAGGCTATGGAATAATATGGGAATTATTCGACCTGCTAACCAACTTGGTCATCTTTTTAGAGATTAATGAGTTTGGAATAGTGAATTCCTTGGGAAATAGGTATGTCGGTGAGGTAGTGCGACTGCATGGAGTTCAAAGATCAATTGTATTGGATCAAGATACATGTTTTTCCTCATGATTCTATAGGGGATTGAATCATGCTTATAGGACTCAATTATGAATTAGTACTATTTCACAACCATAGATAGAAAGGAATATAGATTGGAATAAACAATCACTAGAAGACATGTTGTGAGCATGTGTCTCCGACAATGGTTATTCTTGGGTATGACACTTTCCTATGGTTGAGTTATCTTACAATAGTACATGTCACTCTTCCATTGGAAAGGATCCATGTAAGGCATTGTATGGGAGACTATGTCATTCCATGATGTGCTGGATTGAGGTTGTAGAGAATTTTTTTATTTTCCTCGAGGTTATGTAGGGCATGGCATATAAGATTCAGATCATTCGTGAGACAATGAATACCACACACGACCAGTAGAATTCATATTCTAATCGTAGGAGGAGGACTTTGGAGTTTGAGGTTAGGAACAAAATTTTATTCATGGTTTCCCCTTGATATGGATAGAATAGGTTTGACCGAAGGTGTTTTCCTTCTCCCATGTTCATCAGACCCTTTAAGGTGTTGGGAAGAGTTGAGAACAGGCATACATGTTGTTTTTTCCACCGAATTTGGATATGATCCATGATGTATTTCACATCTATAATCTTCTCTAGTATCTTCATGATGACTGAAATTTTATTGATTGGGGAGATAGGATATAGAATATGATGTCGTGTATGTGGAGTGGCTAATAAAGTTCCAAGGTTATCAGGAGAAGGTGTTCTGTGGAAAAACCATTCCGCTACTTCAGGTGTTGTGGAGGCCTAGTGGCATGGAGGAGAGTACGTGGGAGTGAAAAACACATATACATACCAAGAACCTAGAGTGGTTTTTATTTTTTTATATTTCTTTTTTTATTGTGATGTAATGTATGAACCTTGTTTGTTATGAAATGATTATTTTCCTTGTTCAATGATGTTTGATAATCTATGGAATCATGAATAAGGGATGACCTTAATTCCAAATTGATACATAGTAATTTTGATGGGATTTATATCATGTGAGAAATTCAGTGACACCAATAGTGGATAGTATCATGACATTAAAGAATGATTTCCCCTATTCATGTGTTCAGATAATGTTTTTTGTGCTTGTTTTTTCTGTATTCTGGTCGATTGGGTTAGAAGGTAACGGAGGAAGTGTATAAAATTATGTGTTTTTTCACTCTAGCTTTCGAGCAGTGTAGGGTGGTTATCGTTGAATATTTATGTGTTTTGTTAGAAGCAGTGTTTTATGTGTGGAAATATTCTTGATAGGTATATCACATGGTTGTTTTTCATACTCACAAAATTATAGGATAATTTTGGATTCTCAATAATGATAATAGTTTGAGAAGTATATGATGTAATGGAATGAACCTCACCAGTCCATTACATTGTGAAAATACGGTGTTTGAGGAGTTTTTGAAGGCAACATTGACTCATTTTAATAGCTTTATAACAATCTATTTTTTCGAAAGGTAGATTACCTAATGGTGGGTCAGACCAGTGAGTCACAATGGTTACTCCCACTGGTATGCGGTGATTGTAGGTCAAGATAGTGAGTCACTATGGTGACTCCCAATAGAGAGTCTTCAACCAGTAGCCCATAACGGTTACTTATAGATGGTCGATTTCTATCAATGACTCGTGAAGGTTACACATAAAATGGTGAATCGAAAATGTGACTCGTGATGGTGATTCATCTAATGGTGACTCATGACAGTGACTCATCCAATGGTGACTCGCGGCGGTGAATCATCTAGCGGTGACTTGTGATGGTGAATCATCCCACGGTGAGTCATCCAATAGTGACTCATCCAATGGTTACTTGACCAAGGGAGAGTTTCCATATAGTAGGTCACTTGATGGTGAGTAGTCCAATGGTAGTTCATGTACTGGTGAGTTATTTTGAATAGTTGATCAAAATGTTAATTTTGTCAATTTTATCCAATATCGTCTATTTAAGGATTGTATTGAATTAAAAAGAATTTGATACCATATATAAATTAATTTTAGTGAGTTTCGAATGTTATTGATCATATAATTATATTATTAAATGTCACAAATAATTATAAACTATGGAACTACATGTTGTTTGTCATGTTATGATTTTAAGGGATTTCAAAAACTATTTTTCTTGTTGATATATGATATGGGAATTTTAGAGTTGGCATCATATCTTCTATATGTGTTTCCATTTTCTCTTTAAATGGGAAATTCCCCAAAACCTAACTTACTTAAGGATCCATTCATTTTTTTTCTTGGTTTATTGCATTTCATGAAGAAGTATTTCAACTATATGAGTACCCCCTTCTTATGCTCAATAAGGAATTGATGATCATAGGTTCTTCCAGGTACAGATCCCATAGTCACTGTTACTTTTGTCTCATGTGGGGTGTATGTATGAATGTATCTCTAGTGAATAAATCATAATTACATAGAAATAAATATGGTTAATTATCTTTAATATCAATATAAAGGGCCTGGGAAAAAACAAACCATGCTCATGTTTTATTATTATTATTTTATTTATATTGTGTCACTTTTTGATGTAATCACCCAGTGAAAATCATTGTCATTGGTTGTATTTTTTATTTCACTTGTGATGTCTTGTATATTCATTTTTTATGGTATTATGTTGAATGATTGTAAATTTTAAAATATGATTAGCCACATAAACATTCTTAAATAAATGGATCTATCAGGATTGAACATTCTCTATGACAACCCCTAAATTTTCAAATCAGAATTAAAGAATCAGTGTGTGCTATCTCTAAATACACCATGCTTTGTTTTTTGTGGTTGTATTCTATATATGGTTTTGTTCTGTCTTGTGCCTTCTTTTGGTTGTGTGGTGCTTTAGTTGAGAGTGAATCTATGTGTTTAATGTGGTTCAGGTTGTTTGAGTGGTGTAATTGAATCCCATGTTGAGAGATTGATTGTTTAGCGGGTTGATAGGATGTGTTGGGCTGTGGGTTTCTCTATCCGAACATTGTATTCCCATTCCATATTTTCATTATAATATATTCAATAATGTTTTTACTATTCAATAATGATTTAGAAAAATCTTTTAACCATATTTTTCATTATATCGAAAAATTATTATAGAATATTATTCTTATTTTATAAAGGATGTTCATTTTAATGATTTTGTGAAAGAAATATATATTTTTGACAATAATAATTCAAATATATTTTCTTACAATCATTAATTTTAATTTTATCAAATATTCTATTACAAATTTCCATGATTATTTTAAAATAAAAATTTTCCCCAGATTTTCAATAGATTTTATGATATAAAATATATTTTAAAAAAATGATATGTCTATTTTCATGAAGAAAGGTTCCACTATTATTATTGGGAAATTTTAATATATGAAACACCATTTAATGTAATTGAATACATTAACCAAGGGAACCATATAAATTATTTCTCTAGATAATTTAATGTTATATTTTTTATTTTTTATTTTTTTCTACATGATTCAATATTGTTAATTGTTCATTTATTACTAGTTTTAAAAATGAATTCTATTGATCAAAAAAATATAATGAATTCTTCTTATGTGAAAGATTATGGTGAAGCCACATTACATATATTCCATTGATTCATCAATAGTTATTATTAAAAATAATATAAAGATATAATATTAAATTTTAATGTAGTTTATAGATTCCCATTTATTAATAATGACACCCTTGTTTAGAGGCCTTGAATATATGATTAATGATAACATATTTGAGAGACCTTAATCATGAATTTGAAAAAATTTGTATTCCCTTTATATAAAATTAAGATTCCATTATCTATTTAACCACTATATTCCTATTACAAGTGTATCTATTATAACAATCAATTTTTTAAATGGAATATGTTTTGATTATCTAATTATACATATTAATTATTGTTTATATACTTATGATAAACTCTATCATATATAACCGATTATGATAATCATTAATTAGCCTTTATTTAATTTCCTTTCAATGAGATATGAATAAATATATAATGAATGATTTAAATGATGCAAAAATGTTTCTTATGAAATTTATTTATATTTACAATGTATTATGTGAATCATGTATGTTAAGAGTTTTCCATGATTTCATTTAATTATTGAACTAACGTGGTGAAATATCATATATCACTCACCATTATAATAATGTAAACAACAAATCTAGGTTTCTTTATCCATAGTGATGTATTTTTTTTAATAAAAATGATTATTAGGAACTATTACACTAGAAGATAAATAAACCTATAAAAATTGTAAATTATTAAATCCCTTTATGTTATTTGACTATAATTACGATTATATTTATTTTAATTAAATTTGACAATATTCATTATTATTATGAAATAGTGTATTAGTTTTTAATCTTTAGAGACTGTTCTTAGGTGAAGGAGAAGTCTCAAAACTCATACTCAATGTTGGGATTAAATTATTATGAAATCCAATACCATGAGTGTTATAACATATAAAATCATTACAATATTATGAAATATTGGTATTATTATAGATATTAAACTTTCTTATATGTAGTATCTTGTTGGACCACAATATTATTAAAATATATTGGGTCAGATCATGAGATATAATACACCAATTTTTAATGGAACTTCTACTACATTAGTAGATGAATAATGAATTGCGCCCCATGGAAATAAATTTCTATCCATAGGATGTAATAATTGAGATAAATTTATTAATGTTATATATTTTTAAAATGTTAACGTTGGTCAATGTTGTTCATTGATTGTGGTCAATAAAGATAACGATAAAATAAAATTTACTAAATAGAGAAATTGTAATGTTATACACATTGAATAATGCATTCCTTTAGAATAAATTAATATAATAAACAGGATGAGACAAAAATATATAAGAGGGATGATGAATGCATAATAAATTATGAGGATAAAATTAAATTATTATCTTGGTACACTATAGACAACATATGTAATCATGATAGAAATATTTCTAGTATCATTGCTTTTATTAGGATATGTCTCATATGAGAATTTGTTTCTCCATGTTCTTCAACCTGTGGTGATATATTGTCATGTAAAATTGATTCAATGAAATAATTTTGTAGGTCTTATATCTTCAAGGGAAATCATGATAAATATGAAATGATGAGAAATAAAATAAAATCAATGTGTTAAATAATATGAAAGGGTGAATTTTATTCCCATAATGTGAATTTATTTATAAAAACACCCATGTTAATAATTATTGGCTAAAAAAGACTATTTTAAATTTGGAAAAAAGAAATTCAGAAGGAATTAATATTGATGAAAAAAATAACACATACCCATATATTTACTCAGCTTTATGATATAGAAAATTATTAATGTAATTTCACAATTGTCTAGGGAACATATTGTACTAGAGGAATTGATGAAAATGCTATGATTATGTTATTACTACACATTAGGATAAAGTTACTATAGTTGTGGTGGTAGTTACATTAATTGTAACCTCAAATATGGTTAATGCTTAATTTGAGTCTGAATCATATCATTGTTGTACATATTCCATTATCTTTATGAAAATTAGATATTTCCCTTGAACCTTTAGAAGTGATATGTCAATAATAAATAATAGTGGAAATATTGTAACAATAATGACATTCTAGATAATTTTACTTATGACACATATAGATAAATTGATTGAAAATTTAGTTATTATTTTGATGGATAACATTGATAATATCATTTGTATGGATTTACATTCAATTTATAACAAAAAATTATTACCAAGAGCATGAAGTTACTAAATATTTATAGTCTTGTTGAATAATAACATACATTAAAAGGGGAGGCTATATCATCTGAATCATGTATTGAACCATCCTCAAGTAGATTTTATTAATTACATTCTTTCATAAGAAGTGAATATATAAAATATACATGAAAATGGTAACTTTATAATAGAGTATGTATCTATTTTTCATGAATACATTAATGTGATTCCCCAAAACTACCAAGAGATCAACCAATTCATGATATCAAGATTTATATTTACATCATATATGTACTCCATATCTAATATTCCCTATAATATGGACATATTAAAATTCGTTGAACTAATTAAAAAAATAACAAAAATTGTGTGATGAGCGATTTATATTCCCTAGTGTGTCCCCACAAGACCCATTTCAATGTTTGTTATGATAAAAGATTGTTATATGATGTTGTGTATCGAATATGGGGAAATAAATGATAGTAATACCATGAAATATTATCTAATACACCCGATTGATTAAAATATTTCTGAACATCACATATTTCAATTATTTTTGATAGATTGGTCTTTGTTCTAGGTGTCATCAACATTGAGAAAATAAATAAAATATTATGAAGGTGACATTTCAAAAGAGGTATGGAAATGGAAAATTTACAGTAATGACCATTGTATTGAATAACCAACACTCTATTATTATAAATTTCGTAAATTTATTAATAATGGATTGTATCAAAAATTGCATTTGTGTATTTATTATTGATATCATTGTGTACTCTAAAAGTTATTACGAGAATACAAGTTATTTTAATTTATCTCATAAGAATTTTATAGAAAATGTGTTATTTGGAAAATTTATAAAATATTATTTTGGAATCATGATGATTATCTTTAATTTTAATTATCTCTATATATTGAATACATGTTGATACTTCAATGAAAAAATTAGTGATTGAAAATTACAATTCCAACGAATTTTATTGTGGTATGTTGTTTATTGGGGTTAACATGTTTTTTTCTGATGATTATGTATAAATGTTTCTCAATAATCAATCATGTTTACAATGTTGACATATAATGGAAATATGTTCATATTTCTAGAAGAATTTAAATAATACATTCAATAATTTATGTGGATATCGTTCAATGAACCGTTACTAATGTTATGGTCAGAAATTAATGTATTTAGGATATATAGTGATTATTACAATGTGGGACATGAATAATTAATTACATATAAATATTGAGTTATTACATATGTTTCAATGTAGTTATATATCCATGAATAGAAATATACAACACATGATCCTTATTATATATCCATAATAATTATATTAATGATATAGAGGAATTTCTTTCATTATAAAAAATGATAAAAATATATAGATCAAATTTTTTTGAAATACATCATCCCCAAAAAATATCAATGTGTGGAAAATTATTTCTATACAATTTCACAAGGTATGTGATTTTCCAATACACTACCACCATTGTATTGATAATATGGTTCTTTATTCATTGAATATAAATTATCATGGATTCTAGACTAATATAATTATTGAAAAAGATTCCATATTAATTTATTTAGTAAATATGCATATGGGAATCCTTGTAGAAGAGGAGGGATTACATATATTCCTAATTTTTTACAAACAATTATTATTTGTGAAAATCAAAATATAGTAGCTTGATAATGGTAGTATTAAAAAAATTAAGGAATTGATTTTTGGGGTATTTTTAGATATTATCATCCAAATGGTATATTGCTATTTGGATAGGGGTTTAACCATCACAAATTTTAAATTATTATTATATGATTAAGATGATATATCAAATTGATATATAAACAAATTTATCAAAAAACAAATTATTATTTTAAAGAAAATTTTTCATGGGATAGAATGAAATAGAAAAATTAAATATTATATATCATGATGCATAGTTTGGAAATAGGTAAAGGATGGGATACAATATCCTAAATGAGACATAAAACCACTATCTAGAAATGAAGTGGTATTAATTTTGAGATATTTCTTATATTTCCAATGAAATTGAGATATAATTATTCAATATGGGTTATTATTTATTAATATACAATTCGAAACATATATTCATTATAATAGAAGATCTATCTCTTGAACGACTCTTTTGTATCAATACTATTGATGTTGTGAGGCATCCTTTTTCACCTCATTTGATTGTATCTGATCATAATGAATTTATTTTAAAAATTACAGGACATTATTTCATACGGATACTAACACCGATGTACATTTGTGCACAATATTTCATCTGTAGATATATGGATAGTCGAATTTTTTTTTCAGATATTTAATGATAGATTTAGTTTATGTTCTCTTAATATTCAAGGTATGTGGGGTGGATATTCAACATTGGTTTCATTTAAATTACAAAACAATATATCTCATTTGTGCATTAAATGTCCCCTTATGAATCATTTTATTGAAAATTACATTATACAAAAAATGATTTCCATGAAGATGTGAAAAGGAATATGTTTGGCCTCGAACCTATTATGGAGACAAAAAGTAATGTAAAAACTATTTTAGACTATATAATGATATCTTAGTATAGGAAATGTATCTATAGAGATAACTTAAAGAGTTATTTAGATTACCATGTTAGAGAACATTTTTTATTTAATGTAACTCTATTTAATGATGTGATATGATTTTAAATTAAATGGAAAATTATTCCTAGGTACCTTATGAAATTTTAACTTTTAGAACGAATTTGAGATGCAACATAACAATGAAAAATTCAACATTTCCTACATAACGATCATGATGTGTTTTATGTTTAATTTTTAATGATTTATATGCTATAACCATCACATTTTTACACCATCGTTGAGATGTAGATTTAATATAATATTTTTTAATTTGAATATCTAATCAAGATTTTTTAAAATAGGTTACATGGGTTAGAGGGTAGAAAAAATTGATTAGTGCAGGTTATTTATAGAAGTTAAAAAATATAAAAGAGAAAAACTATTTTTAGTAATTTCATGATGAAAAAATACAAACTTCACATATTGTGGTTATAATACATATAATTTGAGGAATAAAATCATCATGGTGTAAAACATTATACCCAAGATTCAATTATTTTATGAAATTTCGCCTATCAAAATAACTATAAGTTCAAAATAATATTTTTTTATCAAGACCTAGACTATAAAATAAATAATTTAAAAAATATTATTTGATTAAATTAAAATAATTTTCTCATTAATCATTTAATTTTTATAAAAATATTATTTTTTGTGATTTTTTTAGAAATATTTGACTACATAATTGAATAGTGAGAAATATAAATTTAACAAAACTACAATTTTTATGAAATTATAATTATTTAAGGATAAAATTAACATTTAGGGAATAATTTTTATATAATATAATATTATAATTAATATAATTCATATAAAGAAATAGTTTCAAATTTATAATTATTTGTGTTACATTATAGAAGTCATTATATTAGTTTGGTTAAAATAAAAAAAATTATTTATTTTTTATTAATGCTTTTATAATGTTAATTTTAGTTATATTAAAGATTAAAATAAAAATATTACTCAGTTTGATTATGAAATTATAATTAATTCAATGTTTTTCAACATTATAATTCATTTTCATCTAAAATAAACTTTATACATAAAAATTAATTTTCCATCGAAACTATTTTTCATCATAGTTTGAGGGTTTTTTATTAAAAAAAATTCATCCAAATATAAAAATTATATCGTATAATATGAAATATATATAAACACATGTCATGTAAAAATTTTAAAATGGGTCAAATTTCATTTTACATCATTGTTAATAGTAACATTTGTAAAAAATCAATTATTATGGTAAAATATAAAAGGGGTTAATGCATTTAAATCAAAATGATAAGGGTTATAAATAAAAAAAGTTTGAATAATGGGAGTTTTATAGTCACATTTATACCCGATATATTATTTAATTCAACTATAATTTACTTTTACTGTATATTTTATTACATTAATATATTTTAATATATTTAACAATTGTATGTGTGTCCTCCCCCACAATTATAAAAGAGATCATTATATCATATCTTATTCAAAAAAAAAAGATTCTAATGTATTAAAAAAGACCCATCAATATGATCTCACTTATTCCATAAAAAATTCTTATATGTCCTTAAATAATCACAATACCATCCTAATAATGATAAAGGTGTAAACTATATGATGTTCTTCGTAGATGATGTATTTCACGAAGAAGTGTCTTTTTATTTTTATTTCATGTATTTCATCCATTAAAACACTTCTAACCATTGTGATATATTAACATCATCATATAAAATATTTTTTTTTATAAAATAACATAATTTCATCCTAATATCAATCTAATAAAAAATGATAACATCACTTTTTTGTAAGAATGACCTACTGTATCCCAATTTCGATGTCATTTTTCCATTAAAAATTTATAGGATTGTTGATAAATATAAACGTAATTAATATGTATGAATTCTAAATAATAAATATTTTTTTAATGTAATATATCAATTACCTCCAAATACTATGATTTATGAAAAATTGGTAAATTATATTGTGTGTACATATACTCTACCAGTTCCACAAAGTGATGTTGGTCATTTTTTGTGTCCACCTTTCATTAAAAATAAAAAAATGTGTCAAATGAATATATATGATATTTATACCATTTCTAAAAAAAGAAAATTATATAAATATTTGAAATATTCAAGGACTATAAATACCAAGTTGAATCATAAATGAAAAATCAAACATGTAATAGTAATGAATAATGATTATAATAATAAATTATTAGAAATGGACATTGGAATGTTTTAGGTAGAACATATATCATATTTTTATTATTTACTTTATTCTTTTATTAAATTATAACATATAAAAAGTTATTATAAAAGTTTTCTAGAATAACATTATTGAATTTAGAACATGAGGTATGTGATTTCTATAACTATTTCATTTTATTTTGAGATTGATAAGTAAATATTTCCTTCTGAAAAATTATATAGTGATAATATTTTTACTAAATTTATTTTCTTATAATCATATTAGGTGGTGATTTATATGATTATTTCCCACTTATTAGCTAAATATTTCAAGATTCAACATGTATGTAACATATAAGAGTCATTGTTTTTGAAAATATTGTTTTGATGGTTTCCTTCTAACATTTATATATACAAGTCAGATTTTAACAAAAATAATTTAATAAGTTTTTATATTCCTTATGAATTAACTAATTTGATTACCACCAATGTATTATTTTTTATAAAACTATTTTAAGGAAGTAATTTTATAATTGTTTTAGTGACATACTTTTTACTGAAGGTGTGAAAAAATTAATTATTTTAAAATAAACTATTTGATAGAATTATACATTCATGATTTCTATTCATCAGAATTATGATTCACTAACATTTCAAAATGTGTATTTTTAATTAAAAAAAATTTCAATTATTTTATGAAATTTTAGATTATAAATATTAGATTTAAAATTTAAATTGTATTTTTTAAATTTAAATGTTCCAATGATCATTTTATGAAATTTTAATCCAATAAAATAACCATTGATGTTACTAGGGATATAATCCAATCATTCCACCATTATTCTTTCATTATGTGTGTATTAATAGTTATGGTGAAATATTTTTTTCCATAATGCTTATTAATTGGGGATAATTATTGATTTTTAAGAAATGTTGGTAATGAATTGTTTTGATAATTCAAAATTGGAGGATTAATAGAATATAAATGTGATGGGTGGCGCAAGATTATATATATCTTTTAAATTTATTTAAATGTATCATGAGACAAAAAAATAGCGAGTCAATGTTTTTTGGGTATTTTTTCACCTAATAATTTATCAATAAGGATGTCATGGTTAAGATGCCCATATGGTATGAATCCAGATATGGTTTTCGAGGGGGATTTATCATGAATGCCTAAATTAATAATTTTTTTATAGGTAAATTACTTTCCTTTATACATTTAATTTAAATGATGAAATTAGATGTAGAAGTTCATTAATCTAAAGTTGATTATTGAATAATATAAGATTTTATTATCCGCATTTCCATATTTAAAATTCCTTATATATAAATGATAAAATTAATTATATGTAACCCTTACTGAGAATATGATATCATCATTTATTTTTATTACATTCCCTAGGATATAGAGAAAGATATGATGAATAGTTTCAATGATCCATGAATGTTTATATATATATATATTTCAAATTCAATATGTGAATCATGATTGTATCTTGATTTCCAGGATTGCTGAAATAATTGAACCGTCATGGAGTGATCACCATTATCTTATCTTAATGTAATAAATTAAAAAATTATACTGTGGTGATGTATTTAAGGAGTTATGTTGGGAAATAATAACTAATTCTGTAGAATTATTTTTAAATGAATTTTCGTTAACCAATAACTGTAGTTGTCCATAGGTAATGAAATAGTCTAAATATATGAGAACACAACCTAATAGAGACTTATTCCCATTACAATATACATCGTGGTCTTTTCCTAGTTATAATAATGGAATTTTTGAATATGATATGATTCATTAAATTATATTTTAAAATTATATATTTGAATCCAGATTCCCTTTTATTGGAATACTAGTTCTTACTAACCCGGTCATAACAAAAGGGATCCCTGAGAAGCCAAAAATAAAGATATGAAAATAGGACTCCAATAACTGAATTCATTATGTCTTAAATATATTCATATATAATAACAATGAAATAACTACATAATTATTTTGAGTATGGATTTATATGAATCTTTTGAAGTTATAAATGAATTGAAACTAAATTCTATTTTCCATATGTCACACATTGAGAATTTTTCGTAATGTTTGTTACCATGTAGTATACACCATACATACTCTATGTTAATGTATTAGTAATTTCATGAGTCATATTTCACTATAGTAACATTTAAAAATAACATTATTTATGAGTAAATATACTTTTAGAAGAAATAATTCATAAAATTCATAAAAACTATCAGTTCATTTTTATGTTTAATGGTAGGGTCTATGTATTCGTAGTGGCCAAATAAAGGTCATAAAATTTAAATTCAGAATATTATATTTCCTAACTACATGTTGTTGATACCTAGATGATGGATATATGTTATGTAATCATTAATTACTATTCAATTGATTGAAATGGTAAACTAATCAAGGAAGAAGCTGATGAATCATAAAACTAATTTTTTATAGTTTACTATAGTTAACACCTAAAAAGATAGAACAAATTTTGAGGTGATTGAAACATTAAATTCATAAATTTATTTCTTTGTATATTCATATTTATTTATATATCATCACAATATACCAAAAAACTATAATGGATTACTATTAATGAAAAAAGGATACATAAACAATTGGTATATAAAAGGCCTACATCTTATCCCATTAAGTTATTCAAAACTAGTGCCATTCTGAAAAATATCATTCATAAAACCATTAGTCATATACTATGGAAATTAAAAACAAAATAATGGTGAGTTCAGATATTTAGTATCAGGAAATAAGCTAGATTACAAGGATAATTTAATAAAAAATACTATGAAACAATATGATATAATGACCATTCATTTTGAAAAAATACACTTTTAAAAATTCCTTGATCATAATAAATAAAAATTTAAAAGTATTTGTAAATTCAGAAGTCATTAATCATTATTGAGTTATGGTTCATGAACCATGATAACATAAAATATGCATATTACCATGAAATAAATAGTGTATTGAAGGGTGAGATAATTATAATCATAGAAAACTTATGTCATTGAATACCTCCTCTAGTGAATTATGGTTTCTTATGCACCGTCAACATTATCCTCCCAGCTATAGTAGTGGTTTTTTATAGAAGATTCAATATCTAGATCATATTTGGAATATCTGTAGTTATCTTTATTCTCCAATATTATTTAAAGGTTCTATGAATTCATTCATCTATTATAGGTCATTTGAGGGAGTAGCTGAGTGCTTCCTTTATTTTCATCCACCATGGTTACCTTCATCCCAGGTTCCGGTACATATATGGGAATCCCCAACTTTAATTTTTTTTAGATTGGTTGATCATTATAAAGAATTCTCTAGTGATAATAAAATACTATGATGTTTCATGACGTCGAATAGATTACTTTTTGAGATGATTTTGGTTGCTTGGTGATGATTTTATTTCAGGTGATAATATTTTGGTGTGAGAGTTTTTGTGACATGAATGAAGAATATCAATGTTTGTATGAGTAATTGTGGGTTGGGAAATAAGAACATTGGTGGATTTTATATAGAAGTTAATTCTTATAATGTCTCCATCGGAGGTATATTATATAGTTAGATCTGTTTTGGTTATTTATTGCATGGTTCTGATGTGACTTATACATTTTTTGGGACCATTTTCTCAATAGTGAAACACATGTCTTTGGGAGTATTATATGTATGGACTGTGTTATATCTTATTATATATATTTTTTGTTGGAAATCCATGAATGAGGGATGGGTGTGATGTAACCCATCATCCATCCATATATCCACTTTTGGTAGGATGGATTGGGGCCCAACAAATGATTTTTATTAATTACATATTTCCCATTTATTGTTTCATCTGGTTGATAGTGAATTAATATTAAAAAAATCATTATCTAGAGGGAGGTTGAAAAGAGTGATTGTGGTGTTGGAAAAAATCATTTGGTCCGCTCTCTATATGTTTTTATATAATAGTGGGTTTTCATCATTATTGTGTATTTCTATCATGTTGAAACAACATAGAATAGAGGGAATGTGGGAAATCAGTGTTTAAATATATTTCAGGGGAAAATGGCATCTCAACATTATCAAATATTGAATATTACAAACCTTTGAACACTCAAGATCATTATTTCCTTCAGGTTTTAATTTTTTGGAGTAATTTTTTAATATATTTGTTATTTTTTCCCACATTACCTAGTTTTGAACATAGGTATTATTTTTTATGTTCATAAAATTTGGATTCACCCTCAACCTAGTTAAAAAAACTCAATGAAACCCTGAAATTAATAATCTACCTACTTAGATATAAAAACCACTAGTGTTAGTTCACCATTCCTAAGATAATATATAAAACCCCATCTTTTTTAATTGGGATAACTTCATGTGTACCCTTATTTTGGAACTGGATAACCCTTCATGTACTCTTTGAGATCATAAAACATTAATCATTTTATAATTTATGAGGCATTAATAATAGATACACCCATTATATAATCATAACCAATTAATTTATATCTTAAAAGAACATGAAAATATTTATCATTTAGTATAATATCTTCCTTAGAAATGAAACTGATTTTTATCCATATTTCATCATTATAACCATAAATAATCCACAAATATAGTAAGGACAGTATCATGGAATTATGTCATCAATGGGTCATAGGTATCATCAATGGATGTTATCATAAATGAAAAATAACATTAAGATATTATTGGTACATTTATTAAGGAATATATCATTTTTATTATTAAATATCATATATAAAATCTAAAACATTACAATGGAATGAGAAAAACATTTAAATGAAAATTTAAATTGAATCTTGCAGTGGATTATTCATTGAATGTAGTATTCAGGATGGTGGGATAACTAATTCATATATAGTATGTTAAAACAAATATTGTATTAAGAAATTTTGTGTATCAACATAAAAAAGAATATATATTATTAATGGATATATTTTTACATAATAAAATTTCCTTGTTTTATATGAATATAATCAAATAGAATAAATTTTATATTTTATGATAAATTTTTACATTATATTTTGGGATGAAATTTTATAACAAGTAACTATAAAAGGATTGAGAACATTTTCTATAAAGCTAACTAAATAATATTCATTTTTTAAATAATGATATATAAATTCTACAAAAAATACTATTATTTATAAAAATTTTAAAATATGAAGGATAAGAGATAATAAATTAAATAAAATATTAAAATTTGGATCTTGTTGATAATCCACCCATTCCCCACTCATATACACTCTATAATGATAATCCAAAATTTTCTTCCATCTCCCATAACTAAATATGCTCCATGTTTTCTCCAATGGTGTATCCAAGTACCTCAGGTTTCCACTTCTTTGATTTTGGAATAAAATCATTAAGGTAAAGGAGATTCTCATCTTCTTGTTTTTCATTCCAGTGCCTCCATTTGTGGGTGTAAATATTAGAAATTATTAATTATTTTCAATAATTTTTTTAATTAATCTATATAAAAAATTATTTTTCATTAGTTTTAGTGTATTTCCATAAAATAATTCCATTTTCATAATCCAAAATGTATACAATTATACTAAAAAATATTTTCCATGTAAATCCCAAGTTCTCTTTTTTTATCCAAATAGCCATTTTTTATATCATATAAATGAAAATATGATATGTTTCCAAACACTTTTAATATTATATTTAGTTAATTTTTTTTTATCATTGTGATACCTCCATTACCTCCCATTATGTGATTTATTATTTATTTTTTTCTGCACTCATCATGTCGAATTTTATTAATGTAAATTCCCATCTTATCCATTTTCATCCATGAACCCATTTTTTATACTACTTATAATTTTCAATCTAAATTCATATCATACACTTTATATGTTATCATTACATCCCAATTAGTTTTTTATCATTTGGAGGGCTCTATTACCCCCATCTATTCTTTTTTTTCATCAATGCTATGTATTTTCATGAGGATGTAATTTAGTAATGTATTTTCTCATCTTCCCCTTTTTCATCCATGTACCCCATTTTTATATTACATACAAATGAAAATAAAATATATTATCTTGCAATTTTTATGATATAAATACTTCCAATTAAGATTTTTATCAATGGTAGACCTCAAATACATCCAATTATTCCATTTATTATTCAACATTATAAATCATTATTTGTAAAGAGAATTTTTAAGGGAATTCTCCTATTATGCATTTTTCATTAAAAAAACTTTCTTTTTTGAGACATATAAATGTAAAATGGTCTTTATTATTATACACTTTTTATATACCCTCATTTTCAAAAATAGTTTTTTAATGATTTAATACTTTCACTCCCTCCTGAATTCCATTTTCATATGACACAATGTATAGTATCATTAAATAAATTTTTCATCATAAAACATATAGTCCCAATATGAGAAACTCTCATATTATGATTAAACAAATAAATTCCATGACTATTCACCAAAATTTCAAATTGTTTATTGATTTAAAGATTTACATATATGAAACCCATATTTATTTTTAATGTTTTAAATATGGTGTTATTTTAATGTATTCAAGTCATTGTTTGCAATGGTTTTGATTTAACAGTTGTCACTACTATGATTGCTTTGGTGGTAAAACCATTAATCTATAATGGTATAGTTACAGAACATGATGTATTATGATGATATTTAGTGTTAAAACATTCAACTATGATTGGATTGGGAGTGATCCTTAACAAAAATGATTTTATTGGAGTTAAAAATTTCCATTATGGTAGACTTGGGAGTCCAACATAACAACTATTACTATTTGGGGAGTAATTTCATTCCACAATGATAGTCTTGCGAATTATCACTAGATAATATGATGGGTTTGGGAGTAAACACAATCATTTATGATACTATTTATAGTGAAACTTTAGTAATGTGTTTTTTTGATGAGTTAAACCATTCCACTATGACACTCTTTAAAGAGATCCACGACTACTAAAGAAAAGAATTTCTTGGGTTATGTGTATTCCACACCTTTATTTCTTATGAAAATTTTATTCTCCTTTAGATATTGTTCCCTTATTATTTATATATTGTGAAATACCAAGATTTGTTACATATGATTATAAATGACATAATTTTATGTTGCATCAACATTATGGTGTTACGATTCATGTTCAATATTTTATGATATTATTATTTTTCATCTTATCATACATTATTTATATTCCCCTTTGCCACATTTTGTATGTTTACATTGTTCATTCCATGGATTGTTTTTATAATAATAAATTTATTTTAATGTATGTACCTTGGAAATTACATTATGATTAATTTCCTAGGATTTAGTTATAATTAATTATCCGAAATGTTTTTAATTATTTTAATGTTTGTGTTATCAATATATAATTATGTAATGTGTGCCTAATTTTTAAGACAATAACCCTAAAATTACACATCATTTTTGTAAATTTAATTCATCATCAATTAATTTTGTAAATGTTAATAATTTAAATGGAGGGTCTTCTGAGTTTCTATCAATGTAAATTTTTTTATTTGTGAAAATTTTGAATATTAAAAATTATTAGAAACCCATAGGATAAGTATAAATATTGGGAAAACGATCTACTATTTTGGTGGATATTATTTTGTAATATTATAAAAAATAAATCCCTATTTGGATACAATATGATGATGTGCTCTAGCATATATTTACTTTGGGGTAACACCCAATAATTTTTTGTCATGATAGACTCAATCAAGAACTAGTGAACATTAACGCGGCTTGATACATATATAGTTTGAAACACTCGGTGGGTGGGGTGTATACTTGGGATAATAATAAACATTAAAAACCCACTATGAAGGATATAAGGTTATATAAAACACTTTTTCAGAATAAAATATATTATCCCTAAAGGAATATATTAGAAACATTTAATATTGCAGTTTCCTTTAGAAAAAAATTTATATTATTGTCAATAGTGACTAGTCTTTCAGTTTTGTTTTCCTCTAACCGAAAAAATTGGAGAGAAATTATGCAATTTATGAAAAAATGGATTTACTGGAAATAAAATTAATGACAACCATACAAATATGGTTGCATCTGAAGTAATGAATCTTAATTTTATATCAAACTCTATATCACGTATTACGATTCACCATTAGAACATAAATAAATTTGAAAAAATATCAAATAAGAAAATTTTGAATTTTTTTTGGGAAGTTACATATCATTTTAATTAATGGCATTGATCAATAATAGAATACTACAAGGATAAAATTTCATTATATGGGGAAGAATATAGAAACCCAAAAAATAATAATATTTTATTATTGGATCTCATTCCTCCCGATAACGTTTTATTAATATTAAAAAAATATAATCACATGGATAGTATTTTATTTTTCAGTAGATCATTTTAAACAAAATGTTGAGATGAATGTTTAAAACCAATACTATTAAAAGGATTGGGAACATATACTACAAAACTATCAATAAATTATTCAATTATTTATGAATGTTACATTATTTCTAAGAAATATTATTATTATTCAATATATTACAACAGAAAGTTTAACATAGAATAAATAATGTATAATATAAAAAATATGGGCCACCATGATCCCCTAAATTCAACAGTCCCACGAAAAAAGTCATAGAAAATAAATCGAGAGTTAGTAATACAATATTTTTTATGAAAATTATTTATACCATTTATAAAAATAATGCGACTTATAATGTCTATGAATTCTAGAATATTTATAGGAAAATATTATCATATACATTTATTTTTTTCAAAAAATATATCTGGTCTAAATTATGATCATTGTTCAATATAAACATTGGTCATTATTTTTTTAGCTATATATAGGCATTTAAAATTATTTTTTTGATATTTTAATCATATTATAAAATAATATAATTTTAAAACAAAAAAAAATATATTAATTTATTTATTCTGGATATTTATTTTAAAAATATTTCACTACATAATATTTTCAAATTCTATCTAACTATTAATATATTTTAATTAATTCCAATGTAATGTTTATAATGGTTAAAATGATTATTACTCTATTAAAATTTAAATTTACATGAATATTATTATTAATTTAATAATTAAAATTGTACTAGTTATAGAGTGATTTAAATTATTTTTTTATTTTTTTTCCCCAAAACAAAAAAAATCATCTTTTGGTATGTGTTTGGAAATTTCCTGAAAAATATAAAATTTTAGTAACAATGTCAAAATTGTCTCCTTAAAGATTATTTTTACTTTAAGAAATCATTAATATGTAATAATTAATAAAATATGAATTATTTTATTTAATAAACATTGAATTTAATAAATATAAAACTTATTTTAATAACATTATTTTTACTTTACAGAATTATAAATTCATTTTCGATCCAAAAAGTGTAATTTTAAAGGTAAGATTCATTTTTTCTGTATATTAATTGGGTGTTATGGATTTCATGTTATAGTTAGGATAGAATTGAGAATCCACCCACCCTATTCCCAATATATAAAGGTAATTAAAATGGGTTTTAATTAATTTTAATAACATATTGTTAGATTATATAATAAAATAACCTAGATTTAATCCATTGAAACCCCCCACTCATTATTTATAAGTACCACCCTCTCTATAATCATATACACTCAAAATTGATAAGATACTGTATTATGAAATTTACCCTCTCTAAATATCTCTAAGGAATCAAATAATTTTCATAAATATCCTATGATTTTCCCTTCCACGAATCATGAATACACTATGCATGGTAAGGAAAAATACAATCTTCTAATTTTTTCATTCAAGTGCCTAATTTTAGTTGGTTGATTTATTGTAAAAGATTCAGTATTTTAATTAAATCTTGAACTTTCCTATACAATTTTTTTTGTTTTTTCATTTGGATCCATTATTTTCGTCCCATTATTCCCTTTCCATAACCACAATTTATACTGTTATGCTATATTAATTTAGTAATTGAATTCTCCTCTTCCAATTTGTTTTTATCAAAGTTCCATTTTGTATATTCCATTCAAATTATGATATAAATTATTATTTTAACCATTTTATGTTAAAATTAATTTTCATTAAGTGTTTTATCAATGTAAGGGATCAATGACCTTCCGTTATTCATTTTCTTATTTAGTGATAAATATTATAATACTAATGAAATTTAATTACAATAATGTTATATTTTCAATTTTCATCCAATTAACCCATCTATATGCCTTATAAATGTCAATATAATTAATTAATTTACACTTTTTTTTAATAAATACTTAAAAATATTATTTTTATCAATGTTAGACCCCAATTCCCTCATATCACACATCTTTAATGTCAATGGCACATAACATAATTATGTTAAAATTGAGTATGTGAAATTCTCATATTTTTCTTTTTCTTCAAAATACTCATTTATATATAAATTATAAATTATGTACAATATCAAATCATACTATATTTTTTTAATATTAATTCCCATGTTCCTTTTTATCAATTTGATACCATAGTTACCTCCCATAATGATTTTTTTAAAGGAAATCTACCCTCATGTTTTAGAAATTTAGTAATGGAATTATGTTATTCTCCCTTTACATTTATGTAATCTTATTCTTTTACTCATATAACGGTCTAATTGTTTTCATTTATTCCCTTTTTATATTCTATATACTAATTAGATTGTATTTTAATAGAGTTATAATTTTATTCTCTCCCATTTATGATTATTCATAATCCACAATGAATACCGTCAAACAGTTGAATTTTTTTCGTTTACTTTATCTTTTATACTTTATAAATTCTCATATTATTAATAGTAAAATATATGTCATGGTTATTTAAATAAATTTAAAATAATATTATTGAATTATAGATTTATATATATGAAACCATATTCCGTTTTCATGGGTAAAAACCTTTTGTTTTTTTCAATTATGAACATTATATGAAATAATATTGAAATTAACCATATTAAAAATATGATGGGTTTTTAGTGAACTCATTCAACTATGATAGTTATTTTAGTAAACCAGTAATACTATAACAAATTTGGTAGTGAACTCATTAAAAAATATAATTTGGTGTGATCCTTGACAAATAAAATTGGATTGGGGAGTAATCCCATTCCACAATGATATCTTTTAGAGTGGTCCTTAACTACTATGATTGTTTGGGGAGTGAAATAACTCCACTAAGATAGTATTGGGTGATAAACTTAACGAATAATATGGGTTGGGTAGTGAACCCAGTATAGTATGATAGTCCTAGGAGTGAACCTTTACTACAACGATGGGTTGGGTAGTGAAATCATTCTACTATGATTTTGTTTTCAATGATTCATGACTACTTGGGAAATAATTTTATGTGATTATTTTTATTCCAAAATTTGATGTCTAATCCCAATTTTATATTCTATTGATTCATGATCCCTCGTTAATCATATCATTTTAACATCCATTATTTATTCCATAGGATTATGAATATCTTAATTTAATATTAATTCCACAATTCTAGGTTATGATCAACATACATTATAATATTCCTAATATTCATCTGATCCCAACTTAATTATATTCCTCTATTAAATTATATTTTTTTCCATTATTTATTCAATTGATGTTATTTTTTATCACACTTTATTTGGATGTATTTCTGTACAAAATTACATGTAGTGAGGTGACCTATGATGGAATGAAAAATGTACCTCCAAAAATAATTGGACAATTTTAATTTATATTTTATCTAAATGTAATTCATTTAATATAGACATTAAAGAAATGAAACTAAACCAAAAAATATGTTTTGAGTTTATTTATGCAATTTTGTATTATTTTATATGTAATTGACAAGTATTTAAAACACATGTATCCATCTATGGTAAAAAGTACCCTGTTTGGAAATGGATTTGAAAATTAAATATAGCCAATTTTATAGAAAGTGAATCATGAGGTCCTATTTATATATCATTGAAGAATTGTACGAAAAATGAAAAACATTTGAAGATTATATGGGCATTGAAGAAATGGATTCATGACTAAAGAGAAAAACAATGTTATTTTTCCCTGAAAATAAACTTTTAAAATATTGAGTATTTATATAGGGGAAAATTAATTTATAAGGTTTTAAATATCCAAAAATTTACTATATGATATTATAATAAAAAATATTTTTGATAGGAGGTTCAAAAAACAAAATGGTAAAAAACATAAGCATAATTTTCCTAGTAAAAATTACATTGTAACATTAAACCCATTACGCAACCCTATTGAAAAATAATAATTATATAATCCATTAAAGTAATTTTATATTTATTAAAAATCTATAAAAGAAACATATTTTTAACAACATGTTATTTTTGGATTTAATTTTTTTTAAATAATTCCCATTTTTGATATTTTTCATTTTAAGCGACATTGGGTATATATTCTCTCATAGAAATCAATCAGTGTGGATTGTATTATACATAAAAAAGTAATTATTGCACTATAATAAAAACTTATATTATATTTTGGTACATGAAAAAATATGTTTTATGTATATTACACAAAATATTTACTCCCTTCGATGGCCTCTATTACATGAAATGTCGTGCTTTACTGAACTAAAATATACAATTAATGATATTATTAAAATATTATTATAGCTACCACCTACCCATTAGAATTGATGTTATGAATAATGTTAAATAATTTTTGAAAGTATAATTTAATATTTTATATAAAATTAATACTTTTTATCAATTAATATAGGTAAATTTTAAGACAATTTGAAAATTGAAATGAATAACTTTCCAAAAAAAATACTTTTTAAGTACAAATATAATTTTACCAAAACAAATAAAAAAATCACATTAGATAAAATGTTTCAATAAAAAATATATATTATATATTCAATAAATATCTTCTGAACTCATCAATTATATTTTATAGGTATATGATAATATTAAATAAAATAATATAAATTATAAGTGGTTTTTCTAAATGGTAATTTAACCACCATATAATATAGGACCCATTATCAATGTTATTTATGACACTAAAATAATATCTTTTTTGTTAATTTTTTTTCATTTTTTGAATTTAAATATAAAATATTAGTTTGGGTGAATAGTTTTTTTAAGTTTCATTTTTTAGGATTAGTGGAAAACAGTGAATTTTAATTCAAAAGTGCTTGTTCATCTAATTTATTTATATATTGAAATTACATTTTACCATTTTTTTAAATATTAATTAGATAATTTTTTCATAAATTTGTATTATTTATTTAGTTTGAATCAAATTCACCGTGAAATTGTAAATAAAAATAATTCAAATATTAAACAAAATCTTTGAAAACCAACTTTATCATCCATTCTATAGTATTTAATATAAATTAAATTATTAAAATTTATATTATTATAATAATCAAAAATGGAGTACAGAGTTATAATAAAAATAATTTATAATATCTTAAATTGTAAAATTACTTTTTGACAGAAAATATTAGTGATAATGATTAATATTAACTACATTGATTTTGAGAAATCATTACTTAATAATGGACCATATCTTATGCATAAGGTCCAAAATGACCATGAATATTTTCCAAAATCGATTTTATTTTATTTTTTAAATGGTATAATCTCATAGATATAATTGTACAACTATTGGATCCACTAGAAATGGAAAAAATGTGGGTGGAATTCTCTTTTAAAAAATTTACAAGAATGACCCTCCTTCTCTGTTATAAAATGAAACTCAACCTCTCACTTATTCACACTTCTCTTGCCCATTTTCTTGGAAAAAATCTTCGAAACAATCTGCAAACATCTATATCATTATCTAATAATACCCCCTTTTGGAATTATTCCAGCTTGGGAATCCACATTCTTCTAACAAATATGAGTAACCCAAAGAAGAAGTAACATCCTTCTTCGAGCTCCATTAATTTTTTTAAATTATCTACTCCCTCATATCATATTAATATTTTATTATAAAATAACCACATAATCATCATTATATTGAGAAATTTTAATACAGTTTTTATGACCTATACATACCCACCCTTCCATCAAATGTGTAATGAACTTTCCATTCATGTGTACAAAGATCTACTGCCTCACTTAATGATGTTTTATATTTTTTAATTTAACAAGTCTCATGTTTGGGAATTATGATGTAAAATATTTTTTCATAAGATATTAATTATATTTATTATGTATTTATTATTTTATAATTATTATTCAATATATCCATTCATTATTTTTATTTTGTGTAAATATGATAACTTCTTTTGTCAATGTGTCAATTACTGCCCCTCAAAGCATTGCAATTCATTCACACTCTACATGGGATGTATTAAAAATTAGTTTAGTGAACATATATGATATATATGAAATATGATGTACTATATAATGATATTATATATAAACATATATTTAATATACATTATTTTGTTCAATATGAAAATAAAATGGAATCAACGTTTATCTGTATGTACACCATACCATCTCTACGAATAGTCTATTTTATTTCATATTTCTATATTTTATAAATTATTATAAAAAATATATTGTTAATATATATGGTATTTATATCATAATTTACATTCTGGAAAAAATTATATCAAGATATAAGTTAGTGGATCGCGAATAACCTGCCAAAACAAATGTAAAAAAAAGAGGATATTACCTAAAGTGAAACATTAACACAATTTTATTAATAAATGAATAATATAAAAACCAAACCCATATATGGTATTAAATATAATAATATATTTATTTTTAGTATGTATAATAATATTAAATTTATTATATAGGAGGCTTGGACGTGTACGAAGGAAGTCAATACTTAAGGTAAACGAATATCATCTCACATTTAATTTCAGTGAGATAAATTCCATATTCATCACGTTCATCTATTTTATGGTTATATTATTTCAAATGAGATTTTGTATAAGTAATTTCATTTATTTATTTATATTAAATTTTTTTATTTATGATATTCTTTCATAGGTATATTGATTTTGGTGTTGCTAAAGTAGTGAGGGTTTTTCGTTTCTAACTTTTATTTCTCTCAGACTTATACCTTATACACCAATCCATTTTATATGTGTGGTGTATATACTTCCCATGAATTTATTCTTTGAAAACTATAAGTAAATTTATTTTCATTTAAAAAAATATTGATTATCTTTATTTCACGGGGTTTATGGATCAATTGTTACCTAATCATTAAGGTAATTTTATATCAATTTTTTTTTCTTTGAGATAAATTCCATCTTATCGAACTACATTTTTTCGATGAGGTGAATAAGTTTCCTTTTATCAAACGATAATATTTATATTCTTCATAAATTATATTTTAAGCTTCATGAAATAATATTCCCTCATGTGGATTATGATTCAATTTTACCAACATTGTAATATTTTATTTATACAATCTCCTCATTTATTGGGACTGATTATGATTATTCTACTAATGAAAATGTTTTAAGAGTAATCTCTTAATAAAAATCTTGATGCTTTTTATACTATGTTAATTCATGATATCTTTATGAATTGTATTCATTATACACTTCTTGGTAATTACGATAATTAATAATGTGTTTTTAATAAAATTTGACATAATTTCTCTATTACCTTTGAAATAAATATTCATTAAAAACTAATTTTTCTAAAAAGGGTTTGAAAAATGCCTTTTTACTTATTTATTTTTAAATGATTTCAATACATTTTAATATGATTTCAATGAAAAATGATTCCAAAAATTTTCAAATAATATTTATATGTTTTTAATGTTATTTTAACTAGGATACATTTTTTTAGAATATTTTGTGTTTTAAAACGTTTTTTCCAAAGTGGAAAACATTTTTTTCTAAAGAAATGTCTGGAATAATTTTAAATAATTACCGTAAATTTACTTCAATGTATATTTAAAATAAAATGTTTTTTAAAAGTATATATTTTTTTAAAAGTTAATATAAAATAAACCTAATGTTCAAATTGATATTTTAAAATACTTCTTCATCGTATATGACTTAAATTTCTATAGTTTATGACTTAATGGGGATCAGATCCAAGAATAAAATTTATTTTATTTAATTAATTGTATTTGTTTTGATTGAATATTTTTTACACCCATTTCACTTCGATATGTTATATGATTTTGACACACTCTTCCATCATATGTTATAATTTGATTAAATTCTTATGAGACCTATCACATTTATGTATGTAATTATATGTTTAAATGTCTGTTATACTCATTAAATATCATGGGTTATAATATGATGTCAATAAAACATTTATCATTTTAATGGTTGAAGGTATAATCCATGTAATATTATATTTTGTCTCCTTTGTGTATGATTTCATAATGTAAATACTGTGAACTATATCTCCCTCTAATGAATACGATAAAGATTTATATATTATGGGATATGTTTGTGAAACAAAATCACATGATTGATCTGCAAGGGACAACAAGTGTTTTTGGATCCCAAAAAGTAAATAGGTGTTTCATTGTCCAAAATTGGAATAATTTTCTTCCATATCAATATTTATAGTTAGGTGTGTCCTAATCCACTATTTGAAAATGGCGTATCTTGTTCCAAAAAGTGGAAAGTTTTTTTCCATGATACACTATGTTGATGGTATTGATAGATTACCATGACACATGAAATGGTATTCTGTATTTATAATGTTTATAAACTTCTATGACATGAATATTTGGTTCATGATTTATTTACGATAATCTATCACAGTTATGATTTATTTCTTTTGAACTTAAATTATTTAGGGAATGAAACCTGATTATGATTATTGGATATATAGGTTATGATCTTATCATTTTAAAATTATATTCTCATACCATTATTCACATGTTAGGGAATGATTCTTGTATTTTTTAATGTGATTAAAATTAATCTAAAATGATGTAATATCCATGTATGTTATTCCTTGGTTAATATAGTTGGTATCAGTTTAATGGTTTAGACATCATTTAGAAACATGAAAGGGAAAAAATTAATGATACACCGAGGGATATTTCTAAGGATGTGTCTGGGGATATCTCTAAGGAAACCCAATATTGATATAGATTAAAGGATTTAGTGTTATTATTTATATTTCATATGTGTAATTTTTCATGATTATGTGTTATTCATCTATGATAAGTGATACCAGCTGTATAATTTCATGTTTTTTAATGTCTAGAACCCAAAGTAATCATGTCAATGCAATAATAATTGAACAATGTAATGATTATCCTCATTAGAAAATCATTAATATGGGAGTTGGATGGAAAATTCTTTTCAATATGCTAAAATTATTATAAATCTATGAAAAATTTTGAAATTCAAAATAATAAATAGTGGAAATATTGTTATATTGATTCATTAAAGAGGAAATGTACACCCTCATTTATTGGTTTCACTAATTGAGTATTAGTTGAGAAATATATCAGTACCACTTAATATATACTTTCTATTCTTCTGTGGTATGAGTATGAAAAATTCATTTTGGAAGCTTATCATTTGGATGTTAAAGTGAATCAATGGTGGTAACATATTAAGAACATGAGGAAACAAGATTTTATTTAATCTATGCAATGGGAATAGTTTAATGGGATATTTTCTAGTGTGTAATTTCCTCGTATTCTATGAATAATACTTTATGTGTAACATGTGTTAAATAAAAAGAACGATAACTCTATTGGTACCTATGAAGATAATTATACCAGAATTGCATGGTAAACTCATGGTTTGATTATGGACACTAAAATAAAACAAGATCATATCTTTGGTGGCACAAAACCATGTTTTTAGAAGGAATTAGATATATGAGACAATGTTAGTTATGATGAATTCATTTGATGTGAACTATATGTAGAAATAGAAATTTCAATTTAACACAATTCCACTATTTTTGATATGAAAACAAAGGTCAAGTCACATATATAATAAAATGGTGGATAGAAATTATAGACATAAATTTTCAATGAATGTTGGAAGAATAATCAATGGAATTTCATGAATTGGACTAGGAGGTTCAATAAATGTAAAATTTCATGTCGTAAAAAATATGAATGTTGATATATGATTAATTAGGTAGTTATTATAATGTAAGAGATGATAATTACAACTAATAAATCACCCAAACATCATTTATTCAACTATAATGGGTATAAGAATTGTTCGAATCAGTTACCTAATCCAAGCAATAATATGGTTGATATGCCATAACAACCTCATAGGACAAAGGGGAAATGGAAATATTATGAAATCACATTTGATGAAGTGAACCATAATAATTATGGACCAATAGTCCGGTCCCTTAGTTGGGTTGTTAATGCAAGATTTTGTATTAATATGATCTTTAAAAATATTATTTTCCATCCTTTGGAGAAGTTTCATGTTATAATATCCCTCAAATTTATTATAGAATAACGAAATCACATTTAATATTCTATTAGTGCAAGGATGGCCCTATGTTTGCAATATAAATGTTTTTTGTGTAAGATAAATTAATATTTATGGAATAAAAGGAGATTTATATTATGAAAGTGTTATAATGATAACAATTTATGTAATGGTTTAATTTAAACATCATAATATGTTTTAGAAACTAAATTATTATTGTTCTATATGATGATTTATTCATATTTTAAAATTTTAGTAAATTTTTTGTTATTATAAATGAATATGTAATTACTTATAATTTTAATAATTGAAATCATAAATTGTTGATGCATTAGGAATGAAAAATTCACTTTAATTTCATGGACGACGGGATAATATTGATTTTGATCAATAAAAAACAATGTTTTTTTATTTCTTGAAATCATCTGTGTTATTAATTTCTTGAAAAGTTTTCATCTTTAGGGAAAAGCGTCATCATATGAACTTTTTTCATGTTATATTCATTTTTTATGATATCAATGTGATTTTAAATCTTCTTTTGTTTATGTCTATGATTTTTAACATTATCCCAACCATTTACTCTATCCCTATCCATCAAAAATTGATAGTATTATTTCTATTGCATGTCATGATTTCACATTCCAAATATGATCTCTTACGTGTAAATGTAGTTATGAGTTAATATGGTTATCTATTATGTTTAAAACATCACCTTTCATAAAATGATTACTTATTATTAATTTTTATAATGAGGGATTCTTTGAGAAAAAATTTCAATCATCAAAATTTTAATAACATCGATGAATTTTGAGGGAGAAATTCATTTGGAGGTGGTATAATGTAACTCCCTGAGATTTTTTTAATTTTTTTTTCAAAATAATTTATACTTATATATTTTTAATTTCAAGAAACTCTAAATATTTTATCTGTAATAGGAAATAATCTAGTTTGGATTGTGTTATATGATACACCAAATGAAGACTACACTACAGGAAACACATTGATTTTATTGCGGTCCACACAACACTATATTTTTCTTATAGTACCCACAATACAGTTTCCCTTGGATATCATGGGTTACAAAAAATTTCTAGTGTTAGTGAACTACAGTATATAATTAGTATTATTATTAAAATTTTATAATAGATTCTACCAAACCTATGGAATGCATGTTTGGAATAAATTTTCTCAAAATTGGGAAAATTATTTTTACACAAATATATAAAAATAAATTCTTTGGTTATCCATTATTGTAAGTGTATGCATGAACTATTAAAAAATTATGAATTTATATTTCTATGGAAACTATTTTGACTATTTACAAAAACAATTTTCTCTCAATATATTAAAAAATAATTTTTTATTAAATATTTTTATAAAATTTATATATATTATATTCCATCGAAAAATTTTATACTCGTATAATATTTTTTTAGGTATTACATAAGTATAAATCAAATTTTATGAATAAAAATATATATTTCAATAAAAGGAATTTTTACCACCTTTTAATAGAGAACCCATTTTAAATATTATTTTAATAAATTTTTTAATTCTTTTTTAAAGAATTCTCTTTTGGAAGGGTAATATAAAGATATACATTGCATTAATTTTTGTTCTTTTCTAAGATGTTTCATTTTTTGATGAACTGTGAAAAAAATTAATTTTGATTAAAAAATGATTTTCATCTATTTTTTTAATATAATAAAATTATATTTTAGTTCATTAAGTATATATAGACAAATTTTTCATTAAATATCCTAATTTAGTTTATTTTAAGTAATTTTACATTAAAATATGACATAAAAAATTTATCAATCTTTTCAACATTTTTCTTTTAAAAACATGCAATGTCATCCCATTTATGTGATTAAATAAAATTTAATTTTTTAAATATTAGTCATTAGAATTTTGCAAAATATAATAAATAATTTTAATCATCATAATTTATTATTTTTAATAATTTCATCTTATATTTTTACCAATAATATTAGTGAATGTTATTAAAATTAATAATAATGATTAAGAGAAATACTAGCTTTACAGAGGAGAGAACCTTAATCTTAAGAGCCAAAATAACCTAGAAACAATTTAAAAATCATTTTTATGGACAAATTCCATCCTAAAATCCATTAAAAATAATTTGGAATAATTTTTCATCATCATAACATGGAACAATATTGTATGGAATTCCCTTTTCAAAACACTTTTAGAATGCCACTCCTCCTCCACTATAAAAAGGAAATCCACCATCACACATATTCACAACTCTCAATCCATTTGTGTCATCCAAAATAATGTAAAATTAGCTCTTAAAATCAATCACTTCTCTTTTAGGTCACACCATTTTAAGAAATCAATCCAATGAATCCCTTTTGTGCAAACGAACAACAGTTAAACAAATAATAGTTAACATGGTTCCCCAAAAACCATTGTTTTATTTTCATTTTCCATAACCTAAAATATTATCATTGAATTATTCTAAGATAACATCAGTATCCTAAAATTATATATATATTTTTGGTTGTTTTTACATACACTTTCACACACTTCCATCTAATGGTAAATAAATTTAACTTTTTTATGGTGAATTATCACCACATATTATGATGTGGTTTTTTTTGATTAACATATCTCATGGATATATATTATGATGAAGACTGTGTTTTTATATGATATATTTAATTTTTATTATTTCTATATGCTTATTTAATTATGATATAAAATATAGAATAATTCTTTCTATTTTATGTAAATATGATAACTCTTTTTCTGGACATGTGGACTACCGCTTCCTCCAATCAATGTTCTTTATTTTCACACCTTACATGAAAATTATTAATGATAGATTTAGAGAAAATATATTATATTTATGAAATAATAATTATAATATAGTTATATTTTATATATATAAACACATATATGTTATTTACATTCATTCAATAAGACAATAAAACATAATTAACATTCATGTGTACGTATGACCTACCGTCTAGATGAACGCTGTATTCCATTTCATATTTCTATATTTTAATGAATGTTATTACTAAAAGTATACAAAATATATTTAATATTTATATCAATCTTTAAATTCATGAAATTATAAAATTATGATTTATGTAAGATGATCATGAAAAACAAACCAAAGCTTATATGAAAAAGAATATATTACCTCAAACATAACATGAACATGGAGATGTTAATAAATGGTTAATATAAAGTTACAAAAAATAATAAATCATATTAGAAATAATAATATGGGTATTTAGATGGTGTATAATAAAATTATATTTAGGATTAAGGATATTTTAACATGTGTTATGAAATTCAATACTTAAGGTAATGGAATTTCATTTCAAATTTTATTCCAGTGAGATACATGTGATATTCACCACTCAATTATTTTAAGAGACATCTGACTTATTCAACATGAATTATTAATGTGGTTTATATACTAACCAGGAATGAATTATATTATTATTATAATTATATTTATGTTTATTTATATAACCATTTCATGATTGTTATTTTATGTGGGTTATGGTTCAAAAATTACATAATAGGTAAAAACCATTCATCTCAATTTTTCTTCTTTGAGATACATGTAATGTTATGAACATATATTTTTCAATGAGATGTATAATCATTGAAATTAAATCTCATGAATATAATGATTTCATGATATTTTGATCTTCCTGTATTTATTTTCTATCTTGTCGATTATGATTTAGTTTTACTAATGTGGAAATATTTTATTGATACAATCTCATCATTTATCAATATTATTTACAAATTATGATACCATTAAAGAAATATTATAATCTATATATCAATAACACTGATGAAATTTATTCTACTAAGGCTATTCATGATATAATCATGTATTTTTTCCATCTTCACACTATAATTCCCTACCCTTAAACATCAAATGATCCTGAAATTTTAACTAGAGTACACTTCATTATATTTCAAAAGTTATTTTCAGATTATAGTATATGAAATTTAGGACAAAAATAATACATATCAACCCAAAACTATGCAATGTGGGTAAAAAAACCTTATCCATTTCTTTCATTTGACAAATGTTTTCTATAATACATGAAACATTTTCTTGAAAATTCATTAAAAGGGTCATCTTGGGTTCTCCTTTTATCTTACCCATCTTTACTCCATGGAAAAAACATTTTAAAATAAGAGATACACACAAAATCTATGTAAGGGATATAAAAAAGTGATAGAAACTGTAAGCCCATGAATACTTGTAAACATATGAAATCATTTTCACAATTACATACTTCTCACCCATAAAGATTCATATACTTACTTCTAAAACATGATATCATTATAAATCATTGAAAACATAAAAATAACATAATGATATCATGGGGAATCACTTACTTAATTTTGTAAGCCTCGTGGATACCTTATTATTTGTATCCCTCATAGCTACCTTACAATGTAACCCTCATGGAGACCTTACGGTGTAACCACTACAGTTACACATGGAGTAACCATACAGTTGACCACACCATACACATACCCAATGCATTGAAGAGAGATATATCTCCCACCCTTCTTCATATACTATTCCAATGAACCAAAACATAATCATCAAAAAATAATAATTTCAAAAAACAATCACTATGAATTTTGTAAAGGCATAAGTATGAAAAACGATTCTATAAGAAAATCCCCTTAAAATATCATATAATTGATATGAGAATCAAATATAATGAAATAAATATTTTTATACACTATAAATACACATAATTTATCATAATATAAAATACTTCCTACACAAAATATAAGGCCCCAACTTTAAACCTTACTTAATCTTGAGTTATTACAAGATTACACATTGAGGATATTTTCAGGTTTAGAGTTTAAGAGAATTAGATCATGAAACTTGCATTACATTCCACATTTAAACAATGTGGTTACATAAAAGACAGTATACATTATTCCCATCAACGGAAACATATTTAAAATAAAACATGGATTCTTTATTGACACATCCTTGACACTATCATCCCATCATGTACCTTTCCCTTGACCTATGAAAAACATTTCAAAAACTTGGGATGAGCATAAAAAGCTCAGTAAGGGTTATAAAAATATGGAAAGGAAACATGAGTTCATATATACATATGAATGAAATCATACTTTACCCATAAAACATAGGCACTTTAACATACCTCATCAAATCATGAAAAATCATAGAAATCATAAGACATAAAAGGTAACTTGAGGCATTCATAACATTCTTACGTAGGGAGTAACCCTCTTGGTTACGTTTGGAATACCCATCACAGTATATTCCCTAAATCTCTTCGGATAAACCTTAATGTTACACACCTTTGCGTTACCAAATGCATTGGAGAGCTATATCGGGCTCACCCGCCTTTATTTTATCACAGAACCACCCGTCTTCATAATAATGCCCATGAACCTCAACATAATCGTATCACATAAAACATGCATAAAGGAAACATAACATTTCCACCTTTCAATAACAAGATATCAATACAACACATTGATATAAAAACATTATGAAAACCGTTTTCAATACCAAAATAAATGAAAAGTAAAACATGGTATTTATTTTTCTTTTAAAAAGAAGTTATGGCCTGTAGAGGAAGCCGAAACTCAAACAATGGTCACGGCGGCGGAGAAGTCATTGTCGCCGCATACGTACGACAAAAACATTCCCTTTTGTCATTTAATAAATGCTTCGTATAAAAAAGATTCTCTTTTTAATAAACATAAAAGTAAATGAGGTTTATAAACTGTATAAAAGAAGGTTGTGTATAAAACAAAATATGCCTCAATAAAAGGAGATTGAGACGAAGTCCCATACAAAGACGATATCCATGGATTAAGGAAAAATCAGTTACCTAACTATGTGTGAGAAACGAATACACGAAATATAAGTGGGTATTATGTGTAAAACAATCATAGGACATTCACACATAATCATAGAACGACATATTCAAGGTGTACAAGTTTATCCCAAAGAATCGAAACTGGGTTAAGAAGTTCCCTTGCAATAATTAGACAGCCTAACGGCGTCACTTCAAAATTCAGAAAAAGAGTTGATTAGAGATAAAAAGGGTATCTCATCACTTGGACATAAAATTTACATCAATAATGATATAGAAGAACATATCCCAAAATAATATTATGTGAATTAAAAGACATAACAAAATAAGTCTCTTAAAAAGAGGAAGGTGAAAGGTTCCCTTACCAACATGGGTATCTTTCGAAACATACGCCCCGTGAAAGAAGGACAATACAACATTGATGCAAATACTCATAAATGAAAGAATATTACATAATGAGTAAAATAATTGTCAGTACATACACCACTCAAAGGAAATTGTGGAAAATGTAGCATAAATCTCACGAGAATAAAAGTGAGATGAAAAATCCCTTACGAAAACTCGGCAGCCTAACAACGCCAATTAAAACATCCAAAAATGGATTGATGAGATCAAATAGGGTATCTCATCACATTAAAATAAAATTTACAGAAAGAGGAATATACAATACCATCCCCCATCATAAAAAAGAGGAGCTTAAAATAAGTGACATAAAGGAGAGTTCTTAAAGAGAAAGAGTGAGGTTAGATCTCTTACGAAAATTTGGCAGCCTAACGGCACCACTCAAAACTTCAAAAATGGATTGATGAGAGAGAATACGGTATCTCATCATATGAACATAAAAATTACAGTAAGATTAATATAAAATAACATCCCAATAAAAAGAATGATGAGCTTTAAAAGGAATGACATAAAAGAGTGTACTTAAAAAGAAAGAGTGGAGTAGGATCCCTTACCTCAAATCCAACTTGTCTTGTTCGTTTCTTTATATTCCTGAATAATAAACTTTGGTCAATTAATAATTTCCTGAGTACCTCCTTTATATATTATTATTCAGTTCATATCACATATTATAATGTTATAATAATTGTTTAATAATGTTAGTTCATATCGGACTTTTTTTCCGATGTTTGGTACAGGAGTCAAAAATGAACTTGTTTGAAAAAAGATTGCCCATGTAGTTATAAGTAAATAATTTCCAGAATATTATTAATGATTAAAATATCATATATATCCAGTAAATAATCATTTTATACTATTACATGTAATTTGGAGATAAAAAAACGAAAAGTACCGTTCATGGAGACGGTAGGCCGTACGTACGCATGAACGCTACTTTCATTTTTTTGTCATATTAATGGAATTAAAACAAAATGAGAGAGATATATATATGTTATAATTCCAGAATGATATCTATAATTTAGATATAATATATTACATATATATCCATTATATATATGTACTTATAATATTACATAACATTTTGAGATAAGAATTGAAATGCACCGTTCATGGAGACGGTAAGTCGTACGTACGCATGAACGCTACTTCCATTTCTATTTAATACTTAATGGAATTAAAACATAATGATACATAATAGTATTTTATCTCCAGTATGGTATAATATATAATATCCTTAAACATATCCTTTATACGTACCACATATGGTATTAACGAATCAAATCACTTTGAGGGGGCGGTAGTCCGCACTTCCTTAAATGAAGATACCGCGTTTACCCATAATGGAAACCATAAAGGTACGCCATAAAAGAAAAATACAGAATCTTAAGTAAAAAATAAACATATTAGATATCATATATAAATATAGTGTCATCTTAATGGCCACCTTTGAAGGTGTTAGAAGAATGTTGAACAATCATCGTTTCGGGAGGCAGAAATTCGTCATCCACAGAAACAGTATGTTCTTTAACCATTAGATGTAGGTGTGTGTAAGTGTAGCTCGAATACTTATAATAACAACATCCTAGTATATTTAAGATACTGGATTTGTTAAAAAATAAATGAATAAAAAGAGTTTAGGGGGTTGGAGAAGCAAATTAATACAAAAGGACACAAGTGAAGACATTACCTTAAAATCGGGTAACTCCCTTTGGTCTGAGCTCAAAGGCATCCTTGGGAAGACTTCTTCCCGAAGTGAGGATTCAAGGATTAATATAGGGAAGTGGAGAGACAAAATGGGCAGGGGTTGGCCGAGCCAAAGGCTTTGAGAGTGTGGGTAAGGCGGTAGAGGTGGGGGCCTTTTATAAGAGGAGAGGAGGAGCACTCTTGTAAAGTTACAAAATGTTACTTTATTTTCAAAAGAGTTTCGGATTTTAAAGGTCCCAAATTAATTTATTTCTAGTATAAGGTGATAATGGTTTGAAATACACTCATCCAATAGGTTTTTGACATGTTTTGGTTTTATATATTACATTATCTTTCCATTTTATTTAAATCGTTAAATAATGAGGTCATCGCTGCATCATCATGATGTCATAAATAATTTAATTTATATAATGTCTAAAAATTATAAAAAAACTACTATGATGTAGGAAATATTTTTAGATTTCTAATGACTATTTATAGTAAAAAATATGACTTGTATAACCACATGTAAAAATTGTTTTAGTAAAACATCTCAGGTTTGTGTCATTTTTACTTTAACATTAAATAAAAAGATATTAATGTCATTTTCCAACCAAAGTGGCTTCATGGGGTCCCCAAGTTTACCCATGGGTTGTCTTGGTAGGACATGATACATACAATGAGGTTAGGACATGTGTAAAGGTCATTTAATATTGTTAAAACATTATTTTTACCTTAAACTAGACTAATTACCTCTAATCGTGATTAAAAACTTAATAAGTTACTATTCACCAAAAAATTATTTTTATCCCATTGAACCACATTTTACTTCTTAATGACAACCATGTATGGCGGATTTTTTAATTTCAAAACACAAAGATGGCAAAATTTCATTTAAACAGAAAAATCAGTTTTTTATAAGTACCACTTAGTGGTTTCACTATTCATCAAAAAATTGAAGTTTTTCAGAAAAATCCCAAAAATTCACCCTAAGATATATTTGATATTCCAAATTCAAAAATGAAGACTATTTTACAAAATTCAAAACATATAAGTCACATTAATTAATTTAATAATTAATTCCCGCTGTCAGAGCAAATAGCGTGTTTTTATGAAACAATAAGTATCAAAAGATTGACACTAATTTAAGTCTGATTTCAAAGTGAAATTAATTCCAAAAACCACTATTGGATTTAATGGTAAAAATATATTCTAATTTCACTTTATAACCAATTAAATATATAATCTAATCATATAAATAAATTAGATTAAAAAGAGGTTTTGAATTAAAATACAACATTTTACACTATTCATTAAAAAATGAACTTTATCAGAAAGATACCAAAAATTTACACAAAGTAAATTTTGATTTCCGAATTCTTAAGAAGAGTTTTATTTGGTCCAATAGAATGTATAAGAGTGAACAAAACTATATTTAATGACAGCTCTACATCAAAAGGAGATAAGTGAACCTTTAGTGAAAACTCGGGCATATACGCCTAAAATTGAATTCTTTCCATATTTTAAGCCTTTATCTTTTATTGGATAAATGTAAAAACATTTCAAAACATATATAATCATATTTTAGTTATTTCTATCCATTCCCACCAATAAAACAGCTACATGTTAACTACCATTTAAAATAATATTATTTTATTATTAGAGTGCAACGTAAGATTCCCAAGAAACTCGTTGTTGCGTGTTGGGTACACCATCGAGCATAGCATCCCCATTAAAGTCATATTAATATTTTATTCACAGATATGGATAAATATGAAAATGTCATATTCTTTATTTACCTGGGGTGTTACATCCTTCCCCCCTTTTGGGAATTGCGTCCTCACAATTTTTAAAATTGAGCTTGGAAACATCCTTGAAAGTCCCACATCGGAACAAGAGTCGGTAAAAAAATCAGTTTAAAATAAAAGAAGATAAGTACAGAGGTCACCCGAGTTAACCCATATGTTGAAAAACATGGACATGTAAGAAAAAGCAAAGGGTCATGTTCTTGAGGGAGAGTGATAGTAAACATGTCTAGGATAAAGTTAACCATAAGAAAATCACAAACTTGTGATGGGTTAAACGGTATTCGATTCCCCAGTAGGAAAAGATAATAGATAACATTTTTGTTATAAGTTACTTTTTATTGAGGAATTTATTCATAAGGAAACATAATCACTTATCATGTTGACTTTCAACTTTTACTATATTCCTTAATCAAACTCATATTTGTTTCCAAAAGACGAGTATTTAGGGAGACTTGTTCGCATTAAGAGTACTATAATCAACTTCTAGAGAATCACCAAATCCACCAAAGAGAACTATATACTTCCCATGTCTTTAGGCTTTAACCAAAAACAAAACCAAAAAGGTTAGTACAAGGTCAGATAATCCAGAAAAGGATAACCCTTTAAAAAGAAAATCTATGCTTAATCTCGAAAATTTGTCCAACAAAACCCAAAGTTCAACGAGGACCATCTGATAAACAATTTGTCCATAAAATTCTTCAAAGCAAACCAATCTAAGATTGAAACCCATATATTTTAAGGATTTAGTCACATAGTCTTCCAAGTTAAATCGAAACATTTATCTCCAAACAACATCAGTTTCTCCTAAAGTCTCGTATTGAAAAGTAATTAACCTAATCACATATCCTCCATGATAGGTTAATCATTTTCATAAATAACCCAAAATAAACTTACTCTTAATTCATAAAATCATATAACTGAAATGAATCAGTCAAACTAACCAGGGACTTCACGTAGTCCAGTGGTATGTGATAAATACGAGTCGCACTTTGGTTGTGGGTTCGATTCCCCCAGCTTTGTCTGACGCGACGGGTAGTCACACGGTCTTCATGTTGTCATTTTTCAAAAACTATATAATTCTTAAATCATTCCCCAAAAAGGGATAAAATCATCAAAAATAACCATAACATAATTTAACCTCAATTTTATCTCATGCCTTTCACTTCAATCATAACATATAGTAACCCATAATTACCTCAAATGTAAGGATCATATAAACCCAAATTGTTCTTTATAACTATGTCCACAAAATGAAAGATAACTATTCCTTGAATAAAATTTTCATATATTAAACATCAGGGTTACACATAATATAAAAAGTCTTCTAATGTAACCCCATCATCAAAAGAGACTTAATACTCTTAAGAATTTCACCATAACACTTGAAGCCCTTATATGTTGACATCTTACTCATTCAACATTCTTCATGATCCATTAACCATTCCTTTCCAACTTATTCCAAAATACATCTTTCCTACAAACAAAATCATGAATAATATCCTAAGATTCCAAAATAGGAAAACAATAGTCATGAAATAATACATACCTTTGATTGGTCATTGTCAGTTTCTTCATCCTCAATCGGAATGGCATTATGTATTGGTAAATGAACATTTGTACGCTCTTGGTGATACCATTCATGAATCTTCTTCATAAGACATGTTTTTGCATAATGACCATGCACACCACATTTAAAACATTCAATTGATCCCTCAGAATGAACTTCTTTCCCTTTCCTCGAGTCAACTGGATGCTTCCTTTTTCCATGGCAGGTTCTTGCTTTATGACCTTCATTTCCACATCTATAACATATTTCTGTCCCTTTGAAACATTTTCCTATGTGTTTCATTCCACATCTTTGACACATAGGTTTTTGAACACACTTACCTTTATGATTATTACCTGTACTTCCGTAGGGATTTGTTTCTCACATATATGATGCCTTATAGAAATCACCAAGTTTTAGGTGGTCAATCATGACTCCGGATAGTTGGTTGAGGATAATCACAAGAGTTCTCATTGCAACTCCCATATAATTCAGTTTTTGGCTCAAAAAACTATCACAGATTCCTTCACATCCACTGTTACTTTGGTGCCTGCTAGATCCAGCCATTTACTAAAACCAGAAAGGTCAGTGTGAGTATATCAAAAAAAACATCATGTACTAATGAGGAAGATAAACACTAAGATATACTTACTCATTCACTTTATCAAAAACTAGGACTCTTTCTAAAATCTTAACCATTATGGTAATGCCACTTATGCTTAAAGAATACCCTAACCTCTAAAGTTATCTAAACCGACCTATGATACCAACTATAAGGCCCCGCCTTAAACCTTACTTAATCTTGAGTTATTACAAGATTACACATTGAGGATCTTTTCAGGTTTGGAGTTTTAGAGAATTAGATCATGAAACTTGCATTACATTCCACATTTAAAGAAAGTGGTTACATAAAAGACAGTAATCATTATTCCCATCAACGGAAACATATTTAAAATAAAACATGGATTCTTTCTTGACACATCCTTGACACTATAATCCCATCATGTACCATTCCCTTGACCTATGAAAAACATTTCAAAAACTTGGGATGAGCATAAAAAGATCAGTATGGGTTATAAAAATATGGAAAGGAAACATGAGTTCATATATACATATGAATGAAATCATACTTTACCCATAAAACATAGGCACTTTAACATACCTTATCAAATCATGAATAAATCATAGAAATCATAAGACATAAAAGGTAACTTGAGGCATTCATAACATTCTTATGTAGGGAGTAACCCTCTTGGTTACGTTTGGAATACCCATCACAGTATATTACCTATATCTCTTCGGAGAAACCTTAACGCTACACTCCTTCACGTTACCCAATGCATTGGAGAGATATATCGGGCTCACCCGCCCTTAGTTTATCACGGAACCAACCATCTTCATAATAATGCCCAAGAACCTCAACATAATCATATCACATAAAACTTGCATAAAGGAAACATAACATTTCCACCATTCAATCACAAGATATCAATACAACACGTTGATATAAAAACATTATGAAAACCATTTTCAATACCACAATAAATGAAAAGTAAAACAGGGTATTTATTTTTCTTTTAAAAATAAGGTATGGCTTGTAGAGGAAGTCGAAGCTCAAACAATGGTCACGACGGCGGAGAAGTCATTGTCGCCGCATACGTACGACAAAAACATTCCCTTTTGTCATTTATTAAACGCTTCGTATAAAAAAGATTCTCTTTTTAATAAACGTAAAAGTCAACAGGGTTTATACACTGTATAAAAGAAGGTTGTGTATAAAACAAAATATGCCTCAATGAAAGGAGATTGATACGAAGTCACATACAAAGATGGTAGCCTTGGATTAAGGATAAATCAGTTACATAACTATGTGTGACAAACGAATACATGAAATATAAGTGGGTATTATGTGTAAAACAATCATAGGATATTCAAACATAATCATAGAATGACATATTCAAGGTGTACAAGTTTATCCCAAAGAATCGAAATTGGGTTAAGAAGTTCCCTTGCAATAATTAGACAGCCTAACGACGTCACTTCAAAATTCTGAAAAAGAGTTGATGAGAGATAAAAAGGGTATCTCATCAATTGGACATAAAATTTACATCAATAAGGATATAGAAGAACATATCCCAAAATAATATTATGTGAATTAAAAGACATAAGAAAATAAGTCTTTTAAAAAGAGGAGGGTGAAAGGTTCCATTACCGACATGGGTATCTTTCGAAACATACGCCCCGTGAAAGAAGGACAATACAACATTGATGTAAATACTCATAAATGAATGAATATTACACAATGAGTAAAATAATGGTCAGTACATACAACACTCAAAGGAAATTGTGGCAAATGTAGCATAAATCTCACGGGAATAAAAGTGAGATGAAAAATCCCTTACGAAAACTCGGCAGCCTAACGACGCCAATTAAAACTTCCTAAAATGGATCGATGAGATCAAATAGGGTATCTCATCACATTACAATAAAATGTATAGAAAGTGGAATATAAAATACAATCCTCCATCATAACAAAGAGGAGCTTAAAAGAAGTGACATAAAGGAGAGTACTTAAAGAGAAAGAGAGAGGTTAGATCTCTTACGAAAATTCGGCAGCCTAACGGCGCCACTCAAAACTTCCAAAATGGATTGATGAGAGAGAATAGGGTCTCTCATCATATGAACATAAAAATTACAGAAAGAGTAATATAAAATAACATCCCAATGACAATAAATATGAGCTTTAAAAGGAATGACATAAAAGAGTGTACTTAAAAAGAAAGAGTGAAGTAGGATCCTTTACCTCAAATCCAACTTGTCTTGTTAGTTTCTTTATATTCCTGAATAATAAACTTTGGTCAATTAATAATTGCTTGAGTACCTCCTTTATAGATTATTATTCAGTTCATATCAAATATTATAATGTTATAATAATTGTTTAATAATGTTAGTTCATATCATACGTTTTTGCCGATGTTTGATACATGAGTCAAAAATGAACTTGTTTGAAAAAAGATTTCCCATGTAGTTATAAGTAAATAATTTACAGAATAGTATTAATGATTAAAATATCATATATATCCAGTAAATATTCATTTTATACTATTACATATAATTTGGAGATAAAAAAACAAAAATCACCATTCAAGGAGACAGTAGGCCGTACGAACGCATGAACGCTACTTTCATTTTTTTGTCATATTAATGGAATTAAAACAAAATGAGAGAGAGATATATATGTTATAATTACAGAATGATATCCATAATTTAGATGTAATATATTACATATATATCCATTATATATATGTACTTATAATATTACATAACATTTTGAGATAAGAAATGAAATGTACCGTTCATGGAGACGGTAAGTCGTACGTACGCATGAACACTACTTCCATTTCTATTTCATACTTAATGGAATTAAAACATAATGATGCATAATAGTATTTTAATTCCAGTATGGTATCATATATAATATCATTAAATATATCTTTTATACGTACCACATATGGTATTAACGAATCAAATCACTTTGAGGGGGCGGTAGTCCGCACTTCCTTAAATGAAGATATCGCGTTTACCCATAATGGAAACCATAAAGGTATGCCATAAAAGAAAAATACAGAAGCTTAAGTAAAACATAAAAATATTATATATCATATATAAAAATAGTGTCATATTAATGTCCACCTTTGAAGGTGTTAGAAGAATGTTGAACAATCATCGTTTCGGGAGGCAGAAATTCTCCATCCACGGAAACAGTATGTTCTTTAACCATTATATGTAGGTGTGTGTAAGTGTAGCTCGAATCCTTATTATACCAACATCCTAGTATATTGAAGATACTGTATTTGTTACAAAATAAATGAATAAAAAGAGTTTGTGGGGTTGTAGAAGCAAAACAATACAAAAGGACACAAGTGAAGACATTACCTTAAAATCGGGTAACTCCCTTTAGTCTGAGCTCAATGGATTCGTTGGGAAGAATTATTCCCAATGTGAGGCTTTAAGGAGTAAGAAAGGGAAGTGGAGAGGCAAAATGGGCAGGGTTTGGCCGAGCCAAAGGCTTTTGGAGTGTGGGTAAGGAGGTAGAGGTGGGGGCCTTTTATAAGAGGAGAGGAGGGGCACTCTTGTAATGTTACAAAATGTTACTTTATTTTCAAAAGAGTTTCGGATTTTAAAGGTCCCACATTGATTTATTTCTAGGATAAGGTGATAAGGGTTCTAAATCCACTCATCCAATAGGTTTTGGACATGTGTAGGTCTCAGATATTACATTATCGTTTCATTTTATTTAAATCGTTAAATAATGAGGTCATCGCTGAATCATCATGATGTCATAAATAATTTAATTTATATAATGTCTAAAAATTATAAAAAAACTACTATGATGTAGGAAATATTTTTGGATTTCTAATTACTTCCTATAGTAAAAAATATTACTTGTATAACCCCATGTAAATATTATTTTAGTAAAACATCTCATGTTTGTGTCATTTTTACTTTAACACTAAATAAAAAGATATTAATGTCATTTTCCAACCAAAGTGACTTCATGGGGTCCCCAAGTTGACCCATGGGTTGTCTTGGTCAGACATGACACATCCAATGAGGTTAGGAGATGTGTCAAGTTCATTTAATATTATTAAAACATAATTTTTACCTTAAACTAGACTAATTACCTCTAATCGCGATTAAAAACTTAATAAGTTACTATTCACCAAAAAATTATTTTTATCCCATTGAACCACATTTTAATTATTAAAGATTTTTTAATTTCAAAACACAAATATGGCAAAATTTCATTTAAACGGAAAAATCAGTTTTTTATAAGTACCGCTTAGTGGTTTCACTATTCATCAAAAATTGAAGTTTTTCAGAAAAATCCCAAAAATTCACCCTAAGCTATATTTGATATTCCGAATTCAAAAATGAAGTCTATTTTAAAAAATTCAAAACATATAAGTCACATTAATTAATTTAATAATTAATTCCCACTGTCAGAGCAAATTCCATGTTTTTATGAAACATTAAGTATCAAAAGATTGACACTAGTTTAAATCTGATTTCAAAGTGAAATTAATTCCAATGACCATTATTGGATTTAATGGTAAAAATATATTCTAATTTCACTTAAAAACAATTCAAAATATAATCTAATCATATAAATAAATTAGATTAAAAAGAGGTTTTGAATTAAAATACAACCTTTTACACTATTCATTAAAAAATGAACTTTATCAGAAAGATACCAAAAATTTACACAAAGTAAATTTTAATGTCCCAATTCTTAAGAAGAGTTTTATTTTTTCCAATAGAATTTATAAGAGTGAAAAAAACTATATTTAATGACGGTTCGCCATCAAAAGGTGATGAGTGAACCTTTAGTGAAAACTAGGGCATATACACCTAAAATTGAATTCTTTCCATATTTTAAGCCTTTATCTTTTATTGGATAAATGTAAAAACATTTAAAAACATATATAATCATATTTTAGATATTTCTATCCATTACCGCCAATATAACGGCTACATGTTAACTACCATTTAAAATAATATTATTTTATTATTAGAGTGCAACGTTAGATTTCCAAGAAACTCGTTGTTGCGTGTTGGGTACACCATCGAGAATAGCGTCCCCTTTAAAGTCATATTAATATTTTATTCAAAAATATGGATAAGTATGAAAATGTAATATTCTTTATTTACCTGGGGTGTTACACAATATTATCTTAGTAACACATAATTAATAAAGTAGAAGGTTGGTCCAAGGAATAGAAATTGGGTTAAAAACTCACTTACCCCGGGTTCGTCTTACGAAAAACATTCTTGAAACTCCTTTATAATGGTTAGAAATACTGACTAATATCTTAATTCAAAATATTAATTTTTAAAACACCTCATATGATTATTTTATAACATAATTTCCCCAATTTATTTTCAATATTTTGTTCTTTTCATTGTTTCAATTGGGATCTTTACATGATTTCCATGTTTGATTTGTAAATGATTTCCATGTATAATGGAAGAAAAATACCTACAATTATATGAAATGATATCAATCTATTTCCATAATATTTATGTTTGCTATAAATAAGTTTTTGTAAACATTTGTGATGAAATTAAATGAAATTGAGAACAAAACATCCATGATTTTGATGAATCAAAAAAATCACAGATGTTGTTTTTATGTATAGAATTAGAAGAAGAGAAATGTGATAAGTATTATACATTTTCCATATAAAATATAAAATCAATTATATAAAATATTATGTACCTTTCATTACTCTTTGATTATAGAAGGGGAAGAGAGTATAAGATTATAAAATTAATTGAAAAGAAAATAGATGAATTAAAAGAGGATATTTACCTAGTGATATCTTCTCCTTGAGATCCTCTTTATGATCATTGTTTTTTATATTTTGGTGGTACTAACTGGTATTGGAAGTGGAAAAATAAAAAAGGAAAAGGATTCAGTAGAATTTAGAAAATTCCCAAATTATTAGTCATGTGAGAGAAAATGGGGGAGAGGGTGGTATATATAGTGGAGGAGAGGATGATTTTTCCAGTATTTTATTCATTAGTGTAACATTTCTTTTCACGAAAATAAATATTATTGATTCATGAGACACACTATAGTAATAAGTGCATGCGAGTTTGAAAAAATTTCCATTTACATCATCCATGATTCAAGCATGATGCATAAATTCATTTATTTATATTTTATCATATTTTATCAAATATATCTATTCACCAAAAATAATGTATTACATAGACATCCCAAAAAAACACCCACAACATTTTTTAATGTGTATAATTCAAAAACTAATACTATATTTAGAAAATAATTTCTTATGTAAGATTAATTTTATTTTCAAATAAATTCATATTTTAATCCTAAATTATCAATTTTAAAACTATAAGTGATTTTATATCAACTTGAAAAATTTATCAAGATCACATTGACTTATAAAATTTTGAAAACAATAATAACATCATTTAATATTCATAAAGAGTCTTGTTACGACTCATTTTAAAATTCATAAGGTTATGTTACAATTCACAAGAAAAAGTTATTTGAATCAGACTCCAAATAAAATACTAATCACAATTGTACATGACATTTTTTTTGAAATTATAATAGTAGAAGAAAATAAATATTATTAACAACTAGTTTGTAACTACTTATTGAAAAAAAATATTTTTTCATTGATTCATAGTTTTTTATGCATTTAATTAGATTTATTTATAAATCCTTGGGGTGTTACATTCTCTCCAACTTCATTAAATTGCATCTTTGCAATTTTATTTACTTATTAAAGAAGTGAGGGTACCTTTCCCTCAAATCATTTAAAATTCACATGTTTCTTTTTCAACCATGTGGTTTATCCAAAAAAATATTTTCATGGTCTATGGACCTATTATGAAATACTAGTTCACTTCGATCAATAATATAAAGAATATTATCTTCATAATAAAAAACTCTTCCAGTTGAACTACTTCTAGGATGAAAACACGAGGTGAATCTATAATGAAAAATATCATCAATGAAACATAAAAAAAAATGTGTATAAGAGATAAACTCAAAGGAAATGCTACTCAGTATGCCATTGGTCCAACTTTCTCCAAGATTTCATAATGTCCAATGAACTGCAGACTTGGTTTCCCTTTCTTACCTAAATGCATATAACATTACCAGGGTGGGATTATAAGGAAAACGTGATCACCTACCACGAAGGAAAAGTATTTTCACTTTTTATCTGCATAATATTTCTACGCTCATTGAGCAGTCATAATTTTTTGCCGGATCATCATCATTTTCACACCCACTTACTCTACTAATTTTAGTCCCATCAACTTTCATTCCCCGAACTCTTCTCAAAAAGTTATATGTTGACACCACTTCACATATAATGCCTCAAAAGGTTCCATATGAATACTTTAATGAAAGACTTTATTATAATAACATTCCTCTAATGAAATATATTGATCTCAACTTCCCTTATAATCTATTGGAAAATCCTAAACAATAACTTCTAAAGTACAAATATTTTATTTGGAATGCCCATCTGACTGAGGATGAACTGTTGTACTGAAATTTAATTATTTTCCATAATAATTATAAGGTACTTTCTAAAAATATATATGTTTACCTAGGATCGTGGTCATATTCAATGGAAAACGGAACTCCATGTAGTCTGAAAATCTATTTGAGGTACATTTTAGAAAGTTGATATAATGAAATATAATCTCAGATAGGAAAAAAATGTGTACATTTAGTCACCCGACCAATAATAACAAAAATCAAATTATTACCTAGAGAAGCCTATGGTAGACCCATCACGAATTGCATGGATATAATCCCTGATTTCCACCCTGGAACAGGTAATGGCTGAAGAATACCCTTCTGTAACTGTCGCTCTGTTTTAACCTATTGACAAGTCAAAACATTCATGTTAAAATATTCAATATCAATTTTCATTCAATCCCACCAGTAATACTCCCTGTGGATGCTACAAATCACAGTAATTACATGATGAAATATAAATGGAAAACAAATATATTAACACAATAATTCATTCTTCAGTTGGAAATCACAACGTACACATAATCTTTTTCAAAATCATGAAACCTAAAATTTATCAAAGTTAAATTCTGGAAACGTACCCATTTTAACCAATTCTACCTTTTGGAAACTCATAGTCTTCCTTTTATGAGATCTTAATTTTTTATGACAAATATCAATTCACTAAAACCTAAAACAAAATTGAGGACCTTCTTACAACAATAACATCCAAACCAAAATTCATCAAATCATTAGTCAAGGGGTCATATTCTAATCATTACATGTTAAATGATACATTATGTTTTTCACTAAAAGAATATTTTAATTTTTTTTCTGTTCTTGGATTGTAATTGGTCATGTAATCATAATGCTTTATCAATCCATGCCATCAAATCAACCTCATGTTTAATCCATTCTGAGTATATAAATACTTTATACTTTTGTGGTCAGCATATATTTCGCTTTTTGATATGTATAAATGATGGCCCCAATTTTTCAACGAAAAAACCACATATACTAATTCAAAATCATTTTTCGGGTAAATTTATTCATGATGTTTTATTAGTCATGATGCATAATAAATTAAAAAACATTCTGAATTAGATCACAACAAATTCCATTCAATGACACATGTATTTAGAAGACAAACTCATCATTTCTAAGAGGCATGGCCAAAACTAGAGCATTCACTAATCTCTTCTTCAGTTTCTGAAAAAATCACATTATTATATCCAAACAAATTTTACCCCTTTTCATGATAACATAGATACCAGGATAGATAAACGTGTAATGTTTTTAAAAAATAATCAGTAATAACCATCTAGTATATGATACTTAAAAATCTTTGTAACATTTGTAGGTCTTTTCCATTCATCAACCTTGTTTTTTAAGTATCTACAGTTATCCCATCTTTATTTACAATATTTACCAGAAAAGAAATCTATTGCAACCCAAATTCACACATTCTGAAATTTCCATGTAGTTTCACTTCATTTAATGTTCATAAAACAACCCGTAGATATTTTCCATGTTCATATTCACATTTATAATATACATGAATTTAATCAATAAACACAACCACAAACTTATCCAATAACTCATGAAATATTCTATTATTAGGATCCACGAATTTAGTTGGTTCACTAGTTAACCCAAACAACCTGGAAAAAATTCATAATTACCATATTATGAATTGAACATGGTCATTTGGATTTATGCTTCTTTTACATGAAAATTTTGGTACACTAACCCTAGTTCAACGATTGAAAAATAATGCGCCTCCTGGAAATGATAAATGAAATCATCGATATGAGAAAAATGATACTTATTTTAAACAGTGATATAATTCCATGCTCTATAATAAATTAAAAATATCATTGAACCATATTTTTTATGAAAAATACAAAGATCCCAATTGATATGTGCTAGGACAAATGAATCATTTATTAAGAAATTCCTACAACTAATTTTTAAATTCAAGATGTTCACTTTGAGTCATTCAACAAGGGGGATTTGAAATTGTCTTAGCATCAGTATAAAAACCCAACTCATTCTTTCAAACATAGAAATAAGTTATTACATAAAATATTCTCTTGATAAAACATTGAATATTTATAGTTCTAATATATTTGTGGCTTAATAACATTATATAACAAACATAAAACATTAAATACATATTGTTTTTTGAAAACATCTTTTACATGACCACACACAATCATTCACACTTACATTGTATATGATAATCTAAGGACCTTTATAAGTAAAAGGTGAACTATAAATTCTAGTAATGAAGTAATAAAGGAATAATATAAATAATATAGTACATGTTAGGAAATTGTCATATCAATATAGCATTAGAGAAACATGAACATAAAGGCATGATATAGAATCATTATCATAACATGGAAACGTGGAAACAAAATTTAACTTGATATTTGCATTATCCAAGGCCCATTGCACATGGAGAAAGAGTAAACCCTCATTGAATTTGAATTCCATGACTAAACCCTCGTTGCACTTGACGTATCGGGATACTAATCTTTACCCACCTCTTTGGAGCGTTATCAGAGCGCACCCTTTATAAACATTTCATTTCACACATAAGTGTGCCACATGGATAATAAAATAGGGATTCATTAAAAATCATAACTTATTCCATGAATAAGAGATGTGGAATAAATAAATGTAATTCCTCAATCAACCAGTACATGTGCACAAAGGTAAATACCCTTTCTAGGGAAATGGGTATGGTATTCACTTAAACAATGGTTTTGGGCGTTGGAATGTTTGGTGTAACATTGGAAGCATAACGACGTCAAATAGAAATCGTAAAAAGGGTTAATAAGAGAGAATGATATATCTCCTAATTTTTACATGAAATGGAAAATACGAGTGTCATGGAACTTAATATACCAACATATGTAATGGAATTTATATGCGTAATATAAAATAATTTCGTGAATGTAAATGAGAAGAAAAGAATTCATTACGGAATTTTGGCATTGTAATAGTTGTAATCGGGATGCATTAATGAGATAGAGATAAGTCTATAATTATTTAGAAATAAGGAGGTATGTATAGGGGTTTTTAGAAATCATACCCCAAAATTTTTAATTGAAAATAAAAGAGTATAACCAGATAATGAAATTGGGAAAAAATGAGAAAAGAGGAAATCTCTTAATTGATGTGTGATTCCAAAGGCTTGGGAGAGGCTTGAGAGAGGCGTATTGAGAGATTGGGTCTCCTTTAGAGGATTATACAGAGAGGATGGAAGAGTTTGGTCAAGATCTAATGGGTTTTTCTGAATTATAAGTGAGTTAGTGGGGGGGTTTATATTGGAAAATAATGGGAATTCTTCATTATTTAGGTTTTGAACACTACAAATTAAATTAATCAAAACCACAAACCAACTGATAGGTTTATCCTATGTTTTTTGAAAAAGGGCTTTAGAGAATATTATGTTAGAAGTCTGATGTCCAAACAGGTTAAAATATTAGTCTTTCTTATGTGGAGGTGGGTCACACTCTCAAGGAAATCATTTTAAAATGTTATAATGTTTTATAAAACTTGGAGGGTCCAGTAAGGCTTCATAAAATAAATAAAATTACATAAAATTACATTATATTAATGGTAAAACCTATATTGGCCTAAAATACCATTTATATTATTTTATTACATCAATATTGGGTAATTATTATGTCATAAAACACATTATATATTTAACGATATTTGATTATTATCCTAAAATTCGAGTGTCTCAGAAAATTATGAAAAATTCACCATTAGATAATTTAGAAAAATAGAATCCCAAAATAGTATCCATTTTATCAAAATAATTCCCTAAATGTGTGTATTTTTACTTTGAAAATAAAAACTAACATTTGTCACAAATTCATGTGTTTTGAGAAAAATAGATTTAAAACCCTAATAAAAATTACAATTGTATTCATAAAATTTATAAGATCATTTATATTTAATAAAAATTAATTTAGTAATAATATTTTATTAAAATATTATTTATTTCAAAAATAAATTAATTCATAAAAATTGATTTCTCTATTGAATATTAACAAAAAATACTATTTGTGAATTAAAAACTATTTACAAAGAAAAAATAATAAAATTAATTTTTATTCGTTATTAAATAAAAAAATCATTCACATAATCATAGTTCTAGGGTCTTGTTATATAACCCATTATAACACCAACATAAGCCCAAAGGGTACGGTGGGCGATGGTCACAGACTCTTTCGGTGGGTCGGATAACATTGCACAGGTGGTAATCACTTTCAATTTCAACTAATCTGGTAGGAAGTTTTGTTCGAGCTTAACATGTTGAAGATTAGCATGGTCATGGTGAAGAGAAAATCCAAGTGGTGCCACCTACTTTCCGAGAACCAACTAATGGGCTTTGTACGAAGAAATTCTACTATTCGAGGATATCACATCCTTTGTCCGAGTAAATTGGATTTGTTCATGACCTATATTTATACTAATAAATTGATCACTATTAAATGGTTATATTAGCAATGGTAACAAGTCCAAATGGTCTTTTAAAAAAAACATAAAACCATGGTAGTTCATATTTTATATAACCATTTTACATACTTCAAAATTTAATTAGATCAAGTAAATTTTTCATTAATAAAAGCATGGGTCATTACAACAAGGAACAAATTCAATTGTGAAATTAACTTCTCGATCATATATAAAACTAGGTAAATCAACAGAAAAAACATCATTATATTAATTTACCACTAACACGTCATTAATCTAAATAGTATCCTTGTTTTAAAAAATACAAGCATGGTTTAATTCATATCTATCATTCAATTATTTCTTAGCTTCCTGATATGTTATCAATTATATGGGTTCATTGTTGTTTAAAAATTGATTCTATTTCTGGAAAAAAACAAATTCTTTGTCTCTATAACAAATCTTTGGATGATAAACAGAAAGGCAATCCATATCCATAATGACATCAATCTATACTATGGAAAAAATAGGGTTTTCATGTAAATTCATTCCACAAACTACAATATAATGATTCTTTTATTTCATATTTTTATAGTATTTTCCACTTGTGTTTTAACAATATTTTATGATCTCGTCTATTAATCTGATATTTCCAATTTATGAGAAACTTTCTCAAAAATAAACTAATTTTTAGACACCATATCAAACGAACCATTATAAAAATCTAATTAAATAAGAAAGGTACCCAATACAACTTCATTGGATGGACTGACATCTGATTACGTAGTAGTAATGGATCTTAGTACACTGTTATGCTTATGGTAAGGCGGATTTCCACCACTTGGTTCCTTCTTTGGGAATTATTTTTCATAATAACCCATCTAACCACATTTTAAACACATTAATGTTTTCTTATTTGAATTAATCTTTATATCATATTCATAAAAATCTCAACCCATATTTTCAAACTTACCACATCAAAAACACTTCCCATTTTTAGTAAGGCATTACCTATGGTTTTTTACCATATTTTTCACAATCTTTAAATTAAATATTATTAAAATCTTATTTAATAAATTAATTCTTACCAATCTCTTTCCTTATGGACCTCTTCATATTCATTTTTTCATAGGACACATGATCATTAGAAATCTACATTTTTACCCTCTTATCAAATAGAAATGTTCTTCATACAGTTTTAATTCAAAGGAGGAAAATTTACTTCAATATCATGGCATCAATCCAGATAAAAAATGGTTGATTTTTCTATCAAAATAAATAATAATATTTAGACCATACTATGCATGTCTGGTGATGTTTTCTTTATTCACATCCACTCAATCCTCCATATATTTCCACAATACTATGAATTTCTCCTCTATCCTAATTCAAACCTCATTACATATACATTTTTCCGGGAAAACACTTTTAAAATCATCCCTCAATATGGCTTCAATATCATCTCTATCCCTGATATTCTTGACCATTGAACACCACTAATCAACTTTAATATAAAAATAATAAATGGGAGGAATAAAAATAGGATTATCTAAATATCCCATAAAATCATATATATTTTTTTGGGCTTTAATACATCCTTCATTTTATACTAGGTTTGAATATCTATAGAAATAATGAGGGTGTTTCCTCATGAAATGCTTAACTATCATCATGTTCAATTATGGTAGATCAAGTTAATCTCTTTAAAGGATTACATTACAATTTATTTCCTATTTAAGTGGATCCATTACTGTCACAAACTTCTGGGTTACCATTCCCACCATTCACAGTTGCAGATTCGATAAGATGTCAACCTCTAAGTTTCTTCAACATCATTTTCCCTATTTATTATATAAAAACCAATTCTGAATAGACATATCATAGATGAAGTAACATGGTAATATTTAAATGCATGTCCATTTCAACATAAATATACGGTAAAAATCATTTATGGTATTCTTTTAACATCATACTAACTTCTAATGTTATCTATACCATTCTATTATTCCCAAAAAATGGTATGGCCCTAAACATTACATATAAAAGTTATTTAAACTAGACTTCACTTCATTACATCAAAAAAAGATAATTTTAGTTTATAGTTTTTGAAGGTTCGAACATAACTCATACATATCAAACCATAATCATACAAAGCGGGTATCATTAACGCAATATCCATTTCTTCAAAAAACATAAAATTTTAAACACAAAACAACAACATGATTTCTTTGACAAAACAACATAACATTTAACATGACATTATTCACTCTCATACACATCCTTATAACATGTGAAAATAATTTGAAAACATTTTATGACATAAATAATCACTAAGGAATTTAAAAATAATTAAATAAACCATTACCCAATGAATATTTATAAACATAAGAAATTATTTTCAAAAAAACATATCTATCACCCAGAAAGAAAATATTTACTTTTTAAACCATGAGATTTCCATAAATAAAATAAAACACAAATATATCATAGTTTTATCTTGGGGTATTAATTAAATAACTTTGTAATCCTAAAAGATTACTTATGATATTTAACCCTTATGGCTACCTTACAATGTAACCCTCACGACTACCTTATAGTGTAGCCATTAGAGTTACACATGGAGTAAACATATGACCAACAACCATCATACCCATAAAAAATCATTAGAGAGATATATAGGTCCCAAAATTAATCATAAATATTCCCAAAAACCATAACACAGTCATAAAATAAGAATACCTCATAAAACCTGTACTATGGATTTTGTAAGACTAGAAGTTTAAAAGAACATTTTATTATAAAAATACCTTACAAATAACATATAATTAATATGATAATCATATATAATAAAACTAGTAAGTGTATAAAATTTAAATACACATAATGTAACATATTATAATCAAAAAATATTATACAAAAAAATATTATTACCTCATAATTAATAAAGTATTAAGTTGACCTAAATAATAGAAATAGGGATGAGAATTCCCTTACATCGTGTTCATATAACATAAATAAAAGATTAAATCTACATTTTAATTATAAAAAAAGTGTTATTAATATCCTAAATAAACATATTTTTGTTTATAACACATTATATAATCTTTTTAAAACATCAATTCTACCATTAATTGTTAATATTTTTTTATTATCAATCTTTCAAGTGTGTTCTACTAGATTTCCATGGTTGTTCATAAATGATTTTATTTTTGGATGGAAACAAAATAATATAAGAGTAATGAAATGGTATCAATATGTTTATATAATATTTAATAATTCCATAAATCAATTTGGTTATAAGGTATATATATGAATCATTAGATAAATCATTAGTGATATCCATTACGTTCATTTTGGTGGTTCTTCGATAACCATGAACAAGTGTCATCATATACCATTATTATTAATCATATAATTTAAATCTAAAAATAATAAAGGTCATAAAATACACCACAAAATCTGTTTCAATATTTGAAATATTTTTATAACCAGTTTTTGAGGATGTAATTGAAATTAAAAATACATCATCCACGATTTTGATAATTCAGTACATCACAGATATAGTTTTTATTTTTAGAATAAGAGGTAGAGGAGAGTTAGAATGGTGATGAATTTTTATAAAACATGATAAAATCAATCATAAATAATATTCTAGAGCTTTAACTCCTATTGGATATGTGGTGGGGATTAATGTATTAGAAAGTAAATGTAATTGAAAAGAAAACACAAAAAAATTAAAGTGGATCTTTACAACTTGATCTCTAATACTTGAGATCCTCCCTAAGGCCTTTTGTTTTGGAATTTTAGTGAGAACAATAGCTCTTAATCAAGGGGAAGATCCATTGGTAGTTTATTGGGTAGATTTTAGAAAATTCCAAATGCTTGAGAGTTGTGAGAGGAAGTGGCGGTGATGGTGGTATTTATAGTGGAGGAGAGGAGGGGTTTTCCATTATTTTATTAATTAGTTTAATATTGTTTCTAATATATATTAATAGTAAATATTCATGTGACCCAAAACAGTAATAAGTTCTTGTGAGTGAAAAAAAAATTCTATTTCATCATCCATGAATCATACATGATGCCGAAATTCATTTATGTAGCATTATTCATAAATTATTGAATTTTTCTATCCATCCAAAATTCATGTATTTTAGAAAAATCCCAAAAAAAACACCCTTACTAATTTTTTATGTTTAGAATTAAAATATAAACTCTATTTAAGGAAATTAATTTTCTAAAAATGATTAATTTAATGTTTAAATAAAATCATATTTTATTCAAAAACTAAAATTTTTTAAACTATAACTCAATTTATATCAACTTAAAAAATATTAATCAAGATCTCAATATCTTATTACCATAAGAAAATAAATAATAATATGAATTAATATTCATATGTGTTATATTACTATTCATTTCAATATTTATGAGGTTATGTTACTATTCACAAACAACATGTTGGCTCTATCAGAATCCAAATAACATAGTGATCGCTAACACAGATGATCTTATTTTGAAATTAAATTTATAGAAGTGGAAATATTATGTTTAATGAGTAGTTTATAATTGTCTCATTTAAAAATAGTGTTTCACAGAGTCTTATTGTTTTATTCATTTCATTAAATATATTTGTAAAACATTATGGTGTTTCACTGACTATATTGTACTTAAAATTATTATGAATATATTTTTATGAAAATTTGACCTTATATCTATCTTCAGTCATAAATATGTGATCGTTCGTTACCATTTTTTCAAAAGAAATAAAATTGGTTTTATATTTAAATAGTATTTTAAAAAATTTCATGACTATTGTATAGCTTTTCATGGAAAAAGATTTTCAAATGGAATTAAATTATTTTTTATATGATTTGAAGCTTATTTTCAAAGGAAAAAATGTTTTCAAAGTTTGTTCTATTTCAAAAATTTATTTTCAATGTTGAAAGGATATTTTTATCAAGAGAGGTTTCAAATTTATTTATTGATTCCCTTATAAGTTTTCAATGTGTTTATCAATGAAAATTCTTTTAAAACTGTTATATATATTATAAAAGCAGTTTTTAAATGAATATTTATGTTCCAATTGAGCTTTCAAAATGTATCTCCATCTATGATGTCATAATTTGTTATATTTTAGGATTTACTAGAAATATAATCTATGAATATCATTACTATTGTTTATTTAATGTTTATGTTTTGATGGATGGATGTTTATGACAACTGTTTCACATCCATGGTTTATATGATTTTAAAACCTCTTCTTTTATACATCATCATTTTATGAAATGATTATGAGACCTATAAAATTTTCAATGGTAATAAAATTAGTATATTTTTATGATACCCATTTCATTTCATGTGTTATAATATTATGATTATGAAACCAATCTTCTTTTTTGGATTATGATATGATAAATGTTTTATTATATTGTGGAGCATTTAGGAATGATTTTATTATGTGACTATTATGACCTATATCATTCTCAAATTAATTGGGATATCATTTATATCTCATAATACAATGATGGAAAACATGTCACAGTGATTGGTCTAAAAGGGGAGACAAGTGTTTCTTGATAAAAAATATGCATATGTGTCTCTGTATCAAAAATGGTAAAAAGGTACATCCTGATCCCAAATGGGAAAGTGGTGTGTCTAGATCAACTATGGTAAAAAAATGTTTCCTAATCCAAAAAGAGGAAATAGGTGTTTCCTAATCCACTATGATTATGTTCTTATTAGATAATCATGCACATAAAATGTTTTGATATTGTTATAATTGTTCCACAATTATATGACCTGATCATATGGGTCATGAATGATTTTTGATGATCTATCACCCTTATGATCCATATCTAATGAGCTTATAATAATTATAAAATGAATCTTGAATATGATTCTTTGATATGAAGGGTATCAACTATTAATGTTATGATCATGTTCTCACACAATTGTTATTATACCCACTCCCCACAAGGTATATCCCTCCTAGGCTGGGAATGTGAGAATAGAGATAATGACACATGATTTCTACCTCTAGTAGGTCCCGAGATGAAGACTATCATCAAAAAAATAATAAAAACATAGAATGTAGTAATTATCCAATAGTAGAGCACAACAAAAAGGAAATGATATGATATACACCAATAAACTAAAACTTATACTTCCATATAGAATAAAATTCAAAGTGAAAATGTGTAATTTATTACAAGAACTACTAAAACTGTAAAGAAAAATGTGAGTTCCAATAAAGGCAATGATTATAGAAACTATGAATCCCAAACAGCTCTTGTAAAACCCCCAGCTAGTATTAACCATCCTGATCATCAACATTATATAAATGACCTAAAAATAGTTTATATATATATAGGGTGAGTATAATTGTATTCCTAGTATGATCCTCCTCAAGGAATCTCATTAAAAATGTAAAGAAAGAATGCTAAAGATTGTTAAACCATAAGTGAAACAAACTCATCACCTCTATAGGTATTCTTAGTTACCAACCTCAACAATTCCACTCTCACCAAGTATCACATTCAATAGTATATAATATAATAACTAATATCAATTTTACCCTGCTACGTATTTACCAATATTTTTCTACTCTTCCCCAATATTGCACGTGAAGAGTAACTCTCTTAAAAAAGGTTATCCCACCAACACATGGTTAAACCACCACAACATGAGCCTTGCACAACTCACAACACGTCAACGTAAAAAATAGTAATCAAGTAGAATATGGGATCCACCAAAGAACACATAATATGTACTACACATTGGGTGATATACCTCAATCCATCAATTCCAATACACAAAGTAAGGAACCTCAATCAATCATAGCCTACACACCTTATACGTATGACACCCCAATATTGGTTTTGAGATAGTTTTTTTAAATTTCATTTAGTTACTGTGTTGTAAGCTATAACAAGATATGATTGTTCCACATGAAATATTGACTCAACATCAGATATATGAAACACTATGCTTGGCCTGTGTTTCACACAATTTCATGTTTTTTTGATAGATATCATTTCACACAGGACTGTATTTTGAAAAACAAAACTAAATATTATTATGTTTCCTTGTAACCTAGTCGTTATAATTGCGGTATGAACAATATTTACTAAATTATGAAAATATTCTATTTAAATGTATATATAAATAATTATTTAGTGGCCATTTAATTACAAATAAATCATTTTTTGCACAAAATGATATTTTTATCTAAAATATAAATTAAAATTAATATATGGTTGTTTATTAAACAATAATATAACTCTTAATGGATTTTAGTAACATAAATTTTCTTTAATAATTTCAACATTATTTTTAAAATAAATAAAATATGTTTTATGAACATGATATAATAAATAATTCAATTTTTATCGAAAAAAATAACTATTATTAATCAAATAAATTTTTCCATCCTTTTGATGGAAAACCCATTTGAAATATAGTTTCTGAAACCATTATGAATTTTTTATACAAAAAATAAAGTTATTATTTGAAAACAGGATATAAAAACCCATTCTAATAACTTTTATATTATGATGAATAGTTAAAATACACTAAATTATAATTGAAAAAAAAATTTCAACAAAATATTTTATATTGTTAAATTATATTTTTAAATGTTTTGAGTTTATAAAAATAATATATAATTTTAATTCAATATAATGAATTTCATTTTCATTTATTTTTATATTAATTTTGATGTAAATACATTTCAATCTTTTGCAATGTTTTATCTTTTAAAAACCCATTTTCATAACGGCAATGAGATTAATATTTAATTAATTATTACATATTATATATTTTTAACTTTTAGAAATGGTATAAATATTTGAAATCAGTTAGAAATATTTATGTTAATGACACTATTTTATTTTTGGGAATTATGAATAATAACTTCAGTCATATTTATTAATATGATGAAATGGTAAATAGGGTAATTAATGATAAATATAATATTTTAAAATTACAATATCACATGTAGTTATATAATTGAATGTGTTAAATTGAACCTGAAACATCATTGGGTAGATATTATACACTTTGTAAGCCACTTCAATGTAATTAGCACATTTAATATACTTTATTTAATGAATGGTTAAATATGTCTTAATAAAATTTTGATATCCATATCGTATTTAATATAAATTTTTACATAAGATAAAATCCATTATAAATTCTTATTTAAAAGATATTTTTTTATTTATCATTATAATTTATTTTTAATTTTTAGGAAAAAACTATTTCCTTAAAGGATTATATTTTGATGATGAGGAAATTATTTAATTGATAATAATCAATAATATATTTTAATTTAAATTGATAATGACCATTAAAAGACACAAAAACAAGACAAAATGTTATTGCTAAAGTATATATCGATCATAACCGAACAAATGTAGTTTTATTGACTATTTGGGTCCCTATAGAAGGGATTATGACACATATATTATTTTATTTAAAGTGATGTTATTCTGATGACATTAATTTTTAAATATATATTACATTTTGAATGTTGTATTTTCTAAGACATATATTTGTTTAAAAGTATTACTAGAAAATACAGAGGATTTATATTCATTATAGTATTTTATTATAAATATTTTACCCTACAAATAAGTATATTAAATAATTACATAATGCTGATGTAGTAATTATTCTATTAATGGAAATATCAAATTAATGTTATTAAAAATTATAATATAAATATAATTTCAGATAATTAATATATCCAAAAAATTATTTATTAACATGATCCCTTATAGATATAATAACATATTTATTCCTTGGATAGAATCTTGTATTGATATTTTTAAAAATCTATTAAATGAATACTGTCAAAATTGACAGTACTGTTATTTTATCAAACTAACGTATTATTTATTTTTTTAAAAAGCCAAAAACATTTTCGAAAATATAAAAAAAATTAGTTTTTACAGAAAAAGGAAATATATTATTAATTTATTTTCTAATTGAAAACAAATATTGAAAAATTTCACTATTTTAATGTTGAACAAATTGTTACCTTAATTAAAATTAAAAGAGAATAATTACTGGTAAAATAGAATGATAATGTTTACAATGAAATGAAAAATGCCTAAAAACTATTAGTTTATGATTTTAAAATAATATATACTCTCACATTCTAATAAATTGTCTTTTGGAGGTTTTTAATGGGGTTTTATTTTATTATAATTTTATATTTTTGGAGATCCCAAAATTCCCCTTAACCTCAATTATAAAAGGGCACATCCACCACCACCACTTCACATCACATTGAGCATTAATTCCTAAAAATATCCTTCAAATTTAACTCATAAACATAATTATTATGATTCTATAGGTTATTTATTTTCAAAATTCCAACTACACTTCTTTAATAGGAGATTTGGAGGGATCATGTCGAAGAAGCTGTAATCTCTTCTACCAATTCCTAAAAATTATTTCTTCTTATACTTCATCTTCATGTGTTGATTCTATTATAAAGTACTGACTATGGTATAAAATATATTATAATTTTTTATTATGATTATGTAACAACCATATTCTATCTTCTATCTATCCTAAAAAAATGAAATAACCACAAATTAATATGTATGACTTACAATCTCCACGTTGTGGAGTAATCTATATTTCAATCCCAATTTACTTGTATAGGTATAATGGTGTAAATAAAAACAATATATGATTAATATAATTATATATTTATCATAATATATATATATATATATATTCCATCCACTTATATACCTTTTCATAAATAAAATAATGATATCGCCAGTCGTGTGTTTGTACAGTCTACCATCTCCACAATGCAATGGGATTCATTCTACATGATATCCCTTAAATCAAGATTATACAAATGTATATAATGAATAAATATGATATATATTAAATTAATTTCATTATATAAATTATATAAAATATCTATGAAGAAGAATGATAATATATTTGATAAAACATTCATAAGAAAATAAAGGTGTTTATACCCAAATAACGAGTCATAATGACTTTTTATTAACAAATGGATGACAATATGATCATATATGTTATCAAAAAAATATTATTATTCTTGAAAAATTCAATGAAATTATTTAAATCTTTATACTAGAGGTTCAGATACATTCAAAGGATATCAGACTTACGATAATGGATAATTTCACAATCTCATTTTTATCTGTAATTGTTTATTATTAATTATTTATTGGGGAATATTCGTCAAACATGTTTTATACATATGTATTGTAAAATATTTTTTATATTTATATACTATTTTTAAATACAATATCACCCATTGGTGAACTTTTCATAAAAATTGTATGAAAGGAATCTTTTGTCGTTTTCAATATGATGTAACTTTTGATTATCTGTAAAAAGTACGAGAATAATGTTATATTTTAACTTATACAAAATGAACACATTTTTATGCTTCCATAATTCCTTATTTTAATGAATATTTGTTTATAATATTCCAATTTTCACTTCAATTATATTATTTTATTTTCAAATTGTGTTTCATTTTCAGAAAAGAAATATTTATTTGGGAAGAAATGATATTTTCATTAAGAAGTAATTTCAACTATTAAATCATAATTATTTTCCAAATATAATGGAAATAATTAAAAGGGTTATGTTTCTAGTATAAAATCCATATTATTCTTATGTTTTTATTCTGTTTTTTATGTAATGATATTTATAATATCCATTTTTTACACGAATTATGTTATGATGGAATGGTGTTCAAAAACCCATTTTATTCCTAGGATTATGATATAATGAATGATTTCTAATTTTTTGGTACATGTATGAACGATTTTATTATGATATATATGGGACTTATATCTCCCTACAATTAATTGGGTAATGATTTATATCTCATGATATAGTTAGGGATGGAGTAGGAAATAATCTCGGTTCAGTAATACAGGGTTGGAACGAAAAGTGAGCTTGGTTTAGTAATGGACTTTGTCCACTGAGATGGTCTTGTAATCAAGTCTTGGCTAATATGAAATGATTTTGTTTAATTATTGGTTCCCATAAAATTTAATTTTTTTAATTTATGACATCTTGGATTAAATTAATTATTTCTTATAAAAATTTATGAATTATCCCACGACATGATTCAACAATCATTCATATACAAGATAAGATTTTCATATTTTTTGTTCTTATGTGTTCTGATTATGATATGATGGATATCTCCATTTCTTACCCGTAATTATCAGCTAATATAACCCTTTATCATGTTTCCCTTCCTCTTGTTTTCATCGTGATTTTTATGTAAGATATGTCAAAAGGGGTTTAGTTATGAGGGAAAAAGTGGAAGAAAATGTAGATTTATTATGGACTATTTTTAATGTTTCCTTGTTTATAATGACACTATACCTATATGGCCTTGTCGTGGATTTGTTATATTTTTGTAATTAATATTCATAAATTTTTAAGTAATATATATGTATGTAAATTATGGGTCTTTTAATTTCACATTAAAGGAAAAGTATAGATAACTTATGGAAACCAGGATTAAAATAATTAGTGAGATACTAAAAAATATTTCTGAGTATATGTAATGGGATGTCCCTAACAATAAGTCAAAGTATTGGTTAGAAACTATGAAATATGTTAATGATCATGGTTAACCTACGATTTAACCTTTGATGTTATATATTGAATGTACATCACCATGATTAATTTATTTTCCTTGTATGATTTTTCATTCTCAAACTATTCCTTTTGTGTTTTAGATAATGGTTGGAACCCTAAGGAACCATGTTATTGATGAATACAATGGGAAAAGAAATAATTTCCTGATGAACATACAAATGTTATGGGAGATGGAGTGAGAAATATTATAATTATACATACAAATGTTATGATTCATTCTGGACCTCCAAATATGTAGAGAAGGGAAAACCATTCTGTTGAGTCCTTCATAAGGAAATTACCACCTTCTCTTAGTGGGTCTTCTGATCCTCTTGTTGCTGAAAAATGGATCAGTACCACATAAAATATATTTTCTACCCTTTATTGTTCTTAACATGAAGAATTATTATTTTGATTTATCATTTAGAATGTGAACAAGACTAGTTGTGAACTCTAATCAATAATAAGAGGCAGCAAGATAAAAGTTATTCTGTGGGATGGGATGAGTTCAATAACTTTTTTTCCATAAGTATATTCCTCACATTCTTATTGTGAAAATAAAGAATGATTTCCATGAGATAATGCAAAAGGATGATGAATCCATTTGTTCGTAGGATGAATATACTACAAGACTAATGATGTACGAATCCAGGATTATTATCCAACCTAAAAGTAAAGACGATTGGTTACTGATTAGCGTAAAACAAAGTCATTGAAGGGTATCAACTATAAGATACTTTAGTATCCATAAAGAGATTTTTTTGTTATAAAATCAAGTTATTAATGGATGTTTGGGTTCTATATTGATCTCATGAATTTGATAATGTAGATAAGATGGAGTTAACGGGAAAATATCAAAACAATGGTGAAATAATATCAGGGATTCCATATGCTCAAATTTAGGAAAGAAACATGGTTGAGATTTTTTTGAAGGTACTAGAAAATATATTAAGTGTGTAAAATAATGTCATCAGGTAGATTGGTGAATATGTAATGGAAAAATGTAGTAAATGAAGTGCATATTGAAAAGGATACCCAGAATGCACTAGCCACACTTCTATGCTATATGGGAAATGAAATGGGGCACTATGAAAACCAATTCCAAAATCGAAGGGTTATCGATGATGATCAATGTTATCTACCTATTAAGGGTAAAGGTAAATAGTAAATTGAATGCAATCACTATTTCCAATGTAGTGTACAAAAAAGAAGAGGTGAAATGATTGAGTTTTTATGTAATGGGATTAAAGATTATAGTTGTAAAATCACTTTTATAGTATTATGGAAAAATGGAATATCTATTGTTCTACGGTGGTTTTTTCAGATGTATTTAAGAGTATATTCTGAGTGGTACAAGTAACCATGAAAAGTGATTCATATATTATTGGGAAAAGATTAAGGGAAGGAATACCCTTAATATATTCATAATTTTTTGATAAGGAAATAATGAGTTGCTTTATATTATTAATGAACTCAAGAAAAATATGATGGAAATGTGATTTATGATATCATGGATGGAGAATATATATTTTTTAAGATAATTTTTATATGTAAAGAGTTAATTTTTTAAATCGTGGTTGTTTCCATTATGGTTTTATGGTAATTCAGGTTATTACCAAGACTCAAGATAATACATAAAGAAGGTATTCACATGTTTGGAATGTAACCAAAAAATGATACCTTATGGTATATGGGGGGAAATCTTATGCAAAGATAGTGAACATCCTTCAAATGATTTTTATCTTTATATTTCTAAACCGTTGTAGGGTTATGGAATTTTTACGTTAATCATATGATTAACTATGTTAAAATAATGTGTTATCTCACCTAGGTGGACTTTGGGATATTTTACTACATGTGCGTACCATTTTGTTGTGATATAGACACATGGAATGACCTATAATTTTATTTATGGATTGCATAAACTTATAATGTTGCCGAAATGTAAAATCAAGCATTGTTTCATTAAAATAGGATATGAATTAGAAAAAAAAATTAGGTCAAGACCAATGATAAGATTTTACTGAAATCAAGTAAGTATATCTTCAAATAAAAATTATTCAACATTAGTAAAAGGTAGCCGTGATGTTAAAGAATCTCATATTTTCATAATTTTTTATGATATAAATTTTCTCGTTCACATATCCATATTTATGGTTTTAGTGATTGTTTACAATGAATATATCACTCACTTTTTTGTGATTAGCGAACTTTATCAATCACTATGAATTTTTACACTTTACTTCCATGACCCAATATTATCATATATTCTCTTACATAGAGACCCATTCATTTTTAACATTGGGAAAATATTATTTTCTAATTATTAAAATTAAATATTAGATTTTGTTTTTGTTTTAAAATATGGTTTTTATCATTTTTTAACCCAAAAAAATTTCGAGGGAGAAATTTATTTTATTGGTGGTAGAATGTAACAACAATGATATTTATAGAATTTTTTTTAATTTCCTTGAGGTGTTTTGTTTTATTATAAAAAAAAGATAAATTTTTTCGATACACAACACCATATTATCTTGCGATATGTGCATCATTATGCGTGTATTGTGTTATACAAAATTTCAAGTTATTTTGATTGAATTAATATCAAGAAAGACCAAGTTTAAGAGGAAAAAATTAGTATCATACCTTATAAAAAGATTTTATAATGGTGGTATGAATAATATTAACTAAATTATGAAAAATATTTTTTTAAATGTTGTTATATATAATTAATTCTTTAGTGGGAAATTAATAATAAATAAAAACTTTTTTAATAAAATGAAATGTTTTTCTGAAAAAACTATTTTAAAGAAAATTAGAATGTTTATAAAAAATAAAATCAAACTTTTAGATTTTCATAAATTTAATATATATGTAATATATTAAATATAATTTTTAATGTGTATCATACTTTTATTCAGGACATGATAAATGAAAAATTCAATTTTTTAGATAAAAGAAGTAATTTTTATGAAATAAATTTTTGACTGATTTTGATAGAATAGCAATTTTAAATATATTTTTTAACACATTAATAAATTTTATTTTAAAAAATAATCATTATTTATTATATGGATATAGAAATTAATATTGGATAAATTTTTTATATTTTTTTGATAACATACATGTTTTGATAAATAGTAAAATTAAAGTAACTTTTAATTGAAAAAAACACATTTCATCGAAATAATTTATATGGTTAAATTATATTTTTAAATGATATTAATGAATATATTGAATATATTTTTATCATTAAATATAATTTATTTCATTGGAATTAATTTTACAATGGATTTGGATGTTAAATCATTTCAATCTATTGCAATGTTTTAACTTTAAAAACTGGTTTTTCTTTTAGACAAAAATATTAATTATAAATTAATTACTAAATAATTCTATGTTATGAATATTAAACAATTTATTCCATATGTTTAATCATGTGGTTTAAATTATGTGAAAATTATTCAATCATATTTTAGAATTATGAATAGTATCTTGGGTAATATATATTAATAGGTATAAAGGTCAATCAGGTAATTAAGGGTAAATATAATTTTCTAAAATTTATGTAGCTCTTGTAATAATATTATTGTTTTAGTTCCTGTCAACATGAACCATAATTGTGTAGAAATTAGACCATTTGTATTCCAATGGGATGAGATTAGTACATTTAATATATTATATTTTTAAAAAGTTAAATATGCCTTACTAAAATTTCAATATCTAAATAATTTTTAACATATGGTAATATATAAAATAAATTCGATTATAAATACTCATATGAAATATAAAATATTTTTATATACCATTGTAATTTATATTTAATTTTTAGGAAATAAATAATTACATTAATGGTCAACATATTAATGATGTAATAATTATTTAATTGAGGAAAAATTATTAAGCTAATTTTAAAAGATAGATAATAACCATTAAAAGATGCCAAAACATGACCAAATATTATTTTTAGATTATATTTTTATCATATCGATTCAATGGTCTTGTTATGGACCATTTAGATACTTATAGAAGTTATTATGGTACTTATATTGGTTTATTTAATGTGATGTTAAAGTTGTCACATTCATGTTTTAATAAATATATCATTTTTAATATAAGAATATAAAATACATAAAGTCAGCTATAAGTATTATTATAACACAAAGAAGATTTATCTTCACCATTAAATATTATCCTTAATTTTTACCCCACAAATTAGTATATTAAATACTTGCAAAAAACTATTGTATAATTATTTTAATAATGTAAATATAAAATTAATGTTATTAAAAATTATAAATTTTATAATTGGGATAATTAATATATCCAAAAAATTTATATACTTCCTTGAACACTTATATATATAATAAAATATTTTTTTAATTATTTTCATATTATCTTGATATTTTTATAAATCCATTAAATGAATAGTGTCAAAATTGACACTGTTAATATTTTTCTAAATATTGTTTTATTAAAAAATATAAGAATCATAAAATATTTTCAAAAACATAAAATATTATTTATTTACTGTAAAAATTTATATCTAATTCATTTATTGTCTTATTTAATTTATGTAATTTAAAATTACACTATTTTAATATTGAACAGGTATTCAACATAGTTTAAATATAATGTTATTAATTTTGGTTAAAACAAATTGATAAGGTTTAAAGATAAATAAAAATATTTATAAAATATATTGGTGTATTATGTTAAAAAAATTATATCATCTAATTTTTAAAACTTGTAAATTTTTTAGGTGTTTGGATGGGTTTTGATTTTATTATAAATTTATATTTTTGGAGATCCCATATGTACCCCTTACCTCAATTATAAAAGGGAACCTCTTGCCACACCTCTTCACTTCACCTTGAGCATTTAATTTCAGAAATCTCCATCCAATTTTCATTTTCAACATCCATATTCACATTTTAGTGGGTCTTTTCTCCTCAAATGACCATCTCTATTTCTTAATGAAAATATTTAGAGGGAGCACGTCGAAGGAGAGTTAATCTCCTTTACCGATTCTTTGAAATTATTTCTTATTCTACTTCATCATAATTAGTTGTTTCTATTATGATGAAATAAATATTATAAATATTATTTTTTTATATTTTATTATGGTTATTTGATATCCATATTACATATTCTATACATCATATAAAAAACAAAATCAATTTGTGTGTATACATACGACTTACCATCTCCACAACGTGGTGTAATATATTTTAACTACCACATTAATAGGATGGGTGTAATGATAGAAATAAGAACTATATTTGATTATTATATCAAGAAATTTATTATAGAATAATATATAAACCATCCAATTCCATTTCATTTACAAAAGAAAGGAATGATATCGTCACAAGTGTATACATATGGTCAACAGTCTCCATGAAATAAAGCGATTCATTCAATATGATATCCATTGATGCATGATTATAAAAATGCATTGAATGAATTAATATGAATTATATAATACTAATATCATTATATAATCAATATAAATATAACACATGAAGAATAATCGATAATTATTTGATAAAACATGCCTATGAAAATGAAGCTCTTTATACACAAATAATGCTTAGTAATGAAATTTTATTTAGAAATAGATGGTAATATGATCATATAAGACATCATAAAAATTTCTATGATTCTAGAATAATTCAATGACATTATTTATATCATTATACATATGGTTAAGACACATACCAATGATATCATACCTATTTTAAGGGACAATTTTACAATCTCATTTTTATTTGAGATTGTTTATATGTAAGTATTTAATAATGTATATTTATCATCCATGTTTTATACATATGTATTATAAATTATTTTTTATATTATTATACTATTTTTTAAATTCAATTTTACCCATTGTTGAGTTTTGACGAAACAATATGTAAGGAATCTATTATCTCTTTGAATATATGGTACATTTTAACTTTATAAACAAATTACGAGAAAAATGTTTTCATTTAACATACACGACATGAATGGATTTTTATGATTTCATAACACATTTTTTCCAATGAAACCACCTTTAAATTGTTTTATGGTTATTTCAATGAAATTATTTTCTTTTAAAATTGTATTGATTTTGACAGAAGAAAACGATTTTGATGAAGAAAATATATTTCCCTCATAAATTAATTTTAAGTGTTCAATAAAAAATATTTTCAATCTATGATAGAATTATTTAATAGGATTACGTTTCACCTATAATATCCCAATTATTCATGTGGTTTAATAATTTTTTTTGGAATTAAATTTGTGAAATCAAATTTTTTAGATAGATTATGTTATGATGGAATGATTTTTAAGGAACAAAATTTATTCCATGGTAAATGCTATGATGAATGATTTATGTTTTAGTGGAACATGTAAGAATGATTTAAATATGATATTGGAGGGACCTACATATCATTCTATTAAATTAATGGTTTATATATCATCAGATAGACAGTTTTGGAATGGGAAATGATCTCGGATCAATAATACAGTGACTGAACAAGGAGAGATCATGGTTCAGTAATGGATATTGTCCACTATGCTAGTATTGGAAATGATCAAGGACTAATTTGTAATAATTTTATATGCTTATTTGTATAACACAAAACCTAATGATTTATTTTATTGCTTTTGGGATTAAATTCATTGATTGTTATGAACTTTTATGATTTATCCAATTGGATGATATCATGATCTTTCGTATGTAGGATATTATTTTAAAATTTTATGTTGTTTTCTGTTATGTTAATGATATGTTTGATATCTCCCTTGTTTACCCTTACTGAGAATTTGATTTCGATTTTTCTTATATTTCCTTTCCCCTGGTTATGAAGAAGAGTATAATGTAAGATATATCAAAAAGGGGTCTAGTTATGAAGGAATAAGCAGTATACATTGAATATTTCTTATGAACCAATTTTTTATGATTCTTAGTTTCTAAAGACACTATACCAATATGGTGGAGCTGCATCTTTTTTATATTTTTGAATCGATATTATTCAATTATTAATTAATAACTATGTATGTAATGTATGGTTTTTTATAATACCCATAGTATTCTTTATGAATCTACTTCAACAATACATGTCTTTGAATATATCACAACCATTAAATCAATCTACACACATATATGGGGAAAACTAACCACAATGCATAATATCACAAGAAACTACAAAGAGAAAAGAGCAAGGTCAGATAGGTTATCCCCCATCTATCCTTCCATAGGGATGTTGGGGAAAACACCCATGGGGCTCAGAATCCCTACAGTGTGTGTTTCCATAACCAAAACCATGGATTAGTGTATAAAAATAGAAAATGCATATTATATAATATATCTCAAAACCACTCTATTGGAATAACCTAGCCTCAGAATCAATCTTAACTAACTTATCATAGAATGTTAGTCACCTCTTATAAGATAAGATATCATATATTCACATAACCATTTAATGAGATATAATAATTCATTTAATTATATTTAATTAGTTTCAATTTGCATTAATTAATTCATTAACAATTAATTAACCATTTTCATTTCAAACTTTTCATTACATTATCAATACAAAAATGTTCCATGTCATTTGTATTTATGCAATCTGAGACCATGACTTATTATCATTTTACCTCAAAATTTCATATATCATGCTCCAAATCCATGGTTCATTCATTATTAATTATATATAATATTTTATTTTATATTACAAGGTATGCTATGGGAACAACATACAATACCAAAAAAATCTACAAAACGGATCATGTCCATCTGCCTCAAAATGTGGGGAAAGGAAAGTAGATAAGAAAAAAACATACCACCATCAAAATAAAAAATTAAATCAATCATCCACCTTTTTTATTAATGGGTAATAACAGATTTGACCCCTTACATCATATATAGTACCCAGGATAACACCCACATTCTTATATATGTTGTCACGACCTTTCCCCCAGGGCCCATGCCGTGACTACCCCAAACCTGCCTTCCATATTCTAGGTTATGGCTACTAGAACTGAAGGCGTATTCATTAAAACTGAGAAGGCATTGCCTTAATAAACAGTAATCACACGCAACCAAGCACACAACAAGATAAAAACACAAGTAAACTGATTTGTAAACAGAGTGAGTACAATAAATAAAAGGGTCCAGAATACAAGCCCAGCTAGAAATTTCAAGGAAAACTAGAAAGTACAAGACGATAGATAGGTGAAATAATCTCTTAAATCGTCCACCACGAATCCTACCTAATTGGTAGGTATAGCTCATGAATGGCCATCTCTACAATTATCCTCATCTAATGTCCACCTCTGAGCTACGTCTAATCCTGGTACTCTCATCCTCAATCAATGTTGTCCTTCATTTTCTACAAACACAACAGGGTGCGGGCATAGAAAATTATGGGGTGAGTATAACGATACTTAGCGGTGACCCCGAGACCCTCAGGGTCTCACAAAATCCACAAAGGATAACCACAATTCATGATGTCAATTTTAAATCGTACATAGGTATATACCAATACTTATATCTATGTTATCAAGTATACCCATCTCCATCATGAGAAAACATAGGGTCTGACCCAAAATCCCAAAGATCAACCGCTCTACAAAGGAAGGAATACCACAAAGATAAGTACCACACATGTATTCCATGTAGATGAATACCACATAGTTATTTTTACAAAGGAAAGTACCACAAGCTACTGACTGTGCTCACGCCAGGTAAAAAAAAGGTATAGAAGTATAAACGATTAGATGTTACTACTTAATCATCTGACTCTGTTAAGAGGCTCTAATTTTGTCCCACACAGGATCATTCGGTGCTGACCCACATAGGATCGCTAGGTGCTGAACCACACAGGATTTCTCGGTGCTGACACCCACAAGATCACTCGGTGTTAACCCACACAGGATTGCTCGGTGCTGACCCACATAGGATCACAATTCATTTTCACGTCAGAACCAGCTACTGGGTTCCTGCACTAGGATTTCTCATCTTCAGTAGGGTACACTCCTCAAGCCACTAGTCTATATTCAAACTACCATGAATTCCAACGAAGAATTATCTCAATGGATCACCATTTCATAGGGGTCTCAATGCCACATACAATGCGTTAATTGGATGCTCGGTATATGAGTTATTAGACATTTAGTTCATAGGGCCCAGTTAAATTAGTTCTTAATCCAACCCGACCATAATCCATCTTTACTGAAAACTCTAGTGGGGTATAATCAATAGACCATCTCTCTCTAAGGTTTTCAGTGCTGCTGACAGTTCATCAAACATACGTCTTGTGCCAAAGTTATGTCTAAAAGAGTGTAAATGGGTCGTAGTGGGTCTGAGTCCAATCCGACTCAGTATGACTGACCCAGCCTGACCTCGGCTGGGCTGACCTAGCCCGCTGGGTGGTCCATTCCAGGAGTGTGGAGGTCGCAGTGTCACAAGGGTGGTGAAGCTTCAGGGATGAGAGGGTGGTGATGCTGGGGGGCGTGGTCGCAGACGGCTGAGTTGCGGGGCCACAAGCAGCGAGGCCGCATGGTGGTGCGAGTTGTTGTGGGACAGGGAGGCCGCGTGGTGTCGCGGGGTGCCGCAAGAGGTGAGGCCATGGGTCGGTACACAATGCCGCAGTAAGCAGAGTGCCACGGGCCGCGGAGGTTGCAAGGCGGCAGAGGCCGTGGGCAGCGGAGCGCTGCACGGTGTCTTGCCTTCACCGGTGGCCGGCATGACCATTCACCCTACGTTTGTCACCTTCGTCACAGTTCTCGAGTTCCACTGGTGCTAACCACTATCACCGATCATCGAAACCATCGCAAGTTCACAAAAAAGATCCCCATGATTTGCAGAGGGGTCGGGCCATGTTTGTTTGGCCCGTACCATCCTCATTAGGGAGTTGGCATACGACTCAATGAATATGATTCTATGTGAGAGGGAATTTAACATTGATCAAATTAAAACACACCCCACTTCCTTCATTTTTTCCTTTTGATGAGGAGGGAAGAGCGGCCATCTATTGAAGACGTCCCATTTTGGAAGATGTCCTGAGGAAGCTGTCGAAGTTGTGCACCGTTGTTCTTAATTGGAGGTCCATTCATTGTTGGAGCAACGTTCTTCATTGGAGGAGTGTAATTATCCCAAAATATCTCTCCTTATCCATGGCCAAAAACCTTCCCCCAATCCATCCAAAAATGAATTAGCCAATATTATATAATATGTTGGCATAATTTTAAATTGGATTAATTAATTAATTGAGTTTGTATAATTAATTAATGGGGTGGCACAAATAATGTGGGGGAGTTCAAGAGGTTTTCTCCCATAAAGCAGTGAGTTCATGGGGGTTTTTGTCTCGAGTGGTCCCCACCACCATAACCCACATGGGAGGATAATTCTAGTGGTCCCCACCTCCATAAAATCACATGGGAGATTTAGTTTGGGTGGTCCCCACCTCTCAAGATCCACATGGGTGTTCCAAAGAAAATAAAATGTTACACAATTTTATTTTATTTTATTCATTCATGAAGAACCAAAATTCTATCTTTCACCCATGAACTACTTCAGTTGAGGTGAAGGTCCCCTTATGTAAATACAAGCGCTGCAAGTTCAACAGTGTCCTTAGATTTCAATTCCAAGAACCGGTTCAAAAGTTGAAAATACCCGCTCATACGTTAGTTGAACGTACCTGAAACAATGTTCAAAAATTCAGTCAAGGCACACTGGGCTTCATAATCACACACCTTCAATTTTCATGGACTCATAATATTCCCATATATTAAAAAAATTACACGGAATTTCCTGGACTATACATTCTCCCCACCTCAGGGCTTTGTGTTCCTATAAGACACAACTCAAACTAAGAGAACAAGTGGGGGTACTAAGAACATATCTCATCCTCCCTCTCTCATGTTCTCTACTGGTGGTTCCTGTTCTTCCAGGGAACGCACCCTAGAGGTATCGACTTCCCACGAAGTACCCGCTCTTGTCGATCCTTATTCTCCACTGGAACCTCTGTAAAAGTCACCCCATCATCGACGTCCAACTCGTCGTGGTCGATGATGTGAGAATGGTCGTGCACATATCTCCTCATCTAGGATATGTGGAAGACGTCGGGCACCTGGTGCAACTGAGGGGGGAGTGCTATGCGGTATGCCACCGCACCAACTATGTTGAGGACCTGAAAAGGTCCGATGAACCTTAGAGACAACATGTCTCCTCGGCCAAATCTCTGTAATCCTCATCGGGGTGTGACCCGTAGAAAGATGTGGTCACCATCCCTGAACTCTAGAGGTATCTGTCTTTTGTCGGAATAAGACTTATACATTCTCTATGCAGTCTTCATCCACTCCTAGATGATTTTTACTTTCTCTATGGTAGCCTGTACCATCTCTGGTCGCACTAGTACTGACTCCCCTGGGACAATCCAGCACAAAGGTGATATAAAATGTCGCCCGTACAATGCCTTAGAAGGTTCCATCCCAATATTGGAGTGATATTTGTTGATGTATGAAAAATCCTTCAAAAGAAAGTGATCCTCCTAGGTGTGACCGTAGTCGAGGACAGAAGCACGTAAGAAGTCCTCGAGGGCCTGTATGGTCTGCTCAGATTGGACATTCGTCTAGGGATGGAAGGCAGTGCTCAAACGTAGCTGCGTCCTAAAAGCCTACCGAAACCCCTTCCATTGTTGTGAAGTGAACCATGTATCAAAATCGGAGAAACGTTTTTAGGGTACTCCATGTAACTACACTTTATCTTGCACATAGAGGTGTCCCAAGCTATCTACTGAACGCTGCTTTCTAATCGATAGGAAGTGGGACAACTTGGTGAGTCAGTTGACGATCACCCAAATCGAGTCATGACCCTTGGATGTACGTGGAAGTCCTGTCACGAAGTCCATGTATATCCCATCCCACTTCCATTATGTGACCTCAAAAGGCTGAACATCGTCTGCTGGTACCTATTGCTCCACTTTCACTTGCTGACAAGTGAGGCACTGAGAGTCAAGCTCTGAATTTTTTTTCTTCATACCCAGAGACCAGTGCTGTCATCAGAGATCCGCATACATCTTTTCCACTCTTGGATGTACCTCTAGAGGGGATGTGTGGAACTCCATCATCCCTTCCTCCCGAAGCGACAATCGTACCTCGGTACATCCTCGGAAGCGGATGACGTGCTCCCCACCATCAGAAAATCTATCAGGTGGCTGCCTTGTGGATATCTGAGCATGTCATGCCTCGCAGTAAGCATCCCCACGTTGCGCCTCCTTTACTTGCTAAAGAAGTGGGGGACTGACTATAAGAGACTAGAAAAAACTGCTTCATCTCGATTCACAAAGGATATCTGCAAATCATCCTACTACTCCATCGCCTCGCCTAGCAGCTTTATACCAGAACTCTTGCTGAGAGCATCTTCTACAATGTTTCCCTTCTCATAAGTATAAACTATCTCGATGTCATAGTCTTATATGAACTCAATCCAATGTCGTTGTCTTAGGTTCAATTCCTTATGAGAGAAGATATTCCTGAGACTCTTTTGATCAGATTAGAATGTAAAATGCTCGACTATCATGTAATGTCGCCAAATCTTCAAGGCAAAGACCACTGCTGCAAAATCCAGGTCATGTGTAGCGTATTTCTTCTCAGGTTGTCTCAGCTATCGAGAACCATATTCGATCGCTGCTTGCTCTTTCATCAGGACACATCTGAGCATAGTTCGTGATGTGTCACAGTATACTACATACCATGCTCCCTCCTCTAGAGGCCTCATGACGGGGGAACTAGTCAGCCTCTTCATCTGCTTCTGAAAACTCCGCTGGCATCTCTCCGACCAAATGTAGGGTTTCCCATTCTTCGTCAATGATGATAAAGGTGATGAAACACTGGAGAAATCTGGTACAGACCTCTAGTAGTATGTCGCAAATCCCAGGAAACATCGTACCTCCGTCACACTCATGGGTGGATCCCAAGAAAGTCACTCCTCAATCTTTGCTGGATCTACTGCAACTCTAGCCTCTGATATGACATGTCCCAAAAAGTGAACCTCTCGGATCCAAAATTGGCACTTTGAGAGATTACCATAAAGTTGGGGCTCTAAGAGTGTGTCCAGTACTACATGAAAATGATAGGCATGATCCTCCTCAGTAGCTGAGTAGATCATAATGTCGTCAATGAAGACTACTACAAAGCGATCAGGGTATGGCAGAATGATCTTGTTCATGAGTCTCATGAACAATGCTGGAGTGTTGGTTACACTGAATTGAATAACCAAGATCTCATAATGGCCATACCGACAACTGAAATTCATCTTCTGCACATCCTCATATCATACTCTAAGTTGGTGATAGCCTAATCTGAGGTCTATCTTCGAGAACCACCATGCTCCCTTCAGCTGATCAAAGAGGTAGTCAATACTTGGATGTGGGTACGTGTTCTTTATGATCACCTGGTCCGGGCTCGGATAGTCGACACAAAGTCTCAAGCTTCCATATGCATTCTTGGAGAATAATATTGGGGCTACGAAAGAGAAATACTGGGATGAATAAACCCTTTCCCCTGTAAGTCCTCCAGCTATACCCGAATCTCACCAAGCTCCGCGGGAGACATCCGATACGCTGGTGTAGATATTGGTGTCATCCTAGGGTACAAGTCAATATAAAAGTCCACCTCTCTGTAAGGAGGTAGACCTGGAACATCATTAGGGAAGGCATCCACGTACTGGTCCACCACTATATGATAACTCAGACACCTCAAATCAATTGAACTGAGGTTAAGGATATCCAACTGATGAGTGATCAACTTCACTCCCCTCCAGGTAAATCCATCCTGTGCTGTAAAGGCTCCCTTCTTGACGGTGAAGGTAATCTTGGTCCCATCCGTGTAGACACACCACCCATTGCACCTAATATAGTCAATATAAACATGGACTATAGATAACCAGTCCATACCCAAGATGACGTCATATGGCCTCGACGCCGCTACTAGGAGATCCCGACTGACTCTCTCACCTTGTAGAGTAAGATCACACTGCCGAAAGAAGTGGGTAATCGTCGAATCTGCTCATGTAGGAGTTTCTATCCATAAGTATCGAGACAAGGACTCTGTAAGAATCTCCGAGCTCCGAATGAGGGAAGTGGAAATAAAAAAATGACTGTAACCTGTGTCTATAAGTACTACAACTAAGGTGAAGTAGACACAGATCGTACCTTGTATCATCTCCGGGGCGCCATGGTCGTAAGCCTCAGCTTCCTGGAGTGGAGCTTTCCCCTATCCTCCTGCTCCCTATGGTCAGGGTGGAACACCTGGTGGTGGTGGCGGTAACATCTCGAATCATCTCCCACTATCATGTTCATGTCCAGCTCGTCTGCCACATCCGCCTACTCCATGCGGATCACCTCGATTGAACCTCTGTCTCTGCCTGGGTAGTCCTTCAACCATCGACTGATCATCCGTACGGCGGGTCAGATAGTCACGAGCCATGTGACCCTACCCACAACATTTGTAACACTACTTGCTCCTGGCATGACTGGATCTGCCTCATGTGCCCCACATAACCGACCCTAAATCCTGCGGTCTTCCACCTACAGGTCTGGTCCTCTTGGACTTTTGTGACACATGTCTACTTCCAACTATTGAAGACTTCGCTACATGACGTCCAGTGGCGGGTCTCGCTCTTGGTGACGGCTCATCAAGGAATGCCTCCACTAAGAGGGCTCTCTCTAAAACCCCCTCCTGCATTGAGATGCTAAAATAAATCATCGAAGCCCTTATAACACACTTGAGCCCCTGATCGAAGGTTTGGGCCCTGAAGAATGGGTCCCGCACCATATCATTGTAGTAGCGTGATAGGTAAGTGAACATCACTGAGTACTGAGCCATTGTCATGCTGCCCTACTACAGATGAAGAAGTTCCTCTGTGCGCACTTCTTGAAGAGTCGTTGGGACAAAATCTACCTGAAACAGGCTATCGAAGATTTTCCAAAGAATTTTCACCTCTTCGTGAACCTGGAGCATCAAGCTCCACCATATGCCCACTGCTACCTCTAGAAGACTGGTGGAAATGATCACCATGAGATCGGATGATGTCCATACTCGTTGGAACACTCTCACCACAACCTCCAGCCAATCCTCATCCATCTATGGGTCCGTCTCTCCCCTAAAACTAGGTGGCCTCTGGTGCTGTAACTCGTAGAACGTGCTCAAGCAGCGTGCATCCTTTGCTACTGGGGTTGGTGGTATCTGTGGCCCAACGAGTAATGGTACTGCAGGTTCCTCTACTAGATGAGGTCCATGCACTGAGGCCTCGTCGCTCGGAGGGATATCAGTGTGTACTATATCTAGAACCCTAGCTGGTTTTTAGCGTGGAGACATCCAATAAAGAAACATGTGCACCATGATAAAAATGTTATACCTAGTGAGCTGACTCAAATAGATCACAAAGAAAACTCTTTGAAACACACATGTAATCAGTGTTTTCATGCACTAAGTCAGAAATCAGAAGTTAGGGTCCTGGTGTATAGATACGTCGGCTGACGCATCAACATTGGATTCCCTAAACTAATAACCACACTCACTACACTTAACACTATTTCTGTTAAAAAGAAATATCAGAGGCCTATGTTCTATGGTAGAACCGACTCCTCTAATACCAATTTTCCATAACCCATCCCCCAGGGCCCATGCCGTGACTATCCCCAGATTCCTTCCATAGGCTAGGGGCTGACGAATAGCACCGAAGGCGTATTCCGTAAAACTAGGAAGGCATTGGCTTTATAACCTATAATCACACGTATCCATGCACACAACAAGATACGAACTCAACTAAACTGAACTGTAAATAGAGTGATTATAGTAAGTAAAATAGGCTAGAATAAAATCCCAACTAGAAAGTATAGAGAAACCTAGAATGTACATGATTTCTGATAGGTAAAATTAGCTCCTGGATCATCCACCACGAATCTTACCTGAAGGGTAAGTACAACTCATGAACGACCATCTCTGCGGTTCACCTCGTCTAACATCCCCCTCCGAGCTACTTCTTATCCTATTACTCTCATCCTCAATCAGTGATGTCTGTCATCTACACCAAACACAATTGGGTGTAGGCATAGCCCATGCAGGGGTGACTATAATGATTCTCAGTAGGGACCCCGAGACCCTCAAGGTCTCACAAAATCAAAAAAGGATAACCAAAAAGCATGAAGTCAATTGTCAACCCTACTTAGGTATATTCTCATACATATACCTAAGTTATCACGTATACCCATATCAATCATGAGGAAACACAGGGTACGACCCAAAATTCCAATGCACAACCGATCCGCAAAGAAAGGAATAAAACAAAGGTATGTACCACCCAGGTATTCCACATAATAGAATACCACCAAGGTATTACAACGAATGAAAGTACCACAAGGTACAGACTCATCTAACACCAGGTATAACATAAGTACAATAATAGAGATGATTATATGAAACTACTAAATCATCTCACTCTGTTAAGAGGCCCTGTTGCTGACCCACACAAAATCACTCAGTGCTGACCCACATAGGATCGCTTAGTGCTGATCCACACAGGATATCTAGTTGGAGATCCAAATATGATCGGAATTCATTCTTCACCTCAAAACCAACTACTAGGTTCCCGCACTAGGCTTTCTCATCTCTGATAGGGTTTTATCCTCAAGACACTGTTAAATACTACAAATTCCACAATGTCCCATGAAGAAGTATCTCAAAGGACCTCCACGTCATAGGGGTATCAATGCAAAAGACGATGCGTCAATCGGACGCCCGGTCAGTGAGTTATTAGCCATTTAGTCCCGAGGGCCCAGTTGGATTCGAGCTCGATCCAACACAACAATGCTCCAAGTTTATGCCATACTTCAGTGGGGTAAACTCAAGGGACCGAATGTATCCAAGGATTCCAGTGCCACTAATGGTTCGTCAAATGGACGTCTTGTGCCATTGTTATGTCCAAATGAACATAAATGGGTCGTAGGGGGTCTGGATCCGGTCTGACTATGTCAGACCAACCCGGCCCATGCTGGGCATCCCAACCTGGAGGCGTGAAGGCCATTGGGCAGTGAGGGTGGTAAAGACACAGGGCGGTGCGGCGGGGATATAGGGAGGAGGATCCGCAGGGCGGCGCGGCACGGCCGCGGGGCGGCATGGGGGGCCACGGGAGGGAAAGGCAGTATGACAGTGCGGGGTGCAGTGGGCGACGGGGATGTGGCGTGTCATGGTATTCCATGGGCAGTGAGGCTACATGGGGTGTGGGGGTCACATGCAGTGGCGCGTCACAGGGCATGGAGGCCATGGGGCGGCTGAGGCCACAAGCGGCGGAGCACCACTGGGCGGCGCAACGCCATGCCTACGTTGGTGCCCGGCATGACCGGTCGCCCTTCATCTGTCGCCTTCGTCGCAGTTCTCGAGTTCCACCAGTGATAACCACCGGTACTGGTTGTCAACAACATCAAAAAGATCACACAAAAGATCCATAAGATTTTTGGAGGGGTCGGGACATGTTTTTTTGGCCCGTACCCTCCGTGTTAAGGCGGTAGAATACAACTCAACGAAGATGAATCAATGTTAGAGGGAATTTAACATTGATCAAATTAAATAAAACCCCTCCTTCATTTGTTTTTTGACATCGAGGAGGAGGGAAGTATGATTTTCGAATGAATACATCCCATGTTGGATGATGTCCCGAGGAAGAAGTAGAAGTCGTGCAACGATGTTCTTCGTTAGAGGAGCATTCTTCGTTGAAGGAGTGTACTTTGTTGGAGAAGTGTAATTCTCCCAAAATATCTCTCTTGATCCTTTTCAAAAAACCTTCCCCGAATCCACCCAAAAATTAATTATCCAACCTTATAGAATATGTTGGAATAATTTAAAATTTTCCTATTTAATTAATTGAGTTGGTATAATTAATTACAGGGGTGGTACAAATAATGTGGGGAGTTCAAGAGGTTTTTCTCCAATAAAGGTTCGTGTTCAAGGGGGTTTTCATCTTGGGTTGTCCCCACCACCATAACCCACATGAGAGGTTAATTCTGGTGGTCCCCACCTCCATAACCTAACGTGGAAGGTTTACTTCTGGTGTTCCCCGCCTCTTAACATCCAATTGGGAGTTCCAAATAAAATAAAATGTTAAAAAAATTTATTTTATTTTATTCTTTCACAAAAAACCCAAATTCTATCATTCAACCTCGACCTACTATGGTTGAGGTGAAGGTACCCTAAAACTAATATCGGGGCTGCGAGTTCAATGGTGTCGTCGGATTTGAATTCCATGAACCGGTTCAAAAGTTACAAAAACCTGCTCGTACGTTAATTGAACATATCCGAAAAAATGTTTAGAAATTGATTCGGGGCACACCGGGCCTCAAAATCACACACCATAAATTTTTGCAGACTTCTAATATTCCCATATATTAAAAAAATTAAATAGAATTTTTGGGTCCTTACATCAGTGCATCTCGCCACTATTGGCATTAATTCCTACCACAACAACTGTCCATCCCCACCCATCATACCATAACATACCTCTAGGATCATCAATCCTTAGATGATGGTACATCCAAGCCTTATCACGCCTCATGCACCAATAACCCTACAAGCTCATCCATCCCATTATCATGTTAGTAGGAGTTGGAAACAAACAAAGAAGCTTCGCTCTTGGCCCTAAAACAAGGAATCAATCCTTTACACACAATGATCTCTCATAGCCCCAAAGAATATTTAACTTGGCCTTTAGAAGGATGTTCAAAACTCAATCCCTACCTTGAATTATCTTTTTTGACACAATGACTTCTTACATTGAATAACATAATTCTTTATCAATGTTTCCAACTATCTCCAACCTAAGAAACTATCTATCATAGATATCACAAATTATTTTAGATTTTAATTTCACATGCCTTTTATTATTTTGTCATTTAGAGTTATAATACTTAAGGTTCATTAAACAATTCCATTTATCATGATAAATTTCATCAATTTATTTATTATCAAATTAAAAAAATGGATTCACTAAACATGCCTATTTAATGTTTTATCCAATTTATAATCAAATAATTTTGAAGTTATGATATTTAACAAGTAACATGATAATCCCAGAACAACAGAGAAGTGAATTTATATAATTGTCTATATGAAATCAAGATGAAACTCTTTATCACAGTATTAACAATAACATCACCAAGAAATTGATACCAATTCTTTAGTACTTTTCATATAATTATTATATATATTTCATTATGATGAAAAGGGTAATGTCATTATAGATCTATGATTTCATGTAAATAAATAGGGGAGAAATGAATCAAATACATCTAAATGGTTTCAATGTTCTTTTCACAAGAACCTATTGACAATGAGTATATTTATAACATATTCCACAACAAATGTATCTATCCAAATATGTTATGACACAAATTCACCAATAGAAAAACAACAAAACTACTTTAGGAAACATTTATCAAGAGATTCCATATGGAAAATGAGAACATGAGTAAACTAATAATAGAAACCTCAATCATAGTGTTTGAAGAAAACATGGATTGATGATAGATCAAATAAGTGAATATATAGATTGATCCTTGATTAAGGAATAACCAAAACATCGAAGAGGGGGTCGACTAGTTGCGTAGAATCGAGATGTTGGTGCTGCAGCCATAGGGTTTGACAGACCTGAGTGGACAAAGGCATTTAAAAAATACATCATCGAGGATTTACATATTTTTTAATCCCATTTCATGTAAGGTAATACTTAGGGATCAGTTCCACTGAAATACAAGTCTCTTTTTTTATTATTAAACCTAAAAAACATACACTTTGTGAACAAGACTTACATGGTGTGAAATTATTACATGATGGATAATTATTATTATTTCCATAAATTTTTCACCATACGTCTATGAAAATTTTCTAAGCCTCCTTTGAGTACCTCATCATTTGGAAAGACACAATAGGGTGACCAAAATAGATGTGACATTACATTATAAATTTCTCAAAACATTCTCTTCCTCAAGAACCCAAAACCAACCTACGGATGAATAAAATGGTTTATCTGAACAGCCACAACTCAAGATAACTCTCAAAGAATTTACCACAATAGGAGCTAATCCGCCTCATCCAAGAATTAGAGGGATTCACATGGTTAGTAGTAGAGCTACTCATTGAGTCTTCTCCACCTATTGGGGGGATAATAGACTCATCCAACCACAAGAATTATACATGGAAATCATGTTTCAATCAATGCGCATCTTTGCATCCCACGGAAGGAGAGTATGATTCTACATGAATGAAGAAAATGAAAAATAGTCATCCCCAAATGGTTTAAATACACATGATAAATATAATTACAATATAAGGGGTAAAAATAAAATATTTATGGGATTTATCATTTATCTATGACAAATGTTCCCAACAACTATCTTTTATGCCACTATGACACCACATGACATTAACCCAGTGGATAGTATGCTCATACAACACCTTCCCCTGGAGGTTCTGGATCTCTACCTGGAACTCATTGAGGTCTCATCATCATCATTATCGATATATCCAAAATCCATTATGCGAGAGTCTCTATAAATATAATGATGTAGCTATGACCAATTAAAAACATTTTGTATCTAAATCATCTGTAAGGGATGCGCTATCTAAAATTCCCTGGTTCCAACAACACCCAACACCTCAATCATTCCAAAACTCTAAGATAATGGTTATACGATGACCAATACATCATTCCCCATGAATGGGAGTCACATTTAGGAACACATGATCCCAAAAATCAAACTCTATAGGTCCTTTACTATGACATGCATGTGATTTCTAGTGATCCTTCATAGCCTTAATCCTCCCAAAGGTCACTTAAACTATCAACTTAATATATTATACGAGATCCACCCCAAGAATTTATTACTCCCTTACCCTTGACCTACATAATGTAGAATGGATGGATCTTACGTAAATGGGTTTTAATGGATCCATACTAATTGTGGAGTGAAAAATCATTTTGTATGGGAAATAAATCAAGGGAAGGTGCCTCATTCATGATATTCCAAAATCTGGGGCATAAGAGCGTACCTTTTCATCAAGATTATGAATTATCAAATATGTCTGACAATCCGTCTCTGGGTTAATAGTATTTCTAAGGAATAGGTGAGAACAACAAAAATGTTGGTTCCTCCCCACACCCTATAGTTAAAATGAGGATCTCAAAAATAAATGATCATCCTTGAGACCCTCTAAAGTCTCACCACCTCCTCTAGATACTACATATATAAAAAATACAATGATCATGACTCATTGGTAGATATAATGTTGGAAAATTTTGTCAAATGATCCACTACAACCCGTGTGGTGTCATAGCCTCCCTAAGCTCGAGGTAATATAGTATTTATGTCAATATACATGTCACCCCCTTCCAATGGGGAACATACAATAGCAGGAACAAACCATTGATAACATAGTGCTTGTACATTATCTTTTATGTACACCAAACATAGATAAACAAACCTTGAAACTACAAGCTTTAACACAAGACACCAAAATTAACCTCTCAATGCTTGGAAAAAAATAACGTCCACATTATGATTTACATCTAACGAGAAACTATAGAAGTCCCCAAGAACAATCTCCTGCATCACCAATGTAATGAATCCCCTTCCCTAAAACAAAATAATGTGTGATTCATCCTCAGACCAATCACTATACTCCTCACCATAATAATAATTGTCTCTCTATAACACTTCCTCAAGATCCACAATCTAAAATTCTTACACCTTCTATACCATATATTACAACAACATAATCTGAAAAAGACATGATTTTCCCCTAACTTCTCCCATATTTAGATTCAATGCCTAATGTTCTCCCACTACTCTACAACAATCACAAAATTTATGCATTGTCTCACTAAGATACTTACTTATCAAAGAATTTAAAACTATATTCCCATTCTTATGTGCATAAAACAATCTCAAATTTTTTATCCTATAAGAAATCCATCCATCATTGTTGGTTCTTGTTCAAGTAATGTTGAGAGAAAACATATTATGGGATTTTATTAATGGTGAAGATCAAAAAATTCTTTCCAGTGAGGTAATTTCTATATAACATACATGAAAACACCACCACCACTAAATCAATATCATGGGTGTCATATTTATTTTCATTGGGGATTAATTACCAAAACCCATGAGAATAGACTAATCTCTACTACATTAAAACAAAGACAAACCCATGACACTAAGAATCACAAAAATAAGATGAAAATGAACACCTTCTGCTAATATACAATGATATGGTTCACTGATCGTATTCTCATCTAGATACTTGAAATCTATCGGGAATTGACTACTCCATAGGAACATATGATGTTTCTTGGTGAAAACTATTAGAGGAGTCATAACCTAAGAGAAACCAGCTATTAACCATTAGTAATAGCATGCAAGGACAAGGATACATCACACCTCTTCCACTATATTGGGGGATTCCAATGTAAAAAAATGTACTTTATTTTATGGATCCATAGTTACTCCCTGGTGGGATAAATCATTCCCCATAAATTAGACTTCTTGATCAAAAAAACCACACTTAAAAATATTCCCAACCAACTTTTCATGGAGATGAACTCCAAAAATGGATCAAGTAAACTCTCCTTGTTCCATCTCAGACATGGAGTACCAAAGGATGTTGTTAATGAAAACCAGAAAAAACATTTCTAAGAACTCATGCAACATATCTGTAGCAATCATCAAAATTAATGAAATCACAACAAACTCAAAATGCCCATGGTGACAAATAAAATCAGTCTTAAGGATATCTTCATCTTTAACATGATTCTAATGATATCCTAATAGTAAATAAATCATTGAAAACCAAATTTAACCCATTATTTGATCCAATAAATCATAAATCATCAGAATCAAATAGTGGTTATTCACTATCACATGTTTCATTCAATGATAATCGATAAAAAAACCTCAAACTACTATCTCCCTTGTTTATGAAAAATGATGTACACCCCTCAATGATTCAATTGGATGAACAAAAACACATTGTAACATACCACTAGGATTTATAAAAAATCCTTCAATATAGAAGTTGTCATACTATATATTTACATTGAGGCATGAGACATTTCTTTCTATTGTTTGATCCTGAACATGATATTTTGTCAAGTTGGAAAAACTACATCCTCGTCTGGAAATACAACATGGTAGTCTATCACAACCTTGGGAAATTACCACTTTTAAGTGACTAAAAACATTTAATTATCCAATAAATCATGGATGAAAAGTAAGGAACAATCCTCTAACCCAACTGAGGGACTCACTCATCAACAAACAATGTTGCCTCTCCATTGCCATCAATGAACACAACCAAACTCCTGAAATATTACATGATAAATTTCACAAAATTCCACAAATACATGAAGAGGTTGATTCTATCTGGTTGTATCCACAAACATAGGAAATATACCTAAGTATGAAGATACCCCATCATTAGATCATAGTTTCTACAAAGATCACACAAGTCATCTTGACCTCCTACAAGTGTAGTCAATGCTAAGGGAATTGTTAGTCTTTCAACCTAATGACCCAAATAATGGATGAGATTATTTGATTTGAAGGAGTGAATCTCTCCTATATCAAACAAGGAATTCTACCAAATAGATAACAAGAATAGGGAACCCCAAACAACTTATGGATCACCTAGAGGTGGAAGTGAAAAAGCATGAAGCTGACAAAGGCATGATCCTAAACCTCTCAGACCATGTTAACAACCACCTCAATAGTCACACTATTCTATATGGGGACATAGAGAATCATGGGGAAATTATTTTCCTTCCCCATCCACTATATGTTGATCCCATGAAAGGGAACCCTACATCTATCACTTTTTCAAGAAATTACATAGTGGTGGAACCTGAATCATAATAATTGGTGCATGGTTACTTACTGGAAAGGTTTATTTCTCTCTCCACTAATTATTACATCTTCCATAAGAAAAAAATGTGTATGATCCCTTGGAATTGTCTTGAGAGAAACATACACTTTAGAAACGAGAAATTGAGGGATGATACCTACCCATTATGGATTCAAAGCTCTTCTACGTGAAAAAATAGGATCCTTGGACCATCGTTTTTCATTACTAGGATTCCTGAAATCTCCCATCTAATGATGATCTGGTCCTAGTTAATTTTATCTTGATGACCGTTTCTCTTTATAGATCCTCGAGATATGTATTCAGTACAAAATTGGCGACTAGGAGTTGGGTATCTAGATGAAAATCCCCCTTGAAATGCCTCTCTTTGGACTCCTCGTTAAAAAATAGGTCTGAAGCTTATAAAAATGGTTCCCATAACTGATCTTGAAATATCACACAACGGATCTCTCCTACATAATGGTATTATTCTCTTAGCGACCTATCACCTTCACCATCAATGAATGGATCTAGACTATGAAAAGGTCTCGGAACTCCTCCCATGTGAGTGATGACTCCTCATGATCCCCAAAAAGCAAGAACCACCACATCCTCATTTCCCCGTAAATCATCATCAAAGTCAATGACACCTAGAGGTCCTTCCATGAACATATTAGAATAAAGACTATTTCAACATACTTTAACAATTATTCTATGACATCATCTAAAATGGGGCCCTCTTACCTCTACATAATTTGGAACTGATACTCTCATAGTGTCATACTCCAAGTGTTATTATCTTCATCCTCTACTCTATGGAAATATGTTAGTCCATCTTACTAAAAATCTTCTACATGGAGATGATGTCGAAGTAGACATTGAGTAATGATTACAGAAAAACAATTAGTTATAGCTACAAAACATGGAATATAAATGAATTTTTCAATATCCAATTATTATTATTTCTTAATTTTATGTTAACATATCCCATGGTCTACCCATTAAAACATAGCCGGAACAAAGAAAGATGAATGATTCATTCCATGTATATACCTTCAAACCTATGTGACCTATTTTAATATATAGTGTAAGTGTACTTGTCCATGAATTATATCACAAGGGCCCTGAATACCCCTTTTTGTGATGGTATCCATTGTTTATAGTGAATTCAAATCATATATGATACAATTTCCATACCATACCACACATCCTCATGGGTGACTGACAACAAACTACATCATATCCCTCTACAAGACCTCTAATACCACTATATCATGAACCCCACCCCACAAGGTGTACCCACAGTACTCTATAATTCAGAGAAAATATATAGTGACACTAAAAACCACCTCCAAAATGCCTAGGGATAGTGACTAGCATCGAGGGTATTGTAAAAATAGATATTGGAGGCATTTCCCTCTTTGAGAACCCAACAAAAAGATAGAAATAATATAGATAGTAACCAACTCCTTGGCAGACTCCAATATAGAATAAAATCTAATGGTAACATATGTAATGATATTAAAATACTACTACAACTAAACGGAATGATACAAGTACTAAAATAATGTAAAGATAATAGTGACCATGAATCTCAACAAACTCCTACGAAACCACAAGTTATTAGTAACTATTATTATCTCTAACCTTATCCAACTAACGTGAAAAAAATTCATATATAACAAGGTTTATTGTAACATTATAGTCTATAGGATCCTCCCCAATGTCTCTCATATAAAATCTAAAGATTTCATGCTAAAGAATAGTGAACATCCAGTGAAAGGAATTATTTACACAAACATGTATACTAATTTCCCAATCTCACCATGTCTCCTATAACCCAATATAACATAAAATAGAAAATAATATAATAAATAATATCAATTTTTCATATTTTCTACCTTTCTACTCATTTTCATCATTACCCCAACATCGGTTATTATACCTCTAGCCATCACAACATGCACCTTGTGCAACACACAACCACGTCCACATAAGAAAATGTAAATATAAATTTTCTATGATCTACCACTACATGTATAGCATGTATCATGCATTAGGTATTATACCTCAAATCCATCAAAACTCATATGCATATTAAGGAACCTCAAGCCATCCCAGACTACACACTATACACCTATAATAGTCTTTAGGAAACTATATCTAGAATACAAGTTTTATAAAAAAACAAAATTTACTTACATATATCTACACACATATATGGGAAAAAATAACAACAATGCTACTAGAATAAGTAACATACAAGAGTATAGATTGGGGTCAAATGGGGTAATCATTCATCCATCCTCCCATCTGGATGTTGGGGAAAACACCCCCAGGGGTAAAAATAATAGTGGTTTTATTTTACCTAACCAACATGGTGGTTTATCTTATTAAAACAAATAGATGAACATGATACAATATATAAAAAAACCACAACATGGCCAAAACATACTCTTAGACTCAAACATCTAACATCTCTCAGACACCTGACTACCCCAGCTATGACTAGATATCATGTTTTAAAATAGAAATATAACGATCTACATTAATACGTTTAGTTCATTTTAATAAATTTATATTTTCATTATTTAAAACATTTAACATTAAATAACCATTTTCATTTCCCACATTACACTACAATAGAATTATCAAAACAATCCAGGCCCACTAGGAAAAAGAAAACAAAGTTCATGAATTCTAAGATTTATAACATCTTCATTGCATCCAAAATGATCCATAACCATTAGTTAAGAATTATTAGTTTATTAATAAAATTAAATTTCATATTACCAGGAACACTAGGAATACATCATATGTTTCCAAACAACATAAACAACCATGGTTTTATATTATAACAACCCTGCTTTTTTTTATTACATAATTAAACATAATTTATTATATAAACGTCAATTGATAAAATATAGAAGATCGAAAGGTCTAGTGTATTTAGGGATTAGGATCATTACATAACAACTTAAAACATGAAATAAAACATATTTACTGAAAAATTCCATCACATGACCACTATATTCCCTCGTACTTAGCATAGCATGAGATAACATGAGAACATGCATATGAAAAGGGTGAGCTATAAAGCCCCGTAAGGGAATAATCATGGAATAACATGAAGAATACAATAAATGTTATAAAATAGGCATAACAATACAGAACAGGAGAATCATAAACATAAAATCATGATAATGTATGATAATTATAACTTGGAAATGTGGCAAAAACACTTAGCCTGGAATTAGCATGAGCCAAGGCTCATTGCACATAGAGCATGAGTAAACCCTCGTTGCACATGAAGCATGAGAAAGACATCATTGAACTTGAATTAGCATGAGTAAAAACCCATTTCACATGACATATCATCATACTATAATTTAACAAATGCATTGGAGTGATATCAGGGCACACCATTCTTAAACATTTCATTTCATGCATAAGTGTGCCACATGGATCATAAAATATTGAATATTTCAACATAATATTTTATTCCACGATAAATGAATGTGGAATAAATAAATGAAACTCATTAAAAAATATGTAAATGTGAATAAAGGTGAATACCCTTGATAGAGAAATGTCCATGGTATTCACTACACAATGACTTTGGCTTGGAAAAGCGCGGTTCAATTTCGACAGCATAACAGTGTGACATAAGAACTCATAAAAATGGTTGATGAGAGAAAAAGGGATGTCTCATCATATTTACATGACATGGAAAGTAAGGGAGTCATATAGATACATGTCCCAAAAAATGTAATGGGATTTATATTCATGATTCAAAAGAATTTCATGAATGTAAATGAAGAGATAGAAATTCCATTTCGAATTTCAGTATAGTAACAGATGTACATGGGAGAAATTTTATGAGAGTGAAAGGGGTATCCCATCATTCAAACATAAATATGGAAGTATAGGAGAGGTGAAGAACCATACCGTAACATTTAAAATTGAAATTAAAAGGGTAAAATGATTTAATGAATATTGTACAAAAATGAGAAAGGAAGAAAAACACTTACTTGGAAGTGTGATTCCAAAGGCTTGAGAGAGGCTTGATAGAGGATTCATGGGATATTGGGGTTCCTTGGGAGGATTATATATAGAGTAGGGAAATGGTTGGACTAACTCCAAAGGAATTGAGTGAGGAGGAAGTGGGATCTTGGGTGGGTTTATATAAGAATGGTGTGAGAATTCATTATTATTTAAGTTTAGGACACCTCATATTAAACTAATCCAAACCAGAATCCAGTTCATGTTTATTGCCCATGGTTTTTGGAAAAGGTAAGTGGAAAAAAATATTTTATAAGTCCAAATTCCGAACTTCTAAAAATAATGGGGTTGCTTATGTAGAGGTGAGTCACACTCCCAATGAAATCATTTTAAAAAGACAAAATGTTTAATAAGTCTTGAAGGGTCCACTAATACATTGTACAATAAATAAAAAAACCCAAAATCACATTAATTTAATGGTAATACATATATTGGCCGAAAATAAAGTTTAAATTATTTTATTACATCAATATTGGGTCATTATGATGTCATAAAATGCATTATATATTTAAACGGTATTTCATTTTTCCCCAAAAATTTGATTATCTCATATAATTATTAAAATTTCACCATTGGATATTTTTAACATCTTGATTCCATAAATAATATTAATTTTATATAAATAATTTTCAAAATATGTTAATTTTCACTTTTTAAATAATAACCGACATTTATAAAAAATTCATGGGTTTTGAGAAAAATGTCTTTCAAACCATAATAAAAATTACAATTGCATTCATAAAATTATATGATAATTTTTATTTATTAAAAATTAATTTCTTAAAAATAATAATATTTTATTAAAATATTTTTTATTTAAAAATCCATTAATTCATTAAAATATATTTCTTAGTTGAACATTAACTAAATATACTATTTGTGCATTAAGAACTATTCACAAGGTAACAATAATATAATGAAAGTATATTCATTTTTATATACAAAAATAATGTACAAAACCATAGAACTGCGGTATTGTTACATAACCCCTTATAACACCCACATAAGACTGAAGAGTAAGGTGTGTGATGGTGACAGACTCTTGGGGTGGCTCAAATAACATTGCTCGGTTGGTAATCTCTATCAACTTCCACTTCTCTCGTAGGCATTCCAACTCGAGAACAACATATTCAAACTCAGATTGGGCTTCATTAAGAGATAATCCCAAATACAGAACCACCTTTCTGAGCTCTGACAAATGGCCTTTGTATGTGGCCCATCTATTGGATGAGGTCATCGCTTCCTTTTTCTGAGAAAATTGGATTTGTTAAAGCCCTATAATTATACAAATCATGAGATCACTATTCAATGAACATATTAGATATGGTAACAATTCATAATAGAATATTAAATCCAAAAACATAAAACCAAAGAAGATGAGATTTTATATAAACATTTTACATTAAGATACATTAAATTAAATTAAGAGGGATTTCTATTATTGAAATTTTGGGTCGTTACAATATTCCCCCCTTAAGAAATTTCACCCTCAAAATTTTCTTTTTCCCACACTAAAATATATTTGGATATCAATTCTTCATCATTTCCTCTGATTCCCACATAGATTATTCATACTTTTGGTTTCTCCATAACACCTTGATGAGGGGCATTGTCCTATTTTGTAGAAATTTTTCTCTACGATCTAAGTTCTTCACTGGTTTCTATTAATAAGAAAGATAATCCTCTAACTGTACCACCTCTAAAGAGATTACATGTGAAGGGTATGATATGTACTTACATAAGAGGCATACATGAAAGTCATAATGTACATTGGTCTGTGTAGGTGGAAGTGGTAGTCAATAGGCCAGAACCCCGAAACAATCAAGAATCTCGAACAGATTGATGTACCTTGGACTTAACATACCGTTCTTTCCAAGTCTCATGACCTTCTTATATGGAGATATGCATAGAAATACCGTGTCTCAAACTTTAAACATAAGTTCTCATTGACAGTTATCTTCATAATCTTCTGTCAACATTGGGATTCCATGATATGTTGCTGAATGGTTTTCACATTATCCAACCTTTCCTCGACCATTTCATGTCCAAGCAGCTTACACTCACCAACCTCATCCCAAAACGTCGGTGTTCTTCACCTTTTCCCATAAAAGGCTTTATATAGTGCCTTTTGGATGCTCAAGTGGAAACTGTTAATATAAGAGAACTCAACCGAAGGAAGTTTTTGATTCCATCCTCCATTAAATAACATTTATCCCGCTCTCAACATGTCCTCATGTGTTTGGATAGTCCGCTCGGATTGGAAAATAGTTTGAGGATGATAGGCCATACTGATGTTCAGTTTAGTATTCAGAGCATGTTTAAGACTCTTCCAAAACATAGAGGTGAATCTTGGATCTCGATCCCGCACAATAGAGAGTGGTACTCCATGAAGCCTTACCACTTCCATGATATATATCTATGCTAGTTGATCGAATGACAAATCCTCTCGAATAGTAATGAAGTGTGCAACCATTGTTATAAGATCCACAACAACCCATATTTTATTGTTTCCTTTCAATGTCTTCATATATATGGGGGCAATGTCTATGGCGATGTTCTCTCTTTTCCACTCTAGTGTGGTCAACAGTTGCATCATCTCCTTAGAATTCTACCTCTATGCCATTACATTCTAACTCACCTGGCACATTGATGTAAATTCAATGATATCCTTCTTTATATTATCACACCATTAATGATCTTGGAGATCTTGATACAACTTTTATTTTCCTGGGTGAATAGAAAAATCTGAACTATGTGCATCATCCAAAAGTTCCGTCTTTAGCTCCGGACTTGATAGAACACATATTCTTTTTCTAAATCTCACAATTCATTCAACATTAACATTAACTTTCATGTATTTCCCTTTTTCTGATAGCTTCCACTTTTTCTTGAATTTCCATATCATCCTTTTGATCATCCTTTATCCTTTCCAAAAGTGACGGTTGAGAAATCATTTGTGAAAGGATTGATGATGTTCCCTTATTTCTGATTCCCATGTCCATATTATTCAAATATAAGATGATTGGATCCATTTCAATTCTCATACAAGATAGAATCGATAGGTCCTTCTAACTTAGGACATCTTCCACCTTGTTTGGTTTCCCAGGGTGGTAATGGATTGAGCAGTCACAGTCTTTGATCTTCTCTAACCATCTCCGTTGGAAAATCTTCAACTATTTCTGTGTGAATATATACTTGAGGCTTTTGTGGTCCTTATATATTTCACAGTTCTCCGCAAATAGATCATGCCAACAAACTTTCAAAGCGAATATCACTGCATCCAACTCAAGGTAATGTGTTGGATAGTTCTATTCATGAACTTTCAGTTTCCTTGATGCATAGGAAATTACTCTGTCATTTTGAATCAACATGCATCCTATTTCCTTCTTTGAAGCATCATTTAATACCACAAAAAGTACTCTACTTGTGGGTAAAGTGAGCATGGGTGTAGTGATAAGCCTCTTTTTCAACACCTTGAAGATTTATTCACATTCATCACTCCTATAAAACATTACTACATTCCCAGTTAGCTTGGTTAGAGGGTTGGACAATCATGAGAATGTTTTCAGAAATCGTCGACAATATCCTACTAACCCTAAGAATATACGTATATATTTTACCGATGTCGGCGTCGGCCATCCCTCAATTGCATCTTTTTTGGAGGAAAACACGGATATACCATTGCTTGTGATGATATGGCCCAATAATGAGACCTCATTTAACCAGAACTCACACTTGCTATACTTTTCATAGAGCATCTCCTTCTGCAAGGTCATTTGTACAGTTCTTAGATGCTCATCGTGATCCACCTAGGTTTTGGATTATATTAGAATATCATATATAAAAACTACCACAAATTTGTCGAGGTAATCTCTAACGACTCTATTCATCATATCCATGAAGATTTCTAGAGCATTAGTGAGTCCGAAAAGAATTACTATGAATTCATAGTGCCCGTATCTTGTACAAAAAGTTGTCTTGGGGATATTTCCTTCGTCAACCTTACATGATAATATCCCGACTGCAAATCCACCTTGGAGAAGTATTGTGCTCCATGCAGCTGATCGAATAAGTCATTAATTCATGGTAGGGGATAATTGTTCTTTATCAAGATTTTGTTATGCTCATGATAATCGATGAAAAGGTGAATTTTCCCATCCTTCTTCTTGATGAAGAGGACTGGTGCACCCCATGGTGAAGCACATGGACATATAATCCCTTTATCCATATTCTCTTTTAGTTTATTTTTCAGCTCCTTAAGCTACACAACAACCATTCTTTACAGAGTCATGGATATTGGAAATTACCCAGGTAAAAGATAAATTGAGAATTCATCATCTCTTCTAGGAGGAACACCAGGAAATTCCTTGGGAATCACTTCATCAAATTCCCCCACAATAGGCATGTATTCTGGGATGGTTGCCTCCTTAGACTCAATCATCAGATCCAGATATGTGTGCTCATAGGGAAGTAATATCCATGCTTGGGATGATGGAGGTAAAGATGATTCATCTTCCTCCTTACACATGTAATGAATCGGGGGTCGATTCACTACATAGTGAGTGATTTCCCTCTCCAGGAAATTTATTGGGGTTCTATATAAGGAAAATCAATCCATGAAAAAAATTACATAAAATTCAACCAGAGCTTGTATGATGAGGTTCTCTAGAAAGTTCAATCCACGGATTATGACAGGGGAGGAGTTATATTCTTGGGAGTAAATTATCGCCCCATTTTTCATACTCACTAACATCTTCACTTCCATGATTTGTGGTGGTTCTGGGATTGTTCTACTAATCTTTCGAGATATAAAACAATGCGTAGAACATGAATCAAAAAGTATGTTCACTATTCTTGAATTAACAACTAGCGTACCTGTCACCACTTCGTTGTTAGGATTCACTTCTATAGTTATGATGGAAAAAGCACGACATTTCTACCTTAGAGGATGTTGGTTGCCTCTAAAAACCCTTATCATAGGGCACTTATTTTCTAGATACCCTAGTTCTTTGCAATTGTAGAAATGAACCACGTGTTGTGGTTCAAACTATGTGTTCCTCTCCTCTGTCGCAGCCACATGCCTTTCTTTCCGACAGTAAATATCTAGGTACCATTCTTTTTCACACCTAAAGCATTTCCTCATCCCCTTTAGGAAATTTCGAGGGTGTTTTTTTCACACCTTTTATAAGTGGGGTGTTGGATCTTCATAGCACCATTGGATTTATCAATCGGACTTCCAGCATTGATGTCCAACTTAGGCATCGTAACCTCACAATACCCCTAAGATTCTTTGATCTCCATTCTGACCTTGAGGGCACATCAGAAAATTTCCTCATAGATATCAAATTCATGGATCACTGGTGTTTTCCGCATGCTAGGTTTCATCCCACCAAATAAGAGGTCAACCTTGAATTCGGGTGTAAAGAAAAAGCCAGAGGCATATCGTGCAAGCCTTGTGATGTTTTCCTCATACGCTCTGACATATTCGTCGTATTTTTTTCTTGAGGGAAAGAATGTCACATAACATCTTAAGTCGGAGGGTGCACAGATAATATTTCTAAAAAAACATTTTCTGAAAATCCATCCATTCCAATGCCTCGATCTCCTCCTCAGGATTCGTATTTTTGATCAACATCCACCATTGATTAGTTCCACCCTATATATGAAAAGTAGCCATGAGAACCTTCTCTTATTCAGAACATTAAAGGATTGAGAAGATGTTTTCAAAGGAGTTGATCCTTTGTTCAACGATTGACAGATCAGATGATCCAGTAAAAGTATAAGGCCTTTGTGTCATGAAGTTCTCGATAACGACGTGTTCTTTCATATGGTGGGGGGGGGGGGGGGGGTTTAACGTTATTCTTGACCCATTTTTCTATTCAAACCGTGAGTTATCTGAGAGAGAAGAGTGACAAAGTTCATGATTCCCACTCTCATTGGATTGGGAATCTCATTAGTAGAGACATCACATTGATCTTCACATCAATTGTGAGCCTGAGTCCTCCTATTACTGGCCCATTGGCTGGAATAAAAGAAAAGTTAGAGGTAACACATAAGGGGTAATCCAAGGACCAAACTGATGAATTAAAAATAAATTTTATTTCTGTTACATATGAATCTATTGTCTTCAGTCTATGTTATCCATGATCTACTTTCTAACATATATTCTTAGGGAATTTTTTTCCCCTTAATTATGGTTCATAATAAGCTTGTGAATTTACCCAAGAATATCGCCTGGGAGTGTCATAACCAAGAGTACAGAAAGGCATGTTTTTGTGCCCTAGTTCCCATTTGAGTCTAGCTCAATGCGGGGTTTTCAGGTTTTACCCCTATGATACATCTGGGCCAGAGCCACCTCTACGTGCTCGTATCTAGACAGGGATGTATTTGTTTGATAAAACACTTACTCAATACTCATAAAAACATAGGGATGTTTTTATTATACATAGTCTTGTCTCAAAGGCTTTACTAGGGTTTTCTAATCCTAATCCCAAAAATAACTGAACCTATCATCTGATAGCAACTATAACTACCCTTCTTCTTTTTATAACACAATTAAACATAATTTATTACATAAACTTCACTTGATAAAACATATAATATCGAGATGTATAATGTGTTTAGGGATTAGGATCATTACATAAAAACTTAAAACATTAAATACAACATCTTTATTAATAACATGTTTTACATAACCACTACATTCCCTCGTACTTGCATTGCATGGGATAACCTGAGGACGCGCATAAGAAAAGGGTGAGCTATAAAGCCCAGTAAGGGTATAATCATGGAATAACATGAGTAATAAAATACATGTTATGCAATATGCATATAAATAGAGCACAAAAAAATCATAAACATAAAGTCATGATAAAGCTTGATAATCATTACATAGAAATGTGGCAATAACACATAACATGGAATTGGCATGAGCCAAGGCTCATTGCACATGGAGCATGAGTAAACCCTCATTGCACATGAAGCACGAGTAAACCCTAGTTTCACTTGAAATCACATGATTAAACACAAATTTCACATGAGGAATCATGATTCTATACTTTACCCAATTCATTGGATCACTATCCAGGCGAACCCTTTTTAAACATTTCATTTCATGCATAAGTGTGCCACATAGATCATAAAAAATTGAATCATTCAACATAATATATTATTCCACAATAAAAGAATGTGGAAAACATACATGAAACTCTTTAAAATATAAGTAATGTTTCATTATTTTGAATACCCTTGATAGTGAAATGGGCATGGTATTCATTACACAATGACTTTGGCTTGGAAAAGCGCAGTGCAATTTTGACAGCATAGCGGCGTGACATAAGAACTCATAAAAATGGTTGGTTATATAGAAAGGGGTGTCTCATAATTTTTACATTACATGGATAGTAAGGGGGTCATATATATAAGAGTCCCAAAAAAATTAAAGGAATTTAGATTCATGACACCAAAAAATTGCTTGAATGTAAATGAGGAGAGAGAAATTCCTTTCAGAATTTTGGCATAGTAACGTGTGTACATGAGAGGAATTTCATGAGAGATAAAGGGGTCTCCCATAATTAAAACATAAATATGGAAGTATGAGGAATTTAATTAATATTGGAAAAATGAGAAAGGAAGAAAAACACTTACTTGGAAGTGTGCTTCCATAGGCTTGGGAGAGGCTTCTTGAGAGCATGTGGTGACTTGAGAGGATTCTAGAGAGAGGATGGTAGAGTTTAGAAGAACTCAAAAGGATTTGAATAAGGAGGAAATGGGAACATGGGTGGTTTAATATAGGAAAGGTGAGGGAATTCATTATTATTTATGTTTGGGAAACCTCGCATTAAACTAATCCAATCCACAAACCAGCGCATGGTTTTTTGCCCATTATTTTTGGATAAGGGAAGGGTAAACCAAGATTTTATAAGGCCAAAGTCTGATCTTCTTAAAAAAATGTGGTTTCTTATGTGGAGTTGAGTTACACTCCCAAAGAAAACAATTTAAAAAGACAAAATGTTTAATAAGCTTTGAAGTGTCAACTAATGATTTCTAAAATAAATAAAACAAACCCAAAATAACATTATTTTAATGGTAAAACATATATTGTCCAAAAATAATGTTTATAGTATTTTATTACATCGCTTTTGGGTCATTATGATTTCTTAAAACACATTATTTATTTAAAGGGTATTTAATTTTTACCCAAAAATTTGACTATCTCAGAAAATTATGAAAATTTCAATGTTGGGTAATTTCGATGTCTTGATTCCATAAATAAAATTAATTTTATCTAATTTATTTTATAAATATGTTAATTTTTACATTTAAAATAAAAACCATCATTTGTAAAAAATTCATGGGTTTTGACAAAAATGGCTTTCAAACCTTAATAAAAATTACAATTGCATTCATAAAATAATAAGATAAATTATATTTAATAAAAATTAATTTAATAATTATAATCATATTTTATTAAAATATTATTTCATTCATAAATCTATTAATTCATCAAAATAGATTTCATAGATGAACATAAAATAAAAATACAATGTGTCTTTTTAAAAAATTAACAAGGTAACAATAATAAAATGAATGTATATTCATTATTATATAAAAAAATAATGTACATAACCATAGTACTAGGGTCTTGGTACATATCCCCTTATAACACCTGCATAGGACCGAAGAGTAAGGTGTGCTATGGTGACAGACTCTTGGGGTGGCTCGGATAACATTTCTCGGGTGGTAATCTCTATCAACTTCTACTTCTCTCGTAGGTGGCCCCGCTTAAGATTAACATATTCAAGCTCAGATTGGGCTTGCTCAAGAGCGAATTGTAGAGACAAAACCTCCTTTCCGAGCTCTGACAAAGGGGATTTTTATGGGGCACGTCTACTGGATGAGGCCATCAAATCCTTTGTCTGAGTAAATTGGATTTGTTAAAGCCCTATATTTATACTAATCACGTGATCACTGTTCAATGGATATATTAGCAACAGTTACAATTCTTAACAGTATTTTAAAATCCAAAAAACATAAAACCAATGAATTTGATATTTCATATAAACATTTTACATAAAGATACATTTAATTAGATCAAGAGGGATTCCCATTAATGAAATTTTGGGTTGTTACATATATCTTCCACATGTAGTGGGGAACGAAATGTAGATAAAAAAAATTTAGCTGCAATCGAAACTAAATATTCAAAAAATAATCCAACATTCTTATCAAGGGGTAATACTAGATTCAATATTTTCATTCATCTTTGGTATCATCCATGACACCCATATTCATATAATGATGTATCTCCCCACTGCATGGGTCTCCCTGCCCCTTATACAACAACAGCCCTTTCGGCCGAGCCATCCTACACTCACATCACATTCGGGCATCCAAGACCCTCAAACCACAACAACCCTCCATGATTATTCTCCCTAGGCTCACATAACAAGTATCTAGAAAGAATGAAAACATGTATCTTGATTATAAAATAAATAATCCATCCTCTATACACAAAAATATCACATGACTCCAATGGACAAGTCAATTGGCCATTACATGAATGTAGGAAACTCTTTCCCTACAAGGCAATATACTTTATCCGACAACAAATTCTTTTCCATATTGAATTAACAGATTCATTACCACATGTTTAAACAATGGGCGACTTAAGAATCAATATATCATAGCTGTGAAAAATTATTTAAACAATCAATTCAATGATCCTTTAATTATTTTATCAAAAATAAATATCATGCACCATGTTCATTAACAAATTCAATAAAACATGAAAACATTCATCAATTTGATTATCATAAAATTAAAAAATCATATTCATTAAACACTCCTCTTTAGTTTTTTTCCAATTAATTATCAATTAATACCATATTCATGTTCTTTACCAATTCACGTGCTAAAATAAGAACAACATGAAATTTAATGTTATCACACTATCTATAAAATCAAAATCTCAACCATTATTGCAGTACACACAATGACATCACCAATTAATCCATATAAATTCACTGATCTGGTTCAGGTAATTGTTATGTTATATTAATTGCGTTCCAAGGTGCTAAATCATTATAAATATATTATTTCATGAAAACAAATTGAGAAGAAATTAATTTCCTATCTCAAAAGGGTGTCATCATTATTTTTAAAAGAATAGACTACTGATGTGGATCCCAATCACCTCCCCTATAAGAACCACATCCACCCAATGATGTCACACCGCAACTGTACCAAAAATCAATGGAAAAAATCCATTATAATGTTGAGATCAAGAACTATAAAATGGAAAATATTGGAGCTAGTAAAGGGATCAATGAAACCATTAGCGCAGAGGTATAACATACCTAGAAATGAATATGGGTAGAAAGGGTTTGAAAAACACACGTGAATGAATAAATAAAGACATACAACGTCAGGAATTTACATGTTATGTAATTGTCATGACCAGACCCATTCCAGGGCTTGAGATGCAACTACTCAAAGCCCAACTCCATAGTCAATGTGGGCGACTAGCACCTAAGGAACAAAAAATTCCAAGATTAATTTTCCTAAGCACCTACACACACACAACAAAGTCAATTAAAAACTATAGTGGGAAAGAAAAAAAAGATGGAACACTATAATAAATAAACCAATCGAGCTTGCATAACTAAATAATATAAGTAAAATATAGTAAATTGAAATAGAAAAAGGAAAAATATATATTCCATATCAGAAATGGTTCCATAACACAGAATTAACACTAAAAGTAAAAGAGATGAGAGATCCTCACTCCTAAAACCCAATCTATGATCACTATATGTAGTCTATGAAACTATATCCCAATGATCCTCTAATGTAATAGTCTACATGTCCTTCATCATTATAAGTCATGATGCATGTAGGAATGACCATGCATGTGTGAGTATATAAATTATTAATATGATTCCTCAAAAATATGAAGGGGGGCATAAGAGATAAAAAAAGGAAACATCTGGATGATACATTTTATAGTAAAAGGAGTACATCTCAATCCAACAAGAGAGTGATGTATTATCATCCAAACACAAGGTCTCGAAAATGATTGAATATTAAAATCCTTATGAGTCCCCACTCCCTATAGTAGGAGAGTAGACCCATCCAGCCATATGAAAATAGACCCTGAATGCATGTGGCATACCCTGCACATCTTTGCCTTTTCTCGAAGGATAGTAACCAAAACAGATGGAATGCTAACTGGAAATAGGATATATATATATATACTCATTAAAAGAATAAAAAATGATAGAGTGAGTGGGTATCCATATCACAGCTCAACCCAAGAACATGAATATATATTAGTTTATAAGTAACCACCATCGACGCCTATCATCTCACAAATCTACTCTAAACTACATTTTAAAGGGACTCAATCATCACACATTGATAGTATACTCTTTGGTAGTCACAATCTAACAGTCATTGTTTTAGGTCATGTCACATGAATGCTTCATGTAGGGAGAAGCCTCCCCTAACCACATGATTCCAATGTCATGTCAAAAAAATGTTTCGTCACTCTGCCACATAGTTGAGAGTTTTTGTCTCAAGGCTGAGGTCCCATGCCTTGCCCGGCTGGAGGGCACCACTCGAAACTGCCGTCGGGGACCCACTGCCAATACTTGCTAGAGGGTATTCCTAGAACAATCTATGAGGACCCACATCCCAGCCCAGTTGGAGTGTAATCCCGGAAGACCCATTGGGGACCCACTGCCCTGCCCAGCTGGAGGGTTTTCCAGGAACTACTCTTATCATCCTTACTGGATTGTACCCCTTTTAAATTATCATGTCACTACATTGGACATACTTGCTGGATGGAATCATATATAAAGCACTGAGTAACTAAAATAGCCATCCCAACTTGATGTTACCTCTCGGAAAGTACCAACGAACTACACTGGTCATCCCTGTTGGATGGTACCTCTCATAAAGCACTAAATAACTACACTATCTAACATTGTTGGATGGTACATCTCAGATAGAACCAAGGAACTACACTGTATATCCCTTCTAGATGGTAACTATATGAATGCATCATTATTGTCCTCATGTGGTACCCCAAAATATGTCACAACCATAACATCGCGCATCATATCTTGAATTCCACTACATAGTCTCCATCCTGTGATACATGAAAAAATATTATGATAGGCTACTCACTGTCCAAAATATGAACAAAAAAGATAAAGATATGTGAGAGAGAATATTCATATCAGACACTATGTATATGTGACCAACCCATTATGTAACTCTACCTCATTGTCTAGTGGTGTACCTATCCATGATTGGGTACTAAATTGTGAACATGTACCCCGAGGCATTCCTAGGTACTCCAAGGGAACATTTTAAATATATTCTAATGTCATATGAGTGACCAATGCTCTTCATTGATCTGAATGGTCGAAGCGTAATTCATGAACATTCCCCCTCAAAGGGACCGAAACATTTGATCACATCACATTATAAATCTTCCCCACCATCATCAGAGTTGATAATGGACTAAATCGTGCATTCTCATCAAACCAAAAAACTGTATCTTCAAATGACATTCCTCTAATTTCTACACTATTCATGAGAACACAGGAAATGATCTACAAATCCAAACAGATCACACTATTGTGATCCTAGAAGAAAAATGCCCATGATAGACAATTCATTCGCCCCAATTGTACATCTGTTGGAAAAGTTATACATCACTGCATTATTCTAGAATGGTATCCCATGGGGCCAATGACTCAATCAGATATTAAATTATATGGATCGCAACATTGTGATCCTCCAAGAGAAAATGAAATGAATCGTCTAGTTTTAGTCCAAAATATATTCAGAGAAAAAAAGTTATAGTACACAGCAACACAAGAGAACCATCCCTTGTTGGACAAGAACCTAGATTTCAAAATAAATGCTAAAATTTGGCCATAAAATGATTTCCTCAAGACTAGGGTCATGCCGCCACTGATGTCACGTTAATTAGATGTCGCATGAAGACACCCATCCGAAATAAGAACCCCAAATAATAATAATTATATTATTATTTATAAACATAGGGGTTTTGTGAAACTGAGATATGAAACAAATTATTAAAATTCATGAACTACTCTAAAATGATCTAAATATATATTAAAGGGATGAGTTTCCCAATACAGTGCATCAACTAGAGACCCAAATAAAGAGATACAGCCATTTGAAGCACCTTGGCCCGATTCAAACCGATCAGGCTCATTTTGGCCAGTACCCTCTCTAATGGGTGGCCCTCTCTATGTTGCCTAACTCATTTTTCTAATGCAAAACCCAACAATATTTCATTTCCCTATTTCCCCTGGTCAATCTTTCTTACCACATGCCCACCCCTCTATCTCCCTGGTTGTCCGCCTTGATGGCTTCATTGTCCAGATCAATGTGGTGCCCCCATGAACTTTAGTTCATGGTCCCCGACTCAGTCTATAGAGACCCAAATCATGAAGTACATGGACATTACATTACAATTATAGAATACACAATACATGAAAAAAAACATACACCCAAAGACTATATTAGTTTATTGTGTTTGGAAACTCGAAACAAAATCTTCTAATCATGGTGAAAGATCTTCAACATCTCCCATATTGTTCATCCCAGTTTTTCTTACCTAAAACCTTTATTTATATCATGGGGAAAATAAAACATAAAAAGGGTGTGCTCAAATTCTCAGTAAGGGTAAACATAGAGAACATAAAACAATCCATAAACATTTGACCATAAAAACATGAACATAAAACATCAAAAACATGAGTAATGACATAAATCGTGGTAGTGCATAATGCATAGATCAAAAAGGAACATTAACCATGATAAAAAAGCAAGGAAATCAAACATGGAATTGTGGAAAACCACAAACCACATGATATGATTTCCATAGTAGCCATGACACTACTGCTAAGACCGACATAGTGGAAAAATTCCCTTATTAAACCGGATTTACGTGCCATTCTATCCCTATATTAATGAACCTGATTTACTTCTCGTTCCAGAAATTTCTATCTCATGAGATATAAATCTTTACCCAATGCATTGGAAGGAGATATAGGTCCCACCCATATCATATTGAAATCATTATTACGTGTTCCACAAAACAATCATAAATCATTCATCATTACCCAAAAAATAAAATGGGTTTCATACACACCATACCATCATAACATAATCCATATAAAACTAATGGATATCATTTACTCATAATAAAAATCAAACCATTTAAATAATATATAAATTATACTTGAAACATAATTGTACTAAATAATGTCATCTTAGATGGAAAATAGTTTTGATAAAACACCTGAAATGAATTCTTCAAGAAAATATTATTTCTACTTCAAAATGATTTTCTTTCATAAAATTCCACCAAATTTTAAAATAAAAGGATTTTATTGAAAATAATCATCAAATCTTGATGATGTGGTGACCTTTACGGATGTTCAAATGGAGATTGAAGATTGACATGAGCGGGTCCTTCGTGGACAATCGATACATCTGGTGTGCATTCACATGCATTACGAGAAGCACTAGGGGTGACCATTGGAGCAGGAGGCTCATATTATTGCCCAGTAACCCATTTTGTTTCCTTAGTATACATTGTCATTTTCTAGGACGAATGGCCCTAAGGTGGGGAGAATGTAAAGACCCATATTTTCGATGTAATTTTTTAATTATATAGAATTATTATGAGTTTCCAAAAATTTATGGTGCCTAATTTCGAGGTCCGATGTGGCTTGAAAGAATTTTTTGAACTTTTTTAAAACGTACATTTATTAAATGCACGAGCATTGTTCTCTAAATTTTAAACCAGTGCTCGGATTAAAAATATGAGAGCATGGTAGAATCTGCCACGTCTAGATTCACTTATCGGAAGCTTCACTTCAACCGCAGCTGTCTGGAAGAAATGGATAGATTTTGGACATTTAAAAGTATAATAAAATAACAATATTATTTTATTTCTCATTTTATTTTTCTCCAATGGATAAGCGGAGGTGGTGGGACCAACAACATGTCAATCCATTAATTGGATGGACTCCTCAATCATTGTAATAGAACCATTGGAATTTGGGTGGTGAATTAATTAAATGAACCACATCAATTCCCAACGGTCTTACCCACATCTTCCCCCTAATATTTATATGGTTCTTGGAGAGGGGTATTGGAATGGCTTCACCAAGGGACGATGTTCTGATAAAATACTATGACACCATTCACTGGGAGGATAGGACCAGTTCTAGTGAGCGGTGACGAGCGCCACTAAATCACGAACGAAGAACGCTGACTCATCCACAAACACGAATGTTCTCCAACGATCGTGAGGTAGGGATTAGTATTATTTATATTAAATTGATTGTTAAATAATATATCCTATACCTTATAAAGATTCTAAGGTGAAGGGTGTGGGCCAATCGAACAAGGCCTGGACCCTCCACCATCTATTTATCATTGTGTTCATTACAGGTAAATTTTCGGGTAGGATGGAACCCAAATACGAGGGCCATGTAACGAAGGAGACAACCCAAGAAGTCTGTATGCATGATCAAATGAAGGAAAGGACCACCGAAGCTCACCCAGTGGCCCGTGGAAGACTGTTGGCGTGACACCGGTGTGACAACACCGGCGACCCTTGCTGGCAAGAGATAGCAGCAACCAACACCAGCTGGTCATGATCGAGCCAGTGCACCGTTGTGTGTTTTAGGAGGAGGCCATGACACTTGGCCACAACTCTCATGCTAGGTTGCTAGCACCACCCTGCTATGGAAGCGGAGCAGTGTTCTATCGTGCACCGTTGGATATGGTTAGAACCTGAAGCCACAACGGAGGAGGAGGGACCAACCCCTATGGGTCCTATGGCGACCATGCATCGCCACGTGGCAATGCCACTTCACCTAAAATGAATTGATAAGGTAATTCAAAAAAAGGTGGGGGATAGTTACCCACCTTCACTAGCTAGGGCGGTCCCCATCTAGGGGATCGCGCCCTCCACCGGCCGGGCCGCATGAGCTCGGCGCACCTCTACTTTCTATGGGTCGGAACGGTCTGCGGCCCAGCAGGTTGTGCCTACTGCGGCCCCGCGCAGCCAGGTCAGACCTGGACCAGGTCGGGTCACCCCGAAATGATTTGGGTTAGCCCATACCGAGTCTTGTTGGCCCACACTGGGTCAAACCGGACATAAACACTTGTAGGACCAGTTTCTTTAAAAGATCCATAACATGTGAACTATACGTCTGTTTGATGAACCGTCTGTGAAACTGGAATCTTTTCTGTGAGACAATACTTTTCATATACTCTACATCAATTTTGGTGAAACATGGAGTACATACAAGATGGGTCATACTCGAATCCAACTGGGCCCTTGGTACGAAAATGCTTATAAGTCACAGACTGAGCATCCGATTGATGCATTATTCTTCGCATTGGAAACCTTCCGACATGGCGGTCCTCTGAGATACATCTTCATTGATCTTCATGGTGGTTGAGGTATTATCGATAACTTGAGTATAGTATCATCCTAGAATCAAGCATGTTTAGTGCAGGAATCTCATGGCTAGCCATAACGTGAAGGAAAAACATCGATTCTATGTGGGCCCACATCAATCGATCACGTGTGGGATAGTGCTTAGCAATCTTGTGTGGGTCAGTAACTATCGATCTTGTGTGGGTCTGCGCCTTGCGATCTTCTGTGGGTCAGCATTTATCAATCATGTGTGGGTCGAAAGTAGAGCCTCTCGATAGAATATGGTGATTTAGATTTACGACTAATCATATGTACTTATCTACTTGAGTTATAAACATGTTGTGAGTAGAGTCTTTACCTTTGTGGTCATATTACATTCTTAGTGTTTCCTTCAGGGTGTTACCTTATTGGTACTTTTACCTTTGTGGTGTTTCATTCATGGTGTTACCTTGGTGGTATTCTTCCCCCATGGAATAGTTGTGGTAAAGGCTTAAAATATGGATACTTAAGATTCCTCATGTATGAGACGAGCATATTTTGATAAATTAGGTACATGTATGGGCATATACCTATGTAGAGTTGATGACTGCTTCGACCATGGGGTTGAGGATTTCTTTGTGGTTTTTTCTTTTTTGGAACTTTGGAAGACCTTCGGGGGTATCGGGGTCCTTACTGAGTATTATTATACTCACCCCTACATTGGATATTCCCATACATTGTTGTGTATTGTGAAGACAATAGACAATGTTCATCGAGGATGAGGGATCCGGGACTAGACGGTGCTCAGAGGTGGACCATTTGATGTGACTTGCTGGAGTGACTACTGATTGTGAGTTGTACCTACCCTTCAGGTAGGATTCTTGATTGATGATATAGGATCTGTTTTCTCTTTTCACTTGAACTTGTACTTTTTAGTTGGGATTGAAATTTGAAAACTTTACTTTCAGTTCACTTTTTACAAGATCACTTCACATAGTGGTTGCTTCTTGTTTTGTTCTTGGATTTTTTTTGTATAGGATTAAATTAAATGTATTCCCATTAGATTGATACTCCTTTTCAATGGTAGTATCTTGCCCCAGACCTATGGTATGTGGGCTTCGGGTAGTCACAACACGGGCCCCATAAGATAGGTCATGACATAAAAGGGAACAACCTCAAGAATGGATGAAGAATGATGAAAACGTTAAGGCAACGTACATTATTCGATGGAAATTTTAGATCATCCATCAATGATTAATGAATTAAAAAACAAAACAAACAAACAATAATTTATTTTTCAAGGAAAACATCAATCGGAATACTAAATGGTAGAAATACAACTGACACGTGCCTCTCGTTGGGTGCGGAAATAAAATATAACCTATGTTAAAATGTATTATAGTGGGTTTCCTAGGTTGTCTCTAGAGAGGAGTGTTCAACAATAATGTCTGTCACTTAAAATAAGAGAAAGAAGTGATATTGTTTTTGAAATTGTTTGATTTGGAAAATAAAATAAACAAACTAAATAAAATAAATCAATTAAGTGAATGTTTTAAAACAAATTGAAAAATGATGTGATTTAAATCAGTGATACAAAATGTTGATCAGGTTAGTGTCGGTTTCCCCATTGTAATTATATCACAGTTCACTTTACCCAATTCTCTTCTACTAAATCATTAAGAGTGAGATTCCACCAACGTTTCTTCTCACTCCTTTGGTCAAATAAAAATGCGAGAATAAACCTTACTAAAACCTCATATTGATCTACAATCCTTGCAATGTGTAATAGCATTGCAGAGAATACCCCTATTTATTTTAGGCAAGTCCCAATAAGTCTTGTTTATCCCAAGCAATCGAGAACATTCACTACTCCTCACACACGCACCAGAGATCACTGAGTACATCACCACTAAGTCCAAATCTAATCAAGTATTTATAAACCATAACCTAGTGGAGGGAGATATTTATAATTTACCAAATATAAATAAACAAAAAAAAATCTAAAATCAGATAAAACCATACATGATAATAAAAAATGTTATAATAAATTGAAACTGATTAACAGAAGAGAAAAAATGATTTTAAAACATCTTATAACAAGATCTCAAGAAATAAAAAATGGAAAAACTCTCATTCCCCAATCACACATAATTGTACCCCACCATGTTAAGGTTAATTGTGAATAATGGGAAAGAAGAACACATTACAAGACTAAGAAGAGTAAAATAAAGAAAAGACGGAAAACAATTTTAATCATCCAGAATCTATCCACTAGAATATTTCCTCTGTTACCACCACCATCCGGACAAAACACACATAGGTCCTTTCCTATAGGATGTTAGAAATGAATTTTTATATATACCCTCAAAATTTCAGAGTCATTTGACAGGTGGAAAGAATTATATGTACGATTAAATTTTCATTACATGTATGGCCACTAAAAATAGTTTCACCCACTCTAGTTGGATGCACCACACTGATTCCTTAATGAGATCCATAATTTAGGAAATTTACTGTGAACTGTCCCATGGATGTCATCTGTCGACACCATCTAGAATCAGATCATTTTAAGGTCATTTGAATGTGATATTAAACATTTCATACAGTGGGGTCCATTTTGTCTGCCAAACTGATTTCCCTATTTGATTGATTTTTCTGTACCATTGTGTTTCGAATTGGGTCTTCGTCTAGATGATATATTTGAATCCCACCAGAATTTGAAGCCTAAAAAAGGATTCACTTCAATTGGGCCAATATTTTAAGTGTTATTCCGGAAATAAAAGCTATATAAAACTTTTAATTTTACAGAATTAACTCATTTTATCATTTAAGCACAAAATACACCAAAAACACATAAATAATGCCAATACATTCAAATTAAACAATTGAGAGGGATTGAATAATTTAATACATATTAATAATATTGAAAATATTATCTCTATCAATTCCCCCACACTTATCACTTGGACTCTTGGACATGTCAGAATCAAAATAAAATCAGTGTAAATCAATACACATATCCATGAGATCCACCAATTTGAAAAAACGAAACAAAATATATCATCTGTATCATCCTGGTTCTAGGAGCCACCTAGAGGTGCCCTGTACCCGGTTGGTAACATGGCCTCAAGAGCATTTCCCTGAATGCCCTAGGTTGCCGACTAGCAGCGAGAACCTTGGCTGTTATAGTTCGGAAACTATGCCCTCGTTGGTAGAGTAACACAGCAGAAGAGTAAATAGATAACAATAGAAGAAGAAGTAATAATACATACACAAGTGAAAAATGAATGACTAAAGGAGATCAACAACACAAGCACATAGATATATGATGAATGATAAATTTTTCTAGGAAAGCAACCAAACACGTCACAATGCTGGAAATACAACAGTACTAAAACAAGTAAAAAAAGAAAGATAAATAGCTCCTCAGCATCACAAGCCTAAGCTTGATCCCATGCTCTCTAGATCCAAAGCAAGTCAAGTACATGATGTCGAAGGGCGCTTGCCCTTATCTATACCAGCAATAATATAAATTGTTTGGGCCCAAAAGAATGACCCAAATAGGTTATGAGACTAAATCCCAGTAGACAACCACCCAAAGATCTGTTCCTAACAGTCAGTGAATATATGGTAGGTCAAAGGTATAAAAAACCAGAAACATGAACATACTAAATAGTAAACAATAGACATTTCCAATATCAAGCAACAACTATCATGAAGCTAAGTACAAATAGGTAACCCTCTGGGATGTACTTACAACCATCACCTCTTTTCCTACCTTACAAGTACCAAAAAACCTCTATGCAGTACACTTAACTTGACCCCTTTGGTTTGGTTATACATAAATTATAAGACTCTATGAGGAATATCACTCGTTCAATTCCCATTATAGTCTATGGTATTCAGGGACTATATGAGGAAGATCACACAGTCAATTCCCATTAGAGCCCCAAGGTCACAGACTCTCCAAGGAAGCACACTCGGTCACTTCCCATTATAGCCCAGGTCGTACAAAGACTCTCTGAGGAAGCTCCCATAGTCAATCACTCGTATAGTCTAGGATATCTAGGTGATTAAAAGTAAAACAAAGATTCTATAAGGAAGCTCACACGACCTATCCCAGTATATTCCAAGGCACTCACGGACTCTCTGAGGAAGCTCACACAGTCAATTCACATATAGACCAATGTAATAAAAGGCTCTGTGAGGTATCACAAACAGTCTACACGCCCTGTATCCTCATGCTCAAAGACCCTATGAGGAAGATCACTCTGTCTATCCCCTTATAGTCTACTACCCCAGGTCCGCACTGCCCAATGTTAGATAACGACATAGTAAAGAAACATGGCCAATGTAGACCTACAGAACAACTAGGCTAACCAATCTAAAGCATAACAAGCATGTCAAAATTCAATCCCTCCATCCTCCAGCAACTGGTATGGAAAACCAAAAATATAGCCAAACTAGCTAGCGTGACCAAACGGTTTCAAACATTACATGCATGGGAAAAACATCCAAAGCACATAAATTCAACTGTATTCATATTCAAACATCATCTACACAAGAATACAAGCAAGGCAGGTACATCACAGGGGTAAACCGGTAAACACGCAATACCCCGTTCAAGGGTACTGGTAGAATTTTCACATAATATACAAGGACATTCAATGGAATGTAAGAAACCATCAACCTTGGTGCTAGGAGATCGATATACTTGAACCATGAGGCTTAAATCTCTTTAGAACGTCGTAGATCTACAAAACATCTAAAAAGTTCAATGCATGATAACATGAGAAAGAGGAGGAATCATGGAATGAAACTGATGAAGAAGTAAGAGCTTACCGCTGCGGTTCCAATGCAATCGATGACAGTCGATTCGGGGAATGGACGGAGGCTCGGGGGCTCAAGGAAGTTTTGGCGTTGAACGGTTTCTCTCGACCTAACGTGGCCTAGATGAGGACGCTTCTGGGTGTTAGACACGACCCCGGTCCATTTAATGGAAAAAAAGAAAGTTCACGACATGTACTTTTTATGTACACAACATGTACTTGCTTTTACGTACTCCTCTTTAGACAGCCTCCATGTCACCCCTACATGGCTGGGTGTGTGGCCATGACATGGACAGCACACAGCTTCTAGCAGCATCGCAGTACACGGCGTGTACTAATAAAGTACACGGCTTGTACTTCGAAATTATCCATATTTTCCTCTTTTTCTCAAAACCAACCCGAATAGGAAAAACATAACTGATAAGAATATCCCGGTTCTTACATCATGCCTCCTCAAACTCTATTACATCATGTTTTTTATTTAAGATAATTAAATATATATACTCTTCATTTCCCCTCCCATGCACACAAAACACTTACCAAACATTCATTATCTCTCATCACACAAATTTCAATTCTTTTAGCAATGTCTTTTTCATCTAAACTCGTACAAGGGTCACCATAGGCTTGATAAATTCTTAAATATCCACCTGATGTGAGTCAAAAACTTATGTTTATCATGAGGACTTGTGAAGGTTGTTTTATGGATTTAGGTTGATAGGATTTATATGTGAAAATTCTGAGGCCGAATGAAGAGGGTATGGATCTTTTTGAAGCAAAATTGCATTACTCTAATTTTCAAAGAATTATGGTCTCCTCTTCACTCCCTTTATTATAAAATAAGCTCATTCACCATGGAATATCAAGGAATTTTCACAATGTTCATCATTTTAGTTGAAAACATTTCAATCTTCTGAAATATAAAATTTCATGAACGCTCTAGAAAAGGTACAACATTCTTTCATCATTAGAATCTCCAGAAAGGCCCAACCATTCTCATCGTGAAAGCTCCAAATAAGGCTCAACTTTTAGTAGAATGATTTTTTTCAGTAGAAATAACATCTCTTCAGCATTTTATTTTCCACCCAATGTTTTAGAAAATGATCCACCACTACATAAGACATCTTCCCCTACAATTAAGTTCAACTAGCTCATGCAATTTCACTTCAAGAGCAGGTTGGATAGGGAAAATTAGCTTGTAATGTGGCTAACATAATAGGATGTTCATGGCTTCTATGGGATAAAAGGATTAAATTTACAAGGTAGGCTAGAAAAAAAGGTATTATCATGAAAAGGGGGCTTTCAAAACAAAGAAATACCTCAATCATTTAAAACACATGTACCCCAAACCCTCATGTTTTGATTGGAATAAATCCAATTCTGGTTAAAACAAGCATGGTTTGGTTCTCTCAAGAAGTGAGGTGAATGTAAAGAATATGAAAATAATAGGTTTAGAAGCCTCATGGGAATGTGATTTCAAATACAAAGACAGTTATTTGTGGCATGGGATTCAAAAAACAGAGTATTTGCATGAAATTAACAAATAATTTAAATTGAAACAATGTTATTTTCATCATTTATTTTAACTCGGTTTCATGGAATAAATTATTTCTCCCATGGTGATGGGTATCAAAAATGTGAAATATAATAATTTCAGCACAAAAGATTCAAAAATAGGAACAAAATATAAAAATAAACACACAAAATTTGAAACACACACATGTTTTTTTAAAACAAATAGGTAAAAAAACAACACATTAAAATACTAACCTATAACGGCTCCATTCCCCACACTTAAATGATGCTGTATCCGTAATGAATTCAAATGGATTTATTAGATAAGAATATTTTGAAATTGAATCACAGCATTCGTGAAAATAAAAAGGAGAGGTACGACTTGATGGAGTTTATTGATAAAAAGGTTGGAGGAGTGTGATCTCTTCCATTGGCTATAATGGCATGTTCCCAAGGAATTTTTTCAAACTATGCCCATTAACAGTGAAGGGATCCCTCGCCCCATCCTTCACAATCATCACAACAACAAAAGAATATACATGAGAAACTTTAAATGGACCTTTCCACCTGGAACGATGTCTACCTAGCATCAGCTTGAGTCTTGAATTGAATAACAACACATTGTATCCAGGATGAAAGTCCTTTGGTTGGAACAGTTTGTCATGAGCCAGTCTTGTTCTCTCTTTTTAAATCCTAGAATTTTCAAATGCTTCACTTATAATTTCTTCTCGCTCCTATAACTACAATCTTCTCTCCTTCTCTACACTTTCAAGATCTATATTCATCTTCCTCATAGCCGAGTATGCCCTATGTTCTAATTCCACCGGTAGGTGACAGATTTTCCCATAAATCAACCAATAGGGACTCATTCCAATAGGGTTTTTGTAGGCTATCATATAAGCCCATATTGTGTCTTCTAACCATTGGCTCCAATACTTCTTATTTTTATTAACAGTCTTTTCCAAAATTCCATTGATTTCCCTATTAGACACTTCATCTTGCCCATTAGTCTGTAGATGATTGGGAGTTGATGTTTAATGATGAAACCCATCTATTTAAGCAAAGAAACCATTCTCCTATGAAAAACGTGAGTCCCTATATCACTAATGATGGCTCTAGGAACTCTAATCCTACAAAATATGTGAGCCCTGACAAAATCACAAACGACATTAGCATTATCAGTCCGGGTGGCTTTTGCTTCCACCCATTTGGAAACATAATCAATAGCAAGAATAATATAACAATTTTCAAATGAAATTGCGAAAGGTATCATAAAATATATCCCCCAAACTTCAAAAATTTCACAAAAATAAAGTGGCTTTTGGGGTATTTCTTCTCTCTTTGAAATATTTCCTGTAAACTAAAATTTTTCACACTGTTTGCAAAATTCATGAAAATCTATGAAAACTGTTGGACAATAAAGTCTAGATTCTAAAACCGTCCTTGTTTTCCATTGAGGTCCAAAGTGGCCTCCACAAGCTAATGTGTGAAAAAAGTTAAAGACTGATTCAATTTCATTTTTGGAAAACATATTATGATCATTTGTTCATTGCTAATATTTCAAAGAAGTTGATCATCCCAGATATAATATTTAGATTTAGATTTATATTTTTAAATTTAGTGAGAATTTAAATGATATGGGACCCAAGATGCTACCAGATAATTTACTATGTACACATACTAAATTACTTCTCCTTCAATCAAGTTCAACTCCTCAAATAGAAGGTGATCATTTTGTGGTTCAATGTCTATAATCTTAACTTCATTGATGTTGTGTAGTCTACATAAGTGATCATCCACTTAGTTCTCAGATCCCTTATTATCTTTGATTTCGATGTTTAACTCCTAAAGTAGTAGCATCAATCTTAGTAGCCTCAGTTTTTCTTCCTCCTTCTTCATCAAGTACCTAATAGCTACATGATCATAAAACAGAATGACTATAGTTCCAAGAAGATATGATCTAAATCATCATAAATTACAAACAACTGCTAAAAACAATTTATCTGTTGTTTTGTAGTTGAATTGGGCCGCATATAAGGTTTTTGAGGCATATGAAAAAACTTATGTCCCGCCCTAAATTCTATGAGAAAATACTGCTCCATTGTCTTGGTTTGAAGAATCAAAAAGTAGATCGAATGGATCTTCCGAATTGGGTGGATGCATTACTGGCGGTGTAATCAATCTACTTTTCAACTCATTAAAGGATTCCCTACATGAAACATTGAAATCAAAATCAGTGTATTTCAAATGTAATCTAGAGAGAGGGAGATACATCTTATTGAAATCATTGATAAACCTCCTATAGAATCCTGCATGTCCTAAAAATGATCTAACATATTTCACAAAAGATGGGTAAGGCAATGAATTTATCACTTCAATTTTTTATGTATCAACATCAATGAATTTTTGAGAAATGAAATTCCAAAGAAAAACTCATCTCTAAACCATAAAATGACACTTTTCAAAATTCAAAATAAGGTTTTTTTCAGTGCATGTTTTCAAAAAAAAATTACAGTTTTTTCAAACAATGGTCCAAAAAATTTCCATAATCTGTGAAATCATCCAAGAAATCCTCCAAGAAATCTTTATTGTGATCAGAAAAAATACTTACCATACACATTTGAAATGTACCTGGGGCATTAGACAATCCAAATGGAATCCTTTTGTATGATAAAGTACTTAAAGGACAAGTAAAGGTAGTATTCTCTTGATCCATGGGAGCAATGGGTACTTGAAAATAACCTCAAAATATATCGAAAAAGAAATTATGAGTTCTACCTGCAAACCTATCTAGAATCTAGTCAATTAAAGGGATAGGAAAATGATATTTTTTAGCGACCATATTCAACTACCTAAAATCTATGCATTCTCCCCAGCTATTCTGAACTCTCACAGGGATTAATTCAATGTTTTCATTCCACACAATTGATAGGCCAGATTTCTTTGGGACTACATGGATGTGGATAACCCATTGTAAATCTGATATTGGATAGATTAACATAGCTTCTAATAGCTTCTCAATCACTTTTTTCACAACCTCCATCTGGGTGGGGTTCATCCTCATTTGGTGTTCTCTGATTGCTTTGGAAACTCGCTAAAAAAATTTATACGCGAAATTATTTGGGTTTATTCCTGGGATATCACCCAAGCTCAACATTATTGCATGTAAATTCTCTCTCAAAATATCAATCAATGATTTTTCTTGAGTTTCTGATAGATTATTAGCTATTATTTCTGGTATTTTCTCTCCCTCTATAAGGTAAACCTATATTAAATTGGTGGGGAGCGGTTTTAATTCTAGATCATGAATATTCTCAGGGGTTGAAACTAAATTGAGGTTCTCCACTTCCAATGTTTTGGCATCCTGCACAAAAAAATAATATCATCTTCATCATCATTTATCAAATTATCAATGAAATCAGATTTTACCTCTTCTTCCAACAGGAAATCAGAATATCCAATAGTTTGGGCATCAATATGATAAGTGATATTTTTAATGGAAAAATTCCCTCCTAATGATAAAAATTCACAAAACATACCTAATTCATCAATTATTTCTATACCATATTCATGGGATTGTGGGAAGAGTGATTGATCATCTGATGGGTGTCTCATTGATTCAAAAATGTTGAAGTGGACAGTGATGTCCCCAAACTCCATGGTAGGTGTCCCTTCAGGGACATTGATGATGGTTTTGGTTGTCTTCAAGAATGGTCTCCCCAAAATGATAGGTGTCTGTGATGGGATCCTATCATCTTCCATATTCAACACATAAAAGTCAGCAGGGAATAAAATATCATTGAATTTTACCAAGACATCCTCCAGAACTCCTACTAGAAAAAATGTGGATCTATTTACTAGTTGGAACACCAATCTTGTGGGATTCAATTCTCCCATATGCAATGAATTATATACTGAGTGAGGTAATTCATTAATTGATGCACCTAAATCGCACAAAGCATTAGATAAATTTAATGAACTAATGGTGCAAGGAATAGAAAACATCCCTGGATCTTGACATTTGGTTGGCAATTGTGGTGTAATAAGGGCTGAGACACTTCTTCCCAAACTGATCCCCTCATTACCTTGAATTCTATTCTTCTAGGTGAAAGGATCCTTCATAAATTTACCATAGTTTTGAATTTTTTTACTGCTCCATGAAGTGGTATGTTGATTTCCATATTCTGGAAGGTGTCTAGAATTTCTTTTTTGCAGTGTTTCTTCTTGCAACCTCTTTGATTCAATCATCCTTGATGGAAATTGAGGTGGTATATCAATCTTCTCCCTTTTTTTCCTTTGAAATGGTGTTTCTTATCTCTTCTTCTTTAGCCTATCCTTATCCTCCTCCTCTTTCTTATATTCTTACCGATGCATTTTCAAAGAATTTTCCTCATTTCCAACTTCATTCCCTCCCAGATCAGGTATTATTGTTTCAGGTTCAATGATGGATGGTGGTGGGAGCTTTGTTCCACATAATGTAGTTATAATACTAACAATATATTTTTGGATTGGGATTTTTTGGGAAGGTAGTTTACTTGTATTTTTGGTCATAAAGTCCATGAGACTTTCAAACATGTTGGAAAAAATCATTAACACTATCTTTCATTCCTTCAAACTCAGATTATTGTTGGTTTTGAATTCGAGGTTGTGCACTAGTGGATGGATTCTCATTGGTTCTTTCGAGAGTGGTTGTTTTTAGTAATACGGATCATTATTATTTTGTTTTTGTTGAAATAGTGGTGGATTATGAAATTGATTCAAGAATAGTGGTTCATTTTGAAACTTGTTTTGGTATGGGGGTCTACCTTTATTATTCTGATTTCCAAACCCATATTGAACATAGTTTAGGATCTCTCCATCCTTAATTATGTTGGAACTACCTTGGTTGAATGGTTTCTGCACAAGTTTCCATTCCCTGTATTTCTAATCATTGGTCAGTGAAATGATTAGGTGATGAGCATAAACCACATACCTTAGCTGGTGCTTGTTGGTCACTAACATGATTTATGGACATCTGTCTCACCAAAATAGTAAGCTCTTAAATCCATGTTTCTAATAAGGGTGATGGATGAGAAGTGAATAACTTAGGAATACATCTTGTTCCAATACCTCTTGTTCCAAACTGCTGTGAATTTTGGTAATTCTTCTCAATCAAGCCCTTGGCTTCTTTGGGCGACTTTTCAATCAGTGCACCTCCAGATGATGCATCAAGAAGGTTTCTGTCATTTTCCAGTAGTCCTTGATAGAAAAAGACAAGAATGTGATGTTCTGCAATGGCTCGATGTGTAAAACTGGCACATATATTCTTAAATCTCTCCCAGTACTCATAAAGGGTTTATCTATATGATTGTCGTATGGTGTAGATTTCTTTCTGAATGGATGTGCCTCTTAAAGGTGGGGATGAATGTTTGCATAAAAGATCATACCAGGTCATTACAATCATGTAAATGTCCTGGTTTTAGGTAGTACAACCATTATTTAGTAGCTCCATCCAATGAAAACAGAAATTCCTTCCACTTAACCTACTCCTTAGTAACTCCACGAGGTCTGAAAGTTGATAAAACATGTGTGAACTCCTTAATGTGTTTGTTTGGATCTTCACCTGCCAAACCATGAAACATTGGATGAAAAGGAACCATATTATGTTTCATTTAAAAAATAATTTTGTAATACTGGCTTAACATGTTGTTTGTTTTGATTAAGGAATTTTAGTTCACAAAGGTCTCTAAGAGTTAGGTTTTGATTTTCAGCCATGATGACAGGATCAGAGTGAACACTAGAAGTATAACTTGAGTCTGTAAGGGGAATTTATTCCAATTCAGATTTAAAATTGATGTTTCTATATCTATTCATCAAGGTTATTTAAATTTCAATATCTATGGGTACAGGTTCAATATTTGGGGTTCTAGTCGTGCAATTTTGAAGAGAAAAGATGAGAATAGAGAAAAGAAAAGAAAAGAAATGTTGGCACTACATCCCTAGAAATGGTGCCAAATTTTGACACATTTCTATCATGGGGTGTGGATAAAACAAACATAAACTATGTTAAAATGTATTATAGTGGGTTACCAAGGTTGTCTCTAGAGATGAGTGCTCAACAATAATGTTTGTCACTTAAAATAAGAGAAAGAAGTGATGTTGTTTTTGAAATTGATTTATTTTGAAAATACAATAATGAAACTAAATAAAGTAAAGCAATTAAGTGGATTTTTTTTTAAAAAAATTGACAAATGATGTGATTTAAATCAGTGATATGAAATGGTGATTAGGTTAGGGTAGTTTTTTCTAATTGTAATTCAATCACAGTTGAATTTATCCAATCCTCTTATGCTAAATCATTAAGAGTGAGAATCCACAATCGTTCCTTCTCACTGCATTGTTAAAAAAAATGTGAGAATAAACTATAGTAAAACCAAATATTGGTATACTCTCATTCCAATGTGTAATATAGTTTTATTGAATACCACCAATTATTTTAGGCAATTCACAATCTGGTCTTGTTTATCACAAGAAATCAATAACATTCCATACTCCTCACACACGTACCAGTGATCACTGAGTACATCACCACTAAGTCCCAGTCTATTCCATATTTTATAAACTAGAACCTAGTGGATGGAGATATTGATAATTTACCAAATATAAATAAACAAAAGAATCTGAAATCAGATATAATCTTACATGATAATAAAAACTCTTATAAGAAATTGAAACTGATTAGCTGAAGAGAAAAAAGGATTTTAAAACATTAATTGCAAGAAATAATGAAATAAAAAATGGAAAAACTCTATTCCCCAATAACACATATTTTTACCCCACCATGGTAAGGGTAATTGTGAATAAGGTTCAAGATGAAAATATTACAAGACTAAGAAGAGTAAAATATAGAAAAGAAAGAACAAAAATTTGACCCTCTAGAATCTGTCCTCCAGAAGTTTTCCTCTGTTATCACCACCAGCTGGCCGAAACATATTGAGGTCACTTCTTTTATAATGTTGGAACTTATGTTTTCTATATACCCTAAAAATTTTAGAGACATTGGACAAGTGAAAAGAATGATATGTCCAAATCAATGGACATTAATTTTATGACTGTGAAAAACTGTTTCACCCACTCCACTTGGACACGCCCAAAGGATGCCTTAATGAGCACTATAATTTAGGAAATTTAATGTGAACCGTAATATAGAAGTCCTGTGTGGAAAACAGCTGGAATCCTCTAATTTAATGGTTTTTTGAAGAAGATATTCCATATTTAATGCAGTGGGGTCCATTCTTCCAGCAAAACTGATTTCTCTATTTGATTGATTTTTCTGTACCATTGTGTTTCGAATTGGATCTTGGTCCAGAAGACATATTTAAATCCCATGAGCATATGAAGAATTAAAAAAAGGATTCACTTAAATATGACCAATATTTTATATTTTATTCCCGAAAAATAGAAGCTACATAAAACTGTCAATTTTACAGAATTACCCAATTTTCACATTTAAGCCCATAATACACCAAAAACACATAAATGATGAAAATAAACTAAAATTGAATAATTGAGAGGGATTAAATCATTGAAAACATATTAATAATAATTGAAATATTAACTCTATCACCAACGTTAATTGATCTGTTTATCACTACTGAGGAATTTGCCTCTCTCCTGCAGATTTTCACCGAGGATCATTCTGCGGGATTTTATTGGTTTGTTGAAGAACCGAGAAAAATATAGAATTTTCATTGGAGATAGAGAGGGTGATAAATAGTTTTAATTATGAGATAACCTTAAATATAATCCCTTAAGCACTTTTTTTCACAAAAAACACTAATACCCCTTCTAAAAGTCACAAAATCTAAAACCGTCATGATTTCTCATTTTATGTCACCCCTTTGTAAAAAAACCTCAATTATAAATCTATGAACATCAAAATTTTTAAATGGGATCCCATTTTAGAGTGTTATTTGATACGATTTCATTAGTAATATAATAGATTTTAATTATATTATTTTGACTTCTACACCTAGGATATTTTTCATACAGATGTACCACCCCAAAATATGTTATGCCATTTCTAGGTTAAATTCCATGTTTTAGACTCAAAAGTGGACTTAGATTTATTATCCAAGTTACCATTAAGGATTTATTCAATTTTTCCCATTTTCATAGTATAAAATATATGTAATATTTTTTATATAATTTATTCCTAGCTCACTGGGCCTTGAAATTGCACGTTGTCTCATCACCTAGTTCTAGAAATATATACCGAAATATTCCAAAGTCTGACATGGAAAAAAATTGGATCTCTGCATCATTCTATCAGTCAATATTTTCTCCCCCAAAAAGAAAATATAGGAAAACAACTCAGGATATTGGGATCACACCTAGCTCTCCTACTCCCAGAAAAACTTATATGTTTCTCTGCTAGCACAACACACGAAGCAAATGGATGGTCTTTCTTCCCATGGTTTTGTCATGTTAGGGACATGCATTAGATAATGAATGTATCTCGTCATCTAAAAAATTTCAGAGTTGTCGTATTCCCACTCCAAATATTGGGGTAGGAAAAGGATGCGGGTTACCTTGACATCTCTTTGTATAGTCCAAAAAACCCAATGATTCTCATTGGATAGTTTTGCCCACTAGATGTAGCTCTGCATCCCATGTCATGTCTTGAAAGCATGTTTTTAACAAAAAAATGTCATCTGATTTCCTCCATCGGAATATTCCTATGTTGAAAAACCTAATAATATCAGGTTAGATAAGACTTCACAGTCTACGTATCACAATTGATAGTCTTACATGATTAGGAAGAGAATTTGTAATCACCATAAACTAATGAGAAATTGTACCCTCCTACTCCACCAGGGTCAGCTTCATGGATGAAAACTACTCTAACACACCCTAAACTCGATAATCTTGAGACTTCTTTTAAATGGAATATAAGAAAATGTTTCCCTTTTCCATAGTATAAACAATAATGATGTCATATTTCTATAGTAATTTTGACCAACATCACCACCTCAAGTTCCAGTCACTCTAGGTGATGATGTTCCTGATACTATAGTTGTATGAGCAAACCACAAAGAACCCAAAGAATGTTGTGTCTCCACATTCTCAAAGATAACCAAAAAACTACTAGCACCAAGTAGTGATCCACATGGTCTTTTTAATGGGGTCCCCATCACCTAGAAATGTACTTGATAATTGTTGTATCAAGGTTGATGTTGAGCATGAAAAGGTACCAAAGAACATGGTAGGTGAATAAACTCATTCAAACCCATGAATCAAGACACGGAAAGAATGTGTCATGCCATATGTGTCTTCTCTACCATTGGGATTAGAGTAACCCAAAAACAGATACTCCTCTATAGCCCCTAGTGATATCCTACAAAAAAAGTGTCTTGTCTGAAAAATCCACTGTAAATACCAGGACCTTCTATGACTCTCCATTATATAACCTCCCCATTAATGCACAATTTAATGGGACCCTTCTACCACACCTCAATACTATCATCTTTGAGTGGCACTGACTCTCCCTCAAAGTTCTCCTCGCATCACAAAAACAGAACTTGGTGTGGGAATGTCCCCTATTTCTCGTGCATTTGAAAATACATCGATCAAAATCAACACAAGGTTACAACGATGCACCATGTCACCCTGATTAAAAATCATGCATGGATCATGGAGGAAAGAGAACCTCATTGAGTGTTTAAAATGCTATAATACAAAAAAGTAAAAAGCGCATAGTGAGTACCTCTTATTATCTCTTACATTATAGGATTGAAGGCATCTAAATATTGTGACAATCCGCAACCCCAACTGCCAGCTTCTTGAGCATGACATGGGCTTCATGGTGGTGGTGGTGGAATAAGGACATCAAAACATCACACCCACATACAACTCCTCCTGGCCCACTTCTAGAACCACATACCTAAGGACCACCCAATCCCCAGATGCTAGATCCCTAATCATGGTGTTGTCTCTACAATGATGATCCACCTACAACCTTCCTGGGGTTCTCAGAATGTCTGGTTGGAATGAATCATTCCATGTGACCTCTCCCATCACCAGTATAGCAATAGACCACTATAGTATAACTCGAGGATGCCTAAACATGTGCATGTGTCTGATCATTGTAATATCTCATATTTCGATAAATTATTGAAAAACATATTATAGTTGTTGATGACACCTCATCTCTATTGTTCCTACTACTACAACCAATAATATGTTGTCCCTCTGATAAAAATATCTCTCTCACCAACACCTAATCCAACATCCCAATATAGGATGGGATGAAAAGAGGTACTATTATAACATGGATCTATCTACTAAGTCCCTTCCCAAACATCCATGCTTGGTAGTAGCCATCATAGATCATATCTAGAGAGTAGCGTGTAAGGTCATTGAACCTAGTCGCATACTTAGCCACCTTCATCAATCCCTGATGAAACTATAGGATCTTCTAAATTCAAATAGAGTTGAAGAAATAGGGGTAGTACTCCTCATGAAAAAGCTATTGGAATTAGACCCACAAGAGTGTCGACTCATCGACTATCAGTGTATCAATGTTCCACCAATGATCAACTACTCTTTGAAAATTTTTATCTTCCAATGATAACATTTTTTCTGTTAGTGTTTGTTTAAGAATAAAGAGCTAGAACGCCGACTCAATACAAAACATGGATGCTTGAGGGTCTAGCTCACCATGGGACCTCAGCTGCCTATCACACTAGAACTCATGGAGTGTGCTAAGCCTTTAAACATCCTCATCCTGCTCTGCTGGGGTTATCTACTACTTAATAGGTGGAGGTTATGAAATATGCCCACCTTGAGAAAGAGGATCACAAGATGGAACCTTAACTGAGACCTCATCACTAAAAGGGTCATCATCATGATCCTGAACTAGTATCCTCAATGTCTTTGATTGTGGAGGCATCCTAAATATTATCAAGTATTACTGTAGTCAGATGAATATATATATATATATATTTATGTCAAAAATATTGGGGAGCTAACATAAGAAGTTTAGTCAAAAACTAAATCATATATGTTGCATGTACCATTATTTCTATATAATAATATTCTCAGGTGGCTGAGTTGTCAAGATATTAATTTGGGTCATAGTTAATGGATACATTGGCCTCTCGTACCATCATTAGACTCCTTGTCCATTGAGCAGCTCTCGAGTCACTTCGACATTATTTCCTTAATCCCAACTATGTACTTTTAAGGGAAACTCCCAATCATCATACTAAGGATTGATCAACCTATGATTCCACTATATAACATCTCGACCCATGATAGGTCTCAATACACAACATCCAAAATACCACCTCTATAGTCTAGTGGTGGAAACTGGTGCTGAAGGCATAATAAACTGAGTGTGGGATTGTCCATAGAACATGTACACACTCACAACCAACTTAATGAAAAGGTCTGCATGGAAAGGAAAAAAAGAAACATTGTTATAAATAAACCATGGATGAAAGAACCAATAAATAATATATGTACAAAAATGTAAACCAAATGGGAGGGAAAAAACACTTTCCCAATAAGAAATGTGCACAACCTGGATGTAAATAAAAAAGTAAAATAGCTGAGAGAGCCCCTATCTTGAATCCCAAGCTATGACCACCATGCCCATCCCAAGAACCCATATCCCTATGCTCCGCTAATATGATGATCAACAAATCTAATTTCTGAATAAGGCTTGAAATGTGTGGAAAATCCCATTCAAGGGTGACTATAAAAATACGTAGTATAATTCCCTATAAAATGAAAAAGCAGATCAATATGATATACTAAGAAAAAATAAAGTAGTAGATTGGAAAAGGTAATTTGAAAGGAGGGAATCTCAACCCAACAAATATTGTTCAATGCTCATCGATACACAAGTAGCATCAAACAGTTAGAATATTATCTTCTCTTTGAGTAGTCACTACCTATACTAAGAGAGTAGAATTTTTCCAACCACAAGAAGGTAGACATGGAAATAACGTGGCATACCCAGTGTGTCTTATCCTTTCCTAGAAAGAGAGTATCTAAAATATAAAGAGTGGGATCTAGTAATAGAATATATATATATATATATTCTCAGTAAATGAATCAAAATAAGAGAATAAGTTGATTTCTATCTGACAACTCTACCAAAAACTATGTTTATCCCATAGTCAAGATGTATCCACCATTGACTCCCAACATGTCACACATCTTCTTACAAACTACATGTCAAATAGAATCAATCAATGCACATTGACACTATCCTATATTGGTGGAACTATCTCACCATTGTGGTTTTTGGTCATGTAACAAGGATACATATTGCTGGGTAGAGAGTCCATCTTCCTCATGAGTCCAATGTCTCATCAAAGCACATCCCATCCTTGTTCCTCATAATTGAGAGGTTGTATGTAAATGTAGATGACCCATGACTATCCTGATAGAAGGGTACCACCACTACAGGAAAATCACAACATAGCGGAGTTTTTTCGATATGGTTGTGGTTTAAAACAACAAAATATACTATTGTGGTGGTATCAATAAACCTCCACTAAATTGTTTTGCGGCCTAAAATAAGAAGTGTTTTCTTCAATTTTGCAGCATTTTATGGTTACCGTCATTGTGAAAAAATTTCTCCATGGGTTTTTTTGGTATTAGCGATGGTTTTCATGGTGGAATATTATTTTTTTGCATGGAAGTTTTTACCGTTGCTAAAAATTATTTTGATTTTCTCTCGGACAAATGCCAATATAACTAAGATAACCCCCACAAAATGATAATGGATGATGAAACACAAGAGTGGAAGTTTTAATGGCCTTGAAATTATTGTGTGTAGCAGTGGTTTTAACTACCGTCGATAGTAAAATACCAAATTATAGAGGTATTTTTAACAACTACTAAATATGATCTATTTACTTAGTAGCGGTTTAAATCACAGCTAAAGTGAGATTTACAAAAAAACATCTGATTCTAAAACCCCATTACTAGTGCCCTGAAAACCATTCCAATTTCACAAGAACATACATCCTACATTCAAAAGAATACATGGAAACCAACATTTTCATAATAAAAAACGTTCAAATCCACACACACTAGTATGAGTATCACTCATTTCATCGTGTAATAATCTTGCTATCGAACCCATCCATGTGTTCCCCCTTAGGAACCCATGTTACTCATATAAAGAAAAGTAACCTCAATAGTGTGGTCATCCATCATATAACACGTATCACCCCTAACGTACAATGTATCAAAAACCTATGATCCCATCCTTAGTATTCCTTAAATAGGAAAACAAGTGTCTTTAAATGTGTAATACAATTATTTTCATTAAGTTTTAAATACTAATTATGCCATGTGTAGAGACATGACATCTTATAATAAATCATATGTGTTTAATAATTTTCACACCCATGAGTCATTTCAATTATAAATTCATAAGTGACATGTAGTAATCAAGACACAAGTCATACCATTTCATTTAATTAAATAAGTTGTCCATTGCATAATTAAATGTTTTTGAGAATTGAATAAATGTAATCAGTCCATGTTGAATGACAATGGAAGTTAACGATAAACATGAAAAGGTATGTGGTAGGCCAAGATTTGATGAAGTCATATGATAAAATCTACTCCCTAAATTAGACATAGGCCCTCAACATCTAAAACATGGTTTGGTCACTAAGGCATACATAGGGGGTTGTCATGTTCTCCCACAGTTCATTTGAACTTCACATTTATAGTTTAGAAAACAAAACACATAAAAGGGGGTATTATTAGATAAGAAATATTTATATTAAGTTGTTCAAGTATTACACTATTATGTGTGGTTCAAATTTTAGGTTTAGGGTCCTTAACATGGAAAATTTAATAAACAAGGGATACTAATCCTAATGAACAATGTTAAACAAATTAAACACCAAATTCACAAGTCACCTCATGGATGTCCTTCCAGAAATTATAGTAACAAAATTTATTAAACATCATGACTCTAAGAGAAATTCTATATTCCACCTACCAAATATCATGGATGACCTACATGACCATTATCATGGTATGTTTCTATCCTTCGAGATAAATTCTGTAAATAGAGGAATTCCATGATAATATGGTGAATTTAGTTGCACCAAAATAGTGAATCTAGAGAGGAGATAAATTTAGAAAGAAGGAATGAAGATTCCGAGACTCACTGAGTGATATAAAAATAAATTCAAATAAGTTAAATTTGACACCAAATAATGGGGATAAATTCAATCCTTTAAAAATAGATGATTGGAGGAGCATGGGCGGGAGCCCCATTGATCACACAAAGGGGAAGTAATGACATGGCTAAATGAAATAAGAAGAGAAAGGAATTTTTTAATTTATAGCCTAATTAATGATGTGTAAAATTTTCAACATGGTTATCCATACCGTGTGCCAACCATTTTCATGCCACTGTTCATGGAGGGTGTTTGCATAGTTCCTGACAAACAATTTTTGAAACCATGCACAAACTATTCATTATACCTCTTTTCAATATCTACATCATGTTATACTGGTCAAGGGATATTTGTTTTATTTCTCTACAATTTTGAAACTATTAAGATGATCGTATAATGATCCAGTGGGATGATCTCAGGAGTTGTATGCACCATATATGGCTACTTGTACACAATTTTCCCAATAGTATTCATAGCATGACATTTGTAGATTATATAATCTTTGTGAACTTTTTACATATCATTATATGATTAAAAAATATAAATATCCATTAATACAACATAAGGATCATAAATTCCTTGTTTCTTTGAAATACTTTTTTCATTATACATAAATGGAATCTTGAGAAATCATGAAATTGATAGGTCAAGAAAATGTTTCCTGGTAACTCTGTGCCACACATGATACATATACAAACCGACTTTTAACATATTTTTCCAACATATTAGTAATACGACTAATCATTTCCCAATGAAAAACATAGATTGTCATCCTATCCAACTCCATCTCTACATCCTCCTACAACCTATAAGACCGTTATATTGAAAACTAAATATTGTTGTATATTTATAATTTAATTTTAAACCATTAAATGTTTGATAACTAAATGATTTTGATTTTTTATGAATTACATGCTCACCACTAGCCGATGAAATACTACCATGGAATGATCCTTTCATTTTCAGATATAAATCAATCAACTCATTATACAAAGTGGATATCTTCCTCCAATCATCGTCTGTAATATGAATGGAAATCTTCTCCACAACAAGCTGGACTATAATCTGGCCATGTAATACAGTGGTGTCATCAATAGGGACCCCATATAAATCAAATGGGGAAACTGTATTCTCTCAGGTCATATTCCATATAGTATAACTCTTCCTTCATGGAATTCCTGTCATTTAATCAAATAAAATTATGTTGAAAACATCTATTTCCAAAAAAATATGAAGAAAATAATTAAAAATGATAACATATGCACAGTTCTAACACACAAAATATACGTTATTATGATAATTAATAACTGCATAAATAAAATAAGTGGTAGATAAATGAATGCATAATCGAACATACAATGATTTTATCCTTAAATCATGTTAGTTTCCTACTTCATTACTTCATCCAATTCATCCATAATTTCTAGTATAATAATTTCAATATCAGGATGGAAAAATAAGTCCACTTCTTGATGTTGATGACTTTTAATTTTAGAGGTAAAATCTTCCACTTAATCACCCCTAACATACAAATATCTTGCCTAAAAGTGAGTAAATACACACCAACATTATTCCACAACATCATTCACAAAATATACCATTTTATCTTGCAACGATTAGATATATGTATCATATATTAAATGATCACAAACATCTATCAAGAGAGATAAGTTCACATAAGTAAATTGCAAGGAATCGTTTTTAACAAGATTGATAATATCAACTCAATATAATTTGAATAAAACATCTGAGATATTCATGTGGTATTTTAATTCAGTATTATTAGTCATCCTTCCCTAGTATACCACTTTATCAAATGTAAATATACCATTATTCTATGTTTTCAAACCATATTCTCAATCGCTTATATGAAATCTAATGTCATTCACGTTGTAAGTGTCAAATTTTATTAATTGTTTTAGAGGACATTGAGCAATAAAAATAAAATATTCTGAAAAATCTTCTCGAGTATAATTAGTCATTTTTTAAAAAATACACCTTGTTAAATTTAAAATATATATGTCTCAACCTATTATCTATATTTAATGCAATATTTATGAGCTTACACATTGTACCAACCATTCTACATGCTCTTTATTATCTTTTTTTCATTATGTCTTTTACATTTCATGTTCAGGGTCTTATTAGTAACTTTGTTTTTATCCTAAACTCTTCAACAAATGGAAATGTAATTTCACTATTTATAAGCGCATATCTATGTGTTTGTAATAATTCCATTTCTGTCAGCATAACATTTGTGGCCCTCCCAACTGATCGACCAATAGAAGAAAATATTTTTGATTTCCCATGTATTTGAGACTGAGTCGATGTGTCATCAACACATCCAACTTGATTAAATATTGTATCGATAACATCTAATTATCTATAAAAATGGTATGACACACCTATGCTGAATAGCCTTCAGCAATAGAACCTTCTGGTTGAGCTTTATTTCTCATGTTTGATATTAAATGCCCATGAAATCTATGAAATAAAAGAAAAAAAAATATTATAAATTTAATTATGTTCCAATTAAATTTACATATCTAAAAAACATATAAATAAAGTTCCTCTCAGTTGGATACATCTATAGATAATGTACGGGGCCTCATAATATAGCTTCCATAACCAAATGTATAGTGAAATGCATTGTGATAGTTAGAAATGATGGTGGTAAGATCATCTCGATTGCACAAACTATCAATACAAGAATCTCATGAAGGTTATCAAGCTCAAATTGATGTAGATATTTATCAAATAGATTTCTGAGAAATGTGCATAATTGTAGTACAATAGTAGTAAATTCTTCCGGTAAAAATGTACGAAATTCCAATTATACTAACTGATGTATTAAAATATGTGAATCGTGACTTTTCAATCCATGTAACAGATGATTATTTTTGTCAACCAAAAGTGAGATGTTACATGAATACGCATCAGATACATTCAAATTCTATATAATATTAAGGAATGTATCTTTATCATCGCTATTTTTCATAGAAAAAATTATAAGAATATACTTTTCATTCTCATATATCGATAGATCATATTTTATGTTCATTACATGTATGTCTCTCCGAGCATTGATATGATAATTTTACAATAAATTCTCATTATGAAATGTGATGATAAAAGTTTCATATAAATTAATCTCAATTTTAATCAAATCAAGATAATGGAGCAACAAATTAAATTCCAAATACATATGATTGAAAAGTATACTTTATTTCTTCCATTGTTGTGTTCTGATTTTACTTGATGATGCACGTCAAACATGTTTACCACTATCATTAAAATGACAAACCTTCCAAATTTTTTTTCAACATTTTTATATTGTTTCAATATTTCAGAAAAAGTTAACAACTTTGGAGGTGGTCTACGATCAATGAAACCATTAAATTTTGATCTGTTCAGCTGAAATCTATGAGATGCATCGAGAAATCTTTGATGGCACAAGAAACCCCATTTTATAACATAAGTTATCCATTTGGACTCAAAATCAATGTTACAAAAAGTAAAATACAAACCTGTGTAAGTGTTCCAACCATATAAATTTCCGTGTCCATGGAATTCATTAATGTTCCAAATTAAAGAAGCATGCATTTTGAATTTTTTTTGATGAAGCATCAAATGTATCATTAATGATTCATCATAACACCTGAAATTCTTCAATTAATGGATGCATGTATACATAAATATCATTTCTATGGATTTTTTTAGGAATAATCATTGAAATAATAAAGGACATTCGTAGGACACACATCCACAAAGGCAGATAGTAAGGGATCAAATCAACTGGCCAAATGCTATAACTGGTACTCAGTGTCATAAATGGGTTGAATCCATTGGCATCCAATCCAAGTCAAACATTCCTAGGATTAGCTAAGAAGAGTGGATGTAATGAATCAAATGTCTTCCATGATCATGAATATCTTGAAATTCACATTAACCCGTCATTTTTATTATCTATAGAATGAAAATTCATTTGATCAACGGTTTTCGATGACATGAATAATCTTTTCAATCAAGGATTTAATGGAATGTAATGAAACATCCTTTGAAGGGGTGTTCCTTTTTTATTATTCATGATAATATTTTGATTTATTCTTTCAACATCACCCATTGACTTCCATTTAGAAGAATTTTTTTTAATATTTTATACTTGAATCCTCTCACCAATAAAGCATAAAATATTTGGGACACATTTGTATTTTTTTATTATTCAGAACAACCCTATTAAATTTTTTTTATATCATACAAATACTCTGGGATGTTTTCTTCATTAAATTATGCATGAAACAATTCTAATATCATGTACATTTGATTATTTATAATACCACATAGACATTGGATATGGAACGACTTCACTAAAAAACAATGTTTCGAATATTTCCAACATCCACTACGCAAATCTTAATTTCCTTCTTTAACTAAACCATGAATTTTTTCCTCAGTGATGTTTTCTCCTACATTAACCTCCACAGAATCGGTAATAGGATCCAATGATATGTTGCAATCATGATCTAGTTGTCTTAAAGTCTCAAAAACATCATATGTCACGCTGTTATTTTTAGCACCGCCATCTAGTTGATCTTACGTGTTATTATGTTGATAGTGGGGTCTTTCAATGATGAATGCATCATTTATAAGGTTATGAATTTCATTTTATATTTTAGATGAATATGGGAGCTCATTTTGAGGATTTAAATCTGTGATGAACCATTATGTAATGTTCGATTCTCTTTGCAAAATCCAACACAAATATTGAGAGGGGAATTGCTTCAAAATTAAATGTTCAAAAACATCATCTCTCTTCAACCATATTCTAAAGTTACATTTAGAACATGGAAATCATATTCTCCCTTCAACGGATTGATTGAAAATTGAAAAATCTAAAAATAGCTAAAAAACCTTAGCATACAATGGTGTGTTCCTTGGTAATGTGATCCACTAGTTGTCCATTTATATCACAATCTTTCTACACAATATTAAAAAAATTTAAAATAGATAACTATTAAAAAATAGGCACAAAGATTCATATATACTTGTGGAAAAAATATATAAATATATTAAATAAAGTTTTATTATATAAATTCATATGGTAAATAATCATCCCACCCACTATAAAAACAAATCATAAAAATTAAAATGATGCATAAAAGAATAGAGAGATAATAAAAAAACAAACTATGATATCCCTAAATATAGCCACACTATAGTAATGTACAAGTAGAAGTGGTACAAATAAAAAAAATTACTAATTTAATTATATTACTTTAAATAACCACGAATGCTAAGGCTCTACAATGACACCAAAGAATCTTATGAAAAAAATATCCCATATAAAAAAAATGTAATGAATATATGGATGAAATACATTTCACAGATGATAATAATATTTCATGTATTATTGAACACAGTAAGGATAAAAAATACATATATGAAACAAATGGCTTTGCTAAAACCTAGTGTATATATGATGAAAATGACCCCAAATTCATTGATGCAATAAATGACATAAAATAAAATGATAGCACCAAATAAATTGATGACATGGATTACATGGTTATGAAGAACCCTAATAACAATGTTGATGATTCCAAGAATAAAAAAAATTACAATGATTATGGCGATGTAGTAAAAACCATTGATGATGAAGACCCTGATAAACTAGAGGACCAATGAAAAAATGATGTTAATAAAAAAACGAATAACCAAAATGACAATAAATTCAAATACCATACAAATGAAATTGATGACATCAACCATACCAATAGAAATTAGGAAATTAATAATTTCAATTATGCAAATGAAATTGAATAAATTTATGAGACAAACATCATTGGTGACACTTATGAGATGAACCAAACTGAATAAACTTTTGGAACAAATAAAAAATATGAAACCAATGAATCTAATGAAATTGAGGACAGAGATCACAATGATGAAACATATTTCCATGAGCACATCATCAAAACAAAATATGATAATGAATGTGAAAGAACTAATGACATCAATGATGTTTATGACCCCAATGAGACTATAAATTCTTCAAAAAATAATGAACCCAATGATTCTGGAGACACTGATGATATTGATGAGATAGAAGAGTCAAATTACATCTCTATCATGTATGGACCCAATAATAATGGTAAAATGGGTGAAATTTAGGAAACTGAGTACATTGATGATATAGTAGATAGTAACCACGATAAAAATGTAGTTTGACATAATGGAACATAATGCATTAACGACATGGGTGACACTAACAACCCTAATGAATCTTATAACATCAATTTAATTATTGATGTGGATGACTTAAATTACACTAACAATGCTGATGAAACTAATGATATAGATGACCCAAACTAATGATATCGTTTCACCACATCGAGGGCTTTAGGGGGTCATCGAGGTCGCGAGCGTTTTTTGGGCTACGAGATCCTAGAGAATTAGGGGGCCAAGGGGGTAAGATTGGTAGCAAGGAACAGTTAAGGGATGAGAGGCACGGTGAGGGGTTTGGGGGTCAATGGGCTCGTGGTATTCATGGTATTCAGGTGGTTGTGGGGGTCTTGATAGGCAGCGTGGCTTGGTGAGGGGTGGAAAGGTGCAGTGGGGGCTTTGGGGGGTCATCTGGGTAACACAAGACTCCTGGGTGCTAGGGTATCAGGAGGTTGGGGGGGACTCAGGGGAGTCAAGGGAGTCTACGAGAGAAGAGTAGTTGCTATAAAGAAACCACATTTTGTAGATGTTTATTAAAAACCAATGATAATTTATTTCAAAAAAATTAGCAGTGGTTTAATAAAACACCACAAAAGGATAATGATGTTGTAGTGCACTCAGAACTGCCATTTGGGACCCACTTCCCAACCCTACTAGAGGGTAATCCCGAAACTATCATTGGGGATCCACTGCCAAGTCCAGCTAGAGGGTAAACCCAAAACTACCATCGAGGACCCATTTTCCTGCCCAGCTAGATGGTAAGCCCAAAATTTCTATAACCATCCCTACTAGATGGTACCTCTTTGAATTAATCGAATAACTACATTGTCCATCCCTACTATATGGTACCCCCAAAAAAGCACCAAGGATCTATACTATCCATACATGGATGATGGTACCTCTCAGAAATAATTGTGGAAGTACACTAGACATCCCTATTGGTTGGTACCTCTCATAAAGCACCAATGAAATACAATGGACATCCCATCTATATGGTATATATAAAACCCTGATTAAAATAAAAGAATATTGCATATTTTTATATGATTATATACTAAATTTCAGAAATACATGCCAAAGGACTATAATAGTTTAATGTACTTGAAAACCCAGAAATAAAATATTTTATAGTAGTGAAATAACTCTAAAATATCCTAAAATGATCTCCATCGTTAGTTATTCAACCTAAAACCATTCATCAAATCCTGGATAAAGGAAAAATATTAAAGGGGTGAGCTCATATGCTCAGTAAGGATAAACAAGGGAGACATTAAATCATAAGCATGAACATACTAGAATGATAACTCAATTGTAATAATAAGAGGACATACCCTACATATCTATGGTCATAAAAATGATTTATGAGATAAGGAATAGCAGGTTATAAAAGTTGAATCCTATGGAAATTAACATCATGATCCCATAAAACATAACTAAAGAATAAGACAATGTATTTTTGGTATACAAAAATTAATAAAAACTTTTATGTTGGGGATACTGACAATGACCTTTAAATCATTTTACAGTTGGGATATAACCCATGTACCAACATAGATATTGAACTAGAAACCCATGTACCAAATCTATTTTACACCTAGGATACAACCCATTTACCTTCTTGTTTTCGGGCATGGTATACAACCCGTGTACCATCATTATTTTATGATTTTCCTACAACCCATTTAACATAGTGTTATTTGGATTGGGCTACAACCTGTGTACCATTTTTTCATTTATTCTTGTGATACAACCCATACACCCTCATTCTATTTGGGCTTGGGCTACAACTTGTACACTATCTTTATTTTCAAGCTTGGGATACAACCCATATATCCAATTTCTTTTCCTGCTTCGGCAACAACCTGTGTACCACTTGATATTATATAAATATTATCATTTTATAGTGAATTAGAGTGAGATATAGGTCCCACTAGAAATATAAGTAAGTCATTCATTCATTTTTCACAAAAAATTTATCATCTAATGGCCCATGAAAAAAGATGGGTTCTATAAACCTAAAATCAAAACCCAAAAAATGAAGTGGTTATAATTAATATTTCATCACATCAAAACCTATTATAATGTGAATGGTTTCAAATACATTTCATCAAATAATAACTCTTGAAATTATTTGGTATAACATAACATTGAACCTATGGAAAAGAAATAGATTTCACAAACATATAACTCATGGAAGAGAAATGTGATTCCTAAATACCATGAATTTAAGAATAAACCATTCATAGAAAGGATATGAATGGAACCATTAGATCATTTCCATGATATACATGAGTAATATCAACATAAGTCATCATAGAAGAAATATTATTATGAAAAATATTTCAAAAACGATTCTTGAGGAAAATAACCTTTCTTTTATGAAAAAATATTTTTAATACATATAAGAATTTTAATTTTAATAAAATGACTAGACAACTTATTAAGAAGTAATGAAATAATTTTTAAAACCATTTTGTTTAAATATTATTAAATATGCTTGAGATCATTTTAAAACTCCTTATTTTAAGACACTATGATACATTATAATTAATGCATGAAATCATTTTGAAAAAACAATTTATTCTGAAATACATTAAAAAAATATAAATAATTATTGAAATTATTTAGAAACCATTTATTTTAAAATAGTTTGAAAATATATAAATACTTTGTGAAAAAATGTTTGAATACAATTTTTTGGAAACATTTTTGACAACATGGTCTGTTAATATAATAGAATTCCGACCGAAGATAGAGATAATTTTATTTTACATATACCATTATCATTAGTAGGAAAGAGTAAAAATGGTACTAATACATGTATATATAATGAAAAATCATAGAATAATAAAAATAAATGATATTTGAGGAATATGGATCATAATAATACATAATTGGATGAAAAAACATAATCATTCTTGAAATGTGATGATATTGTCTCAATAAACACTTATAAATTGATAACATAGAAACATATTATCCATGTAAGAAAACAAAATTACATGAAGCTTATAATATCATTAAAATAATTAGATTCATTATATAACATATAATATGGAAGTATATACACCCCAAAAAAGAGTTTAGGTTCATAATAAATCATGAGTCTCGGTGAAGGAATGTTGAGCAAAACTACATTACCGATTTGGAAAATTTTGCAACATTAACTACGTGAATGAAGGATAATAAAATAGACATGTGAACAACCATAAATTTAATTATAATTTACATAGTATAAAATAATGGGTATTAGATAGAATTCAAAAAAAGAAGGATTTTTGAATATAACATGTGTCTCATAGAAAGAAAAAGTGAGATAAAATCATATTACCTTGTGTCCTGACTCACTCCATACTCATACATGCATCATGTATAAAAAATATGTGTTTATTATACTTATTTTACAGAATAATATTATCATACATAATAATATATATATTTTTTGGATATTACATTATATTATCCTCTTGTTAGCAATCATATTTTTAAGGTTTCACTTCAGGTAATAATCGCTTGGTTTTCCATATGAGTCTTAATTTTTTATATCATTCATCCTTATACTTATATCACGATTCCATATTTTTAAAAATGATATAAAATTGAAGATGAATAATTATAATTGACATTATATTATTGTCATGTGTTATTGAATAAATCGTTAGACGTTTTTAAAACCCTTCCCCATAAATAGATATTATATTTATGAAACTTTTAAAAAACGTCATTGTGAGTCTAGGCCATAAAATGTGGGAAATATCATGATATGGGGAAAGGGTTCCCTATATTTATGATCTTGAGGAAGTTTTTTTTTATTTTTGTTATAGTTGAGGGATTGAGATATATAGAGGTCGAAACAGTGGTGAAATGGTTATGTTGAAGATTGGTGGATTATTGATGATGTGACATAGTGTGGGGATGTTCATGAATGGGGATAGTGATGTGGTGTCATGGTTTGTTTTATGGAAGAGTTGGATTGGGTTTCTATTCTCTTTATAATGTGATGGTGCTATTTGTGTGTTGATTTTTATCCTTTTCTGATAATTGATAATATTTTTTCCTAGATTAATTTTATATTGTCGAAATACCATCACCATTTTGTGAATAATAATGATGTGAGATCATGTGATACCACTTTTTCTTGTTTCTAATGTTCATTTGTATATCCCCAAACCTTAATAACGAGGATTGGTCAGAATAGGATACTCCTGGTTTTTCTTTGGTGAGTACCCTAGATGAATTTTGATATTCACTAGTATTTCAATTTTGAATAATACAACATGAAAATAAGATGAAATAAAGTATGGTGTTTCTGGATAGATGACTGAGGGGACGATTCTTGGATTTATTAAAATGGTTTTCCCTACGTGTGGATGCATGCTCATTTTAAGGGGCTAAAATAGATGTAAAACTTTATGACCGTGTATATGAACGTTAGGATCTATTTTATGTTCTTAATTACCTGATTTCAATATTTTATTCCTGTGGAGAGAGGATGGAAATATATATTTTTATTATATTTGTGATCATTGATTCAGAGTATGACCATGCATGATAAGCTTTCATATTTGAATGTAGTGTGAGATCCAAGAAAAAATCAAAGAGAAAGAGAAATATGTGAAAGATGGTTCTAGTAAATATAACACCTCAGTGGTTAGTAATGTTAATTTGATTTAACGGTTAAACATGTATTTATTTATAAAGTGGAATAATGTGAGGTGTTCTTCTAGATTTATGATGTGCATTGCTTCATTGGGGTTGATTTGTTTAAGGTGTCATATGTATAGAGAGTCGATCTCTATCCTATATGATGTGATAGGGAATTGTCAGTATGAAAATTTCAATATTCAACATTTTTCACAGTATTTAATGGAGATTTATTAGAGGCCTAATTTATTCATTTTCATCCACTTATTTCATAGCAATTCTTTGATGAGTTTTTTAATGCATTGAATTATTAGAAAAAAAATATTTTCATATACACTTATGGAATGTACTTTAACATACCAAATTAAAATATTTAATCAAGAAGAAATTTTTTTAATCTAGATGAAAAAAATAATATATCATGGTAATTACAACACACTTTTATTTTAGAATATATATTTCAATAAAAAACTCATGTGTTTGATATCTTTCTTAAAAACAACCACATTTCTAAATGAAAATTATTTTTGTCACCCATTAAATCATAGAAGTTGAATTGGATGGAATGGATATTAAAACAAATTATGATTAATACGTATATTGGAATTAAATAACTCATATTTATTGAATAATTAATCAAAAATAGGAACTCAATTTTCATAATGATTATTTTATTATTCATTTTTAAAAAAATTATTTTGATGAGTTTTTTTCTTGAGAAATAAAATAAATTTCTTCTATTTTATATAATTTTTTAAAATAAGTTAATATCATTTTTAAAATAAAAATTTTATATTATTTTATGGATAATTTTATGTCTTTTTCTAAAATTATTTAATTTTTATGTAATTACTGGAAAAAAAAATTTATTGATAAAAACATTTATTTATTATCATATAAATGTAATATTTTGTCCTTAAAAGAAATATTAATTATTTTATTATCAACCATGAATATATAATTATTATTAGATTATGATATTTTACTTATATCATAACATTCCTTCAAATCAACATGAATTATATAAACATCCCCTTGAAAGTGCTCATATTGCATTGAAATCATTTACGAAATTTCATGTTTTTCCTCCACTCACTTATATAAGGGGTTATATCCTCTTCCAAATTTACACCATATTATCCAGATAACAATAATATTTTCTACATAAAAAATTAATAGATTACTTTCCTTCATTCTAAATATTTGGGAATTCATATATGACTAATCATTCAAGGATAAGATAACAAACCAAAGGCAGACACTGAAAGAAGATGTACAAATATTAACCAAGATCTTTCGATCATACTTATTCATACACATTTTATATACAATTTATATTATTAAATTTTTAACCACATACCATAAATATACTATGATGTTTTTTTGATTGTTGAAAAATCATTTTCACCCCTTATCCATCAATTGGGAAATAAAAGTATCATTAGTGAATATATATGGACTACCACCTCCATGTAGGGATATAATACATTATCCATCACCATAACACATGGGTGGGTATAATGATGGATTTATGGTTAATAAAATATATTTATAACATATTTATGATTCTATGATTACAATATCTTATCTATCATCTTACTATAAGATTCGTCGGTAAATGATAATGTCACTCGCATGTACGTACATACTACCTCTTCCATTAAGGGGTGTTATTTGTTTATAATTTATTATTTAAATAGATTATAGCAAGGATAAATTTATTGAACATATATAATATTTATCTTATAATAATAGTTTCATAAATTTTTATAATAATTTAACTTAATTTAATGTCACTAATTAAACAATGAAAACATAACAAATATATACGTAAGTATTACCATCTCCCCAAAGTGACATAACTCAATTTAAATCACCAAAAACTTTTATTGGTCATATATATATATATATATTTAATATATATTATATTTATATAATAAGTAAAAATATATAGACGCATGAACCATGATTAATGGGAATGGACTATAAATGTTGAACAAATTATGCGTGAAAAATACTAATATTAAGACAATAAATGAAAAAATTAATAGTTAATTATTAATATAAGGTTGTTAAAATTTTATAATTGGATCATATGTAATATTATATGTTATTGTATGATAAATTAATTGAATTATAATGAAATATAATTATTATATAGGAGGTTCTAGTTCATACAAATCATATCAGATATTACATAAGGGTGTCGTCTCATATCTCTCCATTAAGACATGTTTTATTTCAATGATCTATTTTATTTTTATCCATGATAAATATACAAGTCCAAAAGTATTTTTATCATAATAATATATTTAATAAAAATTATTTTAATATACATGTCACTTTTAATCATACATTGAAATTTGTTTTAGAAATTATTAATGTTGTCAGTTTTCATAATCTTATTTTTTTTCATTGAGGTTTTTTTTTGATTTTAACCTTTATATGTTTAGGAGTTTTATGAACATAAAATTTGATATATTTTACCATTTTTATCCTTAATTGAACATTTTAATATTTTTATTGAAATTATTTCAACTATTGTATTTTGATTCAAATATTATTTCTCTTGAGGTAGTCATTAACTATTTCTTATGGAACCTCTTCATCCATGATATGAAAGGATTTAATGTACTTCATGTGATGTACTAGTTTGTTCTATCTTATTCCTATACAAATTTCTATCACCGAATGGTGTTTTATATATTATAGGAGGGTGATGATTATATTCAATAAGGGGAGTGGGATTTACAATACAATATAGCTGGACCATATCAACTCGGGCTGGGTAAAGTGACCACACATATTTCTTGACATTATATGGAAAATAAAAAGACTACATCATATAGATTTCCCTCCTATAGTCAATCTCTTTAGGTTTGTTTTCCTTCATAAAATTTTAGGAAAAACACATGAGAGAGAGATGGAATTTTCAATGGACCTATTTACAGCAGCTTCACCAGCATCCCTTCTTCCTTACAGGTTGGACACTACTCTCTTCCAAGAGCTAAATATGTATCTTGAATATTTAGAGACCAATGGTTTTAGAAAACCTAGTACTTTTCCCTTTGGTTCACTAGTCCTTTTAACAAATAATACAGGTAAAACATTCAGTCTATAATGGTATTACCGTAAAATGAATCATATTACAGAAAAAAATGGTATAATTTACCTCACATAGATGATCTTTTGGACCTACTCATAGGAGAGAGATTTTTTTTGAACATGGATCTATGATCGGGTAATCATCTTGTCTTAGTAACTTAGTCCAATATTCCAAATTTGACTTTTCATAGTCATTTTAGATTATTATCATCTTGTTATGCCATTAAATCTTTTTAATAGATCATCCATATTCATGTATTTGATTAATATTATTTTCAATCATTATATAGATTCAATTTCAATTATATTTGTAGATGAAATGTTGGTGTATTGTAAAAGTTAAAGAGATCATGCCAATCATCCTGAGATCATATTCAATACTTTGTAAGATAAGAAACTAAATCATAATCATAGTAAATTTTATTTTTGGATAGACATGGTACACTTCCATTTCCATATTATCTCATAGGAAGGAGTTTCAATTGACTCGGTAAAGGTGAGAGAAGTGGTTACTTGGGAGATTCCCAATAACATCATTGATATATGGAGTTTCATCGGGCTATTTGGTCACTGTAATGAAATTATATAGGACTTATCATGTATATCCACACCTCATGTGGTATTTAATAAGAAGGGTGTGGTGTTTATATGGTCTAAATCCTATGAGATATCATTTACGGAGATAACATGGATATTGAATTAAATAATTATCCTAATCATTCCAAAAACTGGAAAGAGCTATACAATCTATTTTGATGCATCCCAAATCAGATTAGGAGTAGAAATAATGCATGAATATAGATTTTTTGTGGATTTTTTGTGGTAAATTTGGCCCCATTTGTGGAATTACCCAACACACTTTCAAAATATTGGAGCTATTGTACATGTCTTGTGGTCATGGAGAAATTATATACTATGAGAGTGTTTTATGGTGATTACAAACTAAAAGTTCGTCAGGTATATATTCAAACTATGATAACTAATTCATCGGCTATGAATATTGATTGAATATCAAAATAACTTTTTCATTAACCTTACCTATATGCCTGAAAAAAAAGAAATGTTGTTGCTTATACACTAAGAATGAGGACTCGACTAAAGATAGTTTAGGATGCCATTAAGAAATATCAACTTATGGATTTGTTTTACGAACAACACATTCTTTAGTTGGATGATCCTTGGAAGTATTTATAAGAATCACTATCTATAACCACTTTTCTTCTGGAGAAGTTGATAATAACACACTATTTATATCCTAATGGCTTTGTCCCATGTGATGGTATTTTTAGTGAGGACCTTCATCCTGATTGGACTATCAATGACGAAGACATGCTAAATATACATGTTCATATATGGTATATTATAAATATTAGAGACGATATGATGATTGAGTTTCATGGTTCACTGTTTCTAGTTCACCTGGGTATCACAAATATGTATAAAGATATGCACCGACAATATTGGTTTTCAGGGATGAAATGTAAGATAAATATTTTTATCACTATGTGGTCCACCTTTTTGAATGTGAAGGTAAAGAACCATCAACCTTAAAGACTTCTACTGCCATTATTGTTTCTAGATTGGAAATGGGGATATGTTGAAAATGGTTTTTTCATTGTCTTACTGTGGTTGTCCTGAGTTAATGATGCAGTTTGGGTAGTCATGGATGAACTCAAAAATGTATCCCACATCATTCCTACTCGAGAGACATTATCAGTTGATGAGATAGGAATATTATATGTCCATGATATTGTCTAACTACATGGGATCCATCATACTTTAATTTTAGATAGGGACATTCCTTTTACATTAATGGTTTAGAAAGGGTTATAGAAGGATGTGGGAACATAGGTTCTTCTGAGAAGATCCTTCAATAGTCAAAACCAATGGTAAATCAAAATGAACTATACCAGATATAAACGAAACACTCCAAGAACACATCATTAAATTTAGTTATTATAGGAAGAATCCTTTCAATATCAAAGATTTATCCTACTATAATAGTTTTTAGCTGATGATATAGATAGATCTCAATAATTCCCTATAAGGTAGGACATTCCATTCAACCCTATGCAAGTTATAAGAGAGATATTCCGGGCTACTGTGTCTCAGTCTCATTCAAGAGAATAAAAATCATGTTCAACTTATAATTGTATGTACTTATACTACTTAGTATAATATAAATAATATCCCAAACAACATTGGAGACCAATGGGGTTCATGGTTGGGGATCGTTCCTTCTTGCAGGTATCACCAAAACTTGGGAATAGATGGATTCAATGTAAAGGGAATATTTCTGAACAAAATTTTGATTATTTTAGATTCTTGGGTGATTCAGGATGATAGTGTCATGACCCCCTCCCTCCAAAGATGTCCCTCCTGAGCTGGAAACGGTGGAAGGGAGATAATGACCCCTGAGTCCCGCCTCCAGTAGGCCCCAGAGTGGCGAGTAGCATTAAGGGTATGAGTTTTTCACATATATTGGAGGAATTACCCTTTTTATTAATTTAAGACTAGGAAATAGGATGAGCCAAACACCAAGAAGAAGAAAAGGAACATGTATAGAAATAGCCCAAAACCAATCCCATATGCATGCTTTATACAATAGTGAAACAAAAGTACAAGTATAGAAAAGCTCCAAAGTACTGTACCAAAAACTGAAGGAAAACAACAATAGAAACCATCAGCAACTCCCCCTGCCTGAATAGTAAGGTCCCGCATAGTCCCTGTAGTCCACCTAAAAACCTTAAAGCAAACGTAGGGTGAGCATACAAGTATACTCAGTAGGGAAACCTAAAGCTCTCATGCACAAGTGGGGAGACATCCTAATGCCCCGTGAGGAAGAAGAAGAACCAAAACCTAGCAAGGAATCTATCCACCCAGCCTCACCAGTCACACTCACCAAGTAACACAAGTCAATAGAGTATAGTATTAATGTTATCAAAGTATGGGTACCCCGCACCACCTTCCCACTGGATACTTCTCCAACCCTCACACCTAATGCTCTGATGCTTCCCCCTATTCTTGAACAAGTGCCGCAACTTGGCCATACGAAGCTTGAGCTAGTGCCACAACCTGGCCATATGAAGCTCATAGTAACCCACCGACACACAATCCTCGGCCATCTCAAATCACATCCTGCCGATAAAAAATCATTGTCCATAACCACATCTCATCCCACGGAAACCTGGGAACATATCAAAACTCATCCCAAAGATTGTTGGGAAACATCTGTCGTAACCTGCCTGAAGAAACATAGGCTATAGAACCTGGAAGAGGGAGCACAGGGAAGAACAGTAACCAGCCATCCTTTGGATGTTTGAGAACTTCACATCATGTCCCATAGGTGTTCGGAATGTAGTTCTCAACAAAGGTATGGTGTGTAAATAAATATAATATGTACAGATTTATATAAGTATAACTACCACTCAGCATATCCTAAGGCTTCTTCACAAAGATCTGAGCACATTCCTTTGCACTACTACTTCGAGTGTATGCACACAACAATAAATCCCAAAACCCCATTTAATGTTTTCATGTTTCAAAAACATTAGTTATCAGTTTTTTAACTACTAGGAAACTATCAACAACCAAACTAGATCAAGGGTTTATAAAACATATCCCTGCTATCCACAAATCAAGTTAGGAAAACACAAGCAACACAAACAAGTCTCTTCTTATTAACCAACCAACCCCATTTATTATTATTCCTGTTCGATTACCATGCCCCACCATTCATTAACTCTTCCACTTTTATTTATTATTCACAACCCATAGTTTGTTCACATTCAAACCCAACCATGCAGCCCCACTGCCAACCACCATAACCACAATCACACAAAAACCCATACATCATCATCCCTTTAATTCCATTTATCACAGCCCCACTTCCCATCACCAACATATAATTCACACCAACCCACAACCAATCCAACCGCAACCCCACTGCTCTCCCAATCCAAAAAAACCCACAAAACACCCCCTTCACATAAATAAACCCTAACCAGTACCCACATGTTTATTATTTCAGTTTGTTCAACTGGGGTGATCACACAAGGGTTCCAGGTATTTAATCAGCCAACATTACGTGATTAACCAATTTCCACATTCAATAAAATTTTCATCCATATGAAAATCTAGAAGGATAGGGAAACATTTAATTGTGTAGGAAAAGTCCCCCAATGACCATGATTTTAAGTAGGCAGATGCTCATTCAATTCACAACATAATATCACAGGATATAAATAATATAACTGCATTCACAAACATCCCATCCCCATTATATAATCCAATTATTATCTTTATTAAACCGGTTCAAATGTGTTTCATGTAAACAAGAGGACACCCACCTCACATGATGCACAATTTAGAGAGACAAAGGTAAGACCCCTTCCTCAACAGGTTCCGATTTCCTTCTACGAACACGACCAACACGATCACAAGGCTTCTCCCAGAATGACTGCACCCATCATGGACGTCGCGGCACAACCGAATCAACAACACAAGAAACTCCCTCAACATAGAGACCACATGTCGTAGTATGGAAAGAAAACGGGAGAAGTAGGATTGGAAAGATAATACAAGATTGAGGTTTAACATACCATTTTAGAGTCATTCGTCAAAGACCTTCGTTCACATCAATTATCAGCAGTCTCATCGGTTGGAAACTACAGAGGGGAATTCGATGAAGAGGGAATGGAACAGGGTGTACGGTGTTATCCTCACTGACACGATCCCGCAGTCACTAATGGATCGACGATCGGAGTCCGTATAAAGAAGTTAGAGGAGGAAGACTTCTCGATCGTCCAAGAGTGTCGTCGTGCGAAGAAGAATCGATCGGTCTGGAAATAATACGCAACCCTTTCTTATATAGGAAACAAAAAGGTAAAATGGTGTGCAACGTGTTTTAATGAATACACGGTGTGACCTTACACCCATTACGCGTTTTGACTAGTCAACACACGACACATCATGCGGTTTCCACACTTTTTAATAATAATGATAATTATATTAATATTTGGTGTTACGTTGACTTGAGGAATGATTCATGAAAAGGTATTAATCATTGGTCTTAAAATGACCTTCTTAATCTCCAGATTACACTGCCGCTGATGGTTCGTCATTCTGATAACGTATGAAAGAGTTACAATCAAATTAATGTTTTGATAATTATAACAATAATACTAGTATTATAATATTATTGTTATAACACTTATGGGAGAAGAAGGGAACACACAATCAGCATCCTCCCACCATGCACCTCCCTTCCTTTTTCATTTATTAATATTTATTAAACTATTAAAATATTAATATATAAAATGTATAATTATGAAAGGGGAAAGGGGAATTCACGCCTTCCCTCCCCATGAATTTCATTAGCATTTACTTTATTTCTTTTCATTTATCATTATCATAATATATTAATGATTTTATAAATTATGTAAAGATACATGGGGCCATGCACCTCAACCATATTACCATAACCTACCATTTATTATAGAAATTTTATTAAACATTATATAAAACATATAATTAATATCACCACAATATAGGGGTGGAAGGAGATTTTTACGGTAATGAAATCACACTGCAAGATTTGTGTGCCCCCATTTAATTCCAATTTATTTAAAACTGGTTTCCTTTTTTAAATTAAAACCATTTCATTTAATTATCCCAATATATACATACATACATACATAAATATATATATATATTTATGTCATCGTCATTTTCATTATCTTACATAATAATAACTCACATTTAATATTATTAATGCACTACCTCGCATCCTCTGCGCATATTGATTTATTTATTTCCAATAAATACCATGACTCATTTCATTAATTATTATTTATATTGTGAATAATATTAATAACACAACACCCATTATTATTATTCAAATTTAATTTCAACAATTACTCAATTAATAATAAACTGCATGTTTCATTTATCAATGTCTAATGGGTCACACACCTTCCCACATCACATCATTAATAATAATAACACCAATTAAATCATTTTATCATGATAATTGTCTTTTTAGTTTAATTAATCACACAATTTATGTCATCATCATTATTATCTAACATATTTTTACGTTATCATCAGTATTAAAAATTATCATTATAGCGTGCGTCATGTTGACCACATATATTTCAACAAAGGAATGGACTGGAGGTGTCTGGGCCATTACATCAGATACCTCTCAAAACATTCTCGTCCTCGAGAATTAAAAAAAACCAACCCATAAGAAATAATAGACCCGAACAACCACCCTGCAAGATACCTCTCAGGGCTCTCGTCATAAACTAAAACAACTGACAACCATAATTATATGAGTTTGAAATTCCTTCTCCCATATAGAGATATTTTCCGCTTTAGGCGGCACTGACTCGCCTGCACGGGTTTAATCGCATCCACATAAATGCATCTCGATTAGGGATCAGGTCCTCCTCTCCCCTCATGTTAGGACTCTTCACACATATTTAAAGGAAAGAGGGAATCAACTTAGCATTATATACACATGAAAAGGGTCCATAAACAAAGCATGGGCGAGAATGAGTTTCAACAAAAGAGTGTGATGCTCCAAAACATAAACAAGAGTATTTAAGTAAAACTGAAAACATCTCCCTCGATATCCGGTCTTGCTAGGGTTGCCACTTCTGTTGCGTTCAACTGTCTATGTCCCAATAATCTGCCTCTATGTTGACATACACCTCCTCGACCATGTACCGTTTGGGGTCCATGAGGAACTCCCTGTGGTTGGCCACCACTTTCTCCAGCTCCCCTTGGAGGGACTAGAGCCTGTTGGTGCTGGAAGGGTCTGTTTTGGAACTGCTGCTGGGGATAGGGCTGAACCTGGCCAGTCCCTCCATGCTGAGTCTGAAATGGGCAATGTCTTCTAAGATGCCCACGATTCCCACATGAAAATCACATTGGTCCCTAGCCCATTGAAAACGGGCGGAAATTCTGAGATTGGTATGGGACATGCGGAAGTCTGCTCCCTTCCGATCGAAACATGGATGGTCCTGTTGCTGGGGATCTACTGATGACCACATCCTTCTTGGACGAACTTGGGTGACTCCTCTCTCACGGTGGACCTACGTGTGAGTGAATCCTCTCGATTATCTCCACCTTCTTCTGTACTTCCAGGTAAGTCGGTAAGGTGAATGGGGTCACCGCGCACCGAATAGAGGGGTGAAGTGCCTACTCTAAATGTCTGGCTCGAGAATCCTCATCCGGAAAAATATTCAGAGAAAAACGGAGTAGATCCTTGAACTTGACCCCTAGTTCCCGCACTGACATGCTTCCTTGTCAGAGAGACAACAACTCATACCTCTTCTCGGCCTTCCTCATCGGGGAAAGAAATTCCTCGTAGAACTCCTTCTCGAAGTTGGCCCATAGAACTTCGATCTCCTTCCCCTCCCTAAGGTAAATCATCCACCACTGACGTGCTGCTCCTCGTAGCTGGCTTACTAATAGAGGATCCCAGTAATCTGATGGAGCTCTAATCAACCAAAATGTGATCTCAAATTCTTCCAACCAACTCTCTGATTCTGTATCCGAAGTGCTGCCTTCATACTTCTTCAAGCTCTGTTGCTGGAAAGCACGAAGCATGCACTGCCACAAGTCGTCTTCATCCTCTTGGTCAATCCTCACCTGATCGACTGTCTGAATCTGCTAAGCCTCGACTGCCCGAGTCACCCGGGAATGACATCCAGGTGCCATATCTGTATGATAAACGAAGAACTCCTAAGCCCAAGTAGCATGGAAATTTTCCCAAGTTTTAATTTTATCATTTTATTTCGATTTCTTTCCCAAAACATCCAAATCAAGAAAAACACAAATCATGATGATGCATGTACCTTTCCTAAGGTCTCTACCCTATAATCAATGTAGTCTTACTTGGTCGTTTGGTAAGCTTAGATTCCATGCATCGGATCATGGGGGGCCCTAAAATCCCAGGTCCTTGTCGGTCTTCCCTAGCCTATGTCACACAACAAGATAAGCCAACACTATTGCCCTACCATCCCATGAAATCCTCACTTTTCCTAACTCTAGACTTCATCCTATCTCTCAACCATCAGCTCACATACCATTCTGTCATGACCCCCTCCCACAAAATATGCCCCTACTGAGCTGGCAATGGTGGAAGGGATACAATGACCCCCTGAGTCTCGCCTCTAGTAGGCCCTTAGTGGCGACTAGCACCAAGGGTATGAGTTTTTCACATATATGGGAGGCATTACCCTTTTTATTAATTTAATATCGTGAAATAGGATGAGTAAAACACCAAGATGACGAAAAGGAAAAAGTATATAAATATCCCAAAACCAATCCCATATGCATGCTTTATAGAATAGTGAAACAAATGTACAAGTACAGAAAAGATCCAAAATATGGTACCAAAAAGTAAAATGAAAACAACTACAAAAAACAGTAGAAACTCCCCTTGCCAGACTAGTAAGGCCCCGCACAGTCCCTATAGTCCTCCTGAAAACTTGAAAGCAAACGTAGGGTGAGAATACAAGTATACTCAGTAGGGAAACCTTAAGCTCTTGTGCACATGTGGGGAGACATCCTAATGCCCCGTGGGGAAACAGAAGAACCAAAACCTAGCAAGGAATCTATCCACCCAGCCTCACCAGTCACACTCACCAAGTAACACACGTCAATAGAGTATAATAGTAATGTTATCAAAGTATGGGTACCCCGCACCACCTTCCCACTAGATACTGCTCATGCCCTCAAGCCTATCGCTCTGATTCTTCTCCATCTTCTTGAGCTAGTGTCGCGACATGGACAAACGAAGCTCGGGCTAGTGCCGCAATCTGGCCATACGAATATCATAGTAACCCTTTGACACACAATCCTCGGCCATCTCAAATCACATCCTGCCAACACACAATCCTCGGCCATAACCACATCTCATCCTGAAGACACCTAAGAACATATCACACCTCATCCCGAAGATTCTTGGGAAACATCTGTCGTAAACTGCCTGAAGGAACATGGGCTATAGAACCTAGAAGAGGGATCACAAGGAAGAACAATAACCAGACATCCTTTGGATGTTTGCGAATCTCACCCCCATCCCACGGGTGTTCAACACTTAGTTCTCAACATGGGTGGGGTGCGTAAAGAAACATAAAACGTACAGATTTATATAAGTATAAAAACCACTCACCCCATCATAAGGCTTCTATACAAGGATCCGAGCATCTGCCTTGGCACTGCTACTTCGAGAGTATGCACACTATAATCAATCCCAAAACCACATTTAATGTTTTCATGTTTCAACAGCTTTAGTTATCAGTTTCCTAACTACCAGGAAACTTTCAACAACCAAATTGGATCAAGTGTTCATAAAACATATCTCTACCATCCACAAATCACATTTGGAAAACACAAGAAACATAAACAAGTCCCTTCTTATTAACCAACCAACCCCATTGATTATTATTTCCATTACATTACCATGCCCCACAATTCATTAACTCTTCCACTTGTAATTATTATTCACAACACATAGTTTGTTCACATTCAAACCCATCCCTGGAGCCCCACTGCCAACCACCTTATCCACAATCACACTGAAACCTGTATATCATCATTCATTTGATACCATTTATCATAGCCCCGCTTCCTATCACCGACATAGAATTCACACCAACCCACAACCAAGCCAACCGTAGCCCCACTGCTCACCCGATCAACAACAACCCACAAAACACCCCCTTCACATAAATAAACCCTAACCAACACCCACGTGTTTATTATTTCAGTTTGTTCAACCGGGGTGATCACACAGGGGTTCCTGGTATTTAATCAGAAAACTTTATGTGATTAACCAATTTCCACATTCAATAAAATTCTCATCCATAAGAAAATCCAGAAGGAGAGGGAAACATTTAATTATGTAAGCAAATGCCCCCAACAACCATGATTTTCAGTAGGCAGAAGCTCATTCAATTCACAACATAATATCACAGGATATAATTAATATAACTATATTCAAAAACTTCCCATCCCTGTTATATAATCCAGTTATTATCTTTAGTAAACTGATTCAAATGTGTTTCACATAAACAAGAGGACAACCACCCCGCATGATGCACAATTTAGAGAGACAAAGGTAAGATCCGTACCTAAATAGATTCTGGTGTCCTTCTATAAACACGACCACCACGATCACAAGGCTTCTCCTAGAATGGCTGCACCCACCAAGGACGTCGCAGCACCACCGAATAAACAACACAAGAAACTCCCTCAACACTGAGATCTCAACACGTAGCATGGAACGAAAATTGGAGATGTAGGATAGGAAACATAATACAAGAACAAAGGTTTCACATACCCTTTTAGAGTCATTCGTCAAAGACCGTCGTTCCCGTCAATTATCAGCAGTCTCCTCGATAGGAAACTGCGGAGTGGAAGTCGAAGAAGAGGGAACAGAACAGGGTGTATGATGTTCTCCTCACAGACACGATCCTACATTCACTGACGGATCGAAGATCGGAGTCTGGATGAAGATGTTAGAGGAGGAAGACATCTTGATTGTCCAAGAGCATCATCGTGTGAAGAAGAAGCGATCAGTCTGGAAATAATCCGAGACCCTTTCTTATATAGGAAACGAAAAGCTAAAACGGTATGCAGTGTGTATTAATAAATACACAGTGTGACCGTACACCCATTATGCATTTTGACTGGTCAACAAACGACACGTCACGCGATTTCCACGCGTTTTAATAATAATGATAATTAAATTAATATTTGGTGTTTCAATGAACCGAGGCATGAGTCATGAAAAGGTATTCATCATTGGTCTTAAAATGACCATCTAAATTTCAGGATTACACTACCGCTGATGGTTTTTTATTCCAATAACGTATGAAAGAGTTTCAATCAAATTAATGTTTTGATAATTATAACAATAATATTATTGTTGTAATATTATTTTTATAACCCTTATGGGAGAAGAAGGGAACGCACAATCAGCCTCCCCACACTATGCGCCTCCCCTCCTTTTTAATTTATTATTATTTATTAAACTATTAAATGAATAATATATAAAATTTATAATTATAAAAGGGGAAAGGGGAATTCACGCCTCCCCTCCCCATGCATTTCATTAGCATTCATTTTATTTCTTTTCATTTATCATTATTATATTATATTAATTATTATATAAATAATGTAAAGATACGTAGGGCCATTCACATCATCCTTATTCCCATAACATACCATTTATTATAAATTTTTTTTAAACATTATATAAAACATATAATTAATGTCACCACAATATAGGGGTGGAAATAGATTTTTATGGTAAAGTAATCACGCTGCAAGATTTTTGTGCCCCCATTTAATTCCAATAAATATGAAAACAGTTTCCTTTATTAAAATAAAACCAATAAATTTAATTATCCTGATATATATATACATATATATATCTATATATATTTACATCATTGTTATTTTTATTATCTTACATAATAATAACTCACATTTAATATTATTAATGCACCACCTCGCTTCCTCTACGCATCGTTATTTATTTATTTTCAATAAATACCATGACCCATTTCATTAATTGTTATTAATATTATGAATAATATTAATAAAAAAACACCCATTATTATTATTGAAATTTAATTTCAACAATTACTCAATTAATAATAAACCACATGTTTCATTTATCAACATCTAATGGGTCACACACCTTCCCACTTCACGTCATTAATAATAATAATACCCATTAAATATTTTTTTCTTGATTATTATCATTTTAGTATAATTAGTCACACTATTTATGTCATCATCATTATTAATTAACATATTTTTTTTGTTATCATCATTATTAAAAATTATCATTATAATGCGCGTCGTGTAGACCACATCGATTTCAACAAAGGAATGGACAAGAAGGGTCTGTGACATTATAGATAGAATATCAATTAGAATTACCTCTTAGGTACCATACCATTGATTACATGTTTCACGTATCTGATAATCACAAATATAATTCCGAACATTATCATATTTTGATGCCTAATATATTGAGATTGATTTTGATGGTTATTTTGAGGAGTATCCAATTTGAATCACTAAACAGAGAATGAATGATCTCATAGGTTAGTGTCTCCCATTTTTACATGTGTTATGGTAGAAAGGATGGGTACAAAACGATAATTGGGAGAAGGAGGCATATGTACCTGATCAATGTCCAAAGTTGTTTTTAGATTGTGTTTTTCCTCCGTAAAAATGTGAGTATGGGGAAACGTTTTTTTAAGGGGGGATACTATTAGAAACCTTTTTTATATCAAGAATGGATCCTTTTAATTTTGTTCTAATTAATAATTCTAACCTAAAGAAGGATTATCAATCAGTTCACGATGGTTTCAATGTTTTCTAGGGATTGTTTGGAGCTCATAACCACAAAAAATGGGAAAAACACTTTTCCACATGGTTAATTGAAACAACAAACCCAAGAACACACAGTCTCGCAGAACCATGCATGGTGGGATTTGGGGTGACGTAGGGAACCCAATATTCCCTAACCATTATCCAAGGGAAACATAGTTGTGTTAAAACTATATACATTTTAGAAATAGTTTTTGAAACTATTGGTGTAGATTTTCTCTAATTGTGTATCCCAATCATACAAGGTTCCCACTTAAAGTAGTGAATGGAGTACAATCAGTGCATAGTATGAAAAACCCTTCATCCAAACCATGTGACCCCTATTTTTTTTGTTAAAATTAATATATTTTTCTAAAAAATCTATAAATCCGAAAATCCTCCTTATTTTATCTAATATTACAATGTGAATGCGTTTTTTCTCCCATAAAGCTCCCAACTTGGGTAAACTATGTTCTTCAATAACATCTCCATCCAATGTTCATTAAAAATTCAAAAAGATTCATTGGATTCCTATTAGTATTCTCTATAATCATCTTAAGACATTTTTCATTCTTCTTTCATTGTAGGATCTTCTGCCCTATTTTCATGGTGTTGATCAGTTCATTAGAATTCATCCAACTCATGGAAAACTAATGGATACTAGAAGATGATAATATTTTTATTATTATTAGGTAGGTGTTATATAAATTATTAAATTTGTTTATATGTTTTATAATATGTTCCATTGTGCTTCATGTGAGTTTCCACATGCATCTCCCTAAAAGATTAATTTCATCAATTTTGGTGGTCTTTCTGTTAACCTAAAAACTTGTTTTATCCGTTGATATCGATTAATTTAGATTGATACATCCCTTTGGATTTTCCCTCATACACGCCAATTTGGATTTCATGGTGATAATGAAAAAACACATATTATTATGTCTGGATTCACTTATAAATGGTGATATCAAATATATGTGGATAAAATGTGGTGGTGTGGCATGATAAAGTCCATAAAAATAATGTTGAATTCAAATGATTATCTTGAACAATTTTTAGTAGTGAGACCAGGTCACCTAATTGAACTAGATAGTTGTTATTCCCTTATCATTATTAAAGGTATTTGAGAAATGGATTATACCATGGATTATATTATGGGAAGTGGCTAATTATAGATAATAATACATATGGTCATGAAAAACCTTCAAAAATATAAATAATGTGAATGAATACACTTAAGAATATTTTATTTAAATGGGCATGGCGTACTTCCTGGTTGATTTAAAATGCACCAAAAGACTATTAATAATCATACTAAATAGGCATGACAACCCTCATAGAAATGTTATACTATACGAGCTTGGTTTCCCTTGTGATACAATATGGGCATGTAATCCCTTGTGATATATTATTGGAATGTAATCCACTATGATACTATTTTGATACTATATGAGCATAAAGTCTCTAATCTATGTTACCATGAATATAATCTCTATTATATGATATTCAAAATGGAGTACATATAAAATGATACGGGGAATGTCATCTTTTACTAGTCTTGTAAAACTATGAAATGTGATGTATAATAAAAGTTCATATTTTTGTGGAATGATCCAAAGAAGGTAGTGACATCCTAGTTTCCTTTCAAGAAAAAGTGTAGATCAATTATAATTTATTATTATGTATTTACATTATCATGTCCACACACTTCCATGTTCATTACAAGTAATGGATATCTAAAGACTTTGTTGGTGGTGTTCTTCTGATATTTACCTCACACGCTATTTGGGATATAAATAGAACTAAGGAATAATAGATTCCTATGGGTGTAGAGAAGGTGGGATTCCTCTTAGGGATTCCTGATATTTTAGAATGACATAGTACAAATATAGGTAGAAGATGACCAGGATAGAGGGCATGATGCTAGGATCAATTTTCCCCTTTTTGTACCATTTTGTATAGTATTTCTACATACTACATGTATCCATGGTTACTTGATTTATACATGGATGAAATATATTATCATCCTTGGTATATGATACAGTTTCTGATTTCAATTATTGATATATGATTCTTGGTTTTGTATACCATCTTTTTATGTTCAATCTGTTATACAAGTATCGTTGTTTGCCTTTTATATTAATTATCTTATCTGATAAACTATGATGATAAGGGAATATACACCCCATAGACACACCAAAGCGCCTCACTGGAAGTCAGAAGCTACTTGAGTTTGGGGAGATTCACTTGAGGCCTTGTGGTCCACCAGTCTTAGGGAACCTCTTAGTGTCACCATGGTTTGGGACATCAAATTTTCAATAAAAATGAAAATAATTATTTGATCACTTAGATTGGAAAATTCCATTTTTTCTTAGTGTTTAATAAAAGTAGGAAATAATCTTACATAAAAATACACATTTATTATGGGGAGTATTTTTTCTACTATACCAAAATATTCATATTCTATATGAAGTATTCAATATATCCCAAAACATCATCATGCTAGAAACCGTTCTTGAATATAATTATTTAATAATCATTCACTATAACCTATGGAATAAGAATACTAACAAGGGAGAGAAATCTTTATTAGTAAGGGTTAACATAATAATGACTAATTGGATTTCATCAATGTTCAAAAGAAGTGCATAAGGGCATGATCACCTAATCGATATGAATGAGAATAACATGGATATATTTATACACATCAATACCTATATCATCGGTCAATGAACAAGGAAAATGATTTTTCAAAGTACAGTTTCAAATGAATAAAAAATAACAGTCTATGTGATATCAATCATGACCTGATTATTCATTAAAACCATATAGAATGCATAAAAATATGTATTGGTATCTATGAAACTTTATCTATATAACCCATTTTAAACCAATATAAAATATGACTGGAGCCCTTACAAATTCATAACATATTACATCAAGTAACTTATCATCAATTTCTCTTTAGAAAAGTAATATTATATAATGAATTGTAGAAATTTATTAGGACACACCGATAATATTAGATAAATTGGACCCTTAATATACTATAAAGGTGAACCCATCAAATATGCTACATCCAGCTCTCATGACACTATTTGGGGAACCCATTATATAAGCTATGTTAGGATCAAAAAAATTGTATAGTCTCACCCATAATAAAAGTTATATCATGAAAATATATGAGATAAACTAGGACAAATCTCTTTGTAAAGCTATATTAGGCTCACACATTCACCATTAATAATTTTAATGTACCATTGATGAATAAAATTGAAATAAAAATCAACTATTTATTCATAAAAATAATCAAGGATCTTCTATATATCGATTAATCAACTGAAAAGAAATGTTGTACATGATAATGTCAAAATAAATCAATAGAAAGAATAAGGATTTTATTAATAAAATGTATGCCCGGTGGAGTTTAATTCACATCAAGGGATACTGATATCAATGAATCAAAAAATCACTAAAATACTTTAAAAACATTCATGAGGGAAATAAACTTTTCAATATGTGTAACATAAATGTTTGTTATCTATGATGGGAAATTATGATTAAATATCACATGGAACTTTTTTTTATTAATATAGAGTATCAATTTGAAAACAATGATTTATAACTAAAAAATATTTGAAAATTAATTAAAATTTTTCTTTTTAAAATTCCCTTTAAATCATAAGTAGGATTTTTAAAAAACATTTAGTGTTTATGATAGTAGAAAAGTTCCATTCATGGTGAATATGTTTAAAAAATTCATTTTACATTTTTCAATGAAAATTCAGATTTTATGTTTTTGGGAAAAATATTGGAATATTAATTTAAAAATATTTTTTACAAAAATATTTATTGTTTAATATTACATCAAAATATTATATAGAAACATTTTTTAAAACATTTTTTTAAAAAAGGATATTCAACAAGAAAAATCAGCCGAAGTGAAAAAATGCAATAATATATTAAAAAAACTCTCTATCATATTTTGTATTTATGAGAGGGAAAGTGTGAAATTTCATTAAATATATTTAATAACTATATGAGATGAAAATTTTAGGGGTTTCTAAGTTAATGATCAAATAATTTCCTTCAATAAAAAACTAGCCCAATTAAGATGATATTGTAAAATAAACTATTATCACATTACTAACATTTGATTCCTAATCACCACGAATAGAATAAAAAAATAAAAATAAAAACCTAGAATATAATAGGATTCATGGTAGAACATATAAAACGGGATTCATATAAACCTATTAAATGGATATTAATTTATGACAAACTATATGTCCAATTGATGATAAATGGAGATGTGGAACCCTTACAATGATGAAAACATTTAAGTGATAGTTAAAAAATGAATTTATCATGTCTATAAAATGTAAATACACATAAATAATTTTAAATAAAAACTATATTAATAAAAAATCATTAAAAAAATAATATTAGGATACCAAATAAACTGATAAAGTAGTATAACCCAATGAAGAGAATGTTGGATATGAATTTATTTACCACTTTGTGACATTGCTTTAAAATAATGTTGCATTAAATATTACATATTGAAACTAAAAATTCCATGATTTGTCAAGGATTCATGATATAACATTCAAAAGGAGATTTATAAAGACTATGAATAATAAATTAGGTACATTACACTATAAAACGCCACAGTGAAGGAAAAATGAGACGAATCTCATTACCTTGAGTGGAGACATTCATTGTAACATCTTTTAACTCATGTGTAATATGATTTTATCAACTTATAAATTACATATGAATTTTTTCTTATAAAAATAATTTATATAAAAATAATTTATTTTTAAAATGATTTAAATGAATACTTATTCAATTCACTCTATGTCCACTATTTTGAGGATGTTCAGATTTTTTTCAAAATGGAACTGGTGATTTGGTCGAGATCATTTATTTCATTGTTTCATAATATAAAGAAACATGATCATGAAATTTTCAAAATTTAAATAAATAAAATATTTCTATTAAATCGTCCATGAAAAATTATTAGGAAAAAATAAAATACATTACAATCATTGAGATGGTAGGTCTTATGTATGAATGTTTAATGTTTTCATTTTTCAATGGTCATTATATAAATAAGGTGAATATTATTTTATCATTATGTAATTATAAAAATATATTAAATATGATATTATTTCTATTAATACACTTATATATATCATCCATGTGATTTTGAGTCGAAAAAAATGTCATTAGTTCATCGAGGTTATTGTCCATACATACGAATGAATGAATTTATTATTTTATAATGTTGAAAATATATAATACCAAATGACATATTATATTTTGATAATTATAAATGAGTCAATAATATCATTATTTATCCATATATAATACTTATATTAATTATTTTTAATATTATTAACTTCCATGTAATGAATTAGTGAATAATGAATCATATCACTACCGATGGCGGTAGTCCACCATACAGAAAAGTGATGTGATCATAAATAAAAAAAATGGTAAGTAATAATATTTAGGTTATATAATATTTCATATATTATATTTATATTTCAAATTTCTTATATATACATTAAATCCATCATTATAACTTTCTACGATAGGCGATGATAAAATAATGATTACATCGATTCATGAGTATGTATCCCATCGTACACATGAATGATAGATTCATTTCCCATTCAGAAGAAAATGATATATATTCATGTAATTAAATTAAAATAATGATATATTAGTATATCTAATATAATATTTTCTTATATCATCAAATTTGGAAAATTTGGGAATGATTTGGAAGAAGATACATAAAAAAAGCTCTTTTAAGTGTAATACCACTTCTTCAGAAAACACTCTTCTGTTAAAAAAAATGAAATTTATAGGATTAAATTATTGTTAATAAGTTATATAATTGTATAGGGGAGGTATGTAATAAGTTATTTGTGTGGGTATTTACAATAAAAGGTGTTATGACTATATAAAGATGATATAAGAGGGGTGTAAATTTATAAGTGGGATGAGTGGCATGACTGTTGTGTTTAAAAAAAACTAATAACCCTAATTTTGCAAAGAAAACATAATCTAAATTCATAAATTATCAATTATTATATGAAATAAGCTGGAAATATAGTGGTCCTATTTTACTTTGGAAAATTTTAAGACATTTTAACTATTATTGTTTAAGTTTAAACTCTAGTACATCTTTTTTCATGTAAACACCCGTAAAATTCAAGGAAATTTTTTTCTTAAATTTCTTTGGGATTTTACAAGAAGGCAGTTTCTGACGGCGCTTGATTCCGAGGCCCGGTGTGCCCGGAATTTCTATCCGATGTTTAGCTCGGGTACATTCAGTGAACGAACGAGCGAGAATTTCTAACTTTTGAACCGGTGCTCAGAATCAAATTCCGCGGGCACTGATGGAACCGCAACGCCTGTAATTTCTTAGAAACACCTTTTTCAGAGTTTCATTTTCATGAGAGAGGTTGATAAAAATTGTGGAAGTTAAAATATAAATTTAACTACAATTTTTATTTTCTCTAAGTGGATTTAAACTTTGGGTGGAAGTTGGGTAACTACCCAACTTCCCATGGGAAGTTATGAGGGTGGTGGGGCCCACACGAACCCCACCCCTTCACATTCCTTAACTCCCTCAACTCATAATTAAATTTGATAACATAAGTTTTAATAACTTATGATATTAATGAAGTGTGTTTAATGTGAGTGTTTGAATTTCAAACTAATGTTATGTTAATAAAATAAGTGTGGGCTTATTTTAATAAGGGTTGAATTCTTGTTGTAGAGTCATTGGGAGAAAAGGCTATGGAACATGAGGAACTTCTTCGTCTTCGACGATGAACGCGAAGAACACATCGATCCCCGACGAAGAATGCCGAGTCCTCAGAAACCGACTACGCGACGCCGTATACCGCGATGCCGACGACGTCTTTTTCTGCAACGTCTCATTCCGCGATGGATATTCCGCGACGAATCCTCGTTCGACGAACCTCTGTTCAAGCTACGCTCGAGGTAGGGGTTGATGTGATTTTTTATTCGTGATTTACTCTATTCTTTATCCGCGTATATTTGGACCTCATTCTATAAATTTATAGGAGGAGGTCAGACTGCACAAACACAGCAGACCCCCCCTACCTTATTATTTTCTTGTTGTTGCGGTACGAAGAGAAGTGACGCGGTGCCATCGCACCGCGCGAGATCTAGCGGCAAAGAATTCGCGGTGCTGTCGCGCCGCGCCGGAGAACCGCAAAACCACCGCGGCCGGAGCGGGGACGCAGCGGAGGGGTGCATCACCGTCCCGCCGCACCGGATGAATGAAGGTCGCGGCTGGTACCGGGCCGCGGCGGAGCGTGGGAACCGGTGGCCGGAAACCGGGCCACCTATGTCTGAGCAGGGAGGGGACCGGTCGTCGCCGGTCCCGTGGTTGTAGAAATCGGCCGGCCGGGGCGGGCCGGCCGGACAAGGAAAATCCGGGGGTTCAAACCCTTGGTCGGCCAGCTGAGCGGCCCCCATTAAGGGGCGCTGCGGTTACAGACCGCGGGGGGTAGCCCTCCCCCCCCCCCCCCCCGCTATCCGAACGACTTGGCCGTTCAGCCGATCCACCTGGTGTCGTGCGCTAGCGCGTCGGGCCGCCGGGCCGACCCGGTTCGGGTTGCCCAGGGGGTCTCGGGCTGGGTCGGTCCGGGCCCGAAACCCCGTTTTCGGACCCTCTTCGGTCTTTTTCCCATATCATGGGCTATGGACCTCTGATCGACGCACCGTCAGAGGCGATGTGATCCTTGGATCGAGATGGTCATTTAGACATATCACACTCAAGGTTTCAGAATACTTTGGGTTCGGCCGACTTGGTTCGTTCACGAAACCAACCGGGCCCTCGGAGCGGAAACGCTCATAACATGATCTCTGGACGTCTGATTGACGTGTCATCGACTTTGTTGGATCCCTATTAGTGAGACAGATCTTTTGGATTACTCCGACCGAGGTTTGGACGCATGTGGAGTATGGTCGGGTTGGTTTTGACTTAAAAACCAACCAGGCCCCTAGGGCGAAAAAGCCAATAACTCTCAGACCGGGCGTCCGATTGACGCGTCGTTTGCGACGTTGAGTTCCTGTTGACGATACAGAACTTTTGGATACATCAAATCTAGACTATGTGTTAGTTGATGCATCAGCCTCTCGGCTCATGGAGCAGACCCTCCCGGACGAGCTTGCTATGTGTGGGAACCCTAGAGCTGGCTGCGACTGTGACGACGACGACGACTGTACAGAGATCCTCAGTGGATTCGACAACGAAAACTACAGCACTCAGCAAACCTACGTGGATCAGTGCAACCGATCCTGTGTGGGTTAGTGCTCAGTGGTTCTGTGTGAGCCAGCACCTACAGATCCTGTGTGGGTTCGATCCTATGTGGATCTTTGCGGGGGTTAGTTATCTATCGATCCTGTGAGGGTCTTGCGGGGGTTAGTTGTCTATGAATCCTGTGTGGGTATTGAGGGGGTTAGTTACCTATCGATTCTGTGTGGGTCTTTCCGGGGGTTAGTACCTATCGATCCTTTGTGGGTCTGATGGCTTAGATGAATCAGTGGATATATCTGATCATCTCTATCGTCATACGAAGAAGTATACCTGTGTGAGCTGAATCCTGTTTTGCTTTCCTATGTGGATTGTGTTGTGCTATCTTGTGTGCATTTACATTTTGCTTTCCTATGTGGACTGGGATGTACTTGGGCTCGGATGTTGGAGCCGAACGAGAATTGATGACTTATGTCTATTTATGGGCATATACCTAAGCAGTGTCGGATGTTACTTCGTGATTCTATCTTTCCTTTGTGGATTATCCTTTGTGGATTCTGGGAGACCTTCGGGGGTCTCGGGGTCCATACTGAGTAGCTTATACTCACCCCTGCACATGCTATGCCTGTACTACATTCTTTTGGTTGCAGACGACGGATAGCGCTGATCGTGGTTGAGGCTTGCGAAGAAGGATGGTACCTGGAGGTGGACCACTGGGCGGGACGTACTCGGAGCGGTCGGCTAGACCCGAGGAGCAGTGGAGGCTATCGGTACCCACCCTTCAGGTGGGATTTCCAGTGAATATCTTGGAGATGCAGATTTACTTTTCAATTGCTATTTTCCCTTCCAGTTGTACTTTACTTTCTGTTTGAGTTTTTATACTAGCCCACTTACTTTTCCGCATTTACTGTTGTACTCAGTTTTTACTTAGTGTTACTTCTTCTGATTGCTTTCTCTGTGGTGTTTGTTTACTTTACAAATGCAATTCCTTCCCATTTTACCAGGAATTACGCCTTGGTGCTAGTCGCCAGCCCCTGGCCTATGGTAGGTGAGATTGGGGTAGTCACGGCACGGTCCTGGAGGACAGGTCGTGACAAATTGTTATCAGAGGAGTTCGGTTCTACCGCAGAACTTTGGACTCTGATCTTTTTTCAATGTGAAGCAATAGTGTTAAGTATATTGGGTGTGGTTATCAGTCTAGGGAGTCCAATGTTGGTGTGGTGGCCGACGTATCCGTACACCAGGACCCTGACTTCTGATTTTCGACTTAATCTACGAAAACTTTGATTGCATGTGTGTTTCAAGTTTTCTTTGTGATTACTTTATGTCTGCTCACCAGGAATACTGTTTGACCGTGGCACACCTTTTCATTTTCAGGATGGCCCCACGACGGCAGCCAGCTAGGGTTCCGAGAGTTATGCGTGATGACAGCCCACCGAGCGACGAGGCCTCGGTGCAAGGCCCTTTGACAGATGAGGCACCGACAGTACCTCTACCCGCCGAGCCACCGATGCTTCCAGCCCCAGCCACTGACGATGCACGTCGCGTTAGTGCATTGCACGAGTTCCAGCGCCAGCAACCGCCCAGGATCCGTGGGGAGACGGACCCCCAGGTAGCCGAGGACTGGCTCGAGGTAGTGGTACGAGTTTTTTGGTTATTGAGGACACCAGCAGACCTCATGGTGATCCTCGCAGCGAGCCTACTGCACGCGGAAGCGGGGCGATGGTGGAGCTTGATGCTCCAAGTGCACGATGAGGGATCTCTCCTCTGGACAGACTTTGAGAGCCTCTTCCGCTTAGAGTTCATCTCGGCCACCCTCCATGCGGTGCGCATCTAGGAGCTTCTTCAGCTACGACATGGCAGCTTGACGGTCACCCAGTACTCAGCGAGATTTACTGATCTCTCGCACTACTCGACAGACATGGTACGGGACCCATTCTTCCGGGACCGTACCTTTGAGCATGGATTGAGGCATGAGATCAAGGAATTGCTGATCTCCCCCAGCATTCCGACTTAGGCATAAGTACTGGAGAGATCCCTTATGATTGTGAGCTTTCTTGATGAGCCTACACCATCAGAGAGACCTACCGTAGGGCGGCACGTAGCGGAGTCTTCTTGCAGCCGGTAGTAGACAGTTGTCGCAGAGGTCCAAGCGGACTAGGCCATCGGACGGACGACCACCGAATACTGGCTCAGAGGTGCAGGGAACACGCAGTAGAGCCAGTCTTATGAGTGGAAGACAGTGCTATGCATGTGGCGGGTAGGGCCACATGGCTCGTGACTGCCCGACCCGCCATGTAGAGGGGAAATAGACGGTTGAGGAACCACCCAGGAAGAGGCAGAGGTTCGACCGTGGCGGTCCGCAGGGAGCAGGCAGATGAGGTTGAGGAGCTGGTCGAGCAGCAGGTGGTGGACGGTGTTTTGAGGCTCTACCAGCACCACCACCAGGAGGTCCACCCCAACCACAGGGGAGAGCACAACTTCAGGCAGTTTAAGATTACGATCATGGAGCTCCGAAAGTAGTTGGACAAGTGCGGGTCTATCTCCAGGCATAGAGGCCTTTTCCCATTATGCCTCAATCTTCATTGTTTGTGTTGCCTTGTGTTCTTGTAAAATGAGTTGAATTAATAAAAGATGCTTTCATTGGTGACATTTTCTTTCTTGACCTTTGTATGTTAATACTAAAGGATACCGGTTAAAAAATATTAACTTGACCCTCACTTATGAGATTCTTACAGGAAGAGACCTAGTGACCACACACTGATGCCGACAGTGTGACTCAACCCTTAGACATGAGAGTAATGGTTTGATCTCTTGGTAGCAGTGTCGAGGCCTTACGACATCATCCATGGCATGAATTAACTAATCATGAAGGGACTGACTGTATTAGGCAAGGAATTTGGTTCATCCATGGGATGAGACCGGATTTCCCTTTTCGGAAAAGGAGAAATCTATGCAGCTTTGCAAAATGCTATGGAGGAAGGGGAAACTCTTTGTGTGGTCAGATAGATGTCAGCAGAGCTTCCAAAAGCAGAGACAGAGCTTGACCAGCGCGCCTATCTTGAGGTTTCCTGAGGAGGGAGTAGGGTACGTAGTCTATTGCGATGCATCAGGGACCGGACTCGGATGTGTCCTGATTCAAGAGCGGGTTGTGATCACCTTTGGATTACATCAGTTGAGGAAGCATGAGAATAACTATGCTACCCATGACCTAGTGTTAACAGCAGTGGTCTTCGCTCTAAAGATGTGGCGACACTATCTGATGGGCGAGCGCTTTGCAGTCTATTCCTGTGGCAGAGTTCGTTTCTTGATGCCTCACCTGCTAGTAGGTGAAGTCAGAGCATCAGATGCTAGTAGGCTTGGTACAGCCCTTGGTGGTCCCGGAGTGGAAGTGGGACGACATATCCATGGACTTCGTGACTGGACTTCCACGCACTTTTAGAAGTCATGACTCCATTTGGGTGATTTTCGACCGACTCACCAAGTCGGCACACTACTTACCCATCAGAGAGCAGGGATCAGTGGAGAGATTGGGACGTCTATACGTTCAGGAGATTGTACGGCTTCACGGTGTGCCATCTTCTATCGTCTCCGATCGAGATGCTCACTTTACTTCCCGACTTTGGAAGGGGTTGCAGGAGGTGTTCGGGACACAACTACATCTGAGAAACTCCTTTCACCCTCAGACAGATGGTCAGATGGAGAGGACCATATAGACTCTCGAGGACATGCTCCGCGCATGTGTCCTTGACTTTGGTCGCATTTGGGAGGACCACCTACCCTTGATGGAGTTTGCGTACAACAACAGCTACCACTCCACCATCGGGATGGCACCGTACGAGGTGTTGTACAGCCGACCTTGCAGATCTCCTTTGTGCTGGACAGACCCTGTGGAGTCAGTACTTGTGGGACCAGAGATGGTCCAGGACACGACAGAGAAGGTCCAGGTCATCCAGGAGCAGATGAGGACAGCTCAGAGCCAGCATAAGTCATATGCTGACAGGAGGCGGAGGCCACTAGAGTTCAAGGATGGCGACCACGTCTTCTTGCGTGTCTCACCTCGACGTGGATTACAGAGATTTGGCCGAGGCGTCAAGTTGTCTCCACGCTTCATCGGACCGTTCCGGGTCCTCAGCAGGATTGGCGAGGTAGCTTATCTCCTGGCTCTACCACCACAGTGGCACCAGGTGCACGACGTCTTCCATGTATCTCAGCTGAGGAGATACGTGCACAACCCGTCTAATATCATTGACCATAGGGAGTTAGATGTTGATGATGGGGCGACTTTTACGGAGGTCCCAGTGGAGATCGAGGATCGACAGGAGCGGGTCCTGCGTGGACGGTGGATTCCTCTAGTGCGCATCAGATGGTAGCACATGAATCTTTAGGAGAGCACTTGGGAGCGGGAGGCTCAGATGCGTTCTTAGTACCCACTTATGTTTCCCAAGATTATTATGTATATTTACGGGGACGTAATTCCCTGAGGTGGGAGTAATTTAAAGACCCGTAAAATTCAAGGAAATTTTTTTAATAATTTTCTTTGGGATTTTACAAGAACACAGTTTCTGACAGCGCTTGATTCCGAGGCCTGGTGTGCCTGAAAGTTCTATCCAATGTTTAGCTCGGGTACGTTCAGTGAACGAATGAGCGGGAATTTATAACATTTGAACCAGTGCTCGTAATTGAATTCTGAGGGCACCAATGGAACTGCAACGCCGGTAATTTCTTAGAAACACCTTTTCCGGAGTTTCGTTTTCACGAGAGAGGGTGATAAAAATTATGGAAGTTAAAATAAAAATTTAACTACATTTTTTATTTTCTCTATGTGGATTTAAGTTTTGGGTGGATGTTGGGTAACTACCCAACTTCCCATGGGAGGTTATGAGGGTGGTGGGGCCCACACGAACCCCACCCCTTCACATTCCTTAACTCCCTCAACTCACAACTAAATTTGATAACTTATGTTTTAATAACTTATGATATTAATGAAGTGTGTTTAATGTGAGTGTTTGAAATTCAAACTAATGTCAAGTTAATAAAATAAGTGTGAGCTTATTTTATTAAGGGTTGGATTCTTGTTGTGGAGTCTTTGGGAGAAAAGGCTAAGGAACTTGAGGAACTTCTTCGTCTTCGACGAAGAATGTGAAGAACACATCGATCTCCGACGAAGAACGCCGAGTCCTCGGAAATCGACTACGCGATGCCATATACCGCGACGCCGACGACGTCTTTTTCCACGACATCTCTTTCCGCGGCGAATATTCTGCGATGAATCCTCGTTCGACGAACCTCCGTTCAAGCTACGCATGAGGTAGGGGTTTATGAGATTTGTTTTTGTGATTTACTCCATTCATTATCCTCATATATTTGGACCGCATGCTATCGACTTACAGGAGGAGGTCGGACCGCACAAACACGGCCGACCCCCCCCCCCCCCCCCGCCCTTATTATTTTCTTTTTGTTGCGGTACGAAGGGAAGTGACGCAGTGTCGTCGCACCGCACGGGATCTTGCGGCAAAGAATGTACAGAGCCGTCGCGCCACACTGGTGAACCGCAAAAGCACTGCGGTCGAAGTGGGGCCGCGGCAGAGGGGTGCGGCGCCGTCGCGCCGCACCGGATGAATGAAGGTCGCGGCTGGTACCGGGCCGTGGCGGAGCGTGGGAACCGGCGGCCGAAAACCGGGCCGCCGGTGTCGGAGCAGGGAGGGGTCCGACCGTCACCGGTCCCATGGCAGCAAAAACCGGCCGGCCAGGGCGGGCCGGTCAGACATAGAAAAGACGGGGGTTTAAACCCCCAACCGGCCAGCTGAGCGGCCCCCATTAAGGGGTGCCGCGATTACAAACCGCGGGGGGCAGCACCCCCCCTCCCCCCCCCCCCCCGCTATCCAAACGGCTCGACCATCCGGCCGAGCCCCCTGGCGCCGCGCGCCGGGCCGAGCCGCGCCCAGCCGGGCTGACCCGGACCCACCTGGCCTGACTCGGTTCGGGCCGACCCAGGGGGTCTCCGGTCGGGTCGGTCCGTGCCCGAAACCCCGTATTCGGACCCTCTTCGGTCTTTTGCCCATATCTTGGGCTATGTACCTCCGATCGACGCACCGTCAGCGGCGATGCGATCCTTGGATCGAGATGGGAATTTCGACATATCGCACTCAAGGTTTCGGAATACTTTGGGTTTGGCCGAGTTGGTTCGTACACAAAACCTACCAGGCCCTCGGAGCGGAAACACTCATAACTTGAGCTCCAGACGTCCGATTGACGTGCCGTCGACTTTGTTGGATCCCTCTTAGTGAGAAAGATATTTTGGCTTACTCCTCCCAAGGTTCGGATGCAGGTGGAGTACGATCGGGTTGGTTTTGACTTAAAAACCAACCGGGTCCCTGGGACGAAAAAGCCAATAACTATCAGACTAGGCGTCCGATTGACGCGCCGTGTGTGACGTTTAGTTCCTATTGACGATGAGAAACTTTTGGATACATCAACTCTGGACTATGTGTCAGTTGATGTATCAGCCTCTCGGCTCATGGAGCGGACCCTCTCGAAGGAGCTTGCTGTGTGCAGGAACCCTAGAACTGGCTGCGATTGTGACGATGAAGAAGACTGTACAGAGATCCTAAGTGGATTCGACGGTGACGACTACAACACTCATCGATCCTACGTGGATCAGTGCTACTGATCCTGTGTGGGTCTGATCCTCTGTGTGTCAGCACTCAGCGGTTCTGTGTGAGCCAGCGCCTACAGATCCTATGTGGGTCCGATCCTATGTGGGTCTTTGCGGGGGTTAGTTACCTATCGATCCTGTGTGGGTCTTTCGGGGGTTAGTTACCTATCGATCAAGTGTGGGTCTTGCGGGGGTTAGTTACCTATCGATCCAGTGTGGGTCTTTGCGGGGGTTAGTACCTATCGATCCTTTGTGGGTACGACGGCTTAGATAAATCAATGGATATATCTGATCATCTCTATCGTCATACGAAGAAGTATACCTGTGTGAACTAAATCCTGTTTTTCTTTCCTATGTGGATTGTGTTGTGCTATCCTGTGTGGATTTACGTTTTGCTTTCTTGTGTGGACTGGGATGTACTTGGGCTCGGATGTTGGATCTGAATGAGAATGGATGACTTAGTTATATGTATGGCCATATACCTAAGCAGTGTCAGATGTTACTTCGTGATTGTATCTTTCCTTTGTGGATTATCCTTTGTGGATTCTGGGAGACCTTCGGGGGTCTCAAGGTCCCTACTGAGTAGCTTATACTCACCCCTGCACGGGCTATACCCGCACTACGTTGTGTTGGTTACAGATGCCGGATAGCGCTGATCGTGGTTGAGGCTTGCAGAGCAGGACGGTACCTGGAGGTGGACCACTGGGCGGGACGTACTCGGAGCAGTCGGCTGAACCTGAGGAGCAGTGGAGGCTATCTGTACCCACCCATCAGGTTGGATTTCCAGTGAATAGGTCGGCGATGCAGCTCTACTTTTCAGTTTCTGTTTTACCTTCCAGTTGTACTTTACTTTCAGTTTGGTTTTGTATACTGGCCCACTTACTTTTCCGCATTTACCGTTGTACTCAGTTTTTACTTAGTGTTACTTCTTCTGATTGCTTGCTCTGTGGTGTTTGTTTACTTTACAAAGGCAATGCCTTCCCTTTTTACTGGGAATTACGCCTTGGTTCTAGTCGCCATCCCCTGGCCTCTGGAAGGCGGGCTTGGGGTAGTCACGACACGGGCCCAGAGGACGGGTCGTGACATTTCACCTTAACTACAATAAATTGTTTTCAATGTTTTCACTTTCATTTTTTACAATAAATATTTTGACATTATTATATAATAAGAATTAGTCATAGTCCTAACATGAAATTAATTTTATCTTACTTAGTTCATAGAAGAACAATTTTTTTTAAAAAAACATGTAGATGAGGTGAAAAATAGTTTTTCAATTAGTGTATTTTTCAGTAAAAGATGATATTATATTAACTTATTGGAAGAAAATAATAATTATATGAATTAAAATTAATATTTATAGATAAATTATATATTTATTTTTTCAAATCATCACTCATTATAGGGTTTTTTATAAAATAAAATCAAGAAACATTATTCAATTAAAATTGTGTTTAGTAAAATAAATTTGCAAACACCAAAAGAATCATAAAATAAGATTTATCATAAATTTGATTAAATGTTATCCATAATTGAAGTTATATTTTATTAACGAGAATCAATAAAATTAAATAGTTATATATATTTTTGGTTATTTGGGGTAAGGATAAATCGTTGGATAAGAAGTTAGTGATGATTGTTTAGATTATTTTGGCACTTTATCGATCATCATTAACTTGTTTTGTTTTTTTTATTATCATAATTTATATATAATAGTTTCAATACACAAATTAACATATAATATGTGTAATAAAATATTTATTAACCATAATTATTGTTTTATAACAACCCTTGAAGGTGGAATTTTAAAAATAACACCTATCATCGGTTAAGGCGGTAAATCGGCAACTCCCGGACAATGTTTTCATCATTAAAATAAAATAAAACTGATAACAGTCTTGGTGGTGGATATTAATTTGACATAATAATATTCTAGTATATAAAAGATATTTTAGTTTTAATGTAACATTGGATAGGGGAGTGAGGGAATGATATAAAAATAAATAAAAATGAGAATAAAAAAAGACGATTTTTAGAACTAGAGTTCTCCTCTGTGTGGACCTCAATAAGGGGATTGGTTTCGGTCATTTTTTGAGACCAACATATACTATAAATGGTGAAGGGTCTTGGAAAAAATGATTTGGCATAAATTTTACAAGTCTAAAATCATGGAATGTGTGATGGGAATTGGTTTTGAGGGGTGGTATTTATAGTGGAGGAGAGGGTTGTTTTTTGAATATTCTAATAATTTGCCTATTATATTGGCTCAAGAATAAGAATATTTTTATCATCATAATGAAAAATATATAAATAATAATGTGTAGTTATATATTATAATGATTATATCTTCGATGTCTCTAGGAATTCTATATTTATCTTTTAATATATTTGTATAGTAAATTACAATATTTTACTATTCCCCAAAAATTAATGTATTTAAGAAAATTCACTTAATTCACCCTTACAACATTTTTATGAATAAAATAATAAAATGGAAATATTTTTATGAATATAATTTTTTAACACTATAAATTTAAATTTTAACTAAAATAAACAATTATTGAAAAAATTCCATTTTTGATATTAAAACTAATTTATGAAATTTCCCAAATTAACTACAGTGTCATAAAATTATCCTATAAGAGTAAAACAAATAAGGAAATATTAAATAATTTTATAAAAATAAATTTTCTTTTAATGAATTATATTATTCATAATATTTTCATTATATATTTTTTTACATACCAAAATATATGCACATAATTTTTCATTTTTAAAATATTTATTTAATTATTCTAAGATACAGATATCACATATATTTATCTAAAATATGAAGTAATTATGTTCTTACATAAAAAGTTAAGGATAATTTTTGTTTATTTTTTTTATTATTCATAAGGGTCATATTACAATTCACTAGGTCATATAACTATTTCATCATTAAATTTTTATTAACTTCTAGAAATATCTATTATTTCAGTCATTCTTCATTTACAGAGTTTTTATTATTTTCCCTATTATAAATTATGAGATTTATATTATATTAAATAATTATAATGTAAATTTAATTGATAGAATTATGGTTTTTCACATTTTCCCCTCCTACAAAAAAATCATCATTTAAACTTCCAGACCGCCACCTAAAAAAATATTTGGTTTGTTCTTCATCATATGATCCTTAGGATCCCATCTACCCTCTTCAATTATATGATTTTTCTAATGTTCCATTATCATCTGAGTTATAAGATTCCTTAACACCTATTCTGTAGTGTCCAGAATTGAGATAGACTATTCACAGAAAGATAAATTAGGTTCCAAATATATTCCTACATATGTCAGTACAAGTGTTAGGTCTATCACACAGTTACTTAACAAAGATATGAGGAAAAAAATTTGTATGCTATAAAGTATACTACGCATTTCCAAACAATAATCTATAGCTCCAACTCTCTCTAATATTTTATATGATCCAACGTACCTAGGGATCATTTTTCCTTTATTCCAAAATCTTACAACACCTTTCCATGGGTATTATTTCAAGATAACATAAACACCAACATAAAATACCCAAAACTCCTTTCGATTATCAGCATATCTTGTGTTCCTACACTGAGATACTTTTATATTGGTTTGAATAGTATTTACCTTTCTCAATGTTTCCTCAAAATTCTCTGGTCCTATAATATATCAGTCACTGACATCATTCCAACAAGGTGGTAATGTCATCTCTTTCCATACAATAATTCTTATGGTGACATTTTAAAACTTCAATTGAAACTATTTTTTATAGGAAAACATTACCAATGATAGTATATTTAATTCATATATAGTTAAATTCAAGTAAAATTTACCACAACATGTCTTCTAATGTTTGAGTGGTCCTTTCGGACTGCCTATTAGTTTGAGGGGATAAGAAGTCCTAAAAGGAATCTTAGTATCCAAATAAATGTAAATATCATTCAATAATTTCGATGTAAATAATGAATAATGATCATACATAAATAAAAGCGGTTCTCCATGAAATCTTACAACTTCATTAATATATTATCATTCAAGTCCCTCTAATGGTAAATCCTCTATTATAATGATAAAGTGGTTATATTTTGTATTTTGATCAACAATTAACCATATTGCATCATTATTTCATAGATTTCATTGTCATCATGTAAAAAACTCCATACCAATGACATCCCATTTCCAATTAGGAATAGGTAGTGGTTGTACGAATCACCTAGGATTTTTTCTTTCACCCTTCACCTATGGACAGACTAAACATCCATATATAAAATTATAAATTTTTCAATTTTTATCCCAGAAAAATGTTCCGTAAAATATTTATACATCACAGTTCTATATTGTGTATAGTGAAATTCGTGCTATAAGAATCATGAAATAACTTTTTTATATATTGGGTATAGATGGAACACATATCCTCCAAACAAATTTTATAATTCAATCTTCATAATTGAAGTCTTCCAATGACCCATCTTTCACATCATTAAATTTATTTTTTATGATTCCTATATTCATGTTGAGAACATTTAATTATTTATTATAAAAATTATTGGGAATCCAATTGAATAAGTAATGATGTTTGACCATTTATGATAATTACCATATTCATATATACTAGATCCACGAAAAGATGATCCATTATAGTCCTCTTTTGGTTAAGAACTCCATGATCATTCCTAGTAATTGTGTAAACTATCTTCTTTTCTTACCTTATGTGATAGTGTATTGGAAAATCATAATCCTTGAGTAGCTTGATCCATTTCCTTCGCCCAATGTTGATTTCTTTCAGTAAGAAGATGTATTTCAACCAATTGTGATCTATATGTATCTCTATTATTTATCCATAGAGATAGTGTCTCTATATATTTAGAGAAAATATTACATCTTCTAACTCATGATAATTAGTTGGATAGTGTTTTTCCTGAGTATTTAACAAACTTTATGAATCATCAAAAACTATATCATTATGCATAACAAACCATTTAATTTATTGATGCGATAATATAATTCACAATTCTACAATTTCATAATGGTATAGACAATATTGAATCATTTTCTAGTCACCTATTCAATTATTCATAAAATTATTCACATTATTTTGTTCATACAATCCATTAACTTTTTTGAGTAAGCTTTGTGAACATGATAGATAATTGGGAAGAACTGTGAATAAAATGTATTTAGTAACCTGCTAAACCAATGAAACTAAATTCCCCAATTATGTTCATCGGTGTTGGACATTCTAGAAATACATTATTATATATATAATTAATAGAGTTATATCTATAGATGAAATACATACCAAAAAGAAACTATTTGATGCCAGAATTCACACTTTCTAAACGTTCAATACAACTTTTTTCAGTAAGAGTCTCTAGAACAACCTACATTGGGTTCTCATGGTCCATATTTTTTTTAATATATCATTATATCACCAATAAATTCCACAAAACGTATTAAACATTTTCCTTAAAAGATATTTTCATTGGATCAATAAAAACATATGGTGAATTAGTCAGTCCTAATGGAATTACTGTATACTCGTAATATCCATACCTTGTTCAAAATGATTTATTTGAAATATCTTACATCCACACATACACACAGTTTATGATATCCAGATCATATGTTAATCTTTGATAAATATTGACCTCCATTAATTTTATCAAATAATTTATTAATGAGAGGTAGAGGATACTAGTTGATTATTTTAATTGCATTGATTTCTCTATAATCAAAGCATAACATCATGTATCTATCTATGTTCATGAAAAATAAACTATGGCCACATCATAGAAAATCACTTGGGTGAATAAATCCATTATCACTAAATTAATCTAGTTTTTTTCTTCAACTATAATAGTTCAACAGAGGCCATTCTATAAGGAGTCCTTGATATATATATTACACTAGGAATTAATTGTTTAAAGGAATTAACATCCTACTCTAGAGGTTGTCTTGGTATATTATATTGAAATACATCATTATATTCCTACATAATAGGTACATCACTAATTTGATGATTTATATCCTCATAGATTGATGATGTTTTCTATTATACCCTAATAATATCATGTAGAAGAGATACATGAGGTGGATCTAAATATTAAATAGATGATGAATTTTTTTCTCTAAAGATAAGGTATTTTGTATCTACCTCGCCAATTGTAATTTCCTTCTTTTATCTATATATTTTAATATGATATTTTGAAATCCATTATATATGTAGGAATATATCAATGTCAATAAAATGTATGATGATAGGTACTAAAACTAAATTTTTATTATGTTTCATAAAGGGGATTGTTGGAAACATCATTGACGTAGTGATATATCCATTTAAAGGTTTGATTGACAAATAATTTATTAAATAAAATGGGAAAGGTCTAATTTTCATGAAAAACTGGGAAGATATTAAATAATACAGTGATCTATAACCAAAAAATAATCATTGGATATTTTTTGGAAATGATTAATGTACCTGCCACCATATCATTAAGATCTCCAACTTATAATGTCGGGATCACATAATTTTTTCATTTATCCCATGGTATTTTTTGGGGACTGTTTTTTTGATTCTTAGGAAAATAATTTTCATTGTGTCCCATATCCTTATAATTGTATAATTGAAAAATGGTAGCATCTTTGATACCCTACCAGTCATTGGAATAATTTCTTTTTCCCTATAACTAATAATGAAATTTCTTCTTAAGCAGGAACTGGTGGTTTCTTATGACATTTACCATGTGTTGGAATATTCCCTTTTTTATTCCTCACTTTATCAATTCTTTCAACTACCACTATATTCTTTCCATGTTTTCCCTTAAAGTCATATGACATATAAAATTATATCTTTGTATTGACAACACATGAGACTATATTATGGTATGATGAGAAATTTTAGGAGACCAGTCCCTTTTAGAGGAACGGTTTAAAACATAACATAATTGATCAATCATGCTCCTTGGATTAAATATGCAGTCTCTAACATTACATTATAACCATTTAAATTTTTATCCACACTTGGAAACATTTTATTTATTTCTTTTAGAGTCATGCATTGCCTCTGTATATCTATTCACACATTGTGATCAAAATATTTCTCTAGGAATATTTCATTAATATATTTCAATTCAATATTTTAAATTTCTTACTCCTCATTTATGTTTTAATAAATGACAACCATTGATCATTATCTACTAATATATGATAAAATTCCATGAAAATCATCACTCATTCATTAAATCCCAAATCGAGAAATATCATCCCTATAGAACTTATCCACTACTCTTCTACAAATAGGTTTATAGTCCCATTGAATGATGTAGGTTATTGTCACATAAATCATTCTAAAATTTCTTCTCCACATTGTGGATCATGATTCTCCATAAGAGTATTGTTATTGATCACAACCTCAGTCAGATATCCTAGAATAATTATATGTTTCTCTATACCAGTGATATCTCTTGAACCAATATCATCGTCTTACATATGACTAAAATCCCAACATGGGATACGTGCATTGATATAGTTTTAATTCCTTCTATAGTGCACCATTTATAAATAATGGGGTGTACTCTGTTATGTTAGGAATCATAATTCAAAATCGCGATCTTTAAAAGACGTAACATATATTAATCTTTTATGAATATTTAATCTCAAAATAATAAACATGGTATCACTGGGTACATATTTACATTTAAATAATAGATAATAATTTGTAAATAAAATGGAATTATCTAAATAATATTCCTTAGGAGTGTCAAACATAGTGATTAGTAAGTCCATTTTTCAAATACTAAGTTACCCCGAGTTAGGAATGGGAATTGGTTTCCGAGTTGTTACCCCTAGGTAAATATGTTCTTGAACTACATCCCCTTGAAATATCCATAAATGGATGTATTTTAGGGAAAAACCCCATAATCTCTACCATACCAAAAATATAGGACATTATATCATTCTTATCTATAAATTCTATCTTAGGGTTATGTTCCTTAATTTATTTTTTCTAAATAAAGTTTCTAATATATCTATTAAAAATCATGTAATACCAAATGTAAGGTCCCAAACCCTGGTAACCCGGATCTTGTGCCTTTCATTATTACATTGGAACAAATATAAGACATTAATCCCAAAGGGATGACTAGTTTTCTACTTTGGAATCTAGATTACATAAATTAACATTACATTACAACATTGAATGAAATAAAAAATAAAAACACCATTTTAATAACCCATACATGCATAGAGATTTCAATCATAATATACATTGTCACATCCTCGGGATAACATAAACATAATAAAGGGGTGACATCAAATGATCAAAAATGGTATGTAATAAAGAGAAAGCTAATATATAAAAGAAGGAATGATTAATTACTAAAACACCATTCATTAAAACAATGCATTGGGAATAATAAGCCATGAACCAAATCCGAATAAATAATTCCATATAAACTATCACATAATAAACAATCATAACCATATATATTATAATATTCAAATATTCACATTGATAAGAAAGTACTAATATCATATTAATGGAATTAATATGATAGAAATCATATACATATCATTCAGGCCTCAGTCGATAAACCATAAAATAAATGGTTAATGCCTTAGGAATAATATATTCCTTCATTGTCTCATGAGACCTACTAATGCATCTAGGGGCTATAGTAGGCCACAACCGCACTTATTATGTATATTTCTATCCAAATTTGAATGGTTTTAAACATAATAAACATATATAAATGAAATTTATATAAATTTCCTCAATCTAAAAATATGATCACAATTAATTTTGAGTGGTTTCGCGAGTTGTATCGAGATATCGCATTCATAGCCAGACTAGCCATGAACGATTTAATAAAATTTGGTAGAAGATATTCATAATATTTCAATTCCAAAATATCATATTATTTAATAGAGGTGTTTAAATTGATGAAAATGCTGTAATTAAATTATTGATTATTTATTGAGATAAAAATCCCTCTTACATTGAAACGAAGAGTTCTTTTGGAAATTAAATTTTGTTTGCCATTATTTTTTTTATAAAACTAGAAATGAAAAAATATAGTTTTTGACGAAAAAATAAGTGATTTTAGTAAGAAATGATGTATTAAAATAGATTATGAATGGATCTTGTAAATGGGTAATAAAATGAGATGTTCCCTTTAATTGTCTTAGTGTATTTGGATGAATTTGGAAGGAAACCATGTCAATAATGTATATCCAATAAAAAAAGACAAACATGTCCAGATTAATTAGTTTGGAACATATAAACAGAATTAAAAAGATGTATATAATAACAATGAATACATAAATTGGTTTGTATTGTAAGAAAACAGAAATTGAATGACAATTAATGTTTTGGAAGAAACCCTCATCGAATGTCTGAAAGTGTTCTTCACATGACCGTAATTTCATTTATAATAAAGATAAATCCATTAATAATTAAATTTAGAATTTTTATTTTCATGTTTTTGATTCTATATAATTTTATTTATTTATTTTGTGGTTTTTATGTGGAGTTATAAATTAAATGTTATCGTTCAACAAGAATTGTTTTCTTGGTTTACATGATCCCTTAACTTTTACGTGAGTATGGAAGTTCATGTAAATTTAGAATAGATAGCCATAATTGAAGTTTTATTTTATTAATGAACCTATATAATAATAAATCATTATTTAATGCAATTTTTTATTTGGGTGGAGGATGAATCATTGAATAAGATGTTAGTAACAAACATTTAAGTTATTTTGGTAGTTTTCGATGATCAAAACTAGTTTTGTTTTATTAATTAACATCATGTATATATATTGGTTCAGAATAGTAATTGAAATTTAATATATATAATACAATAATTATTACCATAATTATGTTTTTATAAGCATATTTGGGTTCATAATTGAAAAATGAAAACATTTCATCCTTGATGGTGGTAATTGGCACCTCTCAGACAATATTTTCATCTTTTAAATACAATGAAAAGAAGAAGATTCTTGTTGATGTATTTTACATTGACCTAAAAAATTATAGTATATATATGATATTGGAGTTATCATATCACTTTGGACTATGATAGTGAGGTAAGGATATTAAAGGAAACGAATTTGAGAATATGAAATGAAAAGTAATAGCTTTTTTAGCTCTTCAATTCTCCCCCTTGAGAATCTCTTTAAGGGGATCAGTTTTGATCTTTTGTTGAGAAAAAAGGATCTTAGACATGTTGGAGTGGCTTGGGAAGTTAATTGGGAAGAAATTTGACATAGAAAAATATCTGGAATGTGTGAGAGAAGGGTTGGTGAGGCTGAAATTTATATTGCATCATAGTAGTGGTTTATTAATATTTTAAAAAATGGGTACAACCGTGAATGAGGCACACCTACAAAATCAAAGAAGATAATTAATGAAAACCCATTGGCCTAGGGACGTGACCATGTGACCATGCCCCAAATCTCTACCCACCCTTAATAACTAGGTACCATTCCCTAAACCCACTCACTTAGGTACACGACCCCATGACAGATATACAAATTTCTAGAGAATAATATAGGAAACACGCTAGCCTAAGGACTTGACCCCGTGAAAGAGGCACTCATTGTATTTTATTTTAGCTCAAGACAATGAATAGTTTTAGAATTATTAAAAAATAAAATAAATTAATTAAGATAATTTCAAGATTATGTTTCATAAAATATCTTTGGCTTTTGTAATAGTGTATTAAACAAATAATGTATTTTTACCTTAAATTACAGTATTTTAGTACTCATCAAAAAATAATGTATTTTAGAAAAATCCCAAAAATTCACCATAAAAAATATTACATCAATAGAATTCAAAAAATGGACTTCAAATTGTGAAAATAATTTTTTAAAATGGTTAATTTAATTTTTAATTAAAAATATCATTTATTCGAATAATACTAATTTTAATAATAAAACTGAATTTATGACACTTTCAAAAATTATGTAAGGTCTTGTAAAATTATATCATAATTATAATACAACAAAATATTATTATATGATTCTATATTATTATAATAAATGTTCTACTCAATAATTAAATTAATTATAATATTTTAATTAAATATTTATTACTTACAAACATAAGAACACATTATCTGTCATTTTTAAAATTTTTAATTACATATTGCAAGATATAGATATATCGGATTTTAATTTATAAGATACCATAATTTTATTTATAAAATCATAAGTGAGGTTGTCATTCATTTGGTTGGTCTATTATTCATTTGAATCATATTACTATTCTTGTGGTCAAGATACTATTTCATCAGTTCAAGTTCCTTAACATCAATAAATACTTTTTATATCATTCATTCTTCATTTAAAATGTTTGAAATGTTTGAATTGTTTTATATAGGTGGTTTTAAGTGATTTATACTATATGAAATAATTATAAAAAGGGAAATATTATTGAAATAACTATATTTCATTACAATTACTGTCTAATGAATTTATTTTTACATTAAAAGTATTAATGGATCATTTCAATGAAGATATTTTTCTTAAAATCAATAAAATTATTAAAAAAAATTCAATGGTGAAATGGTTTAATCAATGATTAATTTTTAAATGATATTTTTATGGTTTATATTTTCAGTAATTAAAAAAACATGCGTATTCATATGTTACATGATAGATATGATTTAATAATAACATTATTATTTTTCATTGAATGTATTATTATTTTTTATGATATATTATTATTAAAAATATATTTTTTCATGCGTAAATATAGATAGAAATTATCATTTATTTCCATTAAGTTCAAATGTGTATGTATCTAACTTTTTTTCTCGTTCTATGGTACATTTACATGTGAATGAGATATTAATGGTTGATTAAGTTATAATATAATTATGGTTAAATCCTTAATAATCAACATTTGTTTTATTCTAGTATAATTCATGGATGGGTGCTTCCATTATAAACCAAATATGGGTGATTACATTATAAATCAAAGATAGGTAGGTTTGTTATGGGCTTCCAATGAATTAAGTAATGATTTTTTTCTCCATAACTTTATGTTGTATGCATATCATATTATTAATTCCACTTTTAATGGATACAAGAGAAAAATGTTCTATCACCCTAAAAAATTGTTTATTGTGAAATTTATGGATATTTCAAATTTTTATTTATAATTAATGAAATCATATAGTACATGATTTTTTTATAATTTTGACTCGTTACTTTAATAAAAAAATATTGCATGTTTCAGGATTTCGTATTCTAATGAATAAATCCTTTAATAAATCATTATTCTCATGTACACCGGTTATGTCATTATATAATTAGTCCTAACATAGTCTCACTGATTAAATTTACCTTTTAATGCTTATATTTATCCTTACTGTGCATTTGATATCACCATTCATGTATTGTTTTGCCAATAGTTATGAAGATGGATGTTAAATGTTCTATTTCTATAATGGCTTAATATAGAGATAATTTAATTAGATATTTTGATTACTTATTTTGAAATAAAAAATTCAGGTTATTTTTTAGAAAATTTTCAACATTAAGACATAGTTATTATTATGCTAAAGACAGTCCTAAATCTCTAAAAATACAAACCTAAATGTTAATTATATATATTATTGAGATAGTATTTTACATTTAATGTAGTATATTATTTATTCTAAAATTTTGTCTCAAATATCGACATCAATAAATAAAAATAAATATTTTTTCTTTTGCATCTAAATTGGGTGTCTGGATTTAAGTCGTAACAGTTGGTATTATGGAGAGGCTAGAATAAATATGGATATCATGTTAATTTCATCTATTGTGAAATTTATATTTATAGATACCATTATTGGTTTTTTTAAATTTCAGAATGATTATATATTCAAAGGAATATACACACCCTATTTGTATTTTAGGTGATGGTATTTTATGTTGATTGTCATCATTTATGATATTTTATGATGAAAACTCTATTTATGTTTAAATAACATGCTGGGTATCTATAAGATTTATTTTTATGTACGTTTGACTATTTTGTATTTAAATATTGATAATATTGATGGTAGAATAGTGATTCACTACCAATGAAAATTTATAGAGTTATTTGTGCTCATGCTTTGGATTAACATTCATTATAGTATCAAAATTGGATTCATGGTATTTTGGTGAATGCCACTCAAATATAATATTATTCATTGTTATGAAATGATATTTTGGTATATGATTCATTTCGTTTAGATATATGTCACTCATTGCTTTATAATGTGATTTAATGTGAGGGATTATATCAGAATAATGAAATTATATTTTTTTTATCATGTAACATAAATGTTAGATGATAAAAATTGAGGATAAAATTTATTTAAATTTTGACGGTATTACTTTTAATTTGGATATATGTCCTTTTAAATTGGGAATAATTTTCATTAATACATTCATTTTATTATTTAACTTATTAGATTAGTTAATTATATCTTTATATGAAGGTTTATATATTCACTATATTCTAATCTCATGTTAAAATCATTTAAATCTATGTTAGTATCTAATTATAGAAAGAATAAATAGCTATCATTTTTTAGATTATTTAATAAGATGTAAGATGAGTTTATTTTTACAAAAACGAAAAAAACATCCTCAATTCCCATTATATGAAGTAAAATATGGTATTGTGGTGGAAATTGATAAACAAAATAAATTATAATTTTCAAATAAGTGTATTTCCTTTTTTTATTATGCACGATGGTAAAGGAATTCATCAACACTAGAAAAATGATCTTGAAAAAAAATGTTTTCACATTAACTTTATTTATAGTGAATCTATGTTCTTTTTCATACCTCATTGGGGTATGGATTTATTGTTACTATAATTATCTTAGTCAATCACATTCTTGGGATCAGTGATCTATTTCACTGTCTATCATTATTTGAACAACATGTTTTTCATCAATATCAATATTTTTAGATCCCAATAATTTTCTTGAAATTTGAATACTAGTTAAGTGTTATTCCAGACCATCATTATACGTCCCCCTCCCACTTGTTAAGAAGAAGTTGGGCTAACCCTTTTTTCGATGTCGGATTTTAGAAATTGTATTTTAAAATTTCAAAACCATCAGTACAAATCTCATGGTCAAATTATCAGAAAAAATTTCATTAATGTAGGATAATATAATATTCAATGATTTGAAAAGAAGACTATTTGAGATAACATGTACACTACAAAATAATAAAGGTAAATGAAAAATTAAATATGAATATTAAAATATAATAGTTGTACCATATCAAATAAATAATTGAGTTTGAATAACATTAAATTTTCTTTGAAAATATATGTAAATATCATTATCAATTAAAATTTAATGACTAATTCCTTGGAAATTGTCTCCCATTTTTGTGAATTCATTTTATTATTCAACATTTTATATTTCTAATGAATTAATTTCATAGTTTAATGGGTCTGAATAATCTAACTGTTTTCATAAATTTTTAAAAATTTTATTTTTGATAAAATATTAATTTTAAAATTATGATGTCAAATTTAGAATAAGAGATATTTTTGTTGTTCCTATGAAAAATTTATTTTTAGTGAATAGTTGAAATAAATTTTTTTCATAAATAATTATTATTTCATCAATAATTCAAATTAAAGGTATCATTATGAATATAAATTTACATCATGGTAAATTAATCATTATTTGGTTTAATATAAAATAACTAATTACATTTGAATAAAAATTATACATAATTGTTGTATATGTTCATTTTTGGCTCAAACATGCATTTTTTAAACACAATTCTTCATTGTCTTTGGTTCTTTTATATTAAATTAATTTGTTTGACTTCAATAAAATGATCATAAATATTGTAATACATATTTTGAATCATTAAGTCTAAATTATGTACATTTTGTTGAACCAAATTCATTGTTGGTTGAAGAAAAGGATTGGTATTATGACGATATATTACATTATAATTCATACTTTCTCACCCATGGGGATTTTATATCAGTGTTATAACGTTTTATGTAAATATTATGTCAACATTATTTGATTTAGTGATATAAAATTTTCATTAATTAAATTTTTCCATGATTATATATGAAATGATATTTTTTAGTTATGACATATTTCAATTTTATTGGAGATTAAAATTTATTAAAGATGACCGTCCCATTTATTAATAATCAATTCAATGATATGATCTTCAATATTATTATTAGTTTTAAATTAAATTTCTATGGGACATACATTTATTTTATAAACCAATATTAATTTACAAATGTATATACTAACAATTAGATATGTTATACCATTACTTTTTTTATAATACTTGTTTTCTTAATTTCAATTATACTTATTCTTTCTTGGGGTATAAAATATAAATGTTACAAAAATGTTATGGGACTTATGTTTCAATCGAATCCTAATCAGTATTTTTACCCGTAATTTCAATTATTGATATTTTGTGATCATTTTTTATACACTCGATTACTTTTCATTCTATAATTTATATTCCACTACTTTTTATGTTTTAGTAACATCTATATATCTTTGGTATTAAATATGGTTTAGAAAATGTTTTCAAAAAACCAATAATATTTTGGGTCTTTCATTTTGAAAATATTTTTCATAAATATCACTGATTTCAATTATTTTTCTTATAATGTATAGAATGACAATAAATTATTATTTAATGATAAATAATACCATGCAAGAGTTTTTTATAAAAGGGAAAAAAAATCAGGTTGTCATTTACTGAAATTGATACCTTTTGGTGAAAGTTTAAACATAATCTATAGTCTAAAAATTAAGGCTTGAATGGAACATCCTTCCATCATGAACACTCAATAATTTGAAAAATAATTTAAATGTTTCCAATGTTCATTTAAGGAAATTTCATTGAATATTAATCTATAATATTTTTATTCCTAAAATTGATATTCAACATGAAATGTTTATTTTCTATGATAATATTTTTAATTTTTTTATTGTATTATTATTCACCAACAACAGTAACACTTGATGTCACATATGCTTAATTTGGGAGATATTGTAATGATACCATAAGTATTATCCATCTTTGTCAGATACTAATTATATATAGATTTATCTCATGAATTAATTCATTTAATTTTAATTCTTAATAATGTACCTTGTTTTGGAGTTATGACTTCAGGTGTGTGTTGGGTGGTGTTTTTTAAAATTTGAGAAAAAGTGTCTTTACACGGATGGCACACATTTTGGAAAAACTGTGTACCTAGTATACATAACTATTTTAACCTAGGAATAGTATTACACATGTTTAGCATAGATTTTGAAACACCTAGTGCCCAATCCTAAGAAATCATGCATTCTTGGTGAGATAGGTCGGAACATTGGGTGCACAGTTTTGCCTAATCGTTCACCAGTGGCCATAAAACTATGTGTGTTGTTTTTAATTGAATGAAAATTATTTTTAAAATCCCTCGAACCCCCAAAACACCTCATATTTGACCTTTTATTTGGACTTAATGAATTTTTTTAATCTGATAGCATTCTGGATGGGTTATAGGGTTGTATTACCTCAGTTATTCAAGATTCAAAGCTTAAATATAAGATACCCCCTTCTCCCAGTAAGTGGATCTCATCCTAATGCCTTTCCATTTCATTCTTTTCAATAATATGATCATTTAATGGATGATTTCCTATGTTTATTTCTATCAAATCCTAATTGGTGATATTTACATCTATAATTTTCAATCTAGATCTAGACTGATAATATCTTCATTTCATTTATCTTGATATAGGGATTTAGATTTAGAACTAAAATCTCCATCATTTATCTACTCATATTTTGGGGATTTCTATTGAGCGAACTTCCATCAAAGAATTAAGATGGGTGGTCTAAAATAGAATTCCTATATCTATGGATTTGATGCATGTATACAAATTTGTAGTGTTTATATAATTCATTAGAAATTGATTTATAAATTGTGTTTACTAGGATGACCAATTGATTTATCTGAGTATTGTTGAATAAAATGATTAGTTGATGAATTAATCATGAAACAAAAGGGGTTCCCTATTAGATAATTAATTTGCGAATTTGATTATGATAATTAGGGATTGAAATCTACATAATTAATTAGGGGATTAATTATGTGATTTTGAATTTTTTATGTTGGTATAATTAATATTCAATTAATTATGTGCTTCGAGATTATGATATAGATAATTAACTGTAGGATTAATTAAGAATATTTTACATTTAGAATGAGATAATTAATTCTGGAAATTTAATTATGTAATATGAATTTTGATATTGCTTAATTAATGAATGAATTAATAAATGGGATTGAGTCATTTATAAAATGACTGTGTTAACTAATGTATTTGATGTATTTAACTAATTTTTGAATTATTAAGGGAATTCATATGGAAAATAAGTAGATGGATTAATTATTTTTTTATGAATGGGAACATGGTCATTCTATATTGATAAATAAAAATGGTAACATGTTCATCATACATATGAGTGTGATAATGTGTAAATGGTAATTCTAATGAGAAGTATACATTGTAACATGTTTGTTATACTTATCTGTAAGTGAATGGGACAATGTTCATTCAATTGGGGAGTAAGCATTGTAACATGGTCATCATTCATAGGTTAGTGATATTGGTAACTATGAAAATATGGATTATAAATATAAAATTGAAGAATGGAAATAATGGAACTCTGAGTTATATCCTCAAATGAGAATATTTACAACTCCGACTTGAATCAAATAAATTAATGAGTTATTATATAACCTTTGAATACTTCGAGAATTGACATTAAGAAGGTATTAAGATATGATATTACCTAGGGAAAACATTTGGCTATAACATGAGATGAATATAGTAGTGGGGAAAGGGTCTCCATGGGATCCCTAGAGTTAATGTATTTAAATAAGAATAAATGATAATGTAATAACTTGTTCTTTATGCATTGCACATATTTCATATATAATTGTATAAAAATTTATTTTACTAGACTTGATTTATACATCATTGGTGGTGGCCTATGTAGTTGTACTCACACCCTTCTCGGTTGCCTACTCGTTACCAGAATAGATTATATGGTTCTCTGATATGATAAGGGAAAAGTCATTGGCCTAGATTTATTATTTGTGATGAATCTTCTATGAGGGGACTGGACATGTTTCAGAACCCATTGGAGGAGTCATAATGTCATTATATTCAGTTTCATTATAGACACATGACACTTATATTGGTATACCATGTTTTCCAATTTAGTTGAATATTTTATATCATATTCGGTTATCTTGTGACAAGAGAATTATTATGGTTATAAATTAATTCATGATGGTTTATTTCTTTCACTCATATTTTACTCAAATAAATGACACTATATTCTCCATAAGAATGACATACCTCACCCTCGAGGCTAGTCAGAAGCCTCTCTCATATGGGGATGTTTGCTCGTGGATATGTGGTGAACCGGTTCGGGGCACTGTCACGTGGAACTTGGGTCAGTATGTTACAAAGTGGTACCGTAGGTCTTGTTTTCATTATACATTTATTGACTTACTAATTTGGTAAAGGGATATAGAAGATTAGGAAGAGTCAGGGCATGGTAGTGAGCTCATTCATGGGAGTTGCAAACCCATGTAAGGGGTAAAACCCAAGTACATATGGTGGGATTGTTATTATAGTTGTTTCGTCTTATAGTTGAGTATTATTTCATCCTAGGTGACACACTTGTGTTGTGATGTGATTATTGTTTTTGAACATTTTTTAGAATTGATTTGGGGACCATAATGGCAAGAGAGTTGAGATTGTCCCTATCATTCTAGGAAATTAGGTTTACTGTGGCATGTATTATACTACCCTAGCATGAAAAAACATGTTATGGTTATGTTGTTAAACATGAACATTTTTTGTTTTTTTGTGATATTAAAAAGAAAAATTATTCATATAATGAGTTGAAAAAGGCTATAAAAATGAAGTGAAATGAGAATAATTGAGAGTCTAAATGAAGAAACATGAATGTGATAGTGTGCTTACCCTTGATAACCAAAATATAGTAGTATGGGTAAGGGTAGTGATTGCTCCTCTATATGACCATGTCGAAAGATTTGGGGGGAATTCCATGTTGTGACAAATTGTTATTATTTCCACTTACATAAATGTTATTAGGTTTTGATATGAAACCCGAGATGTGTGTGTGTAATTTTAGATAGTATCCCTATGTGATTATTATTGAGGGGATGCCAGAGGGGAATACATAAGAATGATTTTCCAATTAGTGAACTTGAGATATAGTTTGTGCCAACTGAATATGAAGGGGAGTAGTTTTGAGAAAACAAGGCTCCCTTCATGTAATTCATGAAAGGAGACCTAGGGAGAGTTGTGAAAAGTATGTCAGAGTTGAAGAGGGATTTACAATTGTAGCACCCTCTGACATTTACTAGAGAGGGTATACCCGAGGGTAATGAATTATGGGATGAGTCCATAGAGAAAATAGATTTTCATTTGGAGTGACCGTCTAATAGGAGGGTCATGTTGGCTGCTTATATGATTTGGGGATTAGTGAAGCGCTGGTTCTATATTAAGGAGAAAACTAGACAGAATGACAGTATGTCATGAAATTAATTCTTGGGGATATAAATGGTTCATTTTTATCCAAATACGTTCATAATTGAGAAAGCTATTCTGTTGATAAAACTGAACCAGGGAATCATGTCTGTGATGGACTATGTTGGACGCAACACAGATTTGTAATGCTTTTCTCTAACGTTAGCAGGAGATGAGGAAGCTACAGTGAAATGTTTTCATGATAGAAATTAGTTTAATATTAAGTCCCAGGTGAATGTCTTCATATTGAAGAAGATTACAAAAGTGGACGATCAAGATCTCATAGTTGAAGGGAACCTGAGGGAGGATTCTAGGGCTGGACATGTAGTTGTTATAGGATGATCCGTAGGTGTGCCTTTTGGAAGCACAAATCATTTTTATGAAAACATTAGCCAGGGAAGTGGGATGTAGAGTACACAGACAGGAAGGTAAGTCAGATAGGACCTTACTATGGAGATCAGTCATCAATGTGGTAGGCCGGGAAAATATCATCTACTATGTTCCCAACAACCAGTACAGTGTCGCTCCCGTAGCAAGATGGGACATCTATAGAAAATCTACAGGTCGCAATGACAGACTGGTGATTAAGGAGTAGCCGGGATGAGTTATAGTGTGGGAATAAGAACTTTTACACTATGTCAGTATCTAGTTGGAGTTCTACTTGCTGAGGCGGTAGAGCTAGTGGACGTGGTGCTTCTGGGAAGGAGAACCTGCATCATCATAGTGGTACTACAAAGGGTAGTCAAACATCGTCACTCGGAAGATGGGTAACATAGTTAGATACGGTATATCATACACTTAGGGATATCAAGTATGGACCATCGATAGTGATCTGTACTATTATATTAGCATTTAATTAAGCTAGTGCCTTGTTTGATATAGATTCCTCTCATTCCTTTATAACAATAAAATTTGTTAATGGTTTGTGCCAAATGGTTGAGTTTGTGAGTGGGGTAAATACTATAGATAAAAAATTTGGTGTGTGTTCTAGAAATATGTTCATATGCCATATTGATCAATAGAGATTGAAAAATATCATTTTCTATGGGATACCTATGTTCTGGATATGACGGGCTTGGACCTTATTATATGAATGGACTACCTAGTTTCCTACTGAGCCCACATTAACTATTTCCATAGGAGAGTGGCCTTTTTTGTCTCTTAAGGGTGAACAATGTATTCATCACAAGGAGTGGGATATCTGAGAAGGCTGAGCCGGGAAAAATCATTAGTGACTGTTAGAGTTCACATACCATGTTGGTAGTCTATTATCAAATGATGGTGGTATTAGGGAACATGTCCTTCTACCTGTAGTGAACCTATTTTAGGATGCCTTTCATGAAGACCTCTCAGGGTAACAACCTGAGAGTGATGTAGAATTAACTATTGAGCTCATGCTGGGGGCTGATCCAATATCTATTCCCCTATACAGAATGGCACCGACTAAGAATCAAGAGCTTAAGATTATATTGGATTAGTTGGAGGATAAGGGATTATTCCATCCATGTCCGTCTCTTTCTGGATCATCTATTTTATTTTTTACAATGAAAGGTGACAAGAGTATACCTTGTGTGTTGATTAACAGATATTGAACTACATGAATATGAATAACCAATATCCTCATTCGGGTATTGACGATATGTTTGAAAAAATAATGGGAGATTTTTTTTTTCTCGTTAAACATTTCGTGATTAGGGAATAATCAGTTGAGTGTACGGACATCTGATATACTGAGGACTACAATCAGATGTAAGTATGTGGTTCTTGATTTTTTCATTAAGCTGTTTGGGTTGACTAATGCAGCAATCATGTTTATGGATTTGATGAACATGAGCATTCATCCACTCATAGATGAGTTTGTGGGGGTGTATGTGGATGAAATCATGGTGTAAGCCAAGACTAATGAAGATCAGCGCTAACTTCTTGACATCATCCTGGGTACACTATGAGATATAATAAGTTATACTCCATGATATCTATGTTTTAGTTTTGGATTGACCAGGTATACTTCTTGGGGAACAACATCTCAGATGAAGGTGTTTCGGTGGACCCAGAGAAGGTTCACATAGTGGTTTCATGGGTTCAACACAATAATTGATTTATCTCTAATGCTAACTGGTTTTAGATATATATTATAGGATAATAATCAAAGAATATTACCGTTATCATTACAGATTTCAGGCTCAACCAAAAATCAAGTAAATATTGAATGGTCATAGGCATGTGAGAGAACATTCTAGGAGTTTTAGAATTTCAAAACATCGTTACAAATTATGATCCCTATTAAATTGTGTTTGGACTATATAATTTAATTTGACACATTTAAGATTATACCTGGAGTTCTGAGGAGTTAGGGAGATTGAGTAGTGATGTATGTGTCATGGTAGTTGAGCCCCCATGAACGAAATTACCCTATGCATGACCTCAATTTGGCGGTAGTTTTTATACTCTTAAGTGTTGTTAATGTAACCGTTTTGGAGAAAATTTAACATTTTATACAAATAAAATGAGAATGAAGTATATACTTTTATAGTGTAATTTAAATCTTCTACAGCAAGAATGGGTTGGGTATATATAGTATTTTGATATTGAATGGACATATATTCCTAGGAAAAGAAATACTGTGGTTGATTCCTTGAGAAGTAAAACTCATACATAGATGGTTCAGGAGTCAAGTGATGAGTTTATGATGATGAACATACTGCCTGAAATAAATGTAGTTGTTCAAGAGAGTCAGGAGGAGATAACTCTGGATTTAGTTGTAGTGGATTCAATGCTTTTGATATGGTTCAAGGATATATAGTGGGGTGATCGTGAATGCTTAGCTTTTAGGGATTGCTTTGATGGTGGGGAGACATCTTCAGACAGGTCTATATATGAGGATGATATCTTCATTGTGATGAATCAGGTTGTTGTACCTATGAGCATGTGAGAGTATCCCTTATGGGAATTTCATGCCTCTAAGTGGGATGTGCATCCAGGAGGACCAAAATGTATTCTGAAATATAAAGACAGTTTTGGGGGACAAGCATAAGGAAATAGATTGTAGGTTTTGTGACAACATACATCACCTGTTAGTTGGTGAAGGCGTGGCATCAATGACCTTGAGGATTATTACAATCATTACCATCCCATAATGGAAGTGGTATGACGTGACAATTGATTTTATGGTGGGTCTCCCAAAAAGACTTATGATGAATGATTATTTTTGGTTCATTGTGGATTGAATGATAAATGTACAACATTTTCTACCAATAAGGGAAACCTTACAGTATAACAATTGTTGGAAATTTACATTATAGAGATAATCCATCTGCATGGCGTACCACCAACTTTAGTTTCAGATCCTGATTCTAGATTTAATTCACACTTCTATCAGGGTTGTAGAGTGCACTGGGCACATAGGTATTATTGAGTACATCTTTCATCCCGTAGACATATGGGTAGACGAATGTACTATACAGTTGCCTGAAAATATTCTATGGGCATGTGTTCTTGAATTTGGTGGATGTTGGGAAAATATCTTCTATTTAGTGGAGTTAACCTATAACAATAATTATCAGGGAACTATATATATTGAACCATATTATGCTCTATATGGTAGGACATATAGATCAACAAAATTCTAGATGGAGGCTTTTGAGTCAGAGTTGTTGGGACCGAGTCTCATGTAAGAGATATCAGATGAGGTGCAGTTGATTAAAAACATATGGATATGCCTCATACAATATAGAAGACATATGTTGAGAGATGATGAAAACCAATAGTGTTTACATAGGCTAATCATGTATTCCTTTGTCTATCATGTTGGTTGGGTCACTACAGTACATGGAGGTAGGGAAAGTTGGCTCCTTGGTTTGTCTGACCATTTCAGATAGCGGAGAGAATCTGGTCAGTGGAATGCCTATTGGCTCTTCCATAGAGATATAGCCCTATGGACGACGTTTTCCCTGTATAAAAACTTCAGTGTTATCACCCAAACCCCTTTCATGTGATCATTTTAAATGTGTTTGACCTGGATATTGATATCTCTTTCGAGGAGAACCATATACGTTTGTTGTATCCCCTTGAGAAAGTGTTACGAGGAAATACCATTCTGATAGTTCAGGAGTTATTGAAATATGAACATGTATAACAAGAAACATGGGAATGAGAAGAAGATATGAGGTCTCAATGTCCTGACCATTTTATCTTGGAATATTATAAAGGATTTTATGTGCAGGTTGAGGCGATTTGTTATAAGTTGGTGAGACCGTTTGATCCCACCCTTTTTTGTAGTTATCACATGATTCAAATAATGTAATTTTATTTATTATTTGAGTACCCTTTTAGAGTTATGATTAGGGGTTATTTGGGGGGTGTTTTATTATGAAATTTTGAGAAAAATGGTATGTTCATAGTTGGAACACGACGAGGGTAAACTGTACACCCAGACCAACTAACCTTGTGAAACAAAGAAGTGTGACCTAAATGTTTGGTGCACTATTTAAAAAACCACGTTCCAAAATCTATGAAAGCATGAAACCCCAGACATAAAGCTCTGAATGGGTGGTGCATGGTTTTTCCTATCTAGGAACCCCTACCCAAGAATCATTGTTGGCATTTTTTATTTACACAAAATTTTGTTTTAATATCCCCCAAACCCCTGAAACATATGGTATTTGACCATGACTCATGATATGAAATTTTTTTGTCATCCCAGATCTTTTCATATTGGTTCCAACATCTTATGACCTTCGTCTTCAATATTCAATGCCCAAATCAATGATTTTCCCTTCTACCGATATGTGTATCTCATCCCAATTCCATTCCATTTCATTATTCTATACTTCTTGATATTTTGATTGATGATATCCTATATTTGTTTATATTTAATACTAATTGGTGAGTTCTAGAGATATTATTGTAGATCTAGATTCATAAGATATTGGTATTATTTATCATTATTAAGGTATTTTCATATGAAACTCATATCAACATCATTATGTTTCTCAGATTTTAGGTATTTCCATTGAGCTAACCTCCATCAAAATATTGAGGCAGGTGGTCTAAAATATAATTCCCTACATTGTGTATTTGATTTATGTATAAAAATTTGTAGAGTTATAGCATTATTTATAAATTGATTTATAAATTGTCTAAACTAGAATGAACAATTGATTCATCAATGTATTGAAGAAATAAATGATTATTTGAGGAATTAATCATTAGGCTAAGGGGCTACCCTATAATATAATTAATTTGGGAAATTTATTCTAATATTTAGGGATAGAAATCTAGATAATTAATCAAGGGAAAAATATAAGATATCAAATTGGATAAGTTAAACTAATTATTTATTATTTAATTATCCACATTATGATTTTGATACAGATAATAAATTGTGGGATTAATTATGAAGAGTTAAGATTTAGAATGAGATAATTAATTATGGAAAATTAATTATGGGATATGAATCTTTTTATTGGTGAATTAATTAAGGAATTAATTTAGAGGTTTGAGGAATTTTGTTAATGGTTGTGTTAACTAATGAATTTGACGTAGTTAACTAATATTTGTATTATTAAAGGAATTGATTTGGATAATTAATTAATGAATTGATTATGTGTTTATGAATTAAAACATGGTTATTTAAAATTGGGATATACAATTGGTTACGTGGTCATCAAACTAATGAGTAAGAGAATGTGAACATGGTCATTTTAATGACAAGTATACATGGTATCATGATCATTATACTTATGAGTAAAAGAATGGTAATATAGTCATTATATTGAGGAGTAATCATGGTAACAAGGTCATAATACATATATTTGTGGTAATCATAACTTTGGAATGTTGCCTTCGAAATGTAAATTTAATGAATGGAAATAATGTCACTCTGAGTTATGGAAAAACACGAGAATATTTCAAACTCTAACATGAGTTGAATTAGGTTCTGAGATATCAGAGAACCATTGAATAATAAGAGCTCATGTAAGAAGCAGGTGTTAAGACCAGATTTTACGTAGGGAACACATCAGGCTCTAGCATGAGACAAAGATAGTATTGGGGTATGAGACTCCTTGTGAACCCTAAAGTTAATGTTATTAGAATAGAATAAATGATAATGTAATAACTGATTATATAAAAAGTGTGCTTATTTCATATATAATTTCATACAGTTTATTTTTAATGGACTTGTTTTAGACATCATTGGTGGTGGCCTACGAAGTTGTACGCACACTATACTCAGACTTCCTTATCAGTTCACGAATAGATAGTATTGTTGTAGGACATGATTAGGTAAAAGGCCATGGGTTTGATTTCTTATTTGGAATGGAGATTTATGAGTGGTCTAGACATGGATCGGAACCCACTTGGGGAGTCGTAGTGTCTTTATTTTCCGTTTCAATACAGAAACATGACAGTTATATTGGTATAACATGTTTTCCCTTTTAGTTATGGATTGTATATTTTTTTCGGTTATCTTATGACACTAGTATTGTTCTAGTAATATATTCCTCCATGTTTGTATTATTTATTTCTGATGCTATTTTACTCTGATAAATGTGGTTATAGTCTCATAATGAATGACTCACCAAACCCTCCCTACTAGTTTCCATCCTCTAGAATATGGAGAGAAATCATTGAGGTCATGAGGTGAACCGGATCCAGGCACAGTCGTGTGGCACCCGGGTCGGGACGTTACCATCATGATATATTATGATTACATTAATTATATTCCCTGGAACTCATTTATTTTATATTGTAAAATCGTGTTTTGAATGAATTATTATTATTATTATATTGAAAATGAATGATATAGTTTCTTTTAACATTATATGGTGCATGGAAATACATATGGATGATTGAAATGTGTGATAGTTATATCCAAATGATGGGTTTTTCTGTTATTGTCCATATATGTTTTGATCCATTATAAACCAAAGATGGGTGGTTATGTTACATTCCAAGGATTATTTGTTCCATTACCACCCTCCAATTATTTGGGTAATGATAATATAATTTACATAATTAGGTGGGTTGTTAACTATATTGGTTAATCCATTTGTAATTGTTATTGTAAGGGTTATATGAAGATAATGTTACAAGACAATGGCATGTTTTATTAATTCATTGTATTTTTATTTTATATTTAATTCTATAATCATTGGAATCACATTGACCCTAGTTATTGATTCTTATATATCTTTCCATTGATAATTCATTATTCCATGTAAGTTGTTTAATTATCCTTGTATCGAAGGGTTTTCATTTTGAAATTTTATTCTAATGAAATTGGATTATTTCATTATACACGACTTCCAATCTTTTTCTCAATAATGACATTAAATTTTTAATGCTTATATTTTCCCTTATAGATATTTTGAGCTCAACCTTCTATTCATTCCTTTTCCCATGTTATAAAGAATTATTCTAACATATTTTTCAATATAATGTGTTTTTGTGCTCAATTTTATTAGTGATGTTGATTATTTAATTTGATATCAGATAATCTAGGTATAGTTAAAAAATTAAAATAGGAGTACATTGGTATTATAATATAAGATTTTGTCCTTAATCTTAAAAAATATTAACCTAAATGATATTTGGGTATATAATTAATCTATTATTTCTTTTTATGATTTATGATTAGGATGTATAACCTTGTTTCATATATATGGATATCTAGAATGAAATTTTATTGTTATATTTTTTACAATGGATAATGTAGTGTAGGATTGAGGATTTGACATTTGTAACAAAAAATATTTAATTTTCCCAAATACATATTTCCTTGACAAATGAATGAAGGAAATACTTGATCGTAATCTAGTACTAAAACCAAATGGGACATGAAAAAAATTAGTGGGTATGTGCTTACATGGACCACTAAATGTTTATATATTTTGTAATATAAATGAATTTTGTCAGACTAGATGAGGTGTTATGCCCTGAATCCAATCACTGTAATGTTTTCATTGATGGAAACTAGGGGAAACTACATATCAATGAAAAATTTGACTTTTATATTTACTCTATAAATTAGACATACATATTCTAGAGGACTTACTAATCAATGTTAAAGGTTATGAGATCGATGTGATGAAAAATCCACCAATCCCAAAGAAAATTGTTTATTTATTTTATAGCACTACTGGATGTCCACTACAAAAATAAGCATATATAAATTATGTAATAATTTTCATAAAAACCTTAGATGATAGTTTTCATGGGAACGTTTTAGTGGTTTGCTATAACTGATGAATGACTCACTCATGGTAGTGAGAGCTAGTATATTTTCAATGTTACACTGGTGTTTCAAGTTCTGTTGATAATTTTGAGGACCAAAAACCTATAGAATCTAACTAAAAATATGGATAAATCATTATGCGGTTAAACCATAATTGATATACGTCATGATCAAATTTCATTTTTGTTAGATGGAGACACAGCTTTGGATATATGATTTCGATATTTCTATATCTATCCCTTGATCTATGTTTAGGTTTTTTTGTTAAATTGTTACCATGTATGGAAAGTTGATATTTTTGTATATGGGTTTTATAAAAAAATTAGATGTTAGTTTTTATTTTTAGGAATCCAATATTAAATGATATATAGGCTGATAATAGATATCATTTGTTATATATGTGAATTGTACTATAATAAGTGGTCGTATAAGAATATAAATCTTAAAATATATATCATGATTTCAAAAATTTAGGAAATATTACATTGTATACTATTTGTTTCAAAAGATGATGTTATTGCATGATATTAGAAAATCACCTAACTAATGGGTACACTACGGATGACATAACATTATGTGATTCTAATAAATATTTTTGTAAATTTTATTTGATAATTTTTTATATAAATATTGATTTTTATTATTTTATTTTGCTTAATGATATAAACCAATAGTTTATATATATAATTATATACTTTTTAGTTTCCATAATTCCGAACATTTTTTTTGTTCAAAATATCAATTCAGTTATAATGGATTTTTTAAATAATAATTATTTTTTGAAATAGTTCAATAAAATTTCAATTATTGTATTCAAAATTATCTCTACACAATAGGTGTTATTTTATAATTTTATCAATATTAATAATAGTCTTACATTCACATTTTCCTTTATTTAGTATCATAGTCACTCAAATATAATTTGTTTAATTTTTCTCAAATAGTGGAATATGGTCTTGTAGTCATATATGTTGTAACATATTACCATTTGATCTATTATAATAAATTTTAATTTTTTGATAAAATTCATGTGATTCATATGAATTTAATTAGAGGATAAATATTATTTTTAAACTCAACTGAATATTTTTAAGGATTTTATAATTTATAAAATTGTTAATTTAATTTTATAATGATTTTAATCATATTATATGTTTATGGTTTATAATCTATAATTTTTTCTAAATCAATATTATTTATGAAATAAACTAATAAAATATATTAGAATACATATTATTTTCATTTGATAACTAAATTTATCATATATAAATATATATTGTCTTATGATATCAAAATTGACATTATATATATATATATATGCATATAGTAATCATTAATAAAATAAACTTTTAATTGATATAGTAATGTTACAATTATGAAAAAAACTCATCCCATCCAAACTATTTTCATTTATAAATATTTATAAGTAATAATATTATTAAATTTAAAAATGTATTTTTTGATAATTTTATTATTTAATAATTATATTTAAATAATTATAAAATATATAACATTTAATTATATATAAATAATGATTTAAAAAATTTCATTTTTAAACAAATTTTCTGGAAAATATTATTAAAAAGAAAAAAATAAATTAAACACTATTGAATACACGGACAATGAGCCCTCAAAAACCAAAGTCCATCAAAAAAATCCTAATCATCCATAATAATAAAGATTTAACTAAAAATAATGTGATACAATTTTTTTTTGGAAAATGAATTCTGTTAGTATATATATAACATCAGGTAGTCCATCCCAACTATATCGATAAGAAATCAATTCCATCAAAACAAAATAAATAATATTTAATCTTGACAAATATCGGTTCAACAAATTATATGACTGTATATAATATTTAAATTTGAAACATTTTTAATATATATTTGATAAACATAGATATCATATTTATATCATAGATTATTAATAAAAAATTTCATAAATTATAATACTTTTCACAAAAAATATTTTTATTCAATCGCGGAAATAATCTATATTTATTTATACAGTATGACTTATGAAATCACTATGATAAAAGTATAGATTAATAATTTTTAATCATTCTGATTAACTAACATTATTAATGATTAAAATAATTTTTTTAATAGTTAAAATATAGATTCTAAAAATATAATCAATTTTAAAATACATAGTTATCAATAATTTTATATAAAAACTAATCTTGATTTTTAATATTTTTTAAAAATTTTCAAAGTCCAATTCAATTTTTAGTGTGATTTAATTTCACAATTATATTTATAAATTAGTATATAATAATTTTAATTTAAAAATAAATATCAATTGAAATTCAATTTTTCTATCGCTCGAATTCCTCTAGTAGTACGTGGTTTGATGAATACAATAGACTGAGAATATAACACAATATGGGTGAACCTAGACTATATGAAGTCAAAATTGACAAGTATCACTAATAGAAATATTTCCTTAAACTCTAAATATATATATATATATATATATAATCTATAAAACAAAATAACGAGATGTCAAATAAAATCATATAAACACATAGAAAAATACAATTGAAATTTTTAGTCAAAAATCTAAATGTGAATGAAATAAGAAAATACTAGGATCTTAAATAATGTGTATACTCTTCAATTGATATCTACCGAAAATGGTCACCAACACCAGTATGGACAATTATGGTCAACTATTAAATACCATGTGTAACTATGACTCATCTAGCAACATTCCACATTAGCTTGACATTCATTTAAACATTATGAAAATAATGCTTCATCTACCAAAACACAACTCATGTAAGAAAAATGACTATGTATGGGTGAGTGTAAACATATTTAGTTGGACTCTAAAAAACAAAAAATTCAGGAAATGAAAAATGATAGATAAATATTCAATATCGAATGTGATGAATACAAGGAAGAACAAATAAACACTCTATAACTAGAATTCACGAAAATACAACGAATTTATAATAATCACAACCTTAATAATAAATGGCCATCTCAAAAAAATGATACAACAAAATATTGATGTATCTAAAGGCTCACACATTTTATATTTTATATCACAACATAATTATTCATTATTTATAGGACCCATGATGAGTATTCTTATTAGCCATGATGCACACCGTATCTGAATTGCGCAACATTTTCAACTCCAACCTAGTTTCAATAACCTATAAAACAGGGGATGGTACTCACAAAATTATTAGCCTCAAGTGAGGTAGTATTTAACCCTATAATCCTTCACTATTGTGAAAAAAATTCTATATTCATATAGGGGAACATTTATCTTATCCAATAGTATATTAAGACCATTGTTGTACTAATACTTACTATAATAACAACGATGTTATGAGGAAACCCACAAATCCTATCAGAAATCAGAAACATGGACCATTGAAATAATGAATTATATGTATCAGTTGAGTGATTATTGGACCCTGATGGAGAAATGTTCCTCATTATGAATTCCATTATTTACAAGGGAGAACCCAAATTTAGCAACATAAGAAGAATACCTAGATCATAGAATGGAGTATTGAATTATATTAGTTTTTTACAGGGTATGTAAAAATCATTTGAGTCGAGGGAGTACTAACCCAAAGCTAAACTAGAGGATCTAAACCCATAGTATGTATAAGAGTAGAAAACAATAAAATTAATATTTTTTACTCTTGTTGCATCACTCGAAAGATGATAAATGAGATCCAAACATAGAAAATAATCATATTATCCAGAATGATAGCCAAATTCTTCTATATAAATATAAAATGTGTAGAATTTTTTAAATCATCATTTTTATCATATTTATTGCAAACGAGAAGGGTAAAATCATGTTATGCATTAAAAAAATCTAATTTTGTAAAAATGACTTCCCAAAATTTTATTCATGGGAATGTAGATACAAAATCATTAATCCTTGAACAATACATTGCATGAATGACAGCGGTACGAGGAATATGACCACTTTAGGGAAGCCTCATCACATAATTCTATTGACATGAAATGTGGAATAAACCTATACTTAATATACTAAATTATATATTTAGTAGGAACATAATGAGAGAACTCAATATATACCACCTAAATAATGTGTTTATTAGTACCTTCATATATGATGTGCATCCAAGGACAACTAATGTGTGATGCATTATTATTACATAGGTGTGTAATTGTACCTGAGTTATATCATGTGTACATAAAATTTGGGTAATAAAACTATAATATAAACTTATTAGGGTATAATTTTGTTCCCACATAAAGATAAATATAATGTAAATCTATAACCCACATTGTGCGATATTTTTAAAGATCTGGAAGCACATGAATCACAATTATGGAGTTAAATGGGTTGTTTTCTTCTGAAAGACTCATTATCTAAGCATGTTCTTAAAATTTTGGTCCATTCCTTTTAGTTCCTTGCCTCTACCATAGAAAACAACCACCAATAATTATATGTCAGCCCCATCATATTCTAATACCATTTGGGTCCTCCCTAGTGACTCAATTTGCACATTCACACCATTGTATGGTCGAACCATCATCCCTTCATCAGTTACATTAAACAAATACCACGACCACACAATGAATGCTCTAACTTCCATCCATCATATTGAGGCATTACTTTTGTTACATGATAGTTATATTATCTTAAAGTTAAACTTCACAATTGAATTAAAACTCATGGATAAAATGAATTATTTTCACTACAAAATCAGGTTCATAGATATATTTTAAATATATATATATATATATAATTAAATTTCATATTATATAGACTCTTATTTGTCCGATAATTCACCATAGTATAATTGATCATTTGAGGATATAAATCAATGAAAATGGTGAGAAAAATCCCAGTGACACGGCGAATAAGAAACATGAATCAATATAACATTTTTGATCATAAATATCATCATCATATAATAAGCATATAATCATCATCATCAATTTGAATGAAACATGTGATAAAGAAATCGAATTGGGAAATAGATAACAATGAAACAGAATTTCTTAGTGACCCAAACCTCACATAGTTGTGAACCAAGCTAGCATCACGTTCAGATGTGACACATGTTCATAATCATAACATCATAATTGGGAACACAGATAGAATCATGTTTACTAAAATTGCGCATTATATCCTGAGATATATAACATTACTTAATGCATTGGAGTTCAATATAGTTTTGGGTGAACCTATCACATGATAAAATTTACATAACCATTCATTCCACAGAGAATATGTTTCAATAATAGATATAAAATACCCCATTAAAAATGATATTCATTTTATAATGCATACATTTATGGAAAAAAATTGGTGTTCCCATATGTGAATAGAAAAAAAATTATATGAATCATCACACATATGTGAGGAAGAAACAATCTCACGTGGGGTTAATATGTAAATTAGAAAGAAGAGACTATTAGAAAAAACAATACAATCATCATAAAAATAGTTAGGAAACATATATATCCTGTAAATAAAATGAAAATGAAAATAATATTATATTTAAATAAAATTTAATGTATAGAAAAACTGACTTTTGAAATGAAATTAAAATAACATAATGAACTAGAGATGGGTCTGAGAATCCCCTAACCTTTACTCCAACTTTATTTTGACTTGTTTACACCTCCTAACTAAAAATCATAGATTTATTAAATCATTGAGACATAAGTTTATTATACAAAATTTTGAACTATTTATTAAATATAATAATTTTAATTTTTTATTATTTTTCATTGATGAAATTGAAGCATTTTTATACCATGTACTTCTTAAAAAATTCCCATTTTTTATTAATTTCTCTAGTTTCTTAAATTTAATTTATAAATTAGTATAAATAATTATATAGGATTATAATTAATATAATTAAATTTTTATATAATCTTTTTTATCCATCATTGATGATGGATATATGTGTTGACAAGAAAATGTCTTCATAGGTGATTAACCGACCTTTGATGGGGCATTGTTCGTAGAGAATGAAGAAGATGTTGTATATTTATATATAGTTGTAGTATGATATATATAGTTGGTTAGAATAAATAAAATAATGTCATATTACTTTAACATTAATTATATTATGTTTTTTTGACTTTGTTTGTTGAAAATGAAAAGAGGAGGAAGAAAAAAGTAAAATGAGAGATAAGTGGGTCATGACATACATAATCATTAGTGAATGTTCTCTTGTATGACATTATAACACCATGGTGATTGAATTTTTATTACTCCATAACATCTATAATGATTATTATTGGTTTAATAGGGATTATTTTTGTAGATATGTTTCATTGGAATGGGTGTGAAGAGTGGTTTTCAATAGGGTGGGGAGGGGTTATTTATAATTGAGGAGAGGGGTATATTTAGAATAAAATTTATAATAACATAATATGTAAAAGGCAAAATATGTAAATGCGATTTTTTTAAATATAAATCATATATTTATAAAATATAATTATATTATAACATTAAATACCCCTTGTTAACTCAATTCCATTGTTTATTATGATAAACGTTGAATTGAAAGAGAATAAAAATTATTTTAACGAATCGATTTTGACATTAGGTTTTCCAATGAACTATTTAGGTTTGGAATTTTTTATTATTATATATTAATGAAAAATTTATGAAATAAAAAAAATAGTTAAAAAATTGTCCTAAAAAGTATTAGGTCATTATTACATCATGCATTATATAATTTGAGATACACAAGTTGTGGGAAGAACAATATTTTTTACTATTCACACGAAATTAGTTGTATTTTTGGAAATTATGAAAGAATAACACTTTGATAACTTATATTTTATGATATATTTTATGATTTATTAAATAATATTAATTTTATCAAAAAAATTTATAATATAAGAATTTTTTATTTTGAAAATAAAAATAATATTATTTATAAAATACTTTTAAATATAGTTTATTAAAAATGTGCTTCATTATTTTTATTATAATGTATTATTTTTAGGTAATACTATTATTAAAATTGTCAGGTTAGAATTACAAATTGTTGGGGTACTATTCTTAAAGGCCATGATACTATTACCAAAGGTCACATTACCTCATATTTATACAACTCCATTATTTGGATTAATAAATCAAATCAATTACACCAAAAGTTATATATTTCCTTTTTCTATATTGATTCTTGATTTACGAATATTTTTTTTCTCTTACTATAGTGTTTACAGATGGGGTGATGATTTTATCATATTGGGGTGATCAAAACTTTCTTATTTTATCTATTCTTTTCAGAAACAATTCCACATGTAATTATTGTAATTTTACATGGATTAATTAATAATTAATTTAATAGTTTATAGAATGAAATGATTAATTTTTTGGTTTCTCTATATTTTGTATGGTCATAATATTATATAGTATAATACATTACAAAATTATTCATGGAATTAATTTTAACAAAAAAATAGGGTCATTACATGCTTCCCCCATTTGAAAATATCATCCCAAAAATTTCAGCTCTTAATCAATGTTGACAATTGTTGATGGAAAATTTGTTTCATTTTTACATCTTTTTCCCATGACAGCTCTTCGTATTAATGGCTTCACCAAAACAACGTCATAGGGTGAGTTGTCTTCTTGCGTTGAAAATTGTCTCTAAAGTTCAACATTTTCATATTCTTCTTATTATGTGATAGTTCATTCCCTATTTGAATAACCATTGGTTTTAGTACATGTGATGGATCAGGAATGTACATCATTATGTGTGATACATGGAACACATCATGAACTTGAGACATACTTGGTGGAAGTGTGGGATGATAGGTAATTTCTCCTGTGCAATCATGGTTCCCAAATGGGTCAATGTACATTTGTCGAATCTTCCTTTTCATTCAAAACAGCATGACTTTATTCAATGGTCGTATTTGAAGGAAAAATTTATATCTAACAACGAACACCAATTCCATTTTACAATATTAATCATAACACTTCTTCCGACTCCCATGATATTTTATATATTTTGGGATGGCGTGATCCTAATTCATCATCTCTTCCACATGATCAGTTTCAAGTTACTTTCATTCATAAATTCATCCAAACATGATGGAGTTGTACATTTATTCCCATATAGATAATCATATGGATCTATTTGAATAAACATGGGGAAGATATTGTTATATGAGAACTCAAACAATAATAGATTATAATCCCATCATTGGTAAAATTACATTGAGTAAGATCATAGAATTTTCATGAGTTTCAAAGTGGATCTATCATGTTGGAAATCAGTTTAGGGGTGACAATTCATGATAAAATTCAACTCATTATTCATGTTATATTGAATACTCAAACAAAATATAATGGTGAACCATGGATCCTGATTAGTGATGATCACAAGTCATACTTCATACAACCTTATCATGTCCATCACATATATCATTGAATGTTATTCAAGATAGAAATATTCCTATATTTCCATAAATTGGTATGTCTTGGTGCGTCAATAAGCTACATCCAATCTCTCATTATTTCCATCAAATGTTTTTAGGAGGACCATTACAATTTTCAATGTTCCATTCCCTAATTTCTATGTGGGTTTAGGAAAATGTTACAAAACAAAATTGGACTTATATCACTCTTCTTTAACTTGCTAGCAAACCAAACAACATGAAATATACTCCACAATCTCCTTCTAAATGTTTCCAAAAATGATGTTTTATTAAGGATTGTAATATATCTTGGAACATATATGATGGATGGAGAAAGATGAGCTTTGTGCATTATCTAATAGATCCTTTTTTATCTTAGGTGATGAAGGAAAAGAAATCCATATTCCAAACTAAATTACACCATCAATATCGATATGGATCTATTATAATGTTCTTTACATTATTTCATTCATGTTGTTTTATAAATATAGATAATCCTAATATTCAACCATGATCTTTTCATGGATGGATGGTAGGGAAACCATTTGGGAAAGGTAATATATATTACCTTTCATTATGATTTCTAAACCCATCATTTTCATTTTCATGAAAATGGGATATTACTCAATATATATCTCAAATAGATTATCACGTTATTTAATTATATGATAATTGGATACCTTCTTCGCATTTCCCTCAAGGTAGTGAATAGAGAAAACATATTCCGTGATTTTATTTAACATCCGTTCAAAAATGTTGAGCTCCTTCTATCTGAAAATAGATTTTTGACTTTTATGATGTGTGTATATATATATATTTATCACTTTTCATCCTTGAGAATGTTCCACAAAATTATCAGATAAAGGATAATATATTATAACTCTATATTATGTTTTTTACTTCTTCTCATTGATCTTAATCTTTTATTAGGCATAAGCTATCACATTATCCTTTTTCATGAGTACACAATTCAAGACATTTATTGAAGAATCATTTTATATAATGAATAAATCCACATTTTTGGTAGTATGAGTACTGGTGTGGTGTCTAATATCTTCATGAGCTCATTAACACATTACTCACATTCATCCATCAATAATTAGTTTAACCTTTTCCATGTTTTCTTATATATGGTCAAGATAATTGGGTAAAATTTCCCACAAAAAATGCAAATACTTCTTAGAAAATCCAAAAAAAAAACTAAATACATCCACGACACTAGTGAGATTTTGACCTTCCTATATATACATTTTATTGGAATTATCCATAAAAATTCCATAACATGTGATCACGTGCCCCAGGAATTTCACTGTATAATACCAAAATTTACTCTTTCTTAACATAGTGTACATTTTATCCTTCGATAATGTTTCTAGCACAATCCATAGTTTCTCATAATGCTCCTCCTTTCTCTTTCAATAAATGAGAATTTCATAGGTAAAAACTACCAAAATATTTACTATATTTTCTCTAAATTATCTATTAATCAAATCCATGATGAATTAATGGGGATTAGTAAGTCTAAAAGGAATCAGTATGAACCCATTGTGCTCATACCACATATATAAAGTAGTATTCTGAATATATTCATTCTTATCCTTCAATTGATGATGTCCAGAACAAATATCCACCTTTTAGAAGTAGTGATCTCATCGTAGTTGAATGAAAATGTAAATAATCCTTGGTAGAGGATACCTGTTCTGTATGATGATCTTTTAGAGATCCTCACATTCGATACACACCAACATTGATCCATCCTTGTTCTTGAAAGAGAAAACTAGTGCACCCCATGGCGATGCACTATTGATTATGAGACATCTGTCCAAATTATCATCCTTCAAATTCTTTAAATCCTTCTATTCAGTTGGGGACATCATCTAGTGGATTTTTGATATATGTGTGCATTTGGGTATAATCTCTAATTATAAATCTTCCTTGTAATATGTTGTATGTATATATTACTCATTAGAAAAAATATTAGTGTATTCCATAACAGTGTTAATTTTCAGAAGATTGGTACCACCCATTGACTTAACCTTTTCCAAAGGTATGGCTCTCTACAAAGTATCAAAACCCATAGTGTTGATCTAATTTTCATTGGAGTTTTATGATATTCCTTGAATTTGTAGAGATTCATGGAATGGTTTGGAATATGAATATAGATTTTTGTTTTCTGAAAGTTGATGATTTATCTATATAATATGGTCAAATAAATTCCTAGTATAACATATAATTACACCAATGGATGCATTATGGGACTAAAATGATGAATATTCAAACAAACATTAATAGGATAAGATTCCAACACTTGGGTTTAATTGATTTCACTAGTAGGTGTTTTTATAGATATTATTATATCAAGTTCATAGGAATTCAATTCATAGTTCTAGAAGACATTCAAGACATAAAGGAATGTGTAGAACCATAATTTAATAAAACATTTTCCAGTCTTGAGTGAATATAAATTGTTGCTTCAAAGACATCATTTTCATACTCCAATTAAGTATTAGTGATAGAATATGGTTTTCCTTACTTATTTTTTGGGTAGTTGTTGAAGATAATTACCCTCAATAACTCAAGGTTTAGTGAAATGGATTGCATTGTGACCGCTCTACCTAAAATTGTAGCATTTATACATGGATGGTTCATTAAAAGGTTTCCTTATTTCCTCCATCATGTCGGCCAACATCTTCAAGCTTCTTCAATATTCCCCAACATAACCTCTTTCTCTCATTCCCTTGAAGAATTTCCCTATTCCATTTTATCATTTCCCATTATTATAATTCCTATATTTTTTACATGTGGTCAGTTGGATTTTCTTTTCTCCCATGTCATTTAGCCCTCCATCAGGAAACTCCATCATTATCTTCTTATATCCATAACCATTGTTAAATTATCCAAACTCCATTTGTACATTGAGATAACATCAAAATCACTTCTTCATAACTCCCAATATCATTTATTTCAATATCATTTCAATGGATTTTCAATAAACTAATAATGAATATATATATTATTATATTATTTTTATGAAAAAACCCTATGGCATATCATTAACGACTTGTTATTTTTTCATTATATATAGTGATAGATTCACCTTTTTTCCTTATCTCTGTGAATTCTCTATCCATAGTTGTTTGAAGAGTTTGAGTGAAATAATTGGTAAGAAATATTTTTTAAACTATTACAACTACATTCCTTATATTTCATCTATTGGCTTGATGTTCTTTACTGACTCCCAACATTGGTCGTCTTCTCTATCTAAAAGATAATCTACATCTGTAACCTTCTCCTTCTCAGAGAAATAGATCATAGAAAATATTTTCTCAATTAAGTAATCCAATTATTCCACAACAAGTGGATATGAAGATTCACTAAATGTTGATGGTTATGGCCACATAAAAGAAATAATTTCTAGTTGATCCTTCTTGGGTGAAGCTTCACATTCCACATGATTTGATTTATTATTGATTTCGTGATATAGCTCGGTATGAACTTCCATAATGTTTTGAACTCCACCTCCAATGGAATTGGGGGTGCCATTTGTAATTTTTTTTATTGAACCCCAAATGATTTTTTGGGATGTTTTATACTCCATCACAAAATATTATAAAAAAATTTATTTAAAAATACATAAGTCATCAAAGAATGAATAATTTATTATTTTATGAATTTAAAAATGAAGGTACATCTTATGGGATCCCTATGTTTAAAATTTATCTAAGAAAATGATTATTGGATTTTTAAAAATAAAATTTTTTTCCTAATGGTTTTTCAATACTGTTCTCTAAAAATATTTTCATTAATTAATTAAATTATTCTATGATACTAACTATTATGACCCTACTTTTCTCACATGATAATTATATAATTTTAAATATAAAAACCAAAATTAAATTACAAATCCAATAACAAAAAATTTATTGTCTTTAAAAAATTAGGTTTTTATATAACATTTACATAATAAAATGTATACATAATGTAATTCCTCCTTCTCTAGCTTTGGATTATCCCTCATGTTCGCATTTTTACAAGTAATATTATGATGGGATAGATCAATGATATAGGTTAGATGAAATCCAAATAGGAACATGAATAATGAATTTGAATCAATTTATAATGGACTAGATTAAAAATAATCATTGTATCATAATGATTGGTTAATCATAAACATAAGTGGGGATAATATGATAATGGAATGAAATTTAGAGATTTAAAAAAAAAATCATATCTTACTCTCCAAAAAAATAGTTGTGACCGAAGTTAGCATTATGTTGACTCATAAAATAAGTGCATAATCAAAACAAAACATTCATGAAAAAATAAATCATCATTTTCAATCATATTTTACATTATCATATGATATACATATCATTTCCCAATTCATTGGAGTGATATAGAATTGTAGGCTCACCTTTCACATAATAACTTTTACAAAATCTGGCAGGCCACATAAAAGGTATATCAATCATAGACATAAAATAATCCATGGAATGGAATGAGATTAATTTTTAAAATAAATAATTTATTATGAAATATTGTTGTTCCAAAAATTTTAATGGAATAACTATGTGGTATAAGAATCATAACAATTGTGTGAATATTAGACAATCTCAAGTAGATTTACAATGTGAATTGGAAAGATGCGTCCTTTAGGAAATCGATTATGTTTGTCATGAAACTAGGATGGAAAAATGTATATCCTTGAAAATAATAAGTACAAATGATTATATTATAATTACATAAAATTAATGGAATATCCACATTGAAATTTTCATGATGTAGGTATAAACCCAAACAAAAGATGTTGGGTTCAATAATCCCCTTACCTTTATTCCCAATTTATTTCCCATGTTTTTTCCTCCAAAATAAAACAAATATAAATATTAAATCATTGATCTATTAAAAAATAATAGTAATTTATTCAACTAATTATGAATTATAATTTTTATTAAGATTTATTAATTTCCAATGATAAAATTGAAGAATTTTGATATCATATATAGCAAATAAAAATTAATGTTTTTCTTTGATTTATAAATTTTCTTAGAAAGAATTTATAAATTAGTATAATTTATTAAAGATACATATGATTCAAAAATTTTATGTATATATTTTATAAATAGTTTATAATAAACATTCTTTATGATGATTATATGTGTTGAAAAGTAAATATCTTAATAGTTAGTTTATCAACCATTGATGATACATTTTCAGGAGAGCTGGAAGAAGAAGATTAACATTTATAAATATAGTAGTCAGATACATATAGTTGGTTACCATCATTAATATAATTTGAACATACTTAGTCTATAATTAAAATAATATTTTTTATTGTAAATTTGATTTATTTGAAATATAAGGAGAATAGGAAGGAAAAAAATAAAATGAGGAGGATGCGGATCATAACATACTTAATCCTACATGTAGCATCTATTTTACAAAACTATTGATCCATGGTGATTTCATTTGGATTACACCAAAACGTCCCTATGGATTTTAGCAGGCTTATAATGAATTTTTTCGGTAGATATTTGTATTTTGAATTCATTGGAGGATTTATTTTTCAAGTGGAAAGACATGGGTTACTTATACAAAATGATAAGGGTATTATTAGAATAAAATTTTCAATAAAACAATATATCAAAGGTAAAACATTTAATAATTTTTTTTGAAAATATAAGTCATATATTAACATAATATAATTATTTTATGACATTAAATACTGTTTATAATTTTAATTCATTAGTTTATAGAAATGGAATGTTGATAGAATAAAAAAATGTTATTTTAAGGTATAACTTGAGACATTAGGTTTTGGAAATTTATTTTTATGTTTAGAAATCAAGTTTTTTGTTTTTAAATTACAGAATTATTAAATTAAATATACCATCGGATAATCTAATGTTATAGAAATTACTAGTTCATCATCACATCATTAATGATATAATTTGATATTCACATGTTTTGGGAAAAATGATTTTTTTTATATTGACATGAAATTTAATTTATTTAATAAATTTAAAGAAATAACACTTGAATTATTTTAACATTATGATTTCAAAAATTATATATGTTTTATCAAAATAAATATCTAAAATAGTTAATTTTAATTTTTTTTCATATAAAAATAATATTTTGAAATAGTTTCAATTAATTTTTTTTAAAAATATACTTATATTTTCAATCGGATTTTTAATCATGGTATTAGTTTTTGTGTTATTGTATTTAAATTATCTCTAATTAATCACGATTTATATCCAAAATTGTTATTTGTAGTTTAAATAACTATTCTAATGGTCTGGTTACTATTCCAAGTGATAAAGTTAGTATTCCCAATGGTCATGTTTCTGTTGCAATAGTCACATTATTTCCTTTTTATTCCTCTACATTCATTAACATGATATTCTACACTATTAAAATCATGATTATGCATTTCTATTTTCTATAAGTGTTTACCGAGATTCTGTTCATATTCCATAGTTTTTCCCATAGGGGCAATGATTCTAGCAGTTTGAGGTGATCGATATTTTCTAAATTTGTATTATATATTTTAGGTATTTTTGCATTTGAAATTTTATGAATTTTAATTGGTTTCATTAACTTTTAATGTAACTGATGTGCCCCCAATTTCCGGGTTGTGACATATTTTTTCCTTAATCATGTTTGTTTTCAACCTTTTATAAATCCATTTTGATTAATAATGCACAAAATAATTTTTGGGGTTTACTGTACGTTTTAGGATGTGTACATGATGTACATTTTGTGTACCTAATGTACCATCCATGTACATGTGGATAAATTTATTTCATGAAGTAGGGGTCATGCAGTGAGATTATACATGTCATTTACATGTAGTAAATTTTGTGTAATGTTTAAATATTTTTTTAACCTGTGGTGGTGGGTTTTTCAGCGTTAAAATCCAATGTGGACTTCACGTCGTTACCAGGTAGTACACATCGTGAGCCAGCCCATTCCCAAATTAATGTCTTGCATTTGGCAGTTTCACTCATTCTATTCATTCCAGACCTCCTTTCTCTTGACCCTAGACTCTACCAATGTGATTTTCATAGGCATTTCTTCTTCTGAATTGATACGATTGGCTTTGCATCTTCGTTGCATCTGTGATACATCTCTCTATGTAAGTGTCCTATTATATCTAATTCTCTTTTTCTCTTAGTTCAAATATATATTCCTGTTATGGGTAAATATAGGTTTGGGTTTTCCAATTATGTTGAGAGATGGAATTTTTTTATTGGAGAAGGGATATAAGGCTGTTTTTTTGAAGAATCAACACCAGTTTTGCGAGCGTTCTTCATTCTTTATTGGTTTTCGTCAAAAAAATCGTAGTATGAGGCATCAATCTAAACTCCTCTTAGTAGAAATGATAATAATGCTTTCAAATTTAATGTATTATGATAAATTTATTATGATTTGGTTGTTAAACAATTTTTGGAAACCATATTGAGTCACAGTTTATGAAATATGGGAAATTGGGGATTTTGAATCAGTGCTTTAGTTCATGGTTTTTAAATATGGATTTTAAAAAGTGTATTTATATGGATTTTTGGAACATTAATTGGATTATATGTTTTCAAAAAATGTTTATGATTTACTGAAATAAAATATTTATTTAAAATTATTTGTGCGTTGGTCATCAATAAAAGTTCAGTTTAATTGAAGTGGTTCATTATTGTAATAGATGTATTTGGCATAAATAGTGTTTTTGTGAGTTTATGCTAAGTGTTCCCTTAATAAGTGATTATTTCTATTTGGGTACAACTTGTGTGACCCTGGATAAGGGGCATGTTTCTTTTGGACATAAGTTAATGGGACAAGGGATAACTCATGAGTATGGAACTGTCAAACAAAGCTTGCATGTGTTGGTGTGTGGGTGTGGTGAACTATTTAATGGGTATTCCAATGTGATAATGAAAATTGGTTTTTATGCTATGATCAGTTATGTTTCTAGAAAATAACTTTCTGAAATTTTTTTCATTTTTTTGAACTGGGGTATAATTGGTATTCGATCTTGTTTATATTTGGTTGTAAAATGTTTTGTTGAATTGTTTAATATAAAATGTTATATATAATATTCTAAACATTCAATCCAACTGGCATGAGTTGGGAAGTCATTGGGGAAAACCTACTATGTTTTATACTCACCCCTACTTTGGTACTTTGGTGCTTTTGAAATTGTTATCTTCTGGGACCGAGGAAAAGGAAACGTTTTCAACATTTTTAGCACCACCTCGTGATATTTGGATTTATTGATGATTGTGTATCATGGAGCTCACATGGAATAGAGTCTTGTGGTCCCGTGCAATAATTTTGTTTTTTATCCATTGTGCACTTTTTTACTTTTTTTCAATTCTTCAGTTGCACACTTGGATGTATTATTAAGACACATAATGTTTATTACTTGTCCTTATTTTGTTCATGAATCATTTAGTGAGCGATTGGGTTTTGTTTTATTGTTTTATTTATAAAAGTTTAAATTATCCTTTACTTGTATATGAAAACTATAGGAATTTATTTCCATCTATTTGTGCCTTGTGTACATCGCTTAATACCGTGTAATGACTCATTGTACTCTCTAGCAAATGATAATTGTTGGGTCATTAAAAATTGTATCAGTCTGGTCCTTCCTTGGACATAAAATCAACATTAGCTTGTTAGGTCCTTCCCTAAGAGGTAGTCATCAATGTTCTTGGAATTGGAGTTGGAATTATCTCTGACCTATTTCTTGGGTTGGAGTCTTAAAAATGAGTAGGATTGTCAGAAAATGATATGTATAGTACAAAAGTAACTAGCTAACCTATTTATGCTGAACATAATGTTACCAAAGATTTGGGTACAAAAGTAATTGTATAATCTTCAAGGATAATGAAACCGCATTATCATGGGTTTATCTAATGAAACAATAATTACATGCATTATAGTGGCATTACTTCCCACTATGAGGGCATAAATGATTTCGAGTAATGATTCATCTTGTGAAAACGTGTGTATTTTTTAATTGGTATGAAATTGTTTTTAAAATATAATATTTTTTAGAAAATAAATGGTAATCATAATTTAAAAATGATTTAATTTTCAAAATGGAAGATGATGGTATTCAAAAATGGTTGGACAAGGAAAAATGTTGTTTTTGGAAAAAAATGGTGTAATAGTTAATGTAATAGAATTTGAAATTCTAAGACATTAGTAGCTATATAGTGAGATTGAAATATTTTGTTGTTTGTTTAAAAATAGATCTTGGATAGCGTCATCGAAACAAACCGAAGGATGTTACATAGAGTGTCATTTCACTTGAAACAGAGGTGAACCAAGAGCTGGTTCAATGTATTTTCCAATCTTCTCATGTTGTGAATACAAAAAACTGGAGGAATGAGCCAAGGCATGTAGATCATACCATCTTGTTCATGAAGCCTAATCCACATATCTTCCAGGGAAATGCTGAACCTGAGAAGGTGAAGTATTGGCTCAGTTGGATGAATCGTATCTTCGAGAACATCGGCACACCGATGGAGCTACTGGTCAAAATTGCGACATATATTCTCAAGGATTTTTCATGTAAGTGGTGGGATTTAGTGGTGTAGGATAAATTGGATGAAGTCCATACAAGGCATTATTTTGAGGAAGTATTTAACAAAAAACTTCTACCCACACATGTTCAAGATCTAGAAAACGATGGACTTATTTATCCTAAAATAATATTATATCTCTATTATGGAATATTTTGATAAACTCATTAATTAAAAAAAAGGTTTTTCCAATGTGGTTCTCATGGGCTCATAATGAGAGAATGTACAGAACAAACTAGAGAATGTAATAAATGAAAGAAGATGGGGAATCTTCAGAGCTGTTGCTGCATTGCTTCATCGTCAAGTTATTTATACACTTCTCAGGTGTTTCAAGCATCATATGATTTGATAAGGTGAGGAAAATAGAATCAGTCTCGTGAGTGAAGAGCAGGCCATGGTGATTCTAGAAATACCTTGAATCCTCAACTAGTGAAATCTCAGCAAGGAAACAAGGAGAATAGTGCAATGATGATGTAACTGTATGGAGCTGAGTAGATGATTATCGATGATTTGGTTGGACTTTATTCGGTGAGAGACACAATTCTATTGAATTATACCCCTATGAATGTGCTCATCGATATTGGTTCATCGCTTTTTTTGATAGATTCTCATGCTATTGATTTTCTAGGCTTAAATTTGATGAGATTCATTCTGTTTTAAAACTACAATCTTTTCTCAGGGAAGGAGAATGTCAAGACTTTGTGTGTAGAGCATGTGATGTAACAATTGATGGAGATGAGCAGAAATGAGACTTCTTGATGTAGGACATGGAAGTCTATGATGTAATATTGAGTATGGATTGGTTGACAATGTTTAGGGATTACATCGACTGTTATAGGATTACAGTATGTTTCTTGATTGGGGATGATATCAAAAATCTATTTATAGGAGAGAGGATGGTCAAGAAAGGTGAAAATGGATTGTTGGGACCAATGGTGGGAAGCATATCATATCAGTTGGAGGTGATGACATATTTATTAATAGAATAGATCAAGGAAATTATTTTTCCTATAATCGTGGATCAATTTCCATAGGTATTTCCCAGTAACTTCTCAGGTTTACTACCTACATAAAAAGGGGAGTTTATGATAGGTCTCCTTTTGGGGACAAGTCTTATTTCGCATCCAACATATATAGTGGAACCAACAGAGTTATGAAAATTGAAGGTGCAGTTGGAGGAACTGGAAATCAAGGGTTTTATTCAGAAAAGTATGTATCTGTCGGAAACATCAGTCTTGTTCATGAAGAAAATAGATGTAACTATTTATTTGGGTGTTTATTATCATAAGATTAACCAAGATACAATAAATAAAATATATCCCGTTCCATGTAATGATGAACTCATTGATAAATTAAGAGGAGATCAATGGTTCTCTAAGAATGACTTGTGATCTGGATATCACCAATTGCGAGTCCAGACAGTAGATATTCCAAATATAGTTTTCAGAATCAGATATGACCACTATGAATATATTATCATGACTTTTGGTCTAATTAATCCACCAACGGTCTTCATGGATTTGATTAATCAGATATTTCAATGATATTTGGATTTTTTGTGTGTTTGTGGATAAAATCTTTGTGTATTCAAAGGAAAGGGATTAACATGATTAACAAATGGAGATAATGTTACCAATCTTTAGAGATCACCATTTGTATGCCAATTTATAATAGTTTTATTTTTTGGATTCAGGGTGTACGTTTTATTATCCAAGCCATTTTTGAAAACAACATTTTTATTGATCATGAAATGATAGAAGTTGTTATCTCATGGAAACCACTGAAGAATGTCTTTGTGATACAATGTTTTCTTGGAATAGCTAGATAATACTGACTCTTTGTGAATGATTTATCACTACTAGTTTTCCCAATGACATATCTGACAAAGAAGAATACTCCATTCAAATAGACAGAGGAATTGCATATGAATTTCTTGGATCATAATGTTTGTCATACATGGACACCTATCTTTATTTTACCAAAATCAAGATAGGGGTTTTCCTTTTATTTTGATGTATTGGGATCATGGTTGGGTAGTAGTCTCATGAATTGAGACCATGTGGTTTATTATGGTTTAATATAGCTGAGTGTGTGTGTGAGGAATTACCCAACATATGATTTGGAGTTAATGTTAGTCATCCAGGATTTGAAAACATGTCGGTGATAATTACATTGTGTTTTCAGATCATAAATGATGGAAACAAATTGTCTCATAGCAAGATTTCAATCTAAGGCACATGATATGGATTGAATATCTCTATATGTTTTATATTGACTAGATTTATACACTAGGAAAATTGAATTTATTGGTGGATGCATTGAGTAGAAATCTATATGATTAGTAAGCGAAAAAAGCATCAGATTAATGGCAGTGGATGTCGGTCGTAGCCAACATTCATGTGGAATGTGAATATTGAGGTGAAGTTTTAGTTTTATTTATGGAAATTCTTATTATTGATTTGGTTAATAGGGTCAATGAGGCACACACATCTCATATAGAATGACTAGTTATTAGTTCTAAACTCAAAGGATGGGAGACCATTGAGGGCTGGAAACATGATATGAGTTTAGCTGTGTGTTGTTGAGATCTGATGATTGTACCTACGGCTTTTCCAGAACAACTCCTTAATGCTTACCACCATTCGAGATGGGTAGTTCATCCCCATACATAGAATATGTATAAGGCCTTGATGTCATGGTTTTGGGGGAGAGCCATGAAAAGGAAGGTAGTCGAGTTTTTGAATATGTTCTTAACATTACAACATGTTAAAGTTGAGTATTAGATACCCGAAGGTATGTTGTAGTCCTTACCTATCCGATTGTGGAAATGAGATCAGGCAGTTGTGGAATATGTTACTGGTCTTCAATGAATAGTCTATAATCATGATTTCATATGGGTTATAGTCGATCGTCTTACCAATTCAGACAATTTCATTTCAATTATTGAAACTCCTATAGTGGAAAATATATCAAAAATATATATTAAGGGAGTGGTAAAGAGATGTGGTGTAATAGTTTCAATCATCTCAGATAGAGATCCATGGTTCACATCTCGTTTCTGGAAATCCTTATAGCAATTCCTTGTGACTCTATTGACTATGAGGACAACATTTTATCCTTAAATAGATGGGTAATTTGAGTGGACGATACCAACATTATAAGACATGCTGCATAATTGTGTAATTGTTTTTTGTGGATCATTGGTGGAGCATCTACCATTAGTGGAATACCCATATAACACCAACTGTCATACCTCGATACATATTGTTGTCTTTGAAGCATTGTATGGGCTTCCTTGTTGTTCTCCACTATGTTTGGTGGAAAATTGTGAGACTGCACTAGATTGGCCTAGCCATTTTCATGAAACAATAGAGAAGATTCAGTTTATTAGATAAAAGATTGAGATGGCTCAATGTGCGGTGAATAAGATGGCATTACCACCATGGTTAAGTGTGGTGCATAATGTGTTCCTTGTATCTCGGTTGAAAAAATATCAGCCTGATTCTAACAATGTGATCAGATGTGATCACGTTGACCTAGATATGGATGATTCGTTGATACATATCCTGGTGAGGATTATGGATAGGAAATAGAATGCCATGAATGGAAAAAAGTATCAGTCTAGAGTGGGGTTTAGGGATGCATGTTCTTATTTAGGAAGAGACATCTGAACATTATAAGTAAATGAAAGTGAAATGACTGGGACACATTCATGGAAGTGTGGATTTTCAACTTTCCGAGGACAGAATGACCAATGGTGGGAGAATGTAGTACCCATGGGTTTTGTGTTATGACATCATGTTACCTTGATTCAGTTTTTTACCATTTTAGGTCCCCTTTTGATTGAGAATCCATAAATGCAGTTTTTGGGGTTCATAGTAGGTTTCATGTCGAGTAAATGAAGTATACATCGTGTACCTGAAGTACTCGCTGTGTAATTGGGGATGGATTCAAGTTGTTATGTGGGAGTCACACTGTGAGCTGGTATACATTTTTTTACCTAATGTAAATACAATGTAATGTTTCAAAAATAAATTTCACCCGAGGCGATGTGTTTTTCGGTTTACATATCGAACTCGGACTTCACGTCGTGATCCGGGGGTACACATCGTGAGCCAGCCCATGCCCAAAATTAAGTCATGTTTCTAGAATTTCCACTCATTATATTCATTCTAGACCTCCATTCAATCAAAAATTGTATCACACTAGTCAATTTTCAGAAGCATTTCTTCTTTCAAATTGATCTGATCGACTTTGGATCTTCAATGCGTCTACAGAATGTCTCTCTGAGTAAATGTTATATTAGATATTGTTCTCCTCTACCTTTGGTTCTATGATCTATTCCCATTATGGTTTGATCATTTTTTTCTAATTAAGTTTAGATTTTGGTTTTTTTTGTTTATAAGATAAGGGATCTAATGATGTTTCTTTGAATAATTAATTCAGTTTTGTAGCCTTCTTCTTCCTTTGTTGGGTTTCGTCAAAACCTTCAAGGAAGGAGGATTAAATCATTACTCCTCTTAGTATATCTGATTTTAATGCTTTAAAATTTAATGTATTGTGATAAATTTATTGTTTTTGGGTTGTTGAAAACATTTCAAAAACCATCTAGAGTGATAGTTTCAGAAATCACGAAAATTGGGGATTTATAATGAGTGCTTTGGTTCTTGGTTTTAAAATATTGATTTTAAAAAGGGTATTTATTTGGATGGTTGGAAAATTCATTTGATTAAATGTTTTCAACAAAATGGAACGGTTTATTGAAATGAAACGTTTCTTTGAAATTGGTTGTGATTTGGTTTTCTATAAATGTATTGTTTTATGGATGTGGTTCATTCTCGTAGTGGATGTATTTGGCATAAATGGTGTTTATGTGAGTTCATGATTAATAGGACCTTAATAAGGGAAATGTACCACTAGGATACACGGTGTGTGACCCTAGATCTGGGGTTTGTTTCATTTGGATAGAATATAATGGGACAAAATACCACTTAGGAGAATCGAACTGTCGAATGAAGCATGCATGTGTGGCTGCGTTGTGAACTATGGAATGGGTATTCCAAAATGACAATGATAATTGGTTTTTAAGCATTGATCCTTTAATTTTATAGAAAATAATATGTTGAAAATTGGTTTCAATTATTTTTGTTCTCATTTAGGTATCAATGGTATTCGAACATGTTTCTATTTGGTTATGAAATGTTTCAGTAAATAGTATTATATAAACTATTTTATATAATGTGATAACCATTCTATAATATTTTTGTGAGTTGGGAAGTTATTGGAAAAAACCTACATATATTTATACTCACACCATATATGCCACATTGGCAGTCTTTCTTATTCTATCATCTAGAATAAGAGAAAAGGTAATGCTTACCATGTTTTTTGCACTACCTCATGATATTTGGACTATTCAGTGATTGTGGAGCATGGAGTATTGTCGTCCCTGGAGAGTCTTTAGATGATTATCCACTGTGTACATTGATACGTGTTTTTTCTTCTGTTAATGGACTGTAACACCTTGATTCCAGTTTTTGAGAGTCATTGAATTGTTACATAACATTAGCATGATCACAATAGATCTTGACCCAAAATACATATTAGTTTAGTAGATATGGAAGTACTATATACATATATATGTTTCAAATCACATTATAAAATAAAAAACAACATTGTGTCTCTTATGAATACACTCATATCCATTAGCTTATCCCTGTAGGCCAGTCATAATATTCTTCTTCGCATCATGAGAAATTAAATATAACAAAGGGGTGAGCTCCGATTCTTAGTAGGGATAACAATATTGATGAAAGTTTCATAAATAAGAATAAACATTTAAAGAAATATATATAACTAAAACCCAATCCTTCTGAACATAATATCTATCATAATCTGGAAAAGATAAATAAAACAATTCCATTTACTTATTCACAAGCATATTCTACTAGTCAGATAATCAAAAGTAATATCGAAATATAATCTCATAATGACGGAATTCATAATGACGGACATCGTAACCACATAGTCAAGGATTCATTCCAAGAACCTAAATATAAAATATTTCAAGGCCTTGTGCCAATACACTAGTTTTATTATGATTCCTACCAATGAATCAAGGAGCTATAATGGGTCTCACCAATCACATACTATGACCAATGCATTTCTCATATGAAAAGGCTGAAACATGACATGAACATTCATATTATAACTATCATATGAAATTCCAATAATTTAACCATAAAAAAAGTATGGTATAAAATTAGCACATCCACAGTCAAATATATCATAAGAAATCCATACCATATGTAATATTGTATCATAATTAATCATCTTTAATTAATCATAAAATCCAACAATAGATGTTGTCATAGATGAAATCAATCCAAAAACTATTTGAGAGAAATATCCCTTTCGACTTTGAAATCATTTTAAAAGCCACATAATTATAATATAGAACATTTATTTTGAATATATTCATATAATCTTCTAAGGGAAGTTGTAAAGGTGTTATAATTATATAAAATATCCTAACACTCCATATATGTTTATAAAACATTCTTTTTTTTTAATTTGTCTGAAAGGTCAACAAGTACTTAGTCTGGAAAATGACAGAATAATTCCATTCAATTTTTTTTGAAAAAAAGTCTAAAATGGGTATAAATTACATTAAACCATAGTCTAGTAAATATTGTAAAATTTTATGAAATACATTTTTTAGAAACACGTATGTGGATGATAAAGAATCCCTATTAGATACTTACATATAAAATATCTAGGATATTAATGAGATGGTAAAATTAACCCTTACCATGTACTTTTCCATTGTAGTGGGTACATTATCCTCCTATGTAATAGTTAAATAATAATTATTAAATTATACCTAAAACGCATACATAAATATGATATCATATATGATCATATAATATTTCTTTATTAATAATATATCAGTAGTATCAGTGTTTTGGGTGTTAAATGATTCTTTTTCCTTTATATGTTTTGTGGAATATGCCATATTTGTTATGTATATCATGTATTTGATTCTTATACATAATGATAGTAATTTCGGAAAATTTAATTTTTAATCATAAAATAAAAATTATTATTGAATGGTTATGATGGGGAATGAAATCTCATCATGTTATAGAGACTGTGTTCCATACATACGTACGAGCGATAAAATCATTATATTGATGTTTAAATTGTTTGTAATTGGATGGTATAGTGTATATAAAGAATCATAATCCTGTTATATTTATTATTAATGTAAATTATACTTATTATTATACCCATCCAAATAATTATGTGTTGAATAACAAACTACACCATGATGTGGAGATGGTAAACCATACGTACAAAGTCATGGTGACTTTTTCATTCAAAGGATGGATAGAATAATTAATATCATTGTAACATAATTATAAAAACATAAATGAATGTATAAGGTACTGTACTTATTATTTCGGTATGGAAAAAACAAATAATTGGAAGGTTAAGAAGAAAATAAATTTAAAAGAGGTGATGAAATAATTAACTCTTCTTTTGGTGCTTCCTTTTGTTTTGAACAAAAGGAATCCTTAGGTTGTCCTTGTGATCATATTAAGGTCACTATTTTGAATATAGGGTAGATGGTAGGATATTTTAGAGGGGTTTTTCTGAGCCAAAGGGCTTTGGAGGTGGGAGTTTAGGAGACAGGGAAGTACACTTTTGTTATAGAGGAGAGGGTCACTTTAGGAAAAGCTTTAAATATTAATTTATTATAAAATAATTTTGTGTTACTAATAGATCCAAATGGATTTATTTAAAGTTTATAGTGTAAATGGGTTTAAATCCTCTCAACTAATAGGTTTTATACATGTTTATGTCCACATATTAACCTTATCTATTATATTTAACTATTAGTTAAATAGTAAAACTTTTACCAAGTCTTCTTGTATTTTTATATTACATTGTAAATATAGTTACAATAAAATTTCAAGAGAAACTAATGTGGTTATTAATGAAATATATAAAATTATCTCTGTACATTGGAGTAATCATAGATTTTTTGGAATATTATATCCTTAAATAAAATATTATTTTTTAAAAAAAAAACTCATTTATGTAAATTTTGACAATATTTAGTATTTTTTTTGAAAGTCATAAAAATGTGATTACTTAAAAAAATACATTGAATCAACCATAACATGTCATATTCACCCAAAAACTTCATGACGGAATAAAATATTTAAAATAATATTTATTTTAATATTTATATTATCATTTATTTGATTCCTTCAATAATATAGAAAATACTGCATCATTATTGTGTTATAAATAAATATATTTGTATTATGTCTAAAAATTATAAAAAAAATAATCATGTAGGAAATATATTTATATTTATAATTAATATTTTTAGTCTAAGAGATCAATTATATATCCTCATATAAAAAATATATTAATAAAATATGCATGTTTATGTTTATTTTTCAATACATTAAATTAATTTTTATAAAATTTCATTCTCAAACACAAGTGGCTCAATGGGGTCCCAAAATCGACCAATGGATGCCCATTGACTGGAATATCTCATCCAATAAGATTAGGACATGTTTTATAGTAGTTTAATATTTTTATTATATTATTTGTTTACCCTTATATAACATATTTAACCTTTAACCACGGTAAATAAAATCATTACTGATGATACTATTAATAATGTAAAAAAAAGATACATATTTACTAAATTTAGACATATTGATTCAATATATAGAATCCAATTTTACATATTCAAAATAATAAATATGGAATGATTAATTTAAAATTAAATCTCGTAGTCAAAACCCAAAAGATGGATTTTAAAAAGTAAAAAATATTCAAAGATTGACATGTGTTTATGTACAATTTAAATCTAAATTACATCCAATAACCATTTTTATATTAAATGATAAAAATATAATCTAATTATACTTTAAAAACACTAAAATAAATAATTTAACACTATAAATTATTTTGTTTAAAAATGATGTTTTTAATTAAAAAATATCGATTTTCACTATTCATCATAAAATGAAATTTATCAGAAAAGTAAAAAAAATTCACCCTAAGATAATTTGTATATTTCAAAGACAAAAAAATGAATTTTGAAAACGAAAAATTATTAAATTTTAAAAAGTTGGTACTACTATACATAACAACATTTTTAAACAGCTAGTTTGATTGGTTTCGATGTGCTATAACTCAGAGCTATGTACATCGCAAGCTATTGTATTATTACAAGGGAAAAATTCCTTGGATGATTCAGGTGTTACATGCACAAATTGATGTGGTTTTGAGATACATGATTTTGTTTATTTCTATTTCTTTTGTTCATGGATCATTTTGGGAACAATTGGGTGTTGGTTTATTGGTTTATTTCTTAAAGGGTAAATCATCCCCAACATGTATTTGAAACACTTCGGCATATATTTCCAGCCATTGGAACCTTTTGGTCATCGATTAAGTCCCATTAATGAATCATTGTAATCTAATTCCAATAAGAATTGGTGGTTCATTATAGTAAAAATATTTAGTTACGAAAAAAACAATTTGTAGATTTAAACACTTTTTATGTGTATTATATTATATACTATAATACAAAAAACATTTATCCAAGAAAAAATTTATACTAAATAACACTATGTCATTTCATAACCCATTTATTGAACTCATTACATTATATATATCATCTTTAATCAACATCTCCACCTTCTTCCTCTTGTCCTGATAATTGAAAAAGAAATATGACCGTCATGAGGGGGAATGGATTTTGGCGAGGGGTGGGGGATAATCCCAGACAATAAAAATACCGACCACCAAAATATCTAATCATAGTTCACACAATAATGAATAGGGGTACCAAGACACTATATAAGGGGGATAATGATGGAAATATATAATAAATTTCACAAGGAAGCATAATTAATTTTGACTATAGTGTAATAAATGAATTTTAATAAATTATATCATTACTGAAAAAAGTTAAGAATATATATTAGAGTTCCAATAATAAGAACAATTTTTCATTTTGGATTTCAAAAAATTTATTAACATTATTGACAAGGAATGAATCCAATTTAATAATCCATAAATCAATGCTCAATTATAGTATTTTTTTTCAAATTAAAAGGTTATATTCTTCCTATTTATATCCCACCATTGATAACATTGCATAATTTATCACACACGGTAGTATTTATTTTAAATCATTAAAAAAATCTTGCACTTATATCTCTAGAAAAATGTTTCTTTAAATGAAATGTGAAAATAACACAAATTATGGAATATAATAACATATTACATTTAATGAAATGGTTCTAAAATAAAAAACCATTTTATTTTTTATTTTATGAGAAAGCTTATAATGGACACATTGGGATCAGAAACATGAATGTGTCTTAAGGAACTACTTGGTAAAATTTTTGTCAAAATATCAATGGAAGTGTAATATTTCTAATAGGTGACCCCTTTAAGAGATACAATTTATTCATTAAAAACACTTATACTATGTGAAAATATTATATTATTTTTAATATATATTTTTAAGCCTTTATGATACTCATTACAACATATTGGCACCATTAATGACCAGAATATTATTTTATGAATATTTAAAATATTTAAAAAGGACAAACTAGTGTCACTATTTGATCTATATCCATTATCATATGAAAAAATTTACTTAAGTTATAAATACTATAAATCTATTATAATAAAATATAATGGTAAATTCCCCATAACTCATCCTTGGGGTACACCACACCAAGTGAAAAATGTATACATTAGTAAATTTTCTAAAGGTTCTCCTTATTGGTAAATTAAACTTTTAAATATAAGGAATAGTTGGAATTCTAAAACACAAAATTGATATAATTATATTCCTTGAAAAATAAATATCTTTTCATCCTCACCAGCTATCATATTTCATAAAAAAATTTAGAATATCTAAATATGATAAAAAGGATACTAATGAATCCTCTATGTCAAAAAAATAACCCAAATTTATTAGTTCTTTATTCATAATATAATTTTTAGATCATAGCGATATTTTTTTATTAATACACTAGAAGGGACAATACTCTATTATTATTAATTATTTCATTTCCAACTACTCATTATCTGAAACCATACAAGAAACAGGAAACATAAAAATAAGTTGATTCCCTTTAAATATGCTATATTTGGCTCTCTTATGCACCAATAATAATTTTCACATACAATTCATTAATAAAATATAAATAAAACTCAACTATTAAAAAATAAATATAATCAATGTTCTTTCATATCTATATTCTACCATGGAAAATAAATTTTTTCAATGATAATATAATAATCAATCGAATGAAATTATAAAGTTATTTTTAATGGTACATATCTCTAGTGGAGTGTAAGTGTCATCAAGGGATATTTTTATTTATAAATGGAAGAAACACATCAAGAAATTATTACACATTAATGAGGGAAAACCATTTTCCCTTTGAGTAAAATAAATTGTTTTAATATAAGAAAGAAAATTATGTTTGAGTATTATATGGAACATTTAATTATTAATATAAAATTTCTATTTTGAAAACACATATTTATAATTAAAATTTCATTCAAAATTAAATAAAAAAATTATTTCTGAAATATAATATAAATTATAAAAATTAATTTCTAAAACTTTCAGTGGTTATGATTTTTGAAAATTTCCATTAACGGTAAATATATTTTGAAAATATTGATTTCTTATTTTTCTATAAAAAGCCATATTTTATGTATTGTGGAAAAATATTTTAATATTCATTCCCAATTATTTTTGAAAAAATCGAGTTATACGAAAATTTCTTTAAACTATCTTTTGAAAACATTTTAAGAAAAAATTAATTCCAACGAAAAAACATAAATCAAAAGGAGAGATGAAATTGGATATTCAAAAAGAAATTCTCTACCTTATGGTTTATTTATGAATGAAAAGTCGTATAGTTTCATTGAAATTTATTTGATTACAATATGATATGAAAATGTTAGTTTTTTGAAATTGAATAATCAAATAATTTCCATCAATAGAAACAATCCCAATTAAAATGAGATTGTAAACTAAACCCTTATCAATATAGTAAAATTTCAATCATATTCCCTCATGAAATGAATAAAAATGAAAAACAAAATCAATGAATATAAGATCATTCATGATAAAACATAAAAAAGATGAGTAATATACACCTCATAAATAGATATTATTTTATAAAAAAACATATCTCCTCATGAAGGTAAATTGATAAATGAAACCCTTAAAATGATGAAAACATTGAATTGAGAATTAATAACTGATTTGAATAAGACTATAAAGTTTATATACACATAAAAAATTATAAATAAAAACTATTTTAATAAATATATATCACAAACATAATATGTGGATATCAAAGACAATGAGAAAGTAATAAAACTCAATGAAAATAAATTGTGTTTTAAAATTATTTACCACTTTGTAACATTTATATAAAATAATATTGGATTAGGTAATACATATTGAATCATAAAATTCAATTCTTTATTAAGGATTTCTAATTTTACATGTAAAAAGGGCAGTATAAATACAATGTAAAAGAAATTAGGTCCATAACATTAAAAAAATCATCAATGAAGTAATTTTTTTTATCAATCCCCTTACCTTGAGTATAGACATTCAATGTAACATCTTCTCACTAATGTATTATATGATTTTATCAGTTATAAAATAACCTATTATCATTTTTCTAATACAATAAATTATATGTTAATCATTTATTTTTCAAATGACATAAATATATACTTAATCAGTTTAGTCCACATAAGCTTTTTAAAGATGTTTAGTTTATTATTTTAAAATGGAATTGGTGTATTGGTCGAGGTAAAATAGTTCATTATTCCATAATCTAGAGGATAATTACAATTCAATTGTTGAAATTTTATAAATAAACTATATTTATGAAATCAACCATAAATATTGGTTTTGAAAAAATAAATACATTCAAATCATGGAGATTATAGGTCATATGTACGAATGATTAACATTTCCATTTATCAATAATAATTAAATAAATAAGATAACTATTATTTTATCATTATTAAATTATAAAAAATGTATTAAATATCTTATTATTTATTTAAATTCCCTTATATATGTCATCCATTTGATATGATATTGACAAAATTGTAATTGATTCATCGAGGTTGTATTCCACACATACAATTGAATGAATTTTTTATTTTCAAGTGGTTGAAAACAATAAAATTAAATGAAATATTATATTTTTAGATTTATATATATTTAATTAATATCATAATATATTCATATATACAACACATATTAATTTCCATAATACATATTACCTTCCTTGTAATGAATTAGTGAAAATGGAATCTCATAGCTTCATGTGGTGGTAATCCACCATACACAAGATTTATGTGATCGTATCTGACAAAAAATAGTATGTAAGATTTTATATGTGATATAAAAATTCATAGAGAATAATTTTGTTTCAAATATCATATATATATATATTATATATCAATTATTATAATGGGATGTGAGATGTGATGGTGAAAAAAGAATTACATCTGTTCATGAGATGGTTTCCCATCATACACATGAATTATAGTTTCATCTCCCATTTGAAGGAATCAGATAATGATTTAGTTAAATAAATTAAAAAAATGAAACCGTAATATATGGAATATAATTTCTTATTATATCATAACAAATGGATAATTTTTGAATGATTTGGAAGAACATACAGGATAAAAATTCTATATTAAGCCCAATACCCCTTCTTCGAAAAACACTATTAGGATAAAAAAAGCCTTAACATGATTAAAATATTTTTAATGAATTTGGTTCATGGTCTTAGATAGGTATTTAAGGATGTAATTTGGGTATATATTTGCCATTAAATTTTTAATGGTTTAATGATGAGAAAATAGGGGTGTCCATTTATTTGTGAGAGAAGTGACACGAACCTAATTATAGGAATTATAATTTGATACCCACATTTTTTAATTGCCAAAAGAATCCAAAATATAAAATTATCAATTATTTTATGAAATATGGATTAAGTATAGTGATGTAATTTTAGTTTTGAAAATTGTTCGGACATTTTAACCATTATTGTTTATGTTTAATCCATGTTCATAATTTTTCACCATAATTGTGTTAAATTATTTTTATTGTTTTTACTAATCATTTTGACCATTAAATAAGATGAAATTATTATATAATATAAATTAATATTATTAAAAATATGGAATCCATTTTAACCTATTAAGGTAAGAGATGGTCCCAAATTTAACATAAAATATAAAATGTAGATGTGATGAATTTTTTTAAATAAATTCTTTTTCAAGTGAAAGTTAATTCTTATTAACTATATGAGATGAAATAATAATTATATGAATTTCAATTAATATTTATAGATATATTATATACTCATTTTTTTAAAAATAAAAAATAATTAGGGTGTTTTTAAAGAAATAAAATGGAAAAACATTATTTAATTAAATGTGTTTTGAAAAAAATACATTTTTAACTTAAAAATAAACGTACAATAAAAATTATCATAAACATGATTAAAATTTTATTATTTAGATATAATTATAACTAAATTATTCATATTTTATTTGATTTTAAATTAAACGAATAATTGTATTTTTAAATTATATAATTTATTAAAAAGATAACAATTTTTAAGAAAAATTATTAATCACTAAAAAATAATTTATTTATTAAAAAAATAATTATTTTATTAATTTACTTATTATTAATTATTAATTTTTATAGATAAAGTTTTATCATTTGACAATATTTGTTTCCTTGGTATTCATGATTGGTTACCTGTATATGAATATATATGTTCATGTAAAATATGAGTAGATTTGAAGAATTGAAGTTATATATTAATTATTAACATATCAATGTTTAAATGGACATATCAGTGTTTTTGTTATTTTTGGAGAAGACAAATCATTTGATAAGAAGTTATGGGTAATCGTTTAGATTATTTTACAGGTTTATCGATCATCATAAACTATTTTTGTTTTATTAATTGACATCATTTATATATATAGTTCCAAAAAACTAATTAACATATATTATGTATAATATAATATGTATTGACAATAATTTTTTTTATCACTATCCATGAAGGAAGAATTGAAAAAATAAATCATGTTGCACATAAAGGCTATAAATCGGCACCCCTTAGATGACATTATTATATTGAAAATAAAATGAAAAGGAGAAGAGTATTGATTTTCGATTTTACATTGACATAACAAAATTATAGTATATAAAAGATATTGGAGTTATAATTTTACTTTTTATAGGGTTTGTGAGGGAATGATAAGAAAAAAAATAAATTATGATGAAAATAAGAGGTAATAAAAAGGATTTTTACCTCTTAAATTCTCATCCTTGTGAACATCCATACCGGAATGGGTTTTGATCTTTTGGAGAGACCAAAGGATTGTTGACATGGAGGAGGGGCATGGAAAGTGGTTTTTAAAAAAATTTGAACGTCCAATATATTTTTTCGTGTGGGTATAAGTGGTGGTAAGTGGTGGTAATTATAGTGGATGGGAGGGCTTTTTTGAATATTATAACAATTTGATTATTATTTTGGCTGAAGAATATGAATAGTTTGAGAAATTTCACAAAATATATAAAATAATGACAGGGGTATGTGATTATGGTGTTTATATCAGCTATGTCCAAAGGAATAGTTAATTTGACTTTTGATATATTATACTGTAAATTACCATATTTTACTATTTAGAAAAAAATTAGGTATTTTAGAAAAATTCCAATAAATGAGCCTAACAACTTTTTGATATGTAGAATTATAAAATGGAAATAATTTTATGAAAATAATTTTATAAACATGAGATATTTAATTTCTAATTAAAATCATCATTTAATCGAAAAAATACCAATTTTAATATTTGAACCAATTTTATGTCATTTTTAAAGTTAACTAAGGTATCATAAAATTACCATATAATCATAACACAATAAAATATTAATATATTAAAATATTATATGAAAATAACTTTTCTTTTAAATAATTATTTTAGTAAAAAAAATGATTAAATATTTAATACGTACAAAAATACCGACACATAATTTATGATTTTGATATTTTATTTTGTTATTTATACATATAGAAAACTCATATTTTTATTTATAATATATCAAAATTCTATTTATACTTTTATAGGTGATTCTACTATTCATTTGGACAGTTTACTATTCATAAGGGTCATATTACTATACCAAATGTCAGGAAAGTATTTCAAGATTATAGGTCCCTTATCTTCAAAATATCTCTTATTTAATTCCTTCATCATATATAAAATCTGTATTTGTTTATCTATGTGAATTTATTAAATTTATACAATATGAAATAATTATATGAAGGGAAATTTCATTAATAGAAATCAAGGTGGTTACATTTTCAAATCATATGAAACTTTTATCCTCAAAATTTCCAAACTATCAAATCATAAAATATTTGGATAGTTATTCATCATAGGTTCCTTGGTATTCCATGTCACCTCATAAATTTTATGATTTTTCCAAAGTACATTTACCAGCCGAGTGGTCGGATTCGATAAAACCTATTTTTAGTGTCCAGAATCGGGAAGGGCTATTCATAGTTAGACAAATCTGGTTCCCAATCATTTCCTACAGATGTCAGAACATGTTTTGGGTCTAGCATTAACTTCCTTAACAAATAAATGAGGAATAAATTAGGCACTGTATAAAGGTTTGGAAGCATGACCGAGGGACAATTTGTTTCTCTAACTCTCTCTAGTATTTCATAATGTCCAATGTTCATATTGATCAATTTCCCTTTCTTCACAAATATTATAACACACTCCCTTGGGGATAATATTATGAAAACATAAACTCCAACAAGATATTAAAAAACCTACCTTTTATTATACTCATAGATATTTTTTCTACATTGTGCTACTTATATGGTTTTGAATCTTATTTACCTTTTTTATTGTTTCCTCCAGAAGCTATGTGCCTAAAATCACACATTCACCAAATTCATCCCAAAGAGTGTGTGTAATACATCTGTATCCATAAAACTATTCTTATGGTTTCATTTAAATGATTAAATGAATACGTTTATTTTAGGAAAAATCATTCAAAGGTAAATAATGATCCTATATAACATTAAAGTCCACATACAATGATCTCAATATGTCATCTACTATTTAAAGTGTCCTTTCAGACATCCTATGAATCTGAGGACAATAAGTAATACTCAAATGAATCTCAGTGTTCAGTGATTTCAAAATACTTTTCTAGATATTTTATGTTAATAGTGAATCACAATTAGAAACAATTAAAGTAGGCACTCTGTGATGTCTTTAAACATCATTAATTTTGATTCGACCACGGTGATCTACTGGTAAATCCTCCCATATAACAGTTAGATGTGTAGATTTGATATATTGATAAACAATTATCCATATTGTATCATTCATTCAAGGAGTCCTTGGTAATCAAATCTAAAAAAATCCATAGTAATGCCACCCCATTTCCATGTAAGAATATATAGTGGTTGCATGAATCCACTAGGATTTTTATCATTCAGCCTTAACCTGTTGATAAACTAAATGTAACGCCCCGACCCTAGCTACCCAGAGTCGGTGCATTACTTCGTAACATTGGCATGATCACAAAAGATCAAGCTCGAAAGAACGATTAGTTTAGTAGCCTTGGAAACACTAGAAACATTAATAAGTCTTACATTACATCATAAAGTGAAAAACTACAATAAAATAGTATCCATAGTCCACACTCATTTCCTCTTCTGACTATCCCTGTAGATCATTCATAAAATACTACTTCACATCCTGGAAAATATTAAAACATTGAAAGGGGTGAGCTCAGATGCTCAGTAAGGATAACAATATTGCGGAAGCTTTCATAAATAAACATTAACATTTAAGGAAATGTATAACTAAAACAAAAGCCTTTTTAAACTTGAACTTCAGAATAATATGGAAAAAATAAAATTAAATAATGCAATTTAATTACTCACATGGATATTCTACTAGTCGAATAATCACATGAAATATCAATAACCACTTTCATAATGATGGAATGCATAATGCTAGACTATCATAACCACGTAGCCAAGGCCTCGTGCTAAGACCACAAATAAGATTTTGTCAAGGCCTCGTGCCAAGACACTAGTTTGTCTCATGAGACCTACCGATGCATCGAGGAGCTATAGCGGACTCCACCCGTCACTTATTAAGTCCAATGCATTCCTCATATGAATAGGTTTAAACATATCATAAACCATAACATAATCATATCACATAAAACATGCATAAAGGAAACATAACATTTCCACATTTCAATCACAAGATATCAATACAACACATTGATATAATAAAAACTCTTTCAAACCCATTATGAATACCAAAATAAAAGAAAGTTAAAACTTTGTATTTATTTTTCTTTAAAAAAAGTGATGGCTTGTAGAGGAAGAAGAAACTGAAATAATGGTCACGGTGGAGGATAAGTCGTTGTTGCCACATATGTATGTAAAACAAACATTCCCTTTTTGTCATTTAGTAAAACGTTTCATATAAAAAAGATTCCTTTTGAATAAACGTAAAAGTCCAAGGGGTTTATACACCGTATAAAAGAAAGTTATGTATAAAACCAAATATGCCTCAATGAAAGGAGATTGAGACAAAGTCCTTAAAAGATCATTTTTAAAATAAAATAGATCTATTATGTGTATTCACTATAGGTACACATAAAGAAAGTAAAAATACAAAATAGGACATAATAATATCATGACATAATTTGAAAGTAGGAGATTAACCCAAAGAATGGAAGTTGGGTTAAGAAATTCCCTTACCTCGTGTCCGAATTCACTCGACCGTTCTTTAATCTCCTGAATAATAAACTAGAGTTAATATATACCTTTTTAAGAACCTTTTTCATGTTCATTATTCCTTTTATATTACTTATTACAATGTCATTAACATTATGTAATTATTTAAGCTTATAACGGTCGTTTTGTCGATCTTAGGTACCTGAGTAAAAAATAAAATTCTTATAATTACACTTTGTCCATGTGGTAATATATCCATTATATCCAGAATTATATTATTTATATATCATATATATCATATATATCCAGTATATACATTCATTTATAATATTACGTAACATTTAGAGGTAAGAAATGAAATGCACCGTTCATGGAGACGGTAAGCCGTACGTACGCATGAACGCTAATTTCATTTCTATTTAGTATTTAATGGAATGAAATAATAATTATATAAATTTATAATATAATTACAGTATAATATAGTGTATAATACCATTTAATCCATCCTTTATACATCCCACATATGGTATTAACGATTCAAATCACTTTGAGGGGGCGGTAGTCCGCACTTCCTAGAATGAAAATATCGCGTTTACCCATAATGGAAACCATAAAGGTATGTCATAAATGAAAAATACAAAATTATAAGGAAAACAAAAACATAATATATATCATATATAAAAATAGTTTCATCATAATGGCCACCATTAGAGGTGTTATATAAGTGGAAAGGAGGGGCACTCTTGGAAAGTAAAGAAAAGTCACTTTATTTTAAAATGGTATTCGGATTTAAGAGGTCCCACATTGATATAATTCCAGGATAACGTGATAAGAATTCTAAATCCACCCATACAATAGGTTTTGGACATGTGTAGGTCTTAGATATTACATTATCTTTCCATTTTATTTAAATCATTAAATAATGAGGTCATCGCTGCATCATCATGATGTCATAAATAATTTATTTTATTTAATGTCTAAAAATTATAAAAAAAATAATATGATGTAGGAAATCTTTCTAGATTTCCAATTACTATTTATAGTCAAAAATATGACTTGTATAACCCCATGTAAAAATTGTTTTAGTAAAACATTTCATGTTTGTGTCATTTTTTACTCTAACATTAAATAAAAGGTATTTATGTCATTTTACAAATAACGTGGCTCCATGGGGTCCCCATGTTGACACATGGATTGTCTTGGTCGGCCATGGCACATCCAATGAGGTTAGGACATGTGTCAAGCTCATCTCATATTATTAAAACATTATTTTTACCTTAAACTACACTAATTACCTCTAATCGTGATTGAGAACTTAAAAGTTACTATTCACCAAAAAATTATTGCAATCTCATTGAACCACATTTTAATTCTTAATGACAACAATTTATGTCGGATTTTTGAAATTCAAAACACAGAAGTGGTAATATTTCATTTAAACGAAAAATCAATTATTTAACTACCACTTCGTGGTTTCACTATTCATCAAAAATTGAAGTTTTTCAGAACAATTCCAAAATTTAACCCTAAGCTATAATTGATATTCCGAATTCAGAAATGATGTCTATTTTATGAAATTCCAAACATATAAGTTGCATTAATTAATTTTATAATTAATTCCCACTGTCACAACAAATAGCGTGTTTTTAAGAAACAATATATATCAAAAGATTGACAATTGTTTATATCCAATTTTAAAGTGAAATTAATTCTAATGACCACCATTGGATAAAATAGTAAAAATATATTCTAATTATACTTTCAAACCACTCAATACTATAATTTATCACTATAAAATACTTTGATTAAAAAAGTTGTTTTTAAGTATTTTTCACTATTCATAAAATTTGGATGTTCTCAGAAAATTACAAAAAATTCAACTTTGGAAAATTTCGATATTACGAATAAAAAAATGAAGTCCATTTTGAAATATAAAATTTCTATAATTTTAAAAAGTGGGTATTACTATTCATAACGGCTACTTTGATTAGTCGCGGTGTGTTAGAACTCGAAGTTGCGTACAATGCAAGCTATTGCATTATTGAATGAGAAGTGTATCATGGAAGCTCGGGGTGTTACATTCTCCCCTCCTTCAATAAATTGTGTCCTCGCAATTTGAAATTTTTCTTGGAAAACAAAAGGATGAAAATAGAAAATACCTTTGTGGAAACCCCACATCGGAAATAAGGTTAATAAAAATATAACATTAAAAGAAAGCAAGATAAGTACAAAGGTCACTGAGATAGCCCATTCTAGGATTCTATGGAAATATGGATATGGAGGAGAAACAAACCATCAAGGTCTGATGGAGAGTTGTAGAAAACAGGATTAGGAGAAAGTTAACTATAAGAAAATCACAAACTTGTGATTGCTTAAACGATCATTGATTCCCCTGTTGGAAAAGTTAACCGGCAACGTTTTTGTTTTAAGTTACCTTTTATAATGTTGAGGAATTTATTTAGAAGATTTACTAAGAACGTAAGGGAATATACATACTTGTCATATTGACTTTCATTCTTTAATAAATTTTTACCACAAACCCATCTTTCACTCTAAAAGGTAATAGAGCTCAAAAATATTCTATTTATCCTAATTGTATAAGGTTCAACATACCATTTACATTAGGAAAAATATTTTGTAATAACCAGGGACTTCCTATAGGCTAGGGGTAGGAAATAAAGTCCCGTCACACTATGGTTGTGGGTTCGATTCCTGCAGCTTTGTCCGACGCGATGGGTTATGCCCCACCCTACATGTTGTCCTTTTCCTAAAACTATAGTATTATAATATTCCAAAATTAATCTTCAGAAATGTTTTAACCTTAAACAATACTATTCAAAGATCAACTTAATCCATCCCAACCTTTATAGTTATCCAAAATACCTCTGTCCAGACTTTCTCTAAAAGGTCCCTAGATTCCAAAAATCAATTGTATCATCGGATTCCTCAATCAAGGTAAAGTTTCTCTTATTTTCACATAGAAATATATGATTACCTTCATCATATTAGAAACTTAATGAAATCAATAAGTACTGTAGTACAATCCTTATATATATATCACATTATTCTAATAACCAGAATATAATCCATGAGTCCAAAAGCACCAATACATTAATTATTCTGCTTCAACTGTATTAACAGTATAATATTGTCCTTGATCCCTTAGCCTTTTCTGATGTATGTTTCCCTAACGCTTAGGAAATTCATTTTCATAATGACCCATTTCTCTACAATTGTAGCATTCAACATTGATAGCCTCTTGCTTTCCCTTGTAATCACGAGCCTGGTGACCTCTTTCTCCACATTTATAACAAGCTCCCATTCCTTTTAGGCAAGTACCAGGGTGATTCTTCCCACAATTATCACATAATGGAGAATCTTCCATTCCCTTTTTCCCTTTATCCGTCTCTTGTTCCACCGTTCTCTTCTTCTCTTGCTTTACTTTATTGTCATAATACTTAGATAATTACTTTTCTGTCATGACAGCACACGAGACTATATCTTCGTATGTTGAGAAAGATTGTGATACTAAAGCTCGATGAAGAAATGGTTTTAACCCATCAATGAAACGATCAATATTACTTCTTGGGATATGTATATAATCTGCAGCATGTCTCGCTAACCTTGTAAAGTTGGCCTCACACTTTGTGACATTCTCATCCTCCTTTTGTCTCAGAATCAAAAATTGTCTTTCCATATCTGCTCGATGGTCGTGTGGAAAGTATTTTTCTAAGAAAAGATCTTTGAACTCTCTCCATTCCATATTTGATACTTCTTCACCTGCCTTTGTGTTTTGAATCAGCGACCACCATTGATCAGAATCTCCAGTGAGGTGGTAAACGGCCATGATAACCTTTTCTCTTTCACTACTCCCCAAGGCGTTGAATATTTTCTCTAAGGAGTTTATCCATTTCTCGGCTACTAATGGATTTGTACCCCCATTAAATGTTGGATGTTGTTTCCTCATGAAGAGGTCTAACATTGATCCTCCACATTGCGGATCAGGGTGCTCCATACGAGTAAGGTTATTATTCATAATCTGAGTGATTTGTCCCAGTATGGTAATAAGTTGATCAGCACCAGTTGTATCTCCAGCTCCATAATAATTATCTTGAGCAGGAGGTCAATCCCTACACGGAGTGCGTGCATTGATACAATTTCCATTCCTTCCACTAGGCGCCATTTCCAAACAATGTCATAAACTAGATTAGTTTATGAATCAAAATACATAATTCCATACTTGTAAAATACTTAACATAAATTAAACTATTTATGGACAGAATCTGAAATCATAAAAATGTTTTCTTTGAATAAGTACATACTCATAACCCTTCATAGTGGTTTATTAATAAAATGAGAATTATCCTAAGCATATCCCTTGGGAGTGTCGTAACCAAGAGTGCAGCAAGGCCCGTTGTCGTGCACCAGTTCCCGTTCGAGTCTAGCTCAAAGCGGTGTTTTCGGGTTTTACCCCTAGGTACGTCTGTGCCAGAGCCGCCTCTACCTGCTCGTATCCAGACAGGGATGTATTTCTCGGAAAACTAACAAAATCTCTATAATACCAATATTCTAGGAAGTTTTTCTATAATAATCCTCAAAGTCTATCTTCGGGCTATGTGCTCTAATCAGAGTTTATCTAAACCTATCTTCCAAGGTTAGTACTAAAATGCCTCTGATACCAACTTTAACGCCCCGACCCCAGCTACCCGGAGTCGGTGCATTACTTCGTAACATTGGCATGATCACAAAAGATCGTGTCTCGAAAGACCAATTAGTTTAGTAGCCTTGGAAACACTAGATACATTCATAAGTCTTACATTACATCATAAAGTGAAAAACTACAATAAAACAGTATCCATAGTCCACACTCATGTCCTCTTCTAACTATCCCTACAGGTCATTCATAAAATACTTCTTCACATCCTGGAAAATATTAAAGCGTTGAAAGGGGTGAGCTCATATGCTCAGTAAGGATAACAATATTGCAGAAGCTTTCATAAATAAACATTAACATTTAAGGAAATGTATAACTAAAACAAAAGCCTTTTGAAACTTGAACTTCAACATAATATGGAAAAAATAACATTAAATAATTCCATTTACTTACTCACATGGATATTCTACTAGTCGAATAATCACATGAAATATCAATAACCACTTTCATAATGATGGAATGCATAATTCCAGACTATCATAACCACGTAACCAAGGCCTCGTGCCAAGACCACAAAAAAGATTTTGTCAAGGCCTCGTTCCAAGACACTAGTTTGTCTCATGAGACCTACCGATGCATCGAGGAGCTATAGCGGGCTCCACCCGTCACTTATTAAGTCCAATTCATTCCTCATATGAATTGGTTTAAACATATCATAAACCATAACATAATCGTATCACATAAAACATGCATAAAGGAAACATAACATTTCTAGATTTCAATAAAAAGATATCAATACAACACATTGATATAATAAAAACTCTTTCAAAACCGTTTTCAATACCAAAATAAAAGAAAGTTAAAACTTTGTATTTATTTTTCTTTAAAAAAGTGATGGCTTGTAGAGGAAGCCGAAACTCAAATAATGGTCACGGCGGCGGAGAAGTCATTATCACCTCATATGTACGGAAAGAAAAACATTCCCTTTTTGTCGTTTAGTAAAACGTTTCCTATAAAAAAGATTCATTTTGAATAAACGTAAAAGTCAAAGGGGTTTATACACCGTATAAAAGACAGTTGTGTATAAACCAAATATGCCTCAATGAAAGGAGATTGAGACGAAGTCCTTAAAAAGATAATTTTTAAAATAAAATAGATCTATTATGTGTATTCACTATAGGTACACATAAAGAAAGTAAAAATACAAAATAGGACATAATAATACATGATTTAATTTGAAAGTAGGAGATTAACCCAAAGAATGGAATTTGGGTTAAGAAATTCCCTTACCTCATGTCCGAATTCACTCGACCGTTCTTTGATCTCCTGAATAATAAACTAGAGTTAATATCTACCTTCTTAAGAACATATTTCATGTTCATTATTAATTTTTATATCACTTATTACAATGTCATGAACATTATGTAATTATTTAAGCTTATAACGGTCGTTTTGTCGATCTTAGGTACTTGAGTCAAAAATAAACTTCTTATAATTACACTTTGATCATGTGGTAATATATCCATTATATACAGAATTATATTCATTATGTAGATATCATATATATCATATATATCCAGTATATACATTCATTAATAATATTACGTAACATTTAGAGGTATGAAATGAAATGCACCGTTCATGGAGACGGTAAGCCGTACGTACGCATGAACGCTACTTTCATTTATATTTCGTATTTAATGGAATGAAATCATAATTATATAAATGTATAATATAATTCCAGTATAATATAGTGTATAATACCATTTACTCCATCCTTTAAACATCCCACAAATGGTATTAACGATTCAAATCACTTTGAGGGGGTGGTAGTCCGCACTTCCTAGAATGAAAATATCGCATTTACCCTTAATGGAAACCATAAAGGTATGCCATAAATGAAAAATAAAAAATCATAAGTAAATACAAAACATAATATATATCATATATAAAAATAGTGTCATCATAATGGCCACCATTAGAGGTGTTATATGAGTGTTGAACAGTCATCGTTTCGTGAGGCAAAAATTCTCCATCCACAGAAACAGTATATTCTTTAACCATTAGATGTATGTGTGTGTAAGTGTAAACCAAATAGTTATCATAAAAACATCCTAGTATATTTTAGATACTGGTTTTATTACAAAAGAAAGGAATAAAAAGAGTTTAATGGGTTGGAGAATAAAAATAAAACAAAACAACATTAGAGAAGACATTACCTAAAAATCGGGTAACTCTTTTTGATTTGAGCCAAAGGATTCCTTGGGAAGAATTCTGCCCAAAGTGAGGCTTCTAGGAGTAAGGGAGGAAAGTTGGGAGAGTATTTGGGTAGATGTTGGCTGAGCCAAATGGCTTGAAAGTGTGAATAAGGTGGGAGTGGTGGGGGCCGTTTATAAGTGGAAAGGAGGGGCACTCATGGAAAGTAAAGAAAAGTCACTTTATTTTAAAATGTTATTCGGATTAAAGAGGTCCCACATTGATATAATTCCTGGATAAGGTGATAAGAATTATAAATCCACCCATACAGTAGGTTTTGGACATGTGTAGGTCTTAGATATTACATTATCTTTCCATTTTATTTAAATCGTTAAATAATGAGGTCATCGCTACATCATCATGATGTCATAAATAATTCATTTATTTAATGTCTAAAAACTATAAAAAAAATACTATGATGTAGAAAATCTTTCTAGATTTCCAATTACTATTTATAGTCAAAAATATGACTTTTATAACCCCATGTAAATATTGTTCTAGTAAAACATTTCATGTTTGTGTCATTTTTTACTCTAACATTAAATAAAAGGTATTTATGTCATTTTCCAAATAATGTGGCTCCATGGGGTCCCCATGTTGACCCATGGATTTCCATGGTCGGCCATGGAACATCCAGTGAGGGTAGGACATGTGTCAAACTCATCTCATATTATTAAAATATTATTTTTACCTTAAACTACACTAATTACCTCTAATCGCGATTAAGAACTTAAAAGTTACTATTCACCAAAAAATTATTGTAATCTCATTGAACCACATTTTAATTCTTAATGAAAACCATGTATGTCGGATTTTTGAAATTCAAAACACAGAAGTGGTAATATTTCATTTAAACAAAAAATCAGTTATTTACCTACCACTTAGTGGTTTCACTATTCATTAAAAATTGAAGTTTTTCAGAACAATGCCAAAATATAGCCCTAAGCTATAATTGATATTCCGAATTCAAAAATGATTTCTATTTTATGAAATTCCAAACATATAAGTTGCATTAATTAATTTTATAATTAATTCCCGCAGTCAAAACAAATAGCGTGTTTTTAAGAAACAATATATATCAAAAGATTGACAATTGTTTATATCAAATTTTAAAGTAAAATTAATTCTAATGACCACCATTGGATAAAATAGTAAAAATATATTCTAATTATACTTTAAAACCACTCAATACTATAATTTATCACTATAAAATACTTTGATTAAATAAGTTGTTTTTATGTATTTTTCACTATTCATAAAAATGGGATGTTCTCAGAAAATTACAAAAAATTCAACTTTGGATAATGTCGATATTACGAATAAAAAAATGAAGTCCATATTGAAATATAAAATTTCTATAATTTAAAAAAGTGGGTATTACTATTTATAACGTCTACTTTGATTAGTCGCGGTGTGTTAGAACTCAATGTTGCGTACAATGCAAGCTATTGCATTATTGAATGAGATGTGTATCGTGGAAGCTTGGGGTGTTACATTCTCCCCTCCTTCAATAAATTGCGTCCTCGCAATTTGATATTTTTCTTGGAAAATAAAAGGTTGAAAATAGAAAATTCCTTTGTGGAAACCCCACATCAGAAATAAGGTTAATAAAAATATAACATTAAAAGAAAGCAAGATAAGTACAAAGGTCACCGAGATAGCCCATTCTAGGATTCTATGAAAATATGGATATGAACGAGAAACAAACCATCAAGGTCTGATGGAGAGTTGTAGAAAACAGGATTAGGAGAAAGTTAACTATAAGAAAATCACAAACTTGTGATTGGTTAAACGATCATTGATTCCCCAGTTAGAAAAGTTAACCGGCAACGTTTTTGTTTTAATTTACCTTTTATAATGTTGAGGAATTTATTTAGAAGATTTACTAAGAACGTAAGGGAATATACATACTTGTCATATATACTTTCATTCTTTAATAAAGTCTTACCACAAACCCATATTTCACTCTAAAAGGTAATAGAACTCAAAAATATTCTATTTATCCTAATTGTATAAGGTTCAAAATATTACCACATACCATTTAGATTAGGAAAAATATTTTGTAATAACCAGGGACTTCCTGTAGGCTAGTGGTAGGAAATAAAGGCCTATCACACTATGGTTGTGGGTTCGATTCCTGCAGCTTTGTCTGACGTGACGGGTTATGCCCCACACTACAGGTTGTCCTTTTCCTAAAACTATAGTATTATAATATTCCAAATATAATCTTCAGAAATGTTTTAACCTTAAACAATACTATTCAATGATCAACTTAATCCATTCCAACCTTTATAGTTATCAAAAATACCTCCGTCCAGACTTTCTCTAAAAGGTCCCTAAATTCCAAAAATCAATTGTATCATCAGATTCCTCAAACAAGGTAAAGTTTCTCTTATTGTCACATACAAAAATATCATTACCTTCATCATATTAAAACCTTAATAAAATCAATAAGTACTGCATTACAATCCTTATATATATATATCACATTATTCTAATAACCAGAATATAATCCATGAGTCCAAAAGCACCAATACATTAATTATTCTGCTTCAACTGTAGTAACAGCATAATATTGTCCTTGATCCCTTAGCCTTTTCTGAGGTATGTTTCCCTGACTCTTAGTAAATTCATTTTCATAATGACCCATTTCTCTACAATTGTAGCATTCAACATTGATAGCCTCTTTCTTTCCCTTGTAATCACGAGCCTGGTGACCTCTTTCTCCACATTTATAACAAACTCCCATTCCTTTTAGGCAAGTACCAAGGTGATTCTTCCCACAATTATTACATAATGGAGAATATTTCTTTCCCTTTTTCCCTTTATCCGTCTTTTGTTCCACCGTTCTCTTCATCTCTTGCTTTACTTTATTGTCATAAGACTTAGAGAATTCATTTTCTGTCTTGATAGCACACGAGACTATATCTTCGTATGTTGAGAAAGATTGTGATACTAAAGCTCGACGAAGAAATGGTTTTAACCCATCAAAGAAACGATCAATCTTACTTCTTGGGTTACGTATATAATATGCAGCATGTCTCGCTAACCTTGTAAAGTTGGCCTCATACTTTGCGACATTCTCATCCTCCTTTTGTCTCAGACTCAAAAATTGTCTTTCCATATCTGCTCGATGGTCGTGTGGAAAGTATTTTTCTATGAGAAGATCTTTGAACTCTCTCCATTCCATATTTGATACTTCTTCAACTTCCTTTGTGTTTTGAATCAGCGACCACCATTGATCGACATCTCCAGTGAGGCAGTAAACGGCCATGATAACCTTTTCCCTTTCACTACTCCCCAAGGCATGGAATATTTTCTCTAAGGATTTTATCCATTGCTCAGCTACTAATGGATTTGTACCCCCATTAAATGTTGGCAGCTGTTGCCTCATGTAGCGGTCTAACACTGATCCTCCACATTGCGGATCAGGGTACTCCATACGAGTAAGGTTATTATTCATAATCTGAGTGAGTTGTCTTAGTATGGTAATAAGTTGATCAACACCAGTTGTATCTCCAGCTCCATAATAATTATCTTGATCAGGAGGGAAATCCCTACACGGAGTGCGTGCATTGATACAGTTTCCATTCCTTCCACCAGGCGCCATTTCCAAACAATGTCATAAACTAGATTAGTTTATGAATCAAAATACATAATTCCATACTTGTAAAATACTTAACATAAATTGAACTATTTATAGACATAAGAAATAATCATAAAAATTTTTTCTTTGAGGAAGTATATACTCATAACCCTTCATAGTGGTTTATAAAGAAAACGAGAATTATCCTAAGAATATCCCTCGGGAGTGTCGTAACCAAGAGTGCAGCAAGGCCCGTTGTCGTGCACCAGTTGCCGTTCGAGTCTAGCTCAAAGCGGTGTTTTTGGGTTTTACCCCTAGGTACATCTGTCCTAGAGCCGCCTCTACCTGCTCGTATCCAGACAGGGATGTATTGCTCGGAAAACTCACAAAATCTCTATAATACCAAAATTCTAGGAAGTTTTTCTATACTAATCCTCAAAGTCTATCTTCAGGCTATGTGCTCTAATCAGAGTTTATCTAAACCTAGCTTCCAAGGTTAGTACTAAACTTCCTCTAATACCAACTGTAACGCCCCGACCCCAGCTACCCAGAGTCGGTGCATTACTTCGTAACATTGGCATGATCACAAAAGATCAAGTCTCGAAAGACCGATTAGTTTAGTAGCCTTGGAAACACTAAATACATTCATAAGTCTTACATTACATCATAAAGTGAAAAACTACAATAAAACAGTATCCATAGTCCACACTCATGTCCTCTTCTAACTATCCATGTAGGTCATTCATAAAATACTTCTTCACATCCTGGAAAATATTGAAACATTGAAAGGGGTGAGATCAGATTCTCAGTAAGGATAACAATATTGCGAAAGCTTTCATAAATAAACATTAACATTTAAGGCAATGTATAACTAAAACAAAATCCTTTTTATACTTGAACTTCAGCATAATATGGAAAAAATAAAATTAAATAATTCCATTTACTTACTCACATGGATATTCTACTAGTCGAATAATCACATGAAATATCAATAACCACTTTCATAATGATGGAATGCATAATTCCAGACTATCATAACCACATAGCCAAGGCCTCGTGCCAAGACCACAAATAAGATTTTTTCAAGGCCTCATTCCAAGACACTAGTTTGTCTCATGAGACCTAACAATGCATCGAGGAGCTATAGTGGGCTCCACCCGTCATTTATTAAGTCCAATTCATTCATCATATGAATTGGTTTAAACATATCATAAACCATAACATAATCGTATCACATAAAAAATGCATAAAGGAAACATAAAATTTCTACATTTCAATCACAAGATATCAATACGACAAATTGATATAATAAAAACGCTTTCAAAAGCATTTTCAATATCAAAATAAAAGAAAGTTAAAACATTGTATTTATTTTTCTTTAAAAAAAGTGATGGTTTGTAGAGGAAGCCGAAACTCAAATAATGGTCACGGCGGCGGAGAAGTCGTTGTCACCGCATATGTACAGAATGAAAAACATTCACTTTTTGTCGTTTAGTAAAACATTTTGTATAAAAAAGATTCCTTTTGAATAAACGTAAAAGTCAAAGGGGTTTATACACCGTATAAAAGAAAGTTGTGTATAAAACCAAATATGCCTCAATGAATGGAGATTGAGACGAAGTCCTTAAAAAGATCATTTTTAAAATAAAATAGATCTATTATGTGTATTCACTATAGGTACACATAAAGAAAGTAAAAATACAAAATAGGACATAATAATACATGGCATAATTTGAAAGTAGGATATTAACCAAAAGAATGGAAGTTGGGTTAAGAAATTCCCTTACCTCGTGTCTGAATTCACTCGACCGTTCTTTGATATCCTGAATAATAAACTAGAGTTAATCTCTACCTTCTTAATAACCTTTTTCATTTTAATTATTCCTTTTATATCACTTATTACAATGTCATGAACATTATGTAATTATTTAAGCTTATAACGGTCGTTTTGTCGATCTTAGGTACTTGAGTCAAAAATAAACTTCTTATAATTACACTTTGTTCATGTGGTAATATATCCATTATATCCAGAATTATATTCATTATGTAGATATCATATATATAATATATATCCAGTATATTCATTTATTTATAATATTACGTAACATTTAGAGGTAAGAAATGAAATGCACCGTTCATGGAGACAGTAAGTCGTACGTACGCATGAACGCTACTTTCATTTCTATTTCGTATTTAATGGAATGAAATCATAATGATATAAATGTATAATATAATTCCAGTATAATATAGTGTATAATAACATTTACTCCATCCTTTATACATCCGACATATGGTATTAACGATTCAAATCACTTTGAGGGGGCGGTAGTCTGCACTTCCTAGAAGGAAAATATCGCGTTTACCCATAATGTAAACTATAAAGGTATGCCATAAATGAAAAATACAAAATCATAAGAAAAAAAAACATAATATATATCATATATAAAAATAGTTTCATCATAATGGCCACTATTAGAGTTGTTATATGAGTGTTGAACAATCATCGTTTCGTGAGGCAAAAATTCTCCATCCACAGAAACAGTATGTTCTTTAACCATAGATGTAGGTGTGTGTAAGTGTAAACCAAATCCTTATCATAACAACATCCTAGTATATTTTAGATACTGGTGTTGTTACAAAAGAAAGGAATAAAAATAGTTTAAGGGGTTGGAGAATCTAAATAAAACAAAACAACATTAGAGAAGACATTACCTAAAAATCGGGTAACTCTTTTTGATTTGAGCCAAAGGCTTCCTTGGGAAGAATTATGCCCAAAGTTAGGCTTCTAGGAGTAAGGGAGGGAAGTTGGGAGAGTATTTGGGCAGAGTTTGGCCGAGCCAAATGGCTTGAACGTGTGAATAAGGTGGGAGTGGTGGGGGCCTTTTATAAGTGGAAAGGAGGGGCACTCTTGGAAAGTAAAGAAAAGTCACTTTATTTTAAAATGGTATTCGGATTTAAGAGGTCCCACATTGATATAATTCCAGGATAAGGAGATAAGGGTTCTAAATCCACCCATACAATAGGTTTTGGACATGTGTAGGTCTTATATATTACATTATCTTTCCATTTTATTTAAATCGCTAAATAATGAGGTCATCGCTGCATCATCATGATGTCATAAATAATTTTATTTATTTAATGTCTAAAAATTATAAAAAAAATACTATGATGTAGGAAATCTTTATAGTTTTCGAATTACTATTTATAGTCAAAAATATGACTTGTATAAACCCATGTAAAAATTCTTTAATAAAACATTTCATGTTTGTGTCATTTTTTACTCTAACATTAAATAAAAGATATTTTTGTCATTTTCCAACTAAAGTGGCTCCATGGGGTCCCCAAGTTGACCCATGGATTTTATTGGTCGGCCATGAAACATCAAAGTAGGGTAGGACATGTTTTAAGCTCCTCTTATATTATTAAAACATTATTCTTACCTTAAACTACACTAATTACCTCTAATCGCGATTAAGAACTTAAAAGTTACTATTCACCAAAAAATTTATTTTATTCACATTGAACCACATTTTAATTCTTAATGACAACCATGTATGTTTGATTTTTGAAATTAAAATCACAGAAGTGGTAATATTTCATTTAAACGAGAAATCAGTTATTTAACTACCACTTAGTGGTTTCACTATTCATCAAAAATTGATGTTTTTCAGAAAAATCCCAAAATATAACCCTAAGATATAAATGATATTCCAAATTCAAAAATGATGTCTATTTTATGAAATTCCAAACATATAAGTTGCATTAATTTATTTTATAATTAATTCCTGCTGTAACAACAAATAGCGTGTTTTTAAGAAACAATATATATCAAAAGATTGACAATTTTTTATATCCAATTTTAAAGTGAAATTAATTCTAATGACCACCATTGGATAAAATAGTAAAAATATATTCTAATTATACTTTAAAACCAATAAATACAATAATTTATCACTATAAAATACTTTGATTAAAAAAGTTGTTTTTAAGTATTTTTCACTATCCATAAAAATTGGATGTTCTCGGAAAATTAAAAAAAAATCAACATTGGATAATTTCGATATTACGAATAAAAAAATGAAGTCCATTTTTAAATATAAAATTTCTATAATTTTAAAAAGTGTGTATTACTACTCATAACGGCTACTTTGATTAGTCGCGGTGTGTTAGAACTCGATGTTGCGTACAATGCAAGCTATTGCATTATTGAATGAGAAGTGTATCGTGGAAGCTCGGGGTGTTACACTAAACTTCTTGATACATAATTAGAAATTTCATAATTCATGTTATCCCACCATAAATTTTGATTCAAATATCTATAAATAATTGTTCAATAAAGGTGTATTGAGAAATTTGAGTGATGAGCATCATCCAATACCTCTCTTTTTTGCTCGTGTATTGAGGGAAAAAATAGCCTCATCCTAATTTTCATAATTCAATCTTATTACTACATGATTTCCAACATCCCATCTTTTATAGAATTAATTTTCTTCTGAATATTCTCATCATGAGACTAAAAACTTAATAATATTTACAATAAATATTTATAGGAAAGAAATTGAAGAATTAATGATGTTTGACCTTATGATAATTCCAATATTCATATTTATAAGATCCATGATCATAAGATCCGTTTCAATCATCATTTTTTAGAATTCAATGATCCTTCCTGCTCATTTCATCAAATATCTAATTTTCAAACCCTGGGCGATAGTGTATTGAAGAATCATATTTCTTGAGTTTCTCATGTCATCTCCTTTTCCTCATATTGAGTTGTTTCTATATGTAAATATATTTCATGTTCTTGTGGTCTATATATATCTAACATCTTTATCCACAGAGATAGTGTCTCCAAATTATCAATGAAATGATTAGAAATTCTAACTCAATATCATGACTCAAATAGTTATGTTCATGAGTGTAAACTCCCTTGATCAATAGTCAATAACTCTATCATTCTACATAAATACACAACTATGAAATTTATTTAACGCATCACTACAAATCAAGAAGCCATCATTACCAATTTGTTGAGTCAATATAAAACGATTCACTAATATCATATTCAATTCATCAAAATATTATTCACATTATTTTTCAATAATAACATAACCCTTTTATGAGTAAGATTAGTTAACAGGTTAACTATTTGGGAAACAATATGAATGAAATTAAGATAGTAACTTGTAAATACATTGAAAGTACATACATCTGTTATGTTATTTGGTGTAGGACATTTCAGAAATTCCATTGTATCCATAAGTCCAACTATGTTCCAATGTTAGAGACAATATGGCCATGAAAATAAACTAATCAACGCCATAATTGACACTTTATAACAATTTATAGAACTATTTTCTTTATTAATATCTAGAATAACCCATTTGGGCATATCATATTACTCATATATTTTTGAATATATCAACATATCATCGATAAATACCACAAAAAACATCAAGATTTTCCTTGAAAACTCTATTCATTAGATCTAAAAAACATATGGTGCATTATTCATTCCAAATAAAATTACTCCAAACTCATAATGTCCATACCTATTCCAAAATATTTCCTTTTGAATATATTACTTCCATATGTGAAATTGATGATATCCAACTCAAATTTTTTTCTTTGAGAATATTTATCTCCATGATGTCGATCAAAAAAATTATCCATGGGAGGTAGAGGATACAAGTTAATTATTATTATAGTATTTATTTTTCTATAATCAATACACAACCTCATGGATCTATATTGATTAATGAAACGTATAAAAGGTTCTCCTCATTGAGAAACACTAGGGTAAATAAATCCATTGTCACTCAATTACTCATCTTGTTTCTAAAAATATACAAATTCCATTGTTTTAATTATATAAAGAGTGTTTGAAATAGGTCATGCATTAGAAATTAAATAAACATAGAACTCGTCTTCCTACTCTAGAGGATGTTTGGTTATATTCTCTTGAAACACATTAACATATTCTCACACAGTACGTACATCTTCACGTAGAATATTTATATCTTCATCCATAGATAATGTTTTCACTTCCACCCCAATAATTTCATTCATAAGACCTAATGTAGGTGGATATAGATGTGACTATGTTTATGAGGTTTCTTCTCTAAAGAAAAGGGATTATGCATAAACCTCACTAATCATAATTTACTTCATTTTGTAATAGAATTTTTTATCATACCTTGAATGCCAATGAAAATCAGTTATTATATAAATGTTAATCATAGTTATAATGACAAGGAAAATAACTAAAAATGGTTTATGTGTCATAAAGGGGACTAACCAACAAATATTTTTTGTAGTGATGTGTCCCTTTAGTGTTTTGGTTGAAAATTACTTCATTATATCAAAAACAAATGTCTAATTTTCATAACAAAACTAGCAAGATATAAAATAATGTTATTATCCAAAATCAAATAAAGCATTGGATATGTTTGAGAATATGTTTAATGTTCCTTCTATTGCATCATTGGGATCTTCAACCATTATTGTTGGGGTCAAAAAAGCTTGGCCTTCCTTTATTTTTCCTTTCTGGTTAATCTTACCATTATGCTCGGGAAAATAATTTTCATAGTGTCCCACATCCCTAAAATTGTATACCTAAAAAATTATATCATATTATTTTACCATAAATCAAGGTCTTGGTTTCCTTTTTCCAAGAATGTAAAAAATCATATCCCTTTTAATAAAGCACTATGGTGTTTCCTTCCATATGTATCACATGTTTGAATATTATGTTTTTATTACTTCCACAACCACCCTCTTCTTCTCTTTTTATTTTAAATTAATATTACACAGACAATTCATTCACTATATTGATAGCACATAAGGATATATCATGGTATGATAAGAATGTTTGGTAGACCATTTCCCATTGGAGAAATAGTTTAAACCATCATAGATTTGATTGATCTTGTGCCATGGGTTTTGATTGTAGACAACGATATTACAAACTATAATTTTAAAAGTTAGAATCATAGTTTATAATGTTTCCATTCTTTTTTTGTTTTAGACTCTCAAATTTCCTCTCTATATCTTTTCACTATTCATGATGGAAATAATTGTCATGGAAAATTTCCTTAAAATATTTAATTTCCATATTTCCAATTTATTTCACCACCTTTTTTTGAATCAATGAACACCGTTGATATGTGTCCCCTAAGTGATGATAAAATGATGTGATAACCTCCTCCCATTAATTACTAAAAAAAAACAAAATACCTTCTATTAGTAAATTATTCACTGCTCTACTACAAATGGTTTGTGGTTTCATTGAATGGTGGAAGTTGTAGTCACATAAAGAGGTGTGAAATGTTTCATCTAAAGGGTGGTTCATGATGTTCCATATGAGTATGGTTATTATTCATACCTTCATTCAGTTTTCAGTGTATAGTTATAAGTTTCCCAACACCAGTCATATATCCTATTCCAAGATCATTATCTTACATATGAGGGAAATACCTACAGGAGATATTCCCATTTATATAGTTTCCATTCATTCCACCATGTGCCGTTTTTAAATAGTGTCATAAACTAAGATATGCAACTAATCATAATTCATAATTGTGAACATATAAAACACTTAACATATATTTAAATTTTATGCACATATAATCTTAAAATCATTAAATCAGACTCAATGGAGACATATTTTCCTTTAAATAATTCATAACAGTTTTTAAAAAAATTGTATTGCCCTATGAATATCCCATAGGAGTATAAAACTAGGTGCACAGTAAGGCATGTATTCATTTACTAGGTTGCTCGAGACACCTTTTCAGTGTTGTTGCCTCTAGGTACATTTGTCCCATAACCACATTATCTTGTAATATCCTTACATGGATTAATTTCATGGAAAACCCGCATATTATCTACATTTCCCAAATTATAGGATGTCTTTATATTCTTATCCTCAATGATTATATTAGGTTTATGTTCTTTAAACTATTTTTCCTAAATATAGTTTCTCTGATTTCTAATAAACATCCTCTAATACAAACTGTAAGGACCCTAACCCACGTTTCCCAGATTATATCCCTTACTAAATTACATTAAAATAGATATGAAACCGAAATCCTGAAGGACTCACTAGATTATCAGTATTAAATTAATTATTAGGTACATAAACATTACATTACAACATTAAATGAAATAACACATAGAAATTCCACTAGAAACAACCATAAACTCCTAGATTATCCTGTTAAATTCTTCATAATTTACATATTGACATCCTAGGGAAAAATAAAACATAAGAATGGAGTGATATTAGATGATCAATAAGGGTATGTAATCTAACGAAAGATAATATAAACAATAAGATTTTCTGAATGACTAAAAACATGTTCCATTAAAACATATTCTTGGGAATAAAAAGGAAAGAATAAAGGATTAATAAATAATTCCATAAAATAATCACTAAAAAATAATCTTAAACATTCATATTCTACTAGTCAAATATTAACATGGATAATCAATTAATTATATAATTAGGACATTTTGAATGTTATAAACATCATAAAAATATCACTGAGTCCTCATCCAAGACACAATAAAATAATTGGTTAAGGCCTCACCCATAATGCATTTCTGTTTTCTCTCGTGAGAACAACAAATGCATTGAGGGGATATAGTAGTTCCTACCCATAACATATTTATGCCAATTAAATCCACTATTTAATGGGATTAAAAATAAGCATCATATTCATATTTATTATAAATAATCTTCCCCAATCTATAAATAAAATCACAAATAATTCTGAATAGTATGTTGAATTTTATCAAGATATCACATTTCCTATCATACTCATCTTAAAAAAATTAATAAAAAATGGTAGATTATGATCCTAAGAGGTCAATATAGACAAATCATATAATTCAATAGTGGTGTTGAAATATATGTAATATCTCTAATAAAATAATTGATCAATTCATGAGAGAAATACCCCTCTAACTTTTCAATGAAAACTTATTTTAATAATTCATTAATATTTGTGATAATTGTTTGTATAAAACCAGATAGGATCAAAAAAAATTTTTAGAAAAATAATTACTGATTTTAGAAAAATAATTGTGACTAAAAATTGATTTTGGATGAAACATAAAAATGGAAAATAAATTGAGACGTTCCTTTTATTTGGGCTAGTCTATCATGAAGAATTGGGAAGGATTCCTCATAAAACATGAATATTCCATAAAAATGATGAACTATTATAGATACTTGAGTTTGGAATATATACATAGAATTTAGGATAATTATAAAAAAATAATGAATAATTACATTGGTTTATAGAGGGAGAAATCATAAACTGGATGAAAATATTGGTTTCGGAAGAAACTCTCACCTTAATTCCATAAGTGTGTGGCACATTAGATTAATCTCAAGGATACTGAAATTAATTCCTTTAGTTATTTAATTCAGAAGATTTTTTACCTTAAAGTTATTCAATATATGTTTTTCGTGTTAATTTGTGTACTTTTTGATGATTTATAAATAATATCTTATCATTCTAGAGCATTCATTTCCTTGTTTTACATGATCGGTTCACCTGCATATGAGAATAAAAGTTCATGTAAAATGGGAATATACATAAAAAATGATGTTTTATGTTATTAATGAAAATATAAAATATTAAATGGATATATAATTCATTTTTTTATTTTTATTCATGATTAATCATTAAATAAAAAAATATTGATAATCGTTTAAATAATTTTGGTAGTTTTCGATCATTACAAAGTAGTTTGGTTTTATTAATTAACACCATGTATATTTCTTGGTTACATAACACTAATTGAATTATTATATGTATTGTATAATATTTTATAACCTTAATAATGATATTATAACCATTATTTAAGTTGAAATTGTAATTGAGAACATGATGTCAATGAAGGCGGTAAATTGGAACATTTTAGAAAATGTTTTCATCCTTAAAATAAATAGAAAAAGATAATTATTTGATGATTGATTATAAATTTAAATAAAAAAATTAATTTATATAAATTATACTAGAGTTATGACATCACTTTGGACAGGTGTGGTGAGGGATGTGCCACAAAATGAAATAAAATAAGATGAATAAAATAAAAATAAAGGGGATTTTACCTCTTGAATCCTCTCCCATTGAGAACCTCTTTAATGGGACTGGTTTTTTTATATATATTTTTAAAAATAGATTCTATAATTGTGGGAGGGGATTGATATGTGTAATGGGACGAAATTTTATGATGCTCAAAGATTTTATAATGTGATTAGAATGGGTGGTGGATGGTATTTGCAGTGGAGGGAGGGGTGGTATTTTAATATTTTAATAATTTGTTTTTTGTTTTGGCTCAAGAATGTGAACACTGTCATAATTATAACTCAATATATAAAAATAATTATGGTTAGTTCTGTATTACTGTAGAGACCCGAATCCTGACGTACAAAAACATTACATTACTTTTGTGGAATACTTAATACTTAACAAAAAACAGACACACAAGGACCGTAATAGTTTAGTGTCTTTTGAAACTTGGAACGTAATCTTCTAATCATGGTGAAAGATCTTCAACCTCTCCCATAAAGATCTTCCACTTTTTGTTTCCTTACCTAAAACCTTTCTTTTGACCCTGGGGGAAAGAAAACATATAAAGGGTGAGCACAATTCTTAGTAAGGGTAAGCATGGATAAAATAAAACAAACCATATACATTTGAACTTAAAAACATGAACATAATGTTTAAACATCAAAATATTGAGCAACGACATAAAACATGGAAGTACATAAGGAATAGATCATAATGGAACATAAACCGTGATAAAATAGCATGGGAATAAAACATGTAATTGTGGCATCCATTAAGAACATGTAATGATTTCCATAGTATCCAAGGCATTGCTGCCAAGACCATCTTTGTGGACAAAGTCCCATTCTGAATCGAGTTCACTCCTCGTTTCATTCCTGTATCACTTAGCCGAATTAACTTACCATTCCATCCATGTCTATCTCATGAGATATAAAATCTTTACGCAATGCATTGGAGGGAGATATAGGTCCCAACCATCTCATAATGAAATCATTATTACTTGTGCCACAACATAAACTTAAAACATTCATCATAACCCAAAGAATAAAATGGGTTTCATAAACATCATATCAGCATCACATAATCCATATAAAACAAATGGATATTTCATCATAAGAAAAGTGGAAGCATGTAAAATCATAGAGACATTATACTTGAAACATACACATAGGAAATAATTTCATCTTAGATGAAAAATGGTTTTGATAAAACACTTGAAATGAATTCTTGAGGAAAATATCCTTTTTTCTTCAAAATGATTTTCTTTTCACAAAATTTCATGAAATTTTAAAATAAAAGGATTTTTTTGAAAGTATTTAGGAAATATTTTGGAGGAAGCATCATGAAAACAAGCCTTTATAAAACTGTAAAAATCCTTTCATGCCGTATACAATAAAAAAACATTCTTCTCGTACTTTTGTCGAAAAAGCCAAAAAGTACCTTGTAGGGTAAATAAAAGAAAGATTCCTTCCATACCATTGGGTAAAATTCCAAATGGATAAAAAGGAAATTAAACATACATGAATCCATTTTTAGTATGCATGGACATGGATGATAGAAATAACCCCAGTAAATACATACGAATAAGCAATCTCAGATAAAAATGAGATTTGCAAAATTATCCCTTACCTTAGTTTTGATATGCTTCATACGTATCAGAACCTCCTATATAATGATTTAAATAATGTCATTAACTTATTACAGAATCATATTCATTTTTATGATATCATATATGTTTCACTTATGACTTTATATTACCCGTTATTTTGTAAATTCAATGTTAAAGTAGTGTTTAATGTAAAATCATTTTATTTATCGTATGTGTTTCGACTTGTCGTTCTTGATATTATTACTTATATCCTAATTTACATAATTCCAGAATGTAAAACATGATTTATATATATTCATCATATACATATATATTATAGATCGATAAAAGGAATGAAAAAAACCGTTCATGGAGACGGTAGGCCGTACGTACGCATGAACGTTGTTTTCGTTCCCTTTTTGAATTGAATGGAATTAAGTAAATGAAATACATATATATATATATATACATAAATAAAATATCATTATTATTTCATATATTTCATTTTTATTCATTATATATACTTTATAATTATTCATGAATGGTTAACATGGAGAGTGAATCTCATCGCGTCGTGGAGACGGTAGTCCGTACGTACGCTCGAGCGATGATATCATTCCCAAGATCGTGGAATTATATTAAAGTATATGTATAATATTACAGAATCAATATCACTTTAAAATAATCATATATATTGATTACTTTCACAATTATACCCATCCATGTAAGGTGGTGGTGGAAAATAGATTACACCACGGCGTGGAGACGGTATTCCGTACGTACGCACGCGCGGTGATTTCATTTTCCGTTGGATGGATAGATGGTGAAATATGGTTTTTTCATAATTATAATAACATATTAGTATATTATTGATACTGATGTTATTACCTCATAATGATACAACTAAAAAAGAAGAAGTGGAAGAAGAAATAAAGTTGAAAGAATCGGTAATGGACATTACCTCTTCTTTGAAGCGCCTCTTTGAGACCGCCTCTTAGGGCACTAAAATTGGTATTTGAAGAATACCAGAACTTCTAGGATGTTTATATGGATGTGGATAAGAGAATATGGCAGGGTTTGGCCAAACTTGAAGTCTCAAAGTGGTGTGAGGAAGAGTGGGAGGAGGTTCCCTTTTATAAGGGAGGAGAGGGGCACCTTTGGAATATATAAAAATATTATTTTATTATAAAGTCAAATTCAGGTTTTAATAGCTTAAAATTGATATATTTAGAAACTAAGGTGGGGATGGGTCTAAATCCTCTCATCCAATAGAATTTAGACAAGTTTAGGTCATTATATTAACCTTATCTTTTAGTTTTAACTCTTAGTTAATTAGATTGACATTTACCATGTCACTTTGTATTTTTATAATATATAGTTAATAAACATACCATATATATCCAAGCGACCCCCAAGTGGTCCATTAATGATACACCTATCAGGATATAAGTATCTTTGCCGAACCTTAGATTTTTAGGAATAAAATAACAATCAATAATATAATATTTGTTTTAAAAACTATTTTATGTCAATTTTGACACTATTTAGTAATTGATTTATGTAAAAATTATAACAGAATGATTAGTACGAAAAAAGTTAATTAAATCAATACTAACATGTCATATTAACCTATAAAATTAGTGGAATTCATAAAAAGTCTCAAATTACATTTATTTGGGTATTTATAACATCAATTATGTCAATATTTCATTAATAGGATAATTACTACATCATCATTGTATCATAAATAAATTAAATTATTTTAAGTCAAATAAATTACCATTATGTTGGAAATCTTTTTAACTTTCTAATGAATATTTATAGTCGAATTTATCTTATGTATAACCCTATATTAAAAATGTTTTAGTTATTAAACTTTGAGTTTAACTATTTTAACCCTTCTTTATATAAATTGATAATAAATGTCCTAATCTAATCCAAGTGGGCCTAAATGGTGATATATTATTCCTAAGGTTGTTTTTGGTAGAATTAAACTTATAAAATAGAATTAGTACATGTGTTAGTGTAATAATAATAACACTTTTACCCTTAATTACCCTATTTACTTTTAATCGTGGTAAAAAAAGTAAAAAGTTACTATTCACCAAAAATTATTTTCATCTCATTGAACCAAATTTTAGTACTTGATATTAACCGTGTCTCTCTGATTTTCAAAATTCCACTCACAGAAGCTTTAAAATTATGTTTTATTAAAAATTAAGTTTTATGAAAAATTCAGTTTTTTTAACTACCACTTAGTGGTTTCACTATTCATCAAAAAATGAAAGTTTCCAGAAAAATACCAAAAATTAGGCCTAATCTATATTTGATATTATGAATTCAAAAATGATGTCTATTTTATAAAATTCAAAACATATCAGTTACATTAACAAATTTAAAAAATAATTCTCTTCGTCAAAACAAATAGCGTGTTTTTAAGAGATAATAACTATCAAAAGATTGACACTTGTTTATATCTGGTTTAAATATGAAATTACATACAATGACCAAAATTGTTTTAAATTGTTAAAATATATTATAAATATACTTTAAAACCAATCAAATTAATAATTTATCACTATTAATTATTTCGATTAAAAAAGTTGTTTTAAATTAAAATTTATTAATTTTCACTATTCATCAGAATGTGAAAGTTATCCGAAAAGTACCAAAATTTCACCGTAAGCTAATTTCGATAATCTGAATCCAAAAACGAAGTCCGTTTTGAAAGATAAAATTTATAAAATTTCAAAAAGTGTGTATTACTATTCATAACGGCTAGTTTATAATAATATTATAATAATATATCATTTAGTGAAACTCGGTATTGCGTACTACACACGCTATCGTGGAAGGTCGTAATTGCGTGTAGTGCAAGCCAAGTCAGGATTTGTGTAGTGGAAGCTCGTTTTGGTGTAGCGTACAACACAAGACATCAATAAAATTAAAAAGAATATTTTTCATAAAATCTCGGGGTGTTACATTCTACCCCCCTTAAAATGAATTTCACCCTCGAAATTCGTCAGGGCTATAAATGGTTTACTACTCGAAAGTTTATTTAATAGAAACCCACATCGTAAAAAGGAATACAAAAACTTGGATTTAAAAACTAACGTATGAAATGTAACGGTTTCCCAAATTAACTAATCACTGGGGTTCTACATAGGAGAACATATGTGAAAATATGGATATAGAAGAGAAATCTAACTGTCATGTTCTAATGAAGAGTGGTAGGGAACATGGCTACGAAAAAGACAACAATCACAAAGCCATAAATTTGTGATGATCTGGGGTACCATCTGATTCATCGGATATAAGGCCACTAAGACAACATTTTTGGTTTTCATGATCATTTCCCTAAAGTTGATGCATTAAAAGAAATACCTACATGATTTTGGTGAAATATAACTATTGGTTGTGAATTGAACAATTTCCACTTCATCATTTAATGAAATGAAGTTGAATTTGTTATTCATGATGTGTTAGCAGATCATGTGATAGAATGATGGGTCATTCCATCTGTTTCAAAAAAAAGGTTAGCAAAAGTTATCAATCCATCATATTGTAAGATTAACCGTATATGGTTCCAAAAATGAACTTATACTTCATATATCATACCACTTAATAAGATAAAACTAGTTTCTACTAACCGGGGAATTCCTGTAGGCCAGTGGTAGGCGATAAAGGCCAGCCGCACTTCGGTTGTGGGTTCGATTCCCACAGCCTTGTCCGACACGATGGGATGTCGCCCGTCGTGCAGGTCGTACTTTTTCTAAAACTACATTACTATAACATCCCATCAATAATATCGAAAAAAGTTCTATCCTTAAACAAAACTAACTTATTTCCAACATAATCCATTCCAATCTTTAGGCTTATCTAAAATACTTCGGTCCAAGCTCATAGTATAAAGAAAATGATTACTTGAAATATCACATAACAATCACGTGAATGCCATCATTTATCCCCAATATATCATAAGATATATCTTTTTGGTCAAATTACAAACATGTGAATACCCTAATCATGTATTCTCTTGAAGAATGAATACCCATTGAACCTTAGTGAAACCATGAATGCTGTCAAAAGTTAACTCTTTCCACATACCAAAATCCCAAAATTTCTATATAATCAAACCATAATATCACTTAGTCCTTATATCAGTCATGAGCTCATGAATATAATAAAACATCTCATTTTATTCTTATCCCTTCATTATATGCATATCATCTACTTTTCAAAAATATCTGAATAACCTTCCATGGTTACCGGTACCATTCAACATATACTTTCATATACTTTAGGAAAAACAATAGTGTAACAATCCTTAGATGATTCATTATTCCATAGTACCATACATTATTCTTTATAAACATACAATCATTCCACTAACTTCTTAAAACACTAGCTGAGTTTCATCATTTATTTCATCTCATATTGTAGTCTCTTCATCATCATCCACATAAATACTACCCGTATGACCATGCTCATTCTATTCATGAGATTTTTCCTTTGGGAATTGGTTTACATAATGCCCATACATTCCACATTTAAAACATCTAATCATTGTTGATGTCGTAGCAATACCATTATCCTTGTTCATGATATTAACTGAACCTTTTCCATTGCACTTACTGGCTTTGTGTCTTTCTTTTCCACACACAAAGCATCTTCCAGTTCCTTTGAAATAATCTCCCTGATGCCTCTTCCCACATGATTTACATGAGGGAAATTGAACTTTCTTTGCTATATGATCATCATGAAACTCTATCTTTCTCTTATTATCTGAGTCGGGAAACATACCAATGTTGAGATTATTAATCATATTATGAGATTTCAGATTAGGCATCATAATGATGTCTGGACTTCCAAATCCCGTTTCATTTGGTTTCTCATGAAGAATATCATTCCATTGTCCATCATATCCTCCATTATCGTGAATCTTCCTATTTCCAGCCATTTTCTAAAACCAAAAAGAATAGTGTGAGAGGCAAAAATCATGCTAGGGAAAACGACATAGTAATGGGGGAGTACCTTCAATATCTAACATCTTAGGTTAAATTATATGATCGTTAGCGCAATTCTAGGACTATAACCTATACATATACATAACCTTAGGGACATCCTTAGTTATACCTTAGACATATATCTAGGGATCTCACTAAAATTATCGCATCCTAGTTTCCAAAGGTTGACTAAACCTTTCCTCTGATACCAACTGTAGAGACCCGAATCCTGACATACAAGGACATTACATTACTTTTGCGGAATACTTAATACTTAACAAAAAAAGACACACAAGGACCGTAATAGTTTAGTGTCTTTGGAAATTTGGAATGTAATCTTCTAATTGTGGTGAAATATCTTCAACATCTCCCATAAACATCTTCCACTTTTTGTTTCCTTACTTAAAACCTTTATTTTGATCCTGGGGGAATGAAAACATATAAAGGGTGAGCTCAAATGCTCATAAAGGGTAAGCATGGATAAAATAAAACAAACCACATACATTTGAACATAAAAACATGAACATAATGTTTGAACATCAAAATCTTGAGCAACGACATAAAACATGGAAGTACATAAGGCATAGATCATAATGGAACACAAACCATGATAAAATAGCATGGGAATAAAACATGTAATTGTGGAATACATTAATCACATGTAATGATTTCAAAGTATCCAAGGAATTTTTTCCAAGACCATCTTAGTGGACAAAGTCCCATTCTGAATCGAGTTCACTCCTCGTTTCAGTTCTGTATCACTGAACCAGATTAACTTACCATTCCAGCCATGTCTATCTCATGAGATATAAAATCTTTACCCAATGCATTGGAGGGAGATATAGGTCCCAACCATCTCATAATGAAATCATTCTTACTTGTGCCACAACATAAACTTAAAACATTCATCATAACCCAAAGAATAAAATGGGTTTCATAAACATCATATCATCATCACATAATCCATATAAAACAAATGGATATTTCATCATAAGAAAAGTGGAAGCATGTAAATCATAGAGACATTGTACTTGAAACATACACATAGGAAATAATTTCATCTTAGATGAAAAATGGTTTTGATAAAACACTTGAAATGAATTCTTGAGGAAAATATCCTTTTTTCTTCAAAATCATTTACTTTTCACAAGATGTCATGAAATTTTAAAAGAAAAGGATTTTGTTGAAAGTAGCCAGGAAATATTTTGGAGGAAGATTCATGAATACAAGCCTTTATAAAACTGTAAAAATCCTTTCATGCCGTATACGTTAAAAAAACATTCTTCTCGTACTTTTGTCGAAAAAGCGAAAAAGTACCTTGTAGGGTAAATAAAAGAAAGATTCCTTCCATACCATTGGGTAAAATTCAAAATGTGTAAGAAGGATTTTAGACATACATGAAACCATTTTTAGGAAGCATGGACATGGATGATTAAAATAACCCCAGTAAATACATACGAATAAGCAATCTCAGATAAAAGTGAGATTTGAAAAATTATCCCTTACCTTAGGTCTGATATGCTTCGTACGTATCATAACCTCCTGCATAATGATTTAAATAATGTCATTAAATTATTATAGAATCATATTCATTGTTATGATATCATATATGTTTCACTTATGACTTTATATTACCCGTTCTTTTGTAAATTCCATGTTAAAGTAGTGTATTGGGTAAAATCATTTTATTTATCGTATGTGTTTCAACTTGTAGTTCTTGATATTATTACTTATATCATAACTTACATAATTCCATAATATAAAACATGATTTATATATATTCATCATATAAATATATATTAAATATCGATGAAAGGAATGAAATACACCGTTCATGGAGACGGTAGGTCGTACGTACGCATGAACGATGTTTTCGTTTCCATTTTGAATTGAATGGAATTAAGTAAATTACATACATATATATATACACATAAATAAAGTATCATTATTATGTCATGTATTTTATTATTATTCATTATATATACTTTATAATCATTCATGAATGGTTAACATGGAGAGTGAATCTCATCGCGTCGTGGAGACAGTAGTCCGTACGTACGCACGAGCGATGATATCATTCCCAAGATCGTGGAATTGTATTAAAGAGTATGTATAATATTACAGAATCAATATCACTTTAAAATAATCATATATATTAATTACTTTCACCATTATACCCATCCATGTAAGGTGGTGGTGGAAAATGGATTACACCACAGCGTGGAGACGATATTCCGTACGTACGCACAGGCAGTGATTTCGTTTTCCGTTGGATGGATAGATGGTGAAATATGGTTGTTTCATACTTATAATAACATATCAGTATATTATTGATACTGATGTTATAACTCATAATGAAACAACTAAAAAAAGAAGAAGTGGATGAAGAAATAAAGTTGAAAGAATCGGTAATGGACATTACCTCTTCTTTGAAGCGCCTCTTTGAGACCTCCTCTTAGGGCACTAAAATTTTTCTTTGAAGAAGACCAGGACATCTAGGATGTTTCTATGGAAGTGGAGAAGAGAATTTGGCAGGGTTTGGCCGATCTTGAAGGCTCAAAGTGGTGTGAGGAAGAGATGGAGGAGGTTCCCTTTTATAAGGGAGGAGAGGGGCACCTTTGGAATAACTAAAAATATTATTTTATTATAAAGTCAAATTCGGTTTTTAGTAGCTTAAAATTGATATATTTATAATATAAGGTGTGTATGGGTCTAAATCCTCTCATCCAATAGAATTTAGACAAAGTTTAGGTCATTATATTAATCTTATCGTTTAGTTTTAACTCTATGTTAATTAGATTGACATTTACCATGTCACATTGTATTTTTATATTATATAGTTAATAAACATACCATATACATCCAAGTGACCCCCAAGTTGTCCATTAATGATACAACTATCATGATATAAGTATCCTAGCTGAACCATAGATTTTTAGGAATAAAATAACAATCAATAATATAATATTTGTTTTAGAAACTATTTTATGTCAATTTTGACACTATTTAGTAATTGATTTTTTTGAAACTCATAAAAGAATGATTAGTTCGAAAAAAGTTAATTAAATCAATAATAACATGTCATATTAACCTATAAAATTAGTGGAATTCATAAAAAGTCTCAAATTACATTTATTTGGGTATTTATAACATCAATTATGTCAATATTTCATTAATAGGATAATTACTACATCATCATTGTATCATAAATAAATTAAATTATTTTAAGTCAAATAAAATAACATTATGTTGGAAATATTATTATCTTTATAATGAATATTTATAGTCGAATTTATCTTATGTATAACCCTATATTAAAAATTACTTAGTTATTAAGATTCGATTTTAACTATTTTAACCCTTCTTTAAATAAATTGATAATAAATGTCCTAATCTAATCCAAGTGGGTCTAAATGGTCATATATTATTCCAAGGGTTGTTTTTGGTTGAATTAAACATATCCAATAGAATTAGTACATGTGTTAGGGTAATAATAATAACACTTTTACCCTTAATTACCCTATTTACGTTTAATCGTGGTAAAAAAAGTAAAAAGGTACTATTCACCAAAAATTATTTTCATCTCATTGAACCACATTTTAGTCCTTGATATTAACCACATCTCTAGGATTTTCGAAATTCCACTCACAGAAGCGATAAAATTATGTTTTATGAAAAATTATGTTTTATGAAAAATTCAGTTTTTTTTAACTACCACTTAGTGGTTTCACTATTCATCAAAAAATGAAAGTTTCCAGAAAAATACCAAAAATTACGGCTAATCTATATTTGATATTATGAATTCAAAAATTATGTCTATTTTATCAAATTCAAAACATATCAGTTACATTAACTAATTTAAAAATTAATTCTCATCGTCAAAACAAATAGCGTGTTTTTAAGAGATAATAACTATCAAAAGATTGACATTTGTTTATATATGGTTTAAATATGAAATTACATCAAATGACCAAAATTGTATTAAATTGTAAAAATATATTCTAAATATACTTTAAAACATCTCAAATTAATAGTTTATCACTATTAATTATTTCGATTAAAAAAGTATTTTTTAATTAAAATTTAGTAATTTTCACTATTCATCAGAATGTGAAAGTTTTCCGAAAAGTACCAAAATTTCACCCCAAGCTAATTTCGATATTCTGAATCCAAAAATGAAGTCCGTTTTGAAAGATAAAATTTATAAAATTTCAAAAAGTGGGTATTACTATTCATAACGGCTAGTTCATAATAATATTATAATAATATCACATTTAGTGAAACTCGGTATTGCGTACTACACACGCTATCGTGGAAGGTCGTAATTGCGTGTAGTGAAAGCCAATTCAGGGATGTGTGTAGTGAATGCTCTTTTTGGTGTAGTGTACAACACAAGATATCAATAAAATTAAAAAGAATATTTTTCATAAAATCTCGGGGTGTTACATTCTACGCCCTTAAAATGAATTTCGCCCTCGAAATTCGTCAGGGTTATAAATTGTTTACCACTCGAATGTTTCTTTAATAGAAACCCACATCGTAAAAAGGAATACCAAAACTTGGTTTTAAAAAATAAAGTTTGAAACGTAATGGTTACCCAAATTAACTAATCACCGGGTTTCTACATAGGAGAACATAGGTGAAAATATGGATATGGAAGAGAAATCTAACCATCATGTTCTGATGGAGAGTGGTATGGAACATGGATATGAAAAATACAACAATCACAAAGCCATAAATTTGTGATGATCTAGGGTACCATCTGATTCATCGGATATAAGGTTACTAAGATAACATTTTTGGTTTTCAAGGTCATTTCCCTAAAGTTGATGAATTAAAAGAAATACTTACATGATTTTGGTGCAATCTCACTGTTGTTTGTGAATTGAACAATTTCCACTTCATCCCTTAATGAAATGAAGTTTAATTTGTTATTAGTGATGTGTTAGTAGATCATGTGATAGAATGATGGGTCATTCCATCTATTTCAAAAAAAAGGTTAGCAAAAGTTATCAATCCATCATATGGATAGATTAATCATATATGGTTCCAAAAATGAACTTATACTTCATATATCATAACACTTAATAATATAAAACTTGTTTCTACTAACCAGGGAATTCCTGTAGGCCAGTGGTAGGCAATAAAGACCAGTCGCACTTCGGTTGTGGGTTTGATTCCCACAGCCTTGTCCGACACGATGGGATGTCGCCCGTCCTCTAGGTCGTCATTTTTCTAAAACTACATTACAATAACAACCCATCAATAATATCGAAAAAAGTTCTATACTTCAACAATACTAACTTATTTCCAACATAATCCATTCCAATATTTAGGCTTATCTAAAATACTTCAGTCCAAGCTCATAGTATAAAAAATGATTACTTGAAATATCACATAACAATCACGTGAATGCCATCATTTATCCCCAATATATCATAAGATATATCTTGTTGGTAAAATTACAAACATGTGAATACCCTAATCATGTATTCTCTTGAAGAATGAATACCCATTGAACCTTAGTGAAAACATGAATGCTGTCAAAAGTTAACTCTTTCCACATACCAAAATCCCAAAATTTCTATATAATCAAACCATAATATCACTTAGTCCTTATATCAGTCATGAGCTCATGAATACAATAAAACATCTCAATATATTCTTATCCCTTCATTATGCTCATATCATCTACATTCCAAAAATATCTGAATAACCTTCCAAGGTTACCGGTACCATTCATCATATACTTTCATATACTTTAGGAAAAACAATAGTGTAACAATCCTTAGATGATTCCTTATTCTATAGTACCATACATTATTCTTTATAAACATACAATCATTCCACTAACTTCTTAAAACACTGGCTGATCTTCATCATTTATTTCATCTCATATTGTTGCCTCTTCATCATCATCCACATAAATACTACCAGTATGACCATGCTTATTCTCTTCATGAGATTTTCCCTTAGGGCATTGGTTTCCATAATGACCATACATTCCACATTTAAAACATATAATCATTGTTGATGTCGTAGCAGTACTATTATCCTTGTCCATGGTATTATTTGAACCTTTTCCTTTGCACTTACTGGCTTTGTGTCCTTCTTTTCCACACCCAAAGCATCTTCCAGTTCCTTTGAAACAATCTCCCTGATGCCTCTTCCCACATGATTTACATAAGGGAAATTGAACTTTCTTTTCTCTATGATCATCATGAAACTCCATCTTTCTCTTATTATCTGAGTTGAGAAACATACAAAAGTTGAGATCAATGATCATATTATGAGATTTCTGATTAGGCATAATAATGATGTTTGGACTTTCAAATCCCGTTTCATTTGGTTGATCATGAAGAATATCATTCCATTTTCCATCATATCCTCCATTATCGTGAATCTTCCGATTTCCAGCCATTTTCTAAAACCAAAGAGAATAGTATGAGAGGAAAAAATAATGCTATGGAAAACAACATAGTAATGGGGGTGTACCTTCAATATCTAACTTCTTAGGTTAAATTTTAAGATCGTTAGCACAATTCTAGGACTATAACCTATACATATACTTAACCGGAGGGACATCCTTAGATATACCTTAGACAAATCTCTAGGGATCTCACTAAAGTTCTCATATCCTAGTTTCCAATGGTTGACTAAACATTTTCTCTAATACCAACTGTAGAGACCCGAAGCCTGACGTACAAGGAAATTACATTACTTTTGCGGAATACTTAATACTTAACAAAAATAGACACACAAGGACCGTATTAGTTTAGTGTCTTTGGAAACTTGGAATGTAATCTTCTAATCGTGGTGAAAGATCTTCAAAATCTCCCATAAAGATCTTCCACTTTTTGTTTCCTTACCTAAAACCTTTCTTTTGATCCTGCGGGAAAGAAAACATATAAAGGGTGAGCTCAAATGCTCAGTAAGGTTAAGCATGAATAAAATAAAACAAACCATATACATTAGAACTTAAAAACATGAACATAATGTTTAAACATAAAAATCATGAGCAAAGACATAAAACATGGAAGTACATAAGGCATAGATCAAAATGGAACATAAAACATGATAAAATAGCATGGGAATAAAACATGTAATTGTGGCATCTGTTAAGCACATGTAATGATTTCCGTAGTAGCCAAGGCATTGCTGCCAAGACCATCTTAGTGGACAAAGTCCCATTCTGAATCGAGTTCACTCCTCGTTTCAGTTCTGTATCACTTAACCAGATTAACTTACCCTTCCAGCCATGTCTATCTCATGAGATATAAAATCTTTACCCAATGCATTGGAGGGAGATATAGGTCCCAACAATCTCATAATGAAATCATTCTTACTTGTGCCACAACATAAACTTAAAACATTCATCATAACCCAAAGAATAAAATGGGTTTCATAAACATCATATCATCATCACATAATCCATATAAAACAAATGGATATTTCATCATAAGAAAAGTGGAAGAATGTAAATCATAGATACATTATACTTGACACATTCACATAGGAAATAATTTCATCTTAGATGAAAAATGGTTTTGATAAAACACTTGAAATGAATTCTTGAGGAAAATATCATTTTTTCTTCAAAATCATTTTCTTTTCACAAAATGTCATGCAATTTTAAAAGAAAAGTATTTTGTTGAAAGTAGTCAGGAAATATTTTGGAGGAAGATTCATGAAAACAAGCCTTTATAAAACTGTAAAAATCCTTTAATGCTGTATATGTTAAAAAAACATTTTTCTCGTACTTTTGTCGAAAAAGCGAAAAAGTACCTTGTAGGGTAAATAAAAGAAAGATTCCTTCCATACCATTGGGTAAAATTCAAAATGGGTAAAAAGGACTTTAAAAATACATGAAACCATTTTTAGGAAGCATGGACATGGATGATAGAAATAACCCCAGTAAATACATACGAATAAGCAATCTCAGATAAAAATGAGATTTGCAAAATTATCCCTTACCATAGGTCCGATATGCTTCGTACGTATCAGAACCTCCTGTATAATGATTTAAATAATGTCATTAACTTATTACAGAATCATATTCATTGTTATGATATCATATATGTTTCACTTATGACTTTATATTACCCGTTCTTTTATAAATTCCATGTTAAAGCAGTGTTTTGGGTAAAATCATTTTATTTATAGTATGTGTTTCGACTTGTCGTTCTTGATATTATTACTTCTATCCTGATTTACATAATTCCAGAATGTAAAACATGATTTATATATATTCATCATATACATATATATTATATATCGATAAAAGGAATGAAATACACCATTCATGGAGACGGTAGGCCGTACGTACGCATGAACGATGTTTTCGTTTCCCTTTTGAATTGAATGGAATTAAGTAAATTACATACATACATATATATATATATACATAAATCCAGTATCATTACTATTACATATATTTCATTATTATTCATTACATATACTTTATAATCATTCATGAATGGTTAACATGGAGAGTGAATCTCATCGCTTCGTGGAGACGGAAGTCCGTACGTATGCACGAGCGATGATATCATTCCCAATATCGTGGAATTGTTTTAAAGTGTATGTATAATATTAAAAAATCTATATCACTTTAAAATAATCATATATATTCATTACTTTCACCATTATACCCATCCATGTAAGGTGGTGGTGGAAAATAGATTACACCACGGCGTGGAGACGGTATTCCGTACGTACGCACGCGCGGTGATTTCGTTTTCTGTTGGATGGATAGATGGTGAAATATGGTTTTTTAATACTTATAATAACATATCAGTATATTATTGATACTGATGTTATTACCTCATAATTAAACAAAAAAAAGAAGAAGAAGTGGAAGAAGAAATAAAGTTGAAAGAATCGGTAATGGATATTACCTCTTCTTTGAAGCCCCTGTTTGAGACCTCCTCTTAGGGCACTAAATTTGGCCTTTGAATAAGAGCAGGACCTCTAGGATGTTTCTATGGAAGTGGAGAAGAGAATTTGGCAGGGGTTGGTCGAGCTTGAAGGATCAAAGTTGTGTGAGGAAGAGAGGGAGGAGGTGCCCTTTTATAAGGGAGGAGAGGGGCACCTTTGGAATAACTAAAAATATTATTTTATTATAAAGTCAAATTCGGTTTTTAGTAGCTTCAAATTTATATATTTCGAATCTAAGGTGGGGATGGGTCGAAAGCCTCTCATCCAATAGAATTTATTCAATTTTAGGTCATTATATTAACCTTATCTTTTAGTTTTAACTCTTTGTTAATTAGATTGACATTTACCATGTCACTTTGTATTTTTATATTATATAGTTAATAAACTTACCATATACAACCAAGAGACCCCCAAGTGGTCCATTAATGATAAACCTATCATGATATAAGTATCTTGGCCGATCCTTAGATTTTTAGGAATAAAATAACAATCAATAATATAATAATTTGTTTAAAAACTATTTTATGTCAATTTTGACACTATTTAGTAATTGATTTTTTTGAAAATCATAACAGAATGATTAGTTCGAACCAAGTTAATTAAATCAATACAAACATGTCATATTAATCTAGAAAATTAGTGGAATTCATAATAAGTCTCAAATTACATTTATTTGGGTATTTATAACATCAATTATGTCAATATTTCATTAATAGGATAATCATTGCATCATCATTGTATCATAAATAAATTAAATTATTTTAAGTCAAATATAATACCATTATGTGGGAAATATTTTTATCTTTATAATTAAAATTTATAGTCGAATTTATCTTATGTATAACCCTATATTAAAAATGATTTAGTTATTAAGCTTTGATTTTAACTATTTTAACCCTTTTTTAAATAAATTGATAATAAATGTCCTAATCTAATCCAAGTGGGCCTAAATGGTCATATTTTATTCCTAAGGTTGTTTTTTGTTGAATTAAACATATCCAATAGAATTAGGACATGTGTTAGGGTAATAATAATAACACTTTTACCCTTAATTACCCTATTTATTTTTAATCGTGGTAAAAACAAGTAAAAAGTTACTATTCACCAAAAATTATTTTCATCTCATTGAACCACATTTTAGTCCTTGATATTAACTGTGTCTCTCGGATTTTCGAAATTCCACTTACAGAAGTGGTAAAATTAAGATTTATGAAAGATTCAGTTTTTTTAACTACCACTTAGTGGTTTCACTCTTCATCAAAAAATGAAAGTTTCCAGAAAAATACCAAAAATTAGGCCTAATCTATATTTGATATTATGAATTCAAAAATGATGTCTATTTTATCAAATTCAAATCATATGAGTTACATTAACTAATTTAAAAATTAATTCCCGTCGTCAAAACAAATAGCGTGTTTTTAAGAGGTAATAACTATCAAAAGATTGACACTTTTTATATCTAGTTTAAATGTGAAATTACATCCAATGACCAACACTGTATTAAATTGTAAAAATATATTATAAATATAATTTAAAAACACTCAAATTAATAATTTTATCACTATTAATTATTTCGATTAAAAAAGTTGTTTTTAATTAAAATTTAGTAAGTTTCACTATTCATCAGAATATGAATGTTATCCGAAAAGTACCAAAATTTCACCCTAAGCTAATTTCGATATTCTGAATCCAAAAATGAAGTCCGCTTTGAAAGATAAAATTTATAAAATTTCAAAAAGTGGGTATTACTATTCATAACGGCTAGTTCATAATAATATTATAATATCTCATTTAGTGAAACTCGGTATTGCGTACTACACACGCTATTGTGGAAGGTCGTAATTGCGTGTAATGCAAGCTAAATCAGGGATGTGTATAGTGCCAGATCTTTTTGGTGTAGCGTACAAAACAAGACATCAATAAAATTAAATGTAATATTTTTCATAAAATTTCGGGGTGTTAAAATTACAGTCTTACATTATCTAGGACTCAAGGAATAATGTATTCAACTTATAACGTATTTATACCAAAAATTACAATATTTTACTATTCACCACACTATCAAGTATTTTAGAAAAATCCATAAAATTGACCCTATCCATTTTTAGATAATTAGAATAAAAACATGGACTTAGGTTAATGAAAATATTTTTTTAAACATGATAAATTTATTTAATATTAATTAAAATCATCATTTTTAAAAAAAATCAAATTTTAATATAACAACTGATTTTATGAAACATTCAAAAACAATATATGCTATAATTAATTAATACTATAATAATACAAAATAATATTAATATATGAATATATTTTATGATTTTTTTTAATTACATTAATTATGAAATTTTAAATAATATTTATTTTTAAAAAAAATACGAACACATAATTTAACATTTTTAAAATATTTATTTAGTTATTACATGATAAATATCTATTATATTTTTATTCAAAATATAACATAATTTTATTTATAAATTCATTAGTGAGGATTCCAATCATTTGGCCAGTAAACTATTCATAAGGTTCATATTACTATTCCAAAGGTCACGTAACAATTTCATTACTATATGTTTTTTACCATAAAGAAGTACCTCTTATTTCCTTCATTATTCATTTATAAAGTCTGTAATGTTTTATCTAAGTGATTCTTTGTGATTTATAATATATATAATAATTATAAAATGTGAAATTTCAGTGATATAATTTCGGGTCATATAATTACTTCCCAATGAATTAAATCTTACAATTAAATTTCCATAAATCATTTCAATGAAGATATTTTTACTAAAATCCATCAAATTATTTATTTTAAAAATAGATTTTCAAAGTGGATATATTATTATCCTCAAGAATTTATGTAATGATATTTTCATGGTATATCTATTAATCAGTGAAAAAAACAAGAGGATTTATATGTTACATTGGTTTTATGTTTTAATAATAATAAAATTATTATTTCTATAGATGTATTATGATTTTTTAAAAGAGATTTGTATTAAATAGATTTATTTTCTAGGGGTAAATAAAGAGAGAAATGACCATTTTTTATCCAAATTGTATATATCTAGTTTTTATTCTCTTTCTCTGGTACGTTAACATGTGAATAGGTTATTGATGGTTGGTTACATTATAATCTAATGATGTGATATCCCATTATAATCCATGTGTAGTTTATTCCATTACTATTTAGGGATGGGTGGTTTTGTTATAAACCAAATATGGGTGGTTAAATCAAAAAATAAGGATAAGTGGGTATGTTATAAATGTATTATTAATTGGCTAATGATTATGTTCTCTAGGAAATTATGTTATAAGTATACCATGTTTTTTTATTCCATATTTAGTGGTTATTTAAGGAAAATATTCCTTGATACCAACAATTTTTTTTCTATGGAATGAATATATTTCCATTGATCATAACTGACATCTCATAGGTCATGATTTATTAATCATATGTCTCATTTCTTAAAAAAAATATTCCATGTGTTATGACTTCATATTTTTATGACCCAATCTTTAATTAAAGAATTATTCTCATGTAAATTGGCCATATCATTATATAATTATTCAAAATGTAGGATCACTGATAACATTTACCAGTAAATGATTATATTTACAATTACTATGCATTTTATATCTCTATTTATTTATTTATTCTTCCAATAGTTATGAATATTGATGTTAAAATATCATTTTCTATAAATTTTTCATTTAAGGATAATTTTATTTGTTATTTTGGATGACTTATTTTGAAATAACAAAATATAGCATTTATTATAAAATTTAAAACATGAAGAAATGGTTATTCTTATGTTAGAGATACTCAGAAATCAATAAAACTCTAAACAAAAATTTTAATTGGATATATTAGGGTGATAGTATTTCCTTTCGGTTTAGTAAATTCTGGATAAATATAATTGTGTCTCAAATATTGATATCAATCCAAAATAAATATTAGGTTTTTAGAATGAGAACCACGAGTGTGGGTTTGAGGCCATAATAGTTGGTTTCTAATATAGGCCTTGAAAAATATGGACATTATGTTATTTTCATAGACAGAAATGTTAAGAGTTATGGATGCCATCGTGGGGTTATTAATTTAATAATGATCATATCTTCAACAGAATATACACACCATTTTTTCATATCGGTGATATGAGTTTTAGTTGATTTGAAACATTTACGGTATTTTATGAAGAAAACACTAAAAATGTTTAAATAAACCATTTTGTAATTATATGTGTTCTTATTATGATAATTATTGACTCTTTCGTTTTAAAATATTGAAAATATGGATGGCCAAGTATCCATTCATCACTAATGTGACATTTTCAGAGGTATTTATGTTCTTTCTTTGGATAACATTTCATTTTAGTATCAAAATTTTATTCATGATATTTTGGTGAATTTTAGTCAAATATAATTTTATTCATTCTGATTAAATGATATTTTGGTATATGATTCACTTTGTTGAGATATATGTCACTCTTAGTAATATAATGTGATTTAATGTGGGATATTTTTTTAGAATAATGCTGTTATAGTTTTTTGTCATGTAATATAAATGGAAGTTGATAAACCCTGAGGATAAAATTAACATTAATTTTGATGATATTATTGCTATTAAGGATATATGATCATTTAAATATGTAATGATCTACATTGATCCTTTTATTTTATTATTGAATTTAATTTATTTATGAAATATTTCATCATATTAAGGTTTATATATTTTTCATATTTTCTTAGCATATGTAAATCATTTAAATTTTTGTTACTCTTTAATTTTATGAGGAATAGATTCTAATCATTTTTTGGATTATTTAATATGATATAATATGATTTTAGCACTCCATAAATGAAAAAAAATCACCTTGAATATCCATCATAGGGAGTAAAAGATGATGCTACATTAGAAATTGATTAAAGGAATATATTATAATTTTAAAATAATTATATTTCCTTATGTCATTATCCACGATGGTAATGTAATACCTCAATAATATAATTATGATATTGAAAAAAAATTGTTTCATATAATGACAATTTTTTATAATTCTATGGTCTTTTTAATACCTCAATAGGTAATGAATTTATGGTTACCATCATTCTCTTGGTTATTCACAATTTTGGGATCCATTATCTCTTTCACTCTATATAAATATTTGAACATTATTGTTTCATCAATTCCCATATTTTCACATCATAATAATTTTCTCATATTTCAAACCCTAGTTATGTGTTATTTTATATCACATTTACACTTCCACGTATCACTTGTCATGTGGATGCTTTACTAACACATTTAATGATGTGGGATTTCATGAAATAGTATTTTCAAATGTCAAAACCTACAATACAAAGATCTACTACATACTATGAGTAAATAATTCATTAATGCAGGATAATGTAATATAAAATTACTTTAAAAGGACACTATTTTTGATAACATGTACACCACAGAACCATAAGGACTAATAATCATTGAAATATATATATTCAAATGTAATATATTAAACATATCAAACATATCATTAAGTATGAATAAAATTATCCTTATGATTAATAATATATGTTAAGTTGATGCTCAATACAAAATTTTCGACTAATTCATTGGAAATAATAACCCATTTTTTGTGACGACATTTTATTATTCAAAACATTATTTTCAAAAAATATTCATTTTTTAGTTTTTTGGGTTGTAATAATCTAGTTATTTTAAAGAATAATTAGAAATTAATTTTTATATAAACTATTTATTTTCCATATTATAATTATAAAATTATCATAATAAAAAAATTTATTTATCCTCTGGAGAAATTAATTTCTCCATGAATAGTTAAAATACATATTTTTTATAAATAATTTGGGTTTTTTAAATAAAGTAATTTAAATTTAACATTATGAATATAAATTTACATATATGTAAATTCATCAATATTTCATTAAATATATTACAATTTATTATGTTTGAGTAATAATTAAACATAATTTGGTATAAGTTCATTTTTCTTTCAGAAACATACATTTTTTTAAAAGAAATTTTTCATTGTGTTTTTTTGTTTATATAGTAAATTAATTTATTTGTATTCAATGAAATAATCATGAATATTGGAATACATATATTGATTAATTAATTCAATATAATTTATATTTGGTGAACCAATTTCTTTTTCGATTGAACCAAATGTTTTGTATTATTTTGATATATTACAATAAAACTAAAATTTTATCACCCATGAGGATTTAATTTGATTTTCATAAATTTGTAAATGTTTTTTCACTAAATATTATTATATTTAGTGTTATAACATCTTTATAGACTATATTTTTCTATGACGATATGTGAAACGGAAATTTTTTAGAAATGATGTATTTCCATTTTGGGGGGATTATAATTTATGACACACGACCACTCCATTTATAAATTCTCAATTCAATGATACTGATAAAGACAATATTTAAAATATTTTTAATGTCTATTTATGTGATTTAAACCTCACCAATTTACCAATTTGATCTTGTTTATAACAATTTTTGATTTAGAGTGTGTTTTGGGATAAAAATTTTATATTTCATAATTCTGGATTTTTAACAGTTTTTTATCACAGGGGTATTTTAGTCATTTATCATAAAATATTTTTCAAAATTTTGTGATTCAAAATTTATTGGAACCCTTATTTTATTTTCGTCAACTTTGCCTTCAGGGACCAGGTCTGATTAATGCATCTAGACGCCCAAACAAATTAATGAAGTTGACACACTACTAGAATTTAAGGTATCTATGACGGGTTATTTGCGACGGGATCCCATCATAAATAATCTTTAGTGATGGGGCCCCGTCGCAAATAGTCTGTTGTACAAAACGCCATTGCAAAAAATATTATTTGTGTCGGGCCCATCACAAATAATATTTTTTGGGACAGGAAACTTCACCTTTTCAAAGAAGTCTCCAATTATATACTTTATATATATAAGCTCTTTTGCGACGGGCTCGTAATCCCACCACAAATGATATTTGAAAATATTTTTTTAAACAATTTGCGACGGGCTCTTCGCAAAAAGTAATTGCGATTGCCCAGTAATCCCTTCGCAAATACATTTTTTCTAAAAAATTTATTTATACTATTTGCGATGGGATCCAGTCGCAAGAGATCCCGTCGTAAATAATAAATAAATTTTGAATTCTTTTTAATAGAATTATGATTATTAAAAAATTAATCTAAATATTATTCAAATAATAAAAAAATAAAAAATCATAAAATTTTCAATATTTACAAAAAAATATATAAAAATCATGAAATATTGTTATGATTACAGAAAAATCAATATTAATATTATTAAAATAATAAAAAAATATTAATATTCTCAATATTAACAAAAAAATATATATAAAAATCATAATATATTACTATGATTATTGGAAAATTACTTTTAATAATATTAAAATAATAAAAAAATAAAAAATTATTTAAATTCTTAATATTCACAAAAAATATAAAAAAATCAGAAAATATTATTATTATTATTATTAATATTATTAGTAAAATAAAAAAATGGAAAAAAATATAATATTGAAAAAATATATTTAATAAAATTATGATTAATTAAAAAATAAAATTAATTTTATTAAAATAATAAAGAAATTAAAAATATTAAAATTCTCAATATTCACAAAAACAAATAATAAAATATTAAAAATTAAATTATATAATATTCACACTGATATAAAAGACATAAACTGTAAATAATTCATATTACTAAAAATTATAATTCTAATGTTTTTGACCTAAAAAATCACTGGGGGTCATCTTCTGGAGGAGGTGGAGGAGCTAAAGGAGCTGGTGGAGGAAAATCCTCCCCTAAACTACGAGTTAGACGGCACATGTACTCCATTTGCTCGTGATGCTGCTGTTGTTATCAACACATCTCTTTCTCGTGCTGCTGCTGCTGCTGCTACCATCGACGAATCTCCTCCTCGTTCTGCTGCTGCTGCTGCTGACGCATCTCTTATTGTTGCTTCTGCAAACTCTCTATAAGGTCATTATGAGCTCAGAACTGCTCCTGATAGTGTGAGCCATAAGATTATGCCTCTCCACGAGCTCCTCTTGAGCTGGACGCTGACATCACAGCAGTACCATAAAAAGTACTAGGAGTTACATGAGAGTCGATACCAACTACTCGACCCTTCTAAAAGCCATACTGAGTCGCCTGCATCCATGCCGCCTCGTCGAAATGGTGGTCACTAGTCTGATCAGTCACCTCGTCCTGACCCTCAGCCTGTGTCTGAGAAGTCACATCCTCATATGACTCCTTCAATTCCAATTTGAAATTGAAATTTTGAAAATATTATATACAGTTAATTGTCAAACTGAAAAAATAAGACTAACCACAATCTGACACTAGCGATAACCTCTAATCTCTTTGGTGGATGGATCACTGTACATACTTTGATAAACATCAAACTCTATAATATCGAAATGTTCGACTGCCTATATGAATATAAAATAAATGGTTTATATTTGAAGTTATATAAAATAATTAAAATATATATATAACAGATGCTCTCTATGTGTACTGAATGTATGACTACCAGCTCAATGAGTCATCTCCTGTCTCCCCCAATTCTTCCGACCTAGTGAAGACCTCCTCTGAAATCCACCAACAAACCAGTGTGCTCATAATCCATCCCAAACCTGAGATGACATATACTCTGGTCGGTGGGCTCTACCTGACTCATCAAATATTGTCGCTCCTGCTTTCTTAATGGTCGTCCTTCTCAAATTGTGAAAAAACTGACTCAAACGCTCGTGCATAGGCACCTCCCATGATTCATGGATATTGTCATGCATGCTATCATCGATGGGATACCATGAACCCTAAAAATAATTTATAATATCAAGTTATTAGTAAAATAAATTTCAAAATTTATATTATTTATTTACTACCAGCCAATGGGTGTACATGTCAAGCTGCACATTAACATTAATCTGTTCCCATTTGGTCCATGGCAGAGAAAAATAATTGCGCAAGATAGCGTTCTCCTGTCCAACAGCTACATGTAAAAAACCGTGAAAAAATAATATATAATCAAACAATTAGTATATATATAAATAAATTAATGAAGTCTAACTAAAATATACAGGTTACCATACCTCCGTGTGCGTGGATCGAAGCATATACGTGAACGTCACTTGGGGATAGGGTCAGGAATCATCAGTCGGGAAAGACCACGCCCCCTCCGTGTACCTCTTGAACCACCAGTAGGTTGAGGGTCAGATGATCCCACATACCTCTCATCCAAAGGTAGATCAACCTCTTATATCTCACGCAAGATCAGAGTCCATATAAAACACAAAATGATTATTGTGAGTAGATAGTTGAAAATAACCGTTATATATATATATATATATATTAGTTATGATCATAACCAGCTTTTAACTAGGCCAATGTTCACCTTCATCATCATCTGCATATCTCACTGTGTCAATGTATTCATATTCCTCATCGACATCATCAATATCCATATGAGCTTCACTTTCATCATACCTTGTCTTTACAATTTCATTTGTAACATCATTTACATCTTCGTCACCATGGACGCATAATTGTGTGGTTTCCTCATCGATATTTACGTTTCTCTGTGAAAAAGATGGATTCTGAGTAGTCTCTAGAAAAATTTAAATTTCTTCCACTTCAGTGGAACCACATTCCGTTTGAGTAAATTTATTTTCCCGAGATTTCATTTTTATTATGCTCCACCAATCACCCAGGACTCTTGAAGTAGCATAGTACTTTGCGTAATAAGTTTGATGTGCCTGTTGAGCCAGTAAAAATTGTTCATTTACTACAAGAAGATTTTTATATTTAATATCGATGATTCCATGAGTCGGATGAACACACAAGCCTCTCTCAGTATCCAAATAACCAATATAAAATTTGAGAGGAATAACATAAATGTCAAAAAAATTTTAAATTCTCTCTCAATTTGCAAATAACTATTAGCGGTGTTAGTTTTCTTGGAGAACGATAGTCCCATTGAGTATAGCCCATTGGAGTTCGAGGTAATTTTGAGATACGGTCAAGTTGGATTGTACATGAATCCAACAGGGCCCCTGGGACTAAAAAGCATATAACTCACAGACAGGGTGTCTGATGGATGCACCGTCTGTTGCGTTGAGACCCCTATTACAAGGCAGACCTTTGAGATAATTCTACGTGGGACTTCGTGACCGTTGGAGTATCAACCTATAGCTTTTCAAGTGGACCCTCCCAGAGACGAGAGAGTGGAGTACAGAGACCTAGTAGCTGGATGAGACCTGGCGACTGCTTAACCGATTCGACTCGGAGTGATACGACTAGCCTAGTGAGGAGCACCTGGTACTTGGCGGCAGACCCACGACAGATGAGCGCCTTGTAGTTGGAGGCTGAACCATGGTACTCGATAGTAGGAGTACCTCTATAGGCTATTATGGGGAGAACCTGGTATTTAGTGGTAGACCCACAGTGGGGAGCACCTCTGTGTGAGCGCGGTAAACCCGCGATACTCGACAGCGGGAGTACCTCAACAGTCTGAGGTTGGTGGGAAGTGCCTGGTTGTGGAGACAGACCCACTGTAATCGACATAAGAGGAGTTCTTCCACAACCATTGTTTTATTAATGTGACTAAAAATCCTGGTTGATCTGTGTTAGTAACTTTTGAGATTATCTCATGATTGAGATGGATTACTTGATTACTTAGGTATAAGTATGGACATATACCTATGTGTGGTTATCTGTTGATTTCCTACTTTGTGTTTTATCCTTGTTGGATTTTTTGAGACCATGAGGGTCTTGGGGTCCCTATGGTGTATCTTTATACTCACCCCTGCATGGGCTATCCCTACACCATGTTGTGTTGGATGCAGATGATGGATGACGCTGACCGAGGCTGAGTGTACGAGGACAGAACGATACCTGGAGGTGGACCACAGAGCGTGACAGTAGATGGAGGAGACAGACGAACATGGAGTGCTATGGAGGCTATTTGTATCTACCCTTCAGGTACGATCCATGGCCGATGATCCAGGAGCTGCCCTGCACCTTTTAGTAATTTTTTGTCCCTTTTCAGTTGTACTTGAACATTATAGTTGGGCTTGTATTTCCAGCCCCTTTACATTTTAGCACTCCTTTTGTATACTATTTTACATAGTATTTTGCTTCCAGCTTGTACTCTGTGGTGTGTGTTTATACTTTATAAAGGCAATACCTTCCTAGTTTTAAGGATTTACACCATTGTTGGTAGTGGACAGCCCATAGCCTATGAAAGTTGAGCTTGGGGTAGTCATGACATGGGTCCTGAGGACGGGTCATGAAAAATTGGTATCAAAGGAGTCGGTTCTATCGCAGAACATAGGACTCTAATATTTATTTTCTGTAAAGAAATAGTGTTAAGAATACTAAATGTGGTTTTTAGTTCAGGGAGTCCAGTGTTGTTGTGGTGGCCGACGTATCCATACATCGTGACCCTGAGTACTGATCTCCAACTCAGTGCACGAAAACACTTATTGAGTGTTTGTTTTCAAAAATTTTCTTTAAGTCATCTCAACCAGATCAGCTCACCAGGTATAAATTTTGACCTTGCCATATCTATTCAGGATGCCTCTACATAGATAGCTAGTTAGAGTTCCGAGAGAGTACCCGATGACGTCCCACCGAGCGACAAGGCTCCAGTGCAGGGCCCTCTTACTATGTTGTCAACATCGGGTGGTGTACCAGCTGCACCACCACCTGTTGGGCAACCGATGCCACTAGCCGCACTGGTGTACGGTGCATGCCGACTGAGCACGTTACAAGAGTTCCAGTAGGAGAGGCCTCTGAGGTTACGAGCCGAGACATATTAACAGGTAGTAGAGGACTGGCTGTAGACGATTTCTAGAGTTCTCTGCCAACTTGAGACACCCGTAGACCAGATAGTGATCTTAGCAACTACTGTTTTCTGGTGAGGGACCTTGAGGTTGGTCTGCATAGTGATGAGGCTTCAGTATATGGACCGTTGGCCGAGATTGTACCTTCATGTAGTGTGTCAGCTATATCACTACATGTTGGTTGACAGTTACAACCAGCGGTACTGGTAGATGACACAGGTAGGCTTATCACCTTACACGTGTTTTAGCATCAGATACCCCCCAGGTTCCGAGGTGAGCTCAACTCACAAGTGGCTAATGAATGGCCTAAGGAGGTGGCTGAGAGTTCTCTAGTGCTTGTATAGCTTCATCAGGACGTCAAGTTAGTAGCAGAGTATTCCTCGAGGTGTACCGATCGTTCCCGGTACTCAATGAATACGATATGATCAGTTCGTTGGGGCTCAGACTACCGAGCAAGGTGTGTTCTAGGACATTCGATCCAACACCTTTTCTCTAGATGCTAGATAGAACCATTTCGGTTGAATGTTCTTTAGCTGAGCAGGTACAACCAGTGAATATTAGTAGTTGGAAAGCATGAAACTAGTTCCATTCTCAGAGACTTTGGAGTGCACGAAGTTTCAAGAAAATGATGTGATAGGGACAGATGAATCTGTATGGTAGCAGATGTAGAAGTAGAGCTAGGAGAGCATCATGAGGTGGTGTACATTTTGACATGTTACAACCACCCACCATTGTATTCCCTGCCTGGCGCAGGGATCTGGAGGGTAGGGGAAGAGTGTAGTAGCATGTGGACAAGGAGTGTGACCCAAGTTCTCTAGGAATGATTCGAGATGAGGTCTGTGTCTACTACTAATTTCCGTATCAATAGACATAGGTACCAATCATTCCTTCTTTCCATGAATGTTGTCCCAAACTAAGAGTTTCTTGTTAAAATGTTGACTTGCCCTCATGTCTAGAGATACCTTAGGTAGGAGATTCGATAATCACACTTACACCGATGGTGTGATCTGACCCTTGAGGTGAGAGTTTCATTTGGATCCTCTTGGTGGCAATGTCGAGGCCTTACGACGTTAGTTTGGGTATGGACTGGGTAGCCACAGTTCAGACACAGATTGACTGTATTATGAAAAAGGTTGTGTTTTATCTACAATGTTGGGATGAGTTTTTCCTTAGTCGAAGAAAATGGAAACCCTAGAAGCATAGGTTAACCTCATGCATAAGAGGGTGCAGCCGATCAGTCTTGGGTCAGCCAACCTTACCCTCGTGGCAGCTGGAGTTTTTAGTTTTCCATTCCAAACAGGAGTGACAGAACATGGGGACATTTTTCAAAAGATGTTTCCAGGATTATCCCCCCCCCCAAGGGGGAGGGACATCTGCGTTGGCTGGATACTAATAAATGTTCGTTCCAAGCTTCTCCAGAGTTTCAGCACCCCTATCAGCCTTGAAAATGAACGGGAAACCCTTCGTGTGGTCAGAGAGATATCAGCAGAGCTTTTAGGAGTGGAGGCAGAGGCAGAGTAGTGCCCTTCTTCTTGAGGCTTCCATAGGTGAGAGTAGGGTACGTAGTCTACTACGACTCATAGGGGATCTGACTTTGGTGTGTCCTGATGCCGGAGTTAGCAATAATCGCACATGGTTCTCGGTAGCTGAGACAACATGAGCATAACTACACTACCCATGACCTGGAGTTAGTAGAAGTGGTCTTCTCCTTGAAGATATGGAGACACTATCTTATGGGAAAACATTTTACTAGGTACTCTGATCACAAGAGTCTCATGTATATCTTCTCTCAAAAGGACCAGAACCTGAGACGCCGATAATGGATTGATTTCCTCCATGACTATGACTTTGAGATAGTCTATACTCCAGGGAAGGGGAACGTTTTTGACAATACTCTCAACAGGAGGTCTGGTATACAGCTTCTAGGCAAGATGTTAGAGCAGGAGGCTACTTTACATATATCCATTGTTTATAGAGATGGGGCAGTCTTCCTTAAGTCTCTTACAGTCCCTCCCCCACTTCATCAGCATGATAGGGAGGCCCAGCATGGAGATGCTAACTACAAGAAACGACGTTCTCAAATATCCACAGGGGGGACACCTAATAGATTTTCTGAAGGTGGGGAGAACCTCATCCTCTTCAGAGGAAGTACCATGGTACCAGTTTCACTTCAGGAGGAAGTGTTGAGGAAGTTCCACACATCCCTTCTAGTGGTACATTCAGTAGTGACGAAGACGTACCAGGACCTTCGATGACTGCATTGATGGCCAGGTATGAAGAAGGAAGTATCAGAGTTTGTTTCTTGATGCCTCTCTTGTTAGCAAGTGAATACATAGAAGTAGGTACTAGTAGGCGTGGTCTAGCCTTTAGAGGTCATAGGGTTGAAGTGGTATGGGATATCCATTGACTTCATGATGGGTCTTGAACATACATCCAGAGGTCACAACTCGATTTGGGCGATCATCGACCGAATCAACAAGTCGGCCCACTTCCTACTTATCAGAAAGCAGGGTTCAGTAGAGAGCATGGGACACCTCTACATGCAAGAGATTTTTCATTTACATGGTATACCTTCGATGATTGTCTCCCACCGTGACACACGATTTACTTCTCGAGTATGGAAGGGGTTGCTAGAGGCTTTTGGGACGTAGCTTCATTTGAGCAATGCTTTCCATCCTCAGAAAGTTGGTTAGATTGACGAGACCATTTAGGCCCTTGAATACATGCTACGTGTATGGGTCCTCGACTTCGGTCACAGTAGGGATGATCACTTACCTTAGGTGGAGTTTTCATACAACAACAGCTAACACTCCACCATTAGGATGGAACCTTTCGAGGCATTGTATGGGTGACCTTTCCGATTACCCTTGTGCTAGACTAACCCTGGGGAGTCAGCACTGGTGGGACCATAGATGGTACGAGCTACAACACAGAAGGTGAAGATCATCCAGGATCGGATGAAGATTGCACATATCTGGCAGAAGTCATATGCTGGCAGGAGATGAAGACCTCTAGAGTTTGAGGATGATGACCACATATTTATTTGTGACTCATCCCGATGAGGTTTACAGAGATTTGGCCAAGGCGTCAAGTTATCTCCACGATTTGTTGGACCTTTTCAGGTCCTCCGTAGAGTTGGCAAGGTGGCATACCGCCTAGTTCTTCCACCTCAGTTGCGCTGGGTTCACGATGTCTTCCACGCATCCCAACTGAGGAGATACATGCATGACCCTTCCCACATCATCGTCCCTGGAGATATGGACGTCGACGATAGAGAGACATTCACGGAGGTTTCAGTGGAGATTGGGGATTGATAGGTGTAGGTCCTAGGTGGACGGTTGATACTTATAGTGCATGTTTGTTGGTAGAACGAGAACTTTCAGATGAGAACATCAAAGAGGGAGGGTCAGATGCATGCTCAGTACCCACATTTGTTCCCTTAGATCGAGTTGTAGCTTCTAGGGATGTAAGGCCCGGAGGTGGGGAGAATGTAATGGCCAAGAATTTTCGTGGTTTTTTTCGTAAATACATGACAATTTTACGAGTCTGTGAAAACTGACGGCGCTTGATTCCGAGTCCATGCATCTCCGGAATCAATTTCGGAAGTTTTGTTTGGTTACGTTCAGTAAACGTATGAGCGAGTTTTTATATCTTTGGAACCGGTGCTTGGAATTGAAATTTGAGGGCAACGTTGAACTCGTAGTGCTGGTATTCTCTTATAAAGACTTTCAGCTCGACGACAGTTGGCCGAGAATAAAATTTAGTTTTTGGGATTTAATGAATATGTTAGACAAAAATAAAGTAGTAGATTACTTTTTATTTTAGTTGGTTAAAACCACCATGTGGATGTTGGAGGACGGGACCCCCCAAACTTAACCTCCTGTGAGAGGTTATTGTGGTGGGGCGCACCCGAACCTAACCTACCACGAGAGGTTACGGTGTGGGGACCACTTGGGACTAAACCCCCCAATTATTGCTGCCACCACCTCCCCGAATTAATGGTGGCACCACCTCCCCTAATTAAATGTGCCAAATCCTCCACTTTAATTGTTGATCCAACATTTTTAATTAGATTTTCCAACCTTGTGAATTAATTAGGTTGGGCCATTTAATTTATCTCATTCTTTTGAATTTTGTGCCTATATCTAAAATAATAGAATATCATATATTATTTTTGTGGACATTGTTTATTACAGTGGAAACCTTGGGTGTTTTGAGAGGAGAGATTGGGAGGATTAGAAATCTCCAAACAAAGAATGAAGAATGTGATTTCCCAATGAAGAATGAAGAACTCCTTCTTACAATTATGAATGCCGGTGACGATCCTTCTTTGACTTCTTCCCCAGACACCAACCGATGTGGAGCGTCTTCCACGAGCTGACGCAACTTAGGATTGGGAGCGTGTGGTGGACGTGATGAAAGACGAACTTCTTCGTCTACCTTCCGTGACTCTGTCAACAAACGAATAACGATGAACAAAGGTATGGGATTATTGCATGTTGATGTTTTTCATTTTTTCTTCTCATCATCGAATGAAAGGAATCGATGCAAAGTGATGTAATTACTTTTTTTTCATCTTATTTTCTTGATGAAACAATTGATACAACCTTAAACTAGGAGAATGTGGGCCAACCTAACATGGCCCGACATCCTCCGTCGATTTATCTTTCTTGGGATGTTCTTCGAAGCGGAAAAGAGGTGATAAAGGAGGCAATGAAAAAAGCCTCCCTACCCGTGGCCTCCGTGAACCGCACCGCCCACGCGACACATCGGTGTTCCCGACAGAACACCGAGGACCCGTTCCGGCACGAGCTATGCCAAACTGGCCTACCCGCGGCCTCCCGCACGCCCTGCACACGGCCTCCCGCGCGCCCTTCCCGCAGCCCGCGCGACATGCTTGGTGCCATACTGGGCACCCTGCCACCCTTCCCACGCCCCGTGCGTCCCGCCCGATGCCCTGCATGTGCCCCGCACGACCTGCCAGGTGCCCTCCCGCCCTACTTCCATGCCCACACCCCGCGAGGCCTGCCCGGCGCACTCCCAGCACCCCGCGCGGCCTTCCGGTTCCTTGCAGACCCCCCTGCCCGAACACCGTGCGCCCTGCCCAGCGCCCTGCCCGCGCCCTACACGGCCCCCCACCGGCCTACCCAAGTGGCCACCAGGCGTGCCCGGCCACCCGACCTGGCTTCCCGGACCACAACTCTGCTCCCGGCCACCCGAGCTGGCCTGCGGCATCCCTCATGGTATCAATTTCCGAACCGGCTCACCCATCTGGGCAGAGTTGCCCGAGCCACACCCCTCGCAGCACTGGTTGAACAGGCCCCGACCCTCGGGCTGAGCTGCCTACGTGGCGACCTCAGGGCCGAATCGCCCCCGCAGTCCACTAGGTCGGGCCCAACGGACCGGGCCGAACCTAGCGGCCTGACCCGCCCAATGGGTTGGGTCAGACCCAGCGGGTCAGACCGGGTCGGCCTAGTCTGAGATTGGCCGATTCGGTACGACTAGGTCGGACAGGGCCCAGGCCCATTACTGACCCCTATACTTTCTTTGGCATTATCTTTGGCATCGAACGTCCGTTTGAAAAACCGTCAGTGGCGCTAGTTTTCTTGGAGCACAAGGGTCCCTTTGAGTTTACCCCACTGGAGTTCAAGGTAATGTTGAGATACAGTCATGTTGGGTCATACACAAATCTAACCAGGCCCCTGGGACTAAAAAGCTAATAACTAACATACCAGGCATCCGATTGACGCACCATCTGTTGCATTGAGACCCTTATGACGATGCAGACCATTGGGACACTTCTAAGTGGGACTTAGTAATAGTTGGAGTATCAACCTGTAGCTTGTGGAGAGGACCCTCCTGGAGACGAGTGAGCATAGTACGAAGACCTAGTAGCTGGCTAAGACCTGAAGCCTTCTTGAATGATTTGACTTGGAGTGATTCAACTAGACCAGCGGGGAGCACCTGGTAGTTGGTGGCGGACCCACGACGGAGGAGTGCTTGGTAGATGGTGACAGACAAGCGGTACTCGACAGGAGGAGTTCCTCTATATGCTATTAGGAGGAGCACCTGGTAGTTGGCAGTAGACACACAGTGTGGAGCGACTCTGTGTGATTGCGGCAGACCCACAGTACTGGACCGGAGGAGTACCTCCGTAGTCCATGGTTAGTGGGAAGTGCCTGGTTGTGGAGGCAGACCCACTGTACTTGACAGAGGAGGAGTTCTCTAGCAGTTGTGGTTTCGTTAATGTGAATAAAAATCCTGGTTCAGCAGACTCAGTAACTTTTGAGATTACCTCATTATTCATATGGATTACTTGATAACTTAGGTATTTGTATGTGCACATACCTATTGTGATTATCTGTTGATTTCATACTTTTTGGTTTATCCTTGTTGGATTTTGTGATACCTTGAGTGTCTCAGGTTCCCTACTGTGTATCATTATACTCACCCCTACACAGGCTATGCCCACACCTCGTTGTTTTGGATGCAGACGATGTACATCGTTGACCGAGGCTGAGTGTACGATAACTGGATGGTACCCAGAGGTGGACCACACAACGTGATGGTACATGGAGGAGGTGGATGGATGGGGAGTGCTGTAGAGGCTATCTATACCTACCCTTTTGGTAGGATATGTGGCAGATGATCGAGGATCTGCCATGCAACTTTCAGCTATTTTTTCCCTTTTTAGTTGTACTTTTACATTATAGTTGGGATTGTATTTTTGGCCCTTTTACTTTTCATCACTCATTCTGTATATTGTTTTTCTTAGTGTTATTCTTTTTCTTATACTCTATGGTGTGTGTTTATACTTTATAAAGGCAATTCCTTCCTAGTTTTAGGGATTTATGACTTTGGTGCCAGTCGCCAACCCCTAGCCTATGGAAGCTGGTCTTGGGGAAGTCACAGCACAGGTCCTGAGGACGGGTTGTGACATATTCCTTTAAAACAATTACCATTAATTATTCTAATAATAAAAAATATATTATTTTATATTAGTTAAAATATATTTGTAGGATGTGTATGACGAATTAAAATGTTATGGGGTCGATAATACCCATGTTTTGACCATATACCTTTTGTTATGAAACTCCATAGAAATGTGTGACAATGAAAAAATTCTTTTCACAATAGTATTGTGAATGTGAAATATTGTTCTAGGTTAAATAAAATTTATATTAATTCAACAATATTTATAAGAGATATATTTCATAGAGATTTTTCTATGTGAACCACTTTCATATGTGAGAGGAGTGGAATTTTCTAAAAATAAACATTAATAAATGTTCATGAAAAAAAAAATTAAAATTGATGAATGATCCAAAGTTGGATATAATATAGATTATATGAGGATAAGTTATTACCCCATATCCCCTATTTTTTGATATGTTCTGAACATGATTTTTTAATCTTTCCCTTAAATTTTTTTAACCTAGTTTAACTTTTCCTTGATAACATATTCTTCAACCTATGTAAATTATTTACTTATCTAAAAATAAAATAAACTGTATTAGATCATTTGGATATAAAGAATATAAAAAATGAATTATATTTTTAATAATAAATTTAGTAATTTTATATGAAATTTTTTTATCATAATAAGTGGATAACAATTACTTTTTTTAAAGTCATATTACATATTGTAATAAATGTTAAATATAGGATTCATAATTTTAAAAAAATTAATAAATTTATAACAGTGAATATAATTATATTATTATAAATATTTTTATAAATATATAGGTTTTGTTTATGTTCTAATGATGTCAAAAAAATCATGGTATTTATGAACATGTTATGCTAAAATTCGCATAAAAACCATCAATTTAAAAAAAATAGAAAATATCATTTTAATCTAATAATAACATTATGAATCAAACTATAATGTTGTCCATTCCAAATTAATATTCTAAAATATTTGAATTTAATATTTAAATTAAAATACAGAATATAATGGAAAATTATTTAAAGGAATATGGCTATCTAAATATTAACTCTTCATATTCTAATTTTATATGAATATAAAATTTGAATATTGTACAAGTATTATGAATATAAACAATATTTTTTTCATCATATATACATTATATAAATTGATTCTTGAAATAAAATTTTACATCACATAAAATTCTAATTATCATAAAAATATATTTTTACCCATAAAATGACCTTATTAGTTTTTTATGAATACTAATTCAATTAAAACAATGATGGGGTATTAAAAGTGAAATTTTTTTTTATATTTATATTTATTAATTATGTTACATCAATTTAAAAATTGAAATAGAATATATACATATATAAATATATATTATTTACACTGAAATTTTTTATCTTAATAAAATAAATTTATATTTGATTTGGTAAGTTGTTTCATGTGGAGAATGATATTCGAAATTGTATTTTTTTAAAGATAAATTTATAATTATTTATTTGTCTTTTATATTCCCTAGCAACAAATAAATTTAATTGTAATAATTATAATTATCCTACAATAATCAAATATATATTGATATCTAAAACTCAAGATATAATTTATATTGAAATATCCTTCATTCTATTTTAGTTATGACTCAGAAACACATCTTTTACCCATTAAGAGTCATCATTTGATGTTTTATTATTTCGTTACCATATATAAATAATATGATTCATTATTATATTATAATTCATATGGTTTTCTAGAGACATACATTTCAAAACTTCATTCCCATTATCATTATTATATTTAAATGATAATCAAAAATGATAATGATACTATTCGATAATGATAGAGTATATTCATTATATGAAAAATTGATCCTAAGATTCTTCATCCATTGACATGATTATTTTATCCAATGATACTTAATGGTTATTTTAATATTAATTTATCTAACCAGACTAATTATTTTCTCATAACCATCATAATGATTCATAAATGAAATTTTAGTTTTCTAATAATATCACCTAGGATTGCTATAGTAGGTGTGAAATTATGAATCTTTATCTTACACTTGGTGAAAATAGAGCCAATACCGAATAATCATTTTAGTTGCTGTTAATCCAAGATGAATATATGTTAGCGAATACATCATTTTATTTTTATCTAGATGGGGATATAATATAATTTTAAATACAAAATCTATAATTTACTATTTTTTTGGATGTTTCGGTTTATTTAGAATTATTATTTGGGTTTTTACTATAGAACTGTAGTCCTAATTTATAATAACATTTAATTATTGATAATTTATAATATATCATAACTGAATGATTTTATAGAATATAATGAATCATGAATAAAAAAATATATTTTCCCCAAACTACTTAATATATAATATCAATCTATATATACATTAATCATGAATACCATTATGATAAATTTGGATTTTTTCCAAAATAAAATGAAATTCTTTTACATGAAATCTATACCTTAATCATGTTCACATCTCAAAATCTAATATAAAATTATCATTTAATTTGATTAATAAAAAGATTCCCCATATCCACACACAAAATATCTGCTACAAAAAAAATTCTTGATAGTAAGATTTCAAAAAAAATAAAAGAGATAAAAAGTTCATATCCATAACTATAATATCAATAGTAAAATTGGAGTCACTTACACACCATGTAATTTTTTTATAATATTTTAACAGAGTTATGAAAAAAATTACAAAAAATAAAATAAAATTCACATAATATAGACATTTTTCCTCTACAATATAATTTTTTATTTAATATCATGCCTTCATCTTCAACAGTAAAATTAAACATAGATTATAAACTTTATGATGCATCATGTATACATTATTTCATTATAAATATGGAAATGGAAAAATAAAAGTGGTTATCTCAAATTCATTGTTTTGAGTTGGGTATATTAAAATATATGAAATAATATTCATACCATAAATAAATTTATCACGCATAAAAAATATTTATGTACAACTGATCACATGATCTTGAAATATATCCATGAAATACATAAGAAGAGAATTAATAAAAAAATTTCCATGGGGGAAAAAGGATAATGAATTAGAACATAGTATTTTGATCAATTAGTTAAGAAGTATATCATTGATATAGTCGAGAATCCATCTGGAAGATATTAAGATATTTTTATATGAAAACAAAATACCAAAACTAGTTTGTCTCTTGAGACCAACCAATTCATTGAGAGGATATATTACATTAGGCTACCTACATCCATTTAATTAATTAAAATTAATTCACCATATTATGGAAGTGAATAACAATAAAATACCTAATACTATTTCTATAGTATTCAATAATCATCTTAAATATAATAATAAACATATTGGTTTTCAACCATTTCCTATGTTGATAAATAAAATAGCACGATATTAAGTCATCCATAGAATGTTGGTTGTAGGTATAATTAGAGAATATACTATAATAATCATTTTAAATATTTAATGATGAAGAAAAATATGAAAAACCCATTTATATTTGGAACACTCTAGAGTAGTAGCACATGAAAATGAATCATGATTTGGACCACATGATACCCTAAGCTTAATATAGAAAATATATTTTTAATAAGATTATTTAGAGGGTAATTCATTGAACATTAATGTAAGGAACAATGATTTCACCTTATCCTTCATAAATAGATAATTTATTTAGTTGCATGGTTCACTGAATATATCATCCCAAAGTTAAAAAAGATTGATATTTTTTGAATAATGAATATTACTATTAAAATTAACTGTCAAATTACATAGTATAAAATTAATGTAACACTTTCCTATAATAAAATAATAAGAGGAAATAAATGTTGTCTGGATGTAGAATAATTTTGTGTGAATGTAATATCCATAAGAACATAAATTATCTATCATCTATAGGGATTTCTAATTTACAATACCAATTAAATCACAGTTCATTGTGGTTATACTGAAAATGTATACGGGGGATGTTCAAACATGTAGATAGTTTACAAGAAACATGCTAGCAGAACTGCAACCCATTACTATAAGATAGTCATATATGATTCATAGGTCTTATGTAGAGATCATAAGAGGTTATTTTAGATGATTTTTTGGATTTTAAAATAAAATAATGAAATATGTATATGTATTGATGTATCATTAATTTTTATAATATTCAAAAATTTCATTTTTCATTTATTCTTAAAAAAACAACTTTTATAGAAAATGTTATTTAAAATTAGGTAATCATGATAATTTTTATTACATAAAGACAATATATATTTTTTTATAATAAATTGTTAATAGTATACTAATTAGTAATTTCAATGAAGGGATTACTAAATATATGGAAAATGGTTTTTATATAAAAACTATTTTCACTATATTATATGTTTTTAATTTTAAATTTTCATTAAAAATATTAGAGATTGAAAGTTCAAAAATTAAAATAATTTTTATAATAATACTTGAAATAAAATCTAATGGTGAATTTTTATAATTTTTAGAAATAAAATATATTTTGTTGAATAATGATAAATATTGTTTTTACAAATACAAAATAAATAATAATATTATTCCAAGAAAAATTTTGGGATCCATAATAATATAAATATATTAATTTATCAATTAATAATAAATATTTTAGAATATTTTATTGGTATATAAAACCCATTCAAAATATTTTTGAATTATTAGGCAATTATTTATCAAAAATGCTTTTCACATATTTTTTTATTTGAATTTTGAAAATATGTAATTATGTTAATAAGATAATTTAATAATAAATTAATAATAAATTTCTTCTATTAAATATTTTATTTAAATTTTATCAATAGAATTTATAATTTTATTCAAAGAATTAAATATTGATTTTGAAATACACTTTTTTCTGAAAATAGATTTTTCACATTATTAGATCTAATAAGAAAATAACATTCTATAACTCGTAATATTTTTATATCAAAAAACCATTCATATATTTTATATCTAAATATTTATTTTTTAAATTAATTTCATTTTTAATATTTTCCATTACAATTACATTCAAAGGGTGAAATTTGAGTTACCCTCCTAAGGGTAAATTAGGATTATAGTTGTTTAACACAGTGAAACTTTTTTAAACAAATGAAAAAATAAATAATATTTATTATAAGTGGAAGGTTCATATTTATAACTTTAAGAAAATCTTTAGTGGCTAATTTATTTTTAATCTTTAGCCTTGTGTAATTTAGTGTCATTAATGAGAATTTTTTTTCAAATTCTTGTCATTTTATTCACATAAAAAAGGAGACCACATAACAACCCATTATAAAACCATTCCAAATACATGGCTCTTACTAATATTAATAATATTCCCTTCTCAGCAACCTACACATTCCCTAAAATTGTTCATCTCACTAAAATAATATGCTATAGAGCCTTATGGAGTTATCCAAGATAGGACATCTAATGGAGACATAATACATTCAAATTGACATCTCTATATCTTTTCATCTACTAAACCAATAAAATATTAAGAAAAAAACTTGTTATCTTAATAAACTATATTTTATTCTTATTTTTTTATACTATCGACAATTAATTTTTTTTATTTTCCTTTTAAATCATTAGAGAAAAGTAAAATATCATCATATGCATGTCTGGACCACAATCTATATGAATGAGGTACCAAATTTTCCATCAATATATAAAATGGAATGCTGAAAATGTTTTTTATATACATATATGATTTATTCACACCATTATCATCAATAAATAATAATATATGAAAATATATTTGTGTTAAAGACAAAAAAATTATCGTAGTAACATTAATCAACATAAATTGGAATATCAATGTAACTTACATAATTTTAATCTATTATATAGAAAAATTGAAACTATATAAGTACATTTCTGGTGGAATATTTAAGGAAATGGTACTCTACATATATCAAGATCCTGATTTTATTTTACAATAATTTGGACCATAGTCAATAACGCAAATTGGCAACGAATAAATTTTCAAAATAACCATGGGTAAACAATGTAACAGAATAATAAATTAAATGTAATTATCAAAACATATATGATATTACTTTAAAAAGTAAATATATTAATATATGAGTCATGGTTATATATATAGTGATATTAATTTTATTATTCATAATTTAAGGTGAAATTGTATAATGATTTCTGACACGAGGTATTGGTTTTCATCATAATTTCTATAAATAGCGACATGTTATAACATTTTTATCATTTTTTTAATTTTTTTATATTCAATACAATAATTAAATTTATAATAATCAATGTTTTTATTAAATATATTTATGGTAGAATTTAATTTTAAGGCTTGCACTGAATTTTGATTAACAAATTTAAAAGTACATAATCATTTCAGTTAAAAAATCCTTCATTGAGACACATTTTATTTTATGCATTTAATTTATTTTTATGGAAAATATTCTACCATATATAAATTTATTATAATGAATTGTATTTATTAATTTTATTTTAAAATATTCATTATTCAATCTCTCTATATTTTAGTTGGTTTTTATTAGAATGTTTTTAGGCTATATGGGTTATATCGTAGTCACCCTTCATTGAGGTATTCTTTGATATTATGTACCAGTATTCATTATTATTGTTTACATATTACCCTCACCACATATACAATTATATATTATTTTTTAAAATGGTTAATTCAATTCTATTATTTCTCTTCATTTTTGGCCTGTTTTTGATTCCCTCTATGATAGATAAGTTTTTTTATAACTCAATTATATTTCATGAGTTATATTGTTTCACTACGAGTTTTTTCATTCATCTAAATTTATATAACATATTTCTATCATTCTATATCACTTATGATTAAAATATTATTTATTGATAAGTAATTTGTTTTAAAATGAAACCCTTTTATGTACAATGTTTATCCATTTCCAAAATGGTTTCCCCTACCTATGAATATTTTACCTTCCAATCAAATATATCCTTGTCAACTGGATATCCAATTATGTGTTATCTCTTGTTAATATCATGTTAACATTTTCTGTTCTCAAAATAGTTTTTTATTATCTTATTTTAAAATGTTGTATTTCGACATATGTGTTTTGGAACATAAAAATTGTTCTTTTGTACCTACATATTAAAATTCTAGTTTAAAAGTATATTCCTTTATATACCTATTATGATGTACTAATATTATATGCCTCGTTTATTTTATATATACTATATTTATGTATATATTATGTTAAATATCCTTTTAAATTTTGGAATATTTATTTTTTCACTTCCCATCAAAATCCCCACTTTTACAAAAACATGAAATATTATAACACTATAATTTCATATCTTATATCAATTGTTTCCCCATAATATGTTTTTTAAATAATTTATACCATATAAAAACATATTTATTTAAGAGATAACACTATTTTTTCAATTCTGTCTTTATGTATAATAATATGATATTTTCTTCATTAAAAATGTCATTTTCTTATTTTATAAATGTTCATGTAATTGGTATGGTTTTATTATTTATTATCCATAATAATTAATTTAAATTTATCTATTTTGTACCTACATGTTCAAGTCCTATGTTTCTTTTCAAATTATAATTTCAAAAAAATTATTTAAATAAATCATAGCATGGGAATAATTATGATTTAGCCCTGATTTATAGATTAAATAACTAAAAGTCATCACATTTCCTTATCAATGGGTTTTATTGTGATTATAATTTATTTTTGTGTATATTATCTTATGGAACATATATATATATATATATGTTCCTAATATGATTTGATGTGTGGTCCGTTATAGCCATCCAAATCATTCGATAATATCCATGTCTCATTAGTTAAAATATATGGTGTACAATCGGTTTTCAAAAGCATACTATATAATGATAATAGTATGACTTAGAATAAAATGATTATAATTGAGGATAACCCATGTTTTGTTATTTTTGTAGCTAGCCACGACATATTCTTATGATGCCATAGTTTATGATATCTCCACATGGTTTTGGCTCTATTACCATACACTTTCTTTTCAACATTTTATACTTTCATGTATATTGTAATTATCATTATGAAATCATGTTCTAACAATGGTTTCTTATTCTTTGAAATATTTCTATATTTATCCACATATATGTATTTATAGACCACCCCATTTCTTTATGGATTTTCTCTAGGTTACCCTATAATATTTTAGAAGATATATGTGACTTTGGAGGACTACATAGAGTTTTAAATTACATTGTACCTTTTTTAAATTTAATATGATATATTTATGTATATAATTTTATAATGAAAATAGAATTTAAATACTTTGATTTAATTATTGTGAAATTGTTAAATAATTCATGAATTAATTTGTGTTCATAGATTTGGTAGCTATGGTTTTTATTAGATAATGTTTTAGTTATTTTTGGTGACGTAGAATATTTAAGATCAATGAAACCCCATGAGAGAAGAATATGGGATATTCACCTTCATAAGAGAACATCCTAAAATCTTAGTATTGTATAGAATTATTGGTTTTCCATAAAATTCCATCCCTATCAAAATAATAAAAAGTTGATGTAGGATTTTAAAGAGATGAACCTATGGGTAATAAAACATTATAGTGTGTGTTCAATATTAACTAAACCATGGCGTGTTGTATGAAAATGTGTCCTAACTTTGCACCATAATAGAAACTATTGATGTATAAGATTAAATTAAATATATGCACTTCATGAAAAACTAAGATTGATTGAATTCCATGTTATTTTAGTAAATGTGACATATATGTCTGATATAACCAAACCAAATGTAATAATTACAAAACTAAAATAGATATATGACTAAAAAATGGAATTACAAGATAGCACGATGATGAAGATGACAAAAATGTTATATGGATGAATCCAAATTATTTTATTGATTACGATAATTCCCCAATTATATCACGTGTTCAACATAATTTTTAACAAACTTTTTGTTACTTATGTATATTAATTGAAATAACCATATTTACCTTTTTTTTGAGAGAGTAATAAATGATAATTACCTCAATAATTATCAAAATAAAATAAAATATGGACTAAGATATATGTTATTTAGGATAAAAAAAACTCTATTGGAACATGATTAATAATTTTATCGTTGCTTAAATAATGAGTGTAACAAATAAGATAATGATTTATGATCTTAGAAATCATGAAAAATAATATAATGAAAGATGGTATATTAAAAAACCCACATTTAAACAATCTTGGAGGAGACAAAAAAGTATATTTCCTCTAGGGGAATGGAAAATGATTTAATTTTGGACGAGTGAGTCATCAAGACTCATACTCCTATAATACTATGAAGATTTTAGTTAGCAGGATTGGAAGAGAAATCATCCATCCAAAATCCCCACAAAATATCCTCTTCTATAAGTGTGTAATATAATTAAATTACCCATGTAATTGTAAAAATTATAAGGATGATATCAATAATATTCACTAACAACCACCACAACCAAGGGAATATGTTTAAGCATTGTCAAGGACTTATAATCAATTGGATTATGATAAATAAATATTCTACACAATAATTAAAAATATTGAATATCATTTCCAGATACTTTAGGTTTCCACGATATATTTCTAATCATAAAACACTGATGTTTTTTTACAAAATTGTAGTTTTATTTTGGTTTTATTTTGAAAAATATGTTTATGAGAATATACATTATACTATGGTACATTTATATGGATTTGACGTGATTATATTAATGGATTAAATAATTTAATATTGAATTCTAATTCATGGATCATGGTTATATATTCTAAAAAATCCTCATTTTTTGAAAAATAAATTGGTGTAGATATAATAACATCCATCAATTATATAAACCTCATTACATAACTATAACTATAGATAATAGTAACCGATCATGTTATGATCATTCAATAAACCTACACCATGAGTTGTTCATATTTCTAATGGATAGGTTGAAATTACTATGTGAATGTTGGATGCAAATAAAAACCATCAATAGAAACATCTAGTGAGTCATGTACCAATGATTATGAGAGAAAGGGGGAGTCCAACTAGTTTCCTTGAGTCTAAGAATAGTTCATGTATTTTCATTGATTCGCTCAAGTATTTCAACACATTAATTGTATGTGAGAAAAATTTAGGGTTTTGGAAATCCATATATGGGAACATAAAGATACAAACTGATTTGATATAGCATAGAATCCATACCCTACATCATTTGTCTAAGAGGTCATCATGGAGTGGGAAATATAATGAATAGTACGACATGATAGTGAGGATATGGGAGTGAATATATTGTGGTTGAAGACATATGTGATTAGTAAGATGATGGGTGTATAAATCTACAGAGTGGAGGAAGATACTCTTGAATGTGATGACATGTTTCACCATAAGGATCCTAATGAGCTTTATAAGGAGGATAATTCTTCATCAAAATCATCATTCAACATCATCTTTTAGTCATCACATCCAATTTGATTATCCCTGAGGGACATGATATTGGTGTGTTTTGTGTATCCATATTAAAATACGGGATCAAATTTCATACCTCAAATTAATTTATTTAAATAGTTTATTTCATGTAAAACTACGAACCGAGGAAAAATAAACTTGTTCTTAACACCAAACCATGAGAGGTATTTATAAAACAATTATAGTAAGGGAAAAATGTAGTTATTATTCTTATTATAAGTTAATAAATGCAATCTATTATCCTTATAATCTTAAATATTTATCCATATAATTGATTCACTTAGTGAACATTATTTGTTTAAAATACTTTAATTTAGTACTTAAGAATAAATTTAAGGGGAATAATGTAATGACCATAGATGTTAAGGTATATCCTCAATAAATATATAAAATATACAATAGTTTTTTTATAAAATATTAAAAAATACAGGGAAAACAATGATATATTTTTAATATTGGATATGATGACTAAAATATTGATATTAAATTAGCATGTATAAAGTTAATGTATGCCTATTGAAAAATTAAATATGAATTTGAATGATAAATAATATAGATGTATAAAATCTCAATAAAATTTAAATTTATCTATAATCGTAATGAAGGTATAATTTATAAGGACTACCATAGACCAAAACCAAGTCAAACTTGAGAAAATGAGGGTTTCGATAAAATTGAATATGGGATAAGGTAAAAGTCGTAGAGATTTTAACAAGATCCATAATATCTAAAAAACCACTAGAAACTATAATCCAATATTATATATTTCTATGTTATAACATATATATAAAATATAGTTATTTAGTATAATTTAGGAATATAAATATATTTAATAATATATTTATTTTTATAGATATATCAAGAGATTATATACATTAATGAACTTATCTTGATTCTTAACAGAAATTTATTTTTAGAACACTGCTAATTTATTTCATGGAAATAAGTTTATTATGACAAAATAATACTGATAATATTTATTTATTTCTTTAATAAAAATTCAAGTTTATTATAATTAGTAATTTATAGGTAATAGAATACTAATTATTATAGATGTCATTTTCCTCTAAAAACAACATTCAATATATTTAATGTTTTCAAATAAAAATTTAGATAAAAAATTTGTGAATTTGAATTTGAAAAAATGTTCTTCATTTTCATATTTATAAAAACAATAATTTTTAATCAATTTTTTGGGATTTTTTATCTTAATTAATTTTTAGATGTATAATTGAAAATACATATTTTACTAATACTATATCATTATTGAAATTATTCCTTACTGATTTTTCAATAAATATTTTTTATAAAATGATATTTTATGACGTTGAACTATTTCTTTTATTAAACTATATTTACATAAAAATCCCATTCATATTATTTTAGAAGATTTAGGTAAATTTTTAATGAGAATTGTATTTTTCTATATATTTTAATAAATTGTACTCATGATTGATTTAGGTTTTCAACTTCATTTAACATTAAATAAATATTCATTGAATAATATAAAGAATTTCATGTTAATATATTCAATAGAATTTATTTTATCTATTTAAACATATTTATTTATAATAAAAAATTTTATAAACAGGGTTTCTACACACTATATGAACTAACAATAAAATATATTTCTATAAATCAAGATTTATTATAAAAAACTTGATTCTAATATTTGATATCATAATTTTGATGGTATTAATTAAAATCATTTATTATTATTTTAGTGAAGTTAGGTTCCAAGGATTTATGTGTATTTACTAGCATAAGGATAAATTATTGAAAATTTGGTCTAACATGGTCTAAATGATTTAAACATTTGAAATTTATGTTTAATATTTATATGGGGAGGGATTCAAGCCCATATATATTTCTCCACACCTTTATTTTTAGATTATTGGTGATTTCTTCTCTGAATAATGGAGTGATAGTGTTGGGAACTACTGATATTTTAATGATGTCCCATATTAATGTCATATAAAAGTAAACCACATAATTACCATTTATACATGAAATAAAATGACTTTGATCAACATAAAATCATAATATGTATTTCTGAATCTCAATTCCATTACCCTTTAAGACATGATGTCATCCAAATTCCATGATATATAGTATTAAGTTGGATGCCAAGGAAAAACATACAAGGGAGATTAAATACATTCAACCTGAAATATAATTTCATTTTCTACACCCCTCATGTCACCTATATATAAAAATTTATGTCCAAAAACTAATTATTATTTTTCTAATTATTTTTTATACAAATTAAATATCCATTTATCTATTTCCTTTAAAATAATTATTAGAAGGTGAAACTCATCATGTTAGTGTGTGGACAACCACCTACATGAATGACATGTTTAATTTTTCATACCCACCTTATATAGAATGCTCAAAATAGTTTATTAATTTAACTATGGGAAAATCATAACACCATTAAAATAATATTTAATAATAATTGTAATTATATATTTTTTATTAACATGTTATAGTCATGGTAACTTTTAAAACCATATATAGGGTTGTCACGGTACCCTTATTAGTTGGGATTTAGTTTTGGATATTCATTGAATATATAATGATAATTTCATAATAGAAATTATTGGAATTACAACACCATTATAACACCCAATCCCGAGAATCCTAGATCAAGTGCCATACTTTTTTACATTGGTATTATTAAAAAGAAACAAGTCCCAAATGAACAATGAGACTATTATTCGTGGTAATTCAAATACATACATGAGTTTCCATTACATCTGGATACTCTAGTTACAATATAACGTTTTTCCCGGGAAAATATCATTATTTCCACTTATTATATTCATGAATATCATTCATAGTACACCTCTTGGATTCCTAATGAAGGAAATAAAATAATGGTTAGCTCAAATACCTAATTTTTGTTATGTACAACATAATATATAATTAATCAATGAGAATAATAATTATGAAATGGTAAATAACTAAGTACACAAGCCATTTGAATAATAAAAAAAATTAAAACAATGAATATAAAACTTCAAAGATAAATATCATGGTTAGTAAAAAAAATTTAAATTTTTATGGAAGGGAATTACTAATTATTGAAAATCATGTTTGAAACAAATGAAAACCAATACTGTCATGAAACTTTACAGGATGAATTACTAATATAGGTATAATACTCTTTAGTTTTCACAACTAATTTTTCCATTAAGAAACTAATGAGGCATCAAGGGATTATATAATCTCCAGGCCCCACCCATCATTGATCGTCTAATTCATTTCTCATATATCAGTTATTCAATTTAATTAATGACCTATATTACTTTTCATAAAATATCTATATTTAAAAAAATATTCATATTTTTCAATATTTTAAAAACTAATTAAATAACTATCAAAGGGATCCACATATATTAAAATGGTATATGTAATCATAAATATTAATATATATTTCATAACAATATATTTATTTAATATAAATGGAATATATAATAAAAATGATCACAAGGAAGTGATTATTTAATGGAAAAATTAATAATCACCAAATAAAGTGATATTATGAAGCTAACTTTTACCACTAGTTAATTTACATGTAAAACCCCATTGGATGAGAAATTTCAAAGTGAAATGTAATATACCATGAATTAATAGTGAATAATGATATAAAATGGAAATGGAGTAGTATATACACCACATTAACTTATATTTCTTCATAATTACAATTAAGTCTCAAAGGATTGTAAAATGAGATGAAATCACTTACTAATAGAGTAATTTTTTAATCATGGGATCCATGAAATAATTACATAATTTTAATGTTTAGTTTAATTAAATAAATTAAATTCATTATATAACATGTCATAGGTATGTATATACTATACACAAAAGGAATATGTGTTGAATATGATATTTATCTGACAGATGAAAATGTTAGATAAAAACCCATTACCTTGTGATTACTTTTAGGTGAACATACATTAAACTACATAATAGTGTTTTGATCATGTTAATAACGCATTACTAAACCGTATTAATATTTATGATATCATATATGATATTATTATAACACCTTACTACCTATTTGATAACAATTTTTCATTCATCCATTATTTTAGGTGCTAGTTACCAAGTTTTTAGTATGTTTTTAATTTTTATTTTTCCATTCTTATATACCCCATGATTTAATCAGATCCAAGATGTAAAACATGATTTATATACCATATATATTCTATGTTTTTATAATCACTCATAAAATATGGATATATAGAACAAATGTACACTTCATAGAGTTGGTATGTCATACGTACACATAAACGATATTTTTATTTTCATGTCATATTAAAATAAATAAAAGAATATTATATATTTATAATAATTATATTATAAAATAATATCATAAATATCATATTTTATTTATTAAAACAATTATTAATACTTTCCATTTAATTCTTGAACAAATCAAATTGCTTTGTAGATGCGGTAGTCCACATGTCATTAAACAACATTATAGTATTCCCACAAAATGAAAATCAAGAATTTATGTGTTGTAAAATAAATCAAGAAGCATAAATAAATTATGAATATCATATATATAATAATTAATCAATAAATATATCATTATTTCTAACCACTAATGGATTTAATTGTAGAATGAATGACATCAGTTCGCGAGGCGGTATTTCGTCGTACACACGAATGATGATGGTGTATCCCATTTTATGGATGTGTGTATGAGTATAGGTATTTACCATGAAATAAAAATACTATATAATATTTAGGATACATATTATACTACATTCTAAATAGATATAAATAATCTAAGGGATTTATGAATGAAAATTTGAAAACAGATCATTGATGAACATTACTTATCTTTTCGGGTAACAACTTGTTTTATACCAAAAATGGTCATAATGGATAGTTTGAAAATTTAAGGATAAAAAGATTAGGGGAAAGAGTTTCGGAGATTATTTTTTAAATGTTAGGATCATAAATATGGCTTGAATTTAGTGAATAAGTGGGAAGGGTGAGTGCCTTTTTAAAGTGGACAATGAGTGGCATTTTCATCAATATAAAATGGTAAATAATTTTTTAGAGGACATGTAATAATAATGTTTAAAAAATAATACTAAAATTATATAAAATAGAGTATATGTTCAATATATGTCTATATAATTTTTTTTCTCATTTATAAAAGTCATTTTATCACTTATGATTATGATTTAGTCCCTTATTATACATAATTATACATTAATTATTGTAATTATATTTAATGGAATTCACTAATATTTTGGGTAAAAATGTAAATAATACAAGAAATTAGAAATTATTATTATTAAAATATAGAATTAATTTTTCAAAATTCCATGCACATAAGTGGTAAAAATTAATTTACATTTAATCCTTTATAAATGATTAGATGGCTAGTTTTTAAAGTTAAAATGATCAAAATAATGAAATGTTAATATATCTAATAGTAATGTTAAATTGATTAAAATTACATATGTTAGATTAGTTGATTTTTTTATTGAACTAAACATAATTAAAAACAAATTAAAATATAATTTAACTATTATAATATAATAATTAAAAATGTAGTTTTAATTTAAAATTCACTATTTTTTCCTATTTATCAAAAAATGATACTTCACCGAATAATACCAAAAAACTACGAAAGATAATATTGAATCTATATTTTCAAAAAATAATTTACATTATATATATAATTTAAATAAATATAAAAAAAATTTATGAAATTTTAACCATTAAAAGGAGAAACAAATTCTTTTATAAAATTATAACATTTACAGATAATAATGATTTTGTTATTATTATATGACTATAAAATATTTTGAATGAATTTCAAAATATTTTCCTTGATAAAAAAAATATATTCTCAAAATTCTGTTAATCCTATTCTGACCCTCTAATTTAACAACTCATTTATATGATATTAAATTAAATAATTTTTTCTAATAATATATTATTGTTTAGTAAAACTCAGTCTTGCATGTAATGTGAGTTATCAAAGAAGCTCATTATTGAGTGTGATTCTTGATAAGTCAGTACGGAGTTCATTGCATGCTATTGAAGATAATATTGTTATTTATTATATCAATTATATCATAATTTCCCAAGAGGATATATTGGTTTCTATGTTTGGTGATGTTGTGCATTCACAACATCGAAAAAGAAGTTATCATTTTTGAATCGTTGTCAATTTATATTATATAAACAATAAATAATTTGTTTCAGCTCAAATTATACTCCATCATGTTAATAAATTGTTTGATATTTGAATATTACATTATTATAATCCCACCACATGAGAAGTTTTGGTAAAAAACTATTCTAAAAATGGTCAATGCAATGTACTATGGTCATATTGAACAACACATAACACGGTATCCATGTGGGATCAAATCTTTGTTATGTAATTATATCAACATGGAAGATAATAGAAAATTATGATAGGTATGCATTGAGTTAACTGATCACAACCATGGGAATGATCAATGGAATGTTGAGGGCCTCAAATTTATAAATATGAGATTATTTAAAAGGCCTTCGGTTCCACAAATATTAAGGTATTTGGGAAAAAAATTATCGATCATTTTCCTAATGACAATTAATTATTTTACTCTCAAATAATATAAGGAAATATAATTACATTGTATATTTATTTTTTAATAACGCAATTTTCATCCTCTATTTATGCTATGATCAATTTTAAAATTTGACATTACATTAGGAAAATTATATACAAACATTATATTTGATTCTTGAAGCACCAAAATACATTTTTAATGGATCATAATTCCCATAATAGAGTGAAAATTATTTACATTTACCTGAAATCATAGCTAGAGACAAAGTCTCTGACCATTTATTAATATAAGAGAAGAGTACAGCTGACGAGCATCACAAAAAACATCTACATGTCATAAAATCCATACCCGTCATCGTTTCCAAAATCAAGTACTTCATCTGCAGTGGCTAACAGTCAGTCTGAGCTTTCATACTACTTCATAGTCTTAATATACTTTCTTCTAAGATTTAACTTTTCCAGAAATATAAACTCATCAGAAGGTTGCATACCTTTTCTATTACTGATAGAGGACATAGTGGTCATTGGCTTTGACATGGATGAGTAATCCTTCCTATGACTTCTTCTTATTGGAGTGGTCATAGCTTCTTCATTCTCTGGCATAGTCTTCTTTCCACCCCGAACAACATCACTACAAGAATTCATAATCGTCTTGCCCACAATCTCCTTTTCACTTTTAGATATATCCCCCAATTTAAAAAAATATTCACCCTCTAGAAACCATCTTTCACACCTTGCTCTTTCTCAAAGAGATTGTTATCATCGACCATTACCAAGCAATGTAGATCTTCCACAATCTCAAGATCACCATGCATCTCCTTCTGCAGAGTCTCTTCACCAAAAATAAAATTCGGGGATTGAAATTTAGATAGTATTTTGACAGCATCATTCCCTTCAGTTTCCTCATCAACATTAGTAATCTTCCCTTGATTACAATATTTGTTCATATTAAGAGACCCTCTGCCACCATGTTTATCAACAACATCTACCATCATCCGGACATGATACATAGAAGATGCATCTTGGTCCAACACAACTCACTATTGAGTCATATCCAAACAATCATTCATTAGACCTGCAATGAAATTAACATGTGTAATGTTGGTCAGCTGTTTTTTAAGATGTGGATATATCCTTGCTGAAACCTTCACCCATCCTCCATTTTCATCCAATGGACCACCTTCTTATAAACCCACAGTATGGCTACCCCTCGATGCATCATTAAATACTCTTAAAAATTAATATTGTTCATAAAATAATCATTAAACCATTAAATTATCACTATTAGTTCATTATAAATATTTATTCATGAAATTTTTCATCTAAATATATTTACAACTTAAGAAGGTCATCACACATGCCAATGATAAGTGTGAAATATTTATCAACCATCATATATGGGTTTATGAACCACCACTATATAGGATTTTCATTCTCTAAAATAATATTAATATAAATTCCAATATAAATATGATAGAAATCATTTAAATTTAATCATTTAATAATCTTTTCCCTCTATTTCTCAATAAATCATTTATGCAATCCAGAGTAATCTAATAATATCATTGTTACAATGACATTAATGATAAAAATAAAACCAAAAGATATAAATAACTTTATTATAATGTCTTTAAAATGTAATTTCATTATTTATCAAATATCATTTTCTACGAAAACCTATAATTTCTACAATTTCTTCATAATTTCCATAATCATTGTTAAATACCATTATATAAAACCTATATTGTGGTGTTTAAGACTTAGAACATATAATCAATATTAATCTCATAATTTTTTATTGTATCCATAAATCCAAATTTAATGATTTCGTATTTCCTTCTTTGATAATCATCAATATATATCTTAGGATTATGTAAAAAATGTTTCCCTAAATCATGTTATAAATGATTTTATTAAACTTCTTTTGATACCAACTATACTGACCTGACCCAGGTAATCCTAGATATGGTGTCTACTACCAATATATTTTCTTCAATAAAGGTAATTAAATCCTATGTTTCATATGATTTTAGTAGTATTGGTAAACCAAATACATATATGAGTCTTATATTACAACTAGATACACTAATTAGAATATATTTTTCTCGAGGATAATAACTTTATTCCCATATAGGATATCAATGAGTATATTTTTTAGTCGAATTCTTGGATTCATAGGGAAGTAAAAAAAAATAAGGGTGAGATAAAATTACCAGTAAGGGTAAGTAAAATATATGATGTAATGAATCAATCATAATAATAAATATAAAAATGTATATAACTGAGTGAACATTTAATTTAAATAACAAACTGCTTATAATAATCATCCATAAGTATTGTAAAAGATAACATCTCATGGAAAAATAAAAACAATGATTGAAATATTAATTAAGTAAATGTTTAAATTTTTAATTTTTGTATGTAATTTTTGATGCCCATGAAAACCTATACCATCAATCCCATTCACAAGACATTTTAAAACAATATATAGAAACATGTTTAATTTTCAAAACATATTTGTCTCAGTGGATCCTATCAATGAATCAATGGGCTATATACTGGTTGGGTCCCACTAGTCACTTTCATTCTAAATTTTTCCATATAAATAGTGTAATTGAATTAATTAATTATCAATATTCATTATCATTAAATATTCATATTGACTAAGTGATACATATTAATCAATATATCAATATTTAAACAAATAAATATCAATGTGAAGAATGTATGTAAATTTTTTATATATTTTATAAAATAATAATACCCATTGAATGAGAATATGTATATTTTTTATAAGTTTAATTTACAATAAAATTTATTTTATAGATGTGAATATTTATAGAGTATGTAAAGAATCAAAAAAATAATGTGATATAGTGAAGATAGCTTTTAAACCTTTGTAATTTTTATTTCAAAATCAATTGGACAATATAATTGAATTTGAGAATTAAATTACCATATAGTGTGATTTAATAATTATATTAAATGATAATGGGTCTGTACATACACCACATTAATTTTAATTGGATCCTAATAACAAATAAATTTCAATGTAATGAAAACTAAAATGAAATCACTCACTAATAGAGTAAATTTTAAATTGGATGATACATGAAATAATTACATAAATTTAGTGTTTTAATATATTTAAATAATGAAAACTCATGATATAAAATTTCATAGGGCAGTATATATACCACAAAAAAGAAGTTTGTGTTGATTATGACATTAATCTATTAATATAAAACCCGTGAAAAAAATACCTTACATTACATTTCCTTTTTGGTGTACATCCTTTAAAATCTTATATAATGGGTTAAATCATGTGACATGCTTATTAAATAACCATTGTAATATTTATTATATCATATATGATTTAATTATAATATCTTATTAACTGCTTGTTAATACTATTTCATCAGTTTCACTATCTTTTATCGTAATTGAATAGTTTTACAAGTTTCTTTTGATTTGTTATTTTATTATTATTACATATATCATTATGTAATTATACCTATGATGTAAGAAATTATTTCATTTCAAAATTTATTATATATATATTTAAGATAATCCATAAAATTTTTATATAAAAATGAAATGCACCATTCATAGAGACGGTAGGCCATACGTAAGAAAAAATGTTATTTTAATTTCCTTATCATATTAATAGAATTATAATTAAATGATATATACATTTATGTTATAATTAAATTTTTATATTTATTTCTTATATGTCAAATATGTTTTAACCTAAATAATATATTTTATGTAATGCATGAATGAATCACATCTATTTTAGGAGGTGATAGTCCACAAGTCTATAAATTGATGTAATCATATTCCAAAAAAATGGAAACGACGAATGTATGTGATGTAAAATTATTATATAAGAATAAATAAATGATAAATTTTATATAAATTAATATATACTTATAATATAATATTAACTATAATTCCATTAATTTATCCAATAATAAATGGTGGTAATTGAAGAATGAATGACATCAGTTCACGAGTCGGTATACTTCCAAACACACGAACAATGATTGTGCCTCACATTTATGGATGTTTTTGTGAGTGTATGTTTTAACCTTGACAGAGATACATTTTAATATATTTGTGGTACTTATTTTATTATATAGGAATGATATAAAAGTAATATAAGGTGTCGATAAAGAAAAATGATTCAAAAGTAATTGTTGAAAAAAATACATCCTATTTTGATTAACTCCCATTTATTTATACATTATGAATATTTGGATGGATTTATGCCCAATTTTAGGAGTACATGTTGAGTTTAAGGATTTTTTGAGTTTAGTTTGGAAGGTTTTGGAAGTGACAAATGTCTTTATATATGTGAATAATTTTGTGGGATGGGTACATTTTTATAGTTTTGGAGGAGTGTCATTCTTGAAGATATAAAGAGACAAACACTATTGAGATGTCCTAATTAAATAATTTTCTTATAATAAAAAAAGAATTCAATAAAAAGGATTACATGGTCAAAATATGTCTATACAACAGATTTTGAATACGAATTTAGTTCATTTTCCCCTAATGATTCAGGTTTAGTGCCTTGTTAAGCATAATATTACCTTTATCATAGTAATAAACATTAATTGCATTCACTAATAATTTTTTAAAGAGTGTTATTATTATTATAAATTAATAAATATAATTATTCATAATATTGAATCATTTTTTTTCAAAATTGATTTCAAATAGTTGAATTAAATTAATTTAAATTTTATCCCGCAAACGGGATTACAAAGTGAGTATTTAATGTAAAAATGTTCAAAAGTTTCAAATGATTTTTATATAAAATTTAAATTTAAAACTCATTCAAATCACCAAAACTAGATTAATTGTGTAATAATTAAAATAAATATAAATTAAAACCAAATTAAAATATAATTTAACTATATAAATTGATGAGAAAAAAATAAGTTTTCTATTAAAATTCAACATTGTTCACTATTCAACAGAAATTGAAGCATCATTGATAAAATAACCTTACTTTAATTATAAAATTATCATTAAAAAATTTAATTTATTTTGTAATATCAAATTTAAGTAGGGTAACAACAATTAATATATGTGTGCCATTAATAGGCGGAATTACCAACATTACAAAAACATTTTTTTATGAATAAAATTTGTTTTTTTATCTTATTAATATAAGATATATTAGAATAATATCAAAAAAATTATTTAATATATAATATATATTCTCATAATTTATTCAGCCATATTCAAAACTGCTAATGTAACAGTTAGGGTATATCTTATTATATCAAATAATAATATTTTCATAATATATTTTAGTTTGATAAAATGTGGTCTTGTGTGTAATGAAATCTATATATGAATCTCATTTTTTCATGTGATGTAATGTATTTCATAATATCATGAACTGAATGCTATAGAATATATGATTTTTAAAAAATATTAAATATATCATAATGTCTCGAGGGGCTATAATCATTTCTATATTTGGTGTTTTGTGACATACATTCTCTCAAATAAGAAGTTTCTATTTTATAATTTTTTGGGTGTTACATCAGCAATTCTAGTGATGGGATAAATAATTTATGACACCATTTAGAATGTTTATGAAAATGAAATTATTACAAATAAATTATCTGAAGAGCCCTGAGTCACTGATTAATGTCAAAATACTCTTAATATTATATACTAAAAGATAATATTTAGAACATAAAAAACAATATATAAATGAATAAGGGTTTGGGATATGTATCTAATGAATATAATTTAATTATTTTAATAGTTTATTAAAAATTCAAAATTATTTCGAACACAAGGTAAGAGTTTTCAGATCAATTTCACATCCTTGAGAAATATTCTAATAGTATGAACATATTCATTATATGTACAATATATACATTATCCGCGAATGAATCATTCAATAATCTATGAATTAATTCACATGTTTCTAAAACCATTTAATTTTAATTATTCCAATAATCTTTGATTCAAGAATTACATAATCTGTAAGGGTCTCCTCTCAAAATTCCAATCAGTAAGATGCATATTGATTTATACACCTAATTTCATATAAATATTGTGTGTAATAAAAATTTTACACTTCATATCATTTATTTTCACTAATAATAGTATTTCACAATCAATTTAAATATATATCTTTTATTGAAATTTTATTTGAATTATTCCAAAAATATAATGGTTATATCACAATAAACCATTACTAAGACTTGATTTGATTTTATTCACCAATGTTCATTTTTATTGTGTATATTTTCCCATAATTACATACAATATTAGAAATTATGATTGTGATTGGTAACAAGACTTTCATTATATCTATTAATTATTGTGTGATATGAATGCATTCTTCTATAAAATATTAGTTCCCCTGATAACTCAATTATTTTTTGGAGTTATAATTTTTATACTTATGTTTATTCATTAATTTCATATGGTAAAAACCATTTCTTTATTTGTATATAGAAATTTATATAAAATTAATTATTAGTTGGTTTTAATATCTTTTAAAAATGGAACCGTTTAAGAATAATTCACATCTATTTAAACAACAATTTTTACCCATCATACAAATTTTCCAATCCTTCTAATATTTTCCTATTTAAATGGAATCCTCATTGGGTTTTATCTAATTTTTAAAATACATTTACCATTTCCTATTTTTAATAAATATATTATTATCCTATTTTGAGTTGTAAAATTTCATCAAATTTATTTTAAATGGAAAAAGTGGATCATTTGTGCCTCCTTCATTACTTCTCAGTTACATATTCTAAATTTTTTTCCCATTTTTAGGAAATATTATTCCCATGTATTTATTCTATTTATATATATGTTCCATAAATTAATAATAAGATAAATATCTATTTAAATATCGGATAATAAATTTTTTTAGTACCCCTTTTAATTCCTCACTTTCAAGTACACCATATTTAACAGAACAATCGTATTTAAAGACTCATATCAAACACCCCAAATTAAACTGTTTTGAATTAAATTATACCATATAAAAAATTTAATTTATACATGGTGAACCCCCTTTATTCATCTTATATTTTATGGATAATTATATTCTATTTAAATAATTTAAATTTTCTTTTACTTATTCCACACAACCTCACCCTTTTTAAGGATTTTATTGTTACAAATCATAGTCCATTCCAATATAAATGATATATTAAAAGTATATAGTTGTGAAAAATGATCCTAAAAAATTATGAACTCTAATAATAATGTGATTCTATATTTTCTTTTGAATGATTTTTTTAACCTTTAGTTATTCCTTAAATTATAATTATTAACCCACTTCTTTCTCTTGGGTTTGATCGGGCTTCTGATTTATTATTGGTTTCATTTTTCATATGGGACACATATGAATCTAAATATTATAATACGATATGTGAGTCCATTATACTAATAAAATTCACTGGGTAATGTTGTTTTATCCTAAGATACCATATATAGTGCATACGAATTATCATACAGACATAGTTATGATGGAAGATTGGTTGGGCATATGATACCTTCGATGGTAGTTATCCAATGTAATGTTCTGTTGGAGATTAGACTTGTCATATTCAAATAATTTCATGCTATATGATGTTACCACATGATAATCATTCCATGATCTTAATATTCCATTTCATAATTCCATGATTTCATGATTATGTTCATTCTATTTATGATATAATGAAATGTATCATAACTCTCATGGTATGATTTGTTTACATGACTGATCCATTACTAGTCTTTCTAGTTCAGCACTTTTCCTTAGGTATTTTCCCCAGGGTAATTTGTATAATTTTTAATATCTATTAATTTAATGTGAAAATGTGCAATTTAAAATAATTGTTGTGTTTTTATGTTTAATATGATTTATTTTTATATATAATATTCTAATGAAAGTATTCCTCTATATCCTTTTATAGAATTATTTTAAATGTATGATATTAATCGTGAATACAAATTTGGATAAAAATTATGTCTATATATTTTAAATCATAGAAAGGGTGAGTTATAATTGAATATTATGATGATAGAACCTCAGTAGAAACCATTTATAGAGATCATAGGGATACATTCAAGTATAGTAAAACATCATAATTTTTTTATTGTGATTATTTTGTGGGTTTCCTTTCAATTACATAACAGTTTCAATACTAACAACTGGATGTAGGCTCTGATATTTTTGTTCCTAACTTTAGTAACCCAAATGAGAGCCTCTTTTATAATAACTTAATTCGGTCATGGTTCTCAACAAATAATAATAATTACACACCTAGATAGATACAACCAACTAATAACCAACGGTTAATCATATGACATTTATAAAGAATTGTGAATGATTGAAATCCATGTTATATTGAAGGACTACGTTGATATGATTAAGATGACCCAAAATAAAGTAACATAGTTAAAAATAAGATTGTAATATGTTGGACTAAAGTCATTATGTGATAAAAAGATGAAGAAAATGGTATATGGTTATTATATAGAATCCCATTAATGTTATTTATCATGACAATAAATCGATGATATTAAATTTTCATCACTCATGACAACCATTATTATTTTAGTAATGGATAAAACCTAAAAAAACCAATTAAACCATGAATGTTAAGGATAATGAGAAGTTTTGGTTAATGATTATCCATATAAAATAGATGATGGATAGAAAAATATGGTTATTAGTCCTAACTAACTATAAAAAATGTAGATTATAAATTTTAGCATAGTTGAAATCCCGATTTCACTAATGAATTTTTTAAGGGTGGATCATGATAATTGAGGAAATGATGATGATTAATGAGTGTTTTTTAAATTTTTTCTATAGAAAATGTTTGAATTAACACCTATTAAATTTCCTTAGGCAGACTAGAAAAATAATTACTACTAAAATATTGGGACATTGAGCATGAAACTAAAATTGAAATATGAATACGTTTTTCATCATTATGGGAGTGGAAGAAAAACAGTCAAAAATTACAAGAAAATAATTAATTCCTTTTGTGTAAAACACTTTTAAATTAAAAAAAATTAGTGTACTTACTAAAAATGATTTTAAGATTAATAGATTTGAGAAACAACCACAAGCTACATGACATGTAATTGCATGATCAATTTCTACTGATGTGGGTTATTTTTTACTGACCCCCTCCCAACATAGTGTATCCATCTAGGGACTAAAATGGGATAAGAGAGAGTGTGTGTGACCCCTGAGCCCCACATCTAGTACGCCCTAAATTGGATACTAGCACTGATGGTATAATAAACATGAAGATAGTAGAAATTTCCCTATTAGAGAAACACAAATAGAAGAGATAGATAATATAGGCAAAAACTAACTCGTACATAGAACAAAATATAAAATAAAACCCAAGTACACATATATAATTTCATGTAAGAACAACTAAAAATGGAAGGGAAAACAACAATTACCTATAGAATGTAACGATAATAGCATTGAAGAATCAGAAATAGCTAATATGAGAAAAAGATAGTATTAACCAACATGATCTTCAACCTGTTCCCACTAACCTAAAAATAATTAATATATTTGTAGGGTGAGTATAACAGCATACTCAGTAAGATCCTCCCGGAAGCATCTCATGAAAAGGGTAATGACATAATCATAAAGTAGTGTGAACAAAACGTGAAACTATATCATCACCTAAATTAGTATACAATGTTTCTAGACTTTCCCTGGATAACACCACCAAGTGTCACATAGAAGAGCATATAATATAACAATGAATATAAAGGGGGCCCCGATAACACTTCCCCTCCATTTTTCTACTCTGGCCCAGCATCATACATCCTGAGCAACTCTTTCCAAAATGTCAAGACCGTAAAAACATTGGAGAAGCACCACAAGACACACCTCATGCAAAACACTACTGTGTACACATAACCAATGTAACCAGGTAGTTTCTTCAGAGCAACCAAATCATTTATTACATCTATCATTTATTAGTTATTATTCCTCAAGTCATCACAGCCCATACACTGAGTAAAGATACTCAAGCCATCACCGCCTATACATTTAATACCTATAGTAGTCCTTAGGAAATGATATCTAGTATATATGAGTGTGAAATAACCACAAGAAATTTCATCCCTTTACATAGATATATAGGGAAAATTAACCGTAGTGCATACCATCACATGTAACTCCTAAGAAAATCGGGCAGGTCCAAAGCGGGTAATTAGAAATATATCCTCCCACTAGAATGTTAGGGAACCCCGCATGGCTCAAATCCCTAGGGTGTCGGTTTCCCTAATCGACAGGGCCGAGTTGTATATAGAAACCAAAAAATTACATGATATAATAAAACTCACAACCACAATATTGGCATATCATAATCTTCGATAGAACTACAAATAACATCTCTTAGGCTCCTGACTTCCATTGTTAAGACCAAATATCCTATAATTCCACAACCATTTATAGATATACATTAAATTATACTTTTTATTTTAATGAGTTTCAATTTACATAAATTATTTCATAACAATTTATTAATCATTCTCATTTCCACATTACATTTCATTAACAACTCAATAATGATTTATGCACTCCAGGCATTATAAAACTAAATCAACATGTTCTATGAATTTCAACCACAAAATTGCATCCCAGCAAGCTCTAACCTTGTGGGTTAAACATTTATTCATTTATTTAAGAAAATTACATTCCATATCACCATGAGATCTATCAAAACATTCCAAACTCCATAAACAAGGGGATTAACATAGTGAGTATATAAAGTATCCACCGTGTCATTTCCACCTATAGTATAAGAGTAAACACATCCAACCACAAGGAGCTAATAATTTAAATAACTTGTAATACCCAACACGTATTCACCTAAAATGGAAAGAGAGAAACCAAACACATATGTTTTCCTAATGAAGTGGGGAAAGTAAAGCATATAACAAACAACCAAGCCCCGAACCAAAAAATAGATTCAATCAGGAATCTATCATTCATAGTAAGATGTAAGCTTAGAATCAACGTGTTCTATCATATCTGATGTCCTCCCAAACTCCCACCGACATAAACCAATACATCATGTAGCACTAGGCATCAACAGCTGCAACCACAATTAGGCCTCACTTCCCCTCATACAACTATATCCCTCTATGCTCCACCATCATTTGATCACATCACATATCATCCTACTTGCACCATATGCCATAATATCCTTCTAGGCTCCGCCATCCTAGGCTCACATCACATCAAAATCAATAGTAAAAAAACACAGAAATTAGATCATAGACCCAAATCAAGACATTCAAACTTCACACACAATGTTAAATCACAACTGAAAAACACAAAGAACATGGGATTTTTAAGAAAACAGAATTCTCAGGCTCTACAAAGGAATTATATTTTATCACACAATTGTTTCTTATTCTATATCAAATTAACAGATTCATTATCATAGGTTCCAATGATGAGAAACCTGCTCCACAAGCTATCTCAAGCTATAAAAAATTATTTAAATAATTAATTTATCAAATAATTAAATATTTTATCAACAAGATTCATCATGATTAAGGTCATTTAACCAATTTAATTAAACAAGCACACTTTCATCAATTTTATTAACACAAAAAGGAAATAACTAATGGATTCATAAAACATGACTCTTTTATCCATTATCAAGTTAATTATAAATTAATTATGACTTTATTCTCTTTAATAATTTATAACACGGAAAAAATGAGAATCTAATCATGGTATATATATATTAATATATCACATTATCTAGAAACATAAGAGGCAAATCATTATCACAATATAAAAAACAACATCACTAATAGATCAATAAAAATTAATTAATCCACTTCGAGTATTTATTTATATTAATTTCATTTCAATACAAGTGGGTAAATAATGCTATCCTTTTTATTTAACTTAAATAAAACAAATAAAAAACGAATCCCCTACCTCAAAAGTGTTTTGCATTCTCTTCATGAGATTAAACCACGAGATGGATATCTGATTACCTCATTCATAAGACATTCAACCATATGAGGATACCATGACATCTCCACAACCAAAAAACCATATAGAAACCACATTAGAAACATTGTTAAGGAAGCTACAAAAAAAAGAGTACTAGGCTGAAAATGATGCCAATCTAAGGGAAACCATTATAAAACAGCAGAAAACACACCTTTGATCAGGAGGAGTCACCAATTATTGATGATGGATGCTCAATATTGATTGTCATTGAAGAGATCTAAAAATGAGGAATAAGGGACTTGTTGGTCCCATGGTTTGAAATTAAGGGAAACTGCTGCTTTATGTATTCACAACCTGAGCATCTAGAAAAACAAATAAAAAATTACATTGTCACGGGATTACATGATGTGTATTCACTGTTCACATCTTGTAATTCATCGATGATAGTTTCCGCTAGAAAACTATCACCTCTTTATTTTACTTATTTTTCAAAACCTGAAATATTAATCTATTTTAATCCCAATTTTACACGACGTAACTCTTCATGACATGAAATCATTACCTTCTTCTAGACTCCAAACACCATTCTACTCCAGAATTACTTTGATCCATATCTAAGCTCCTCATGACTAAAGATCACACAAAGAAGTTGATCTCCATAGATCTGAGCCCATATATTAGATACCTCCAAAAATAATTTATTCTTTAATAATCTAAAACCTTCCATGAGAGGAAACAATAAAGTGATTATCTGAACATCCATCATGTGAGATACCTCTCAAGGATATCATCACCACAAGGGATCACCACCACACTAATGAAAAACAAAAAAATCATAAAACATCTATAACCTGCTCCTAAAAACTCTCCTAATTTTGATACCACACCAAAGAGAGAAAGTCACAACATGGAAAATTATAATTCCATATCACAACCCATAAAAGTTCTACATCCACAAAAAAATATCATTATTTGGGATGATCTAAAAATTTAATAGGTTGGGGTACTGAGTTTGTATCTGTGACTCTTGTTCCCAGGTACTCTCCTTTACACCACTATGCATCCACAAGACACAATCCAAGGTGACGAAATGCCCACAAAACACCTCTTCGTAGCGGTCCTAGATATCTACAGGACAATCCCCTAAGTTCGCATCATCATAAATATCGATATTTCCTCAATAAAAGACATTAGAGTCATCAGGACCACAATAATGGTGCCACACCATATTTAAAATAACATGTATCTAGCTCATCTGTGGGGGCAACTCTATCTGATATGCCATGACTCCAAGGCTATCCATACAATTCTTCAAATTCTTCCATGTTGATGGTGTTGTGAAATATATTGTGATTAGTGAACTCTACAATGGGTAGTTTCTTCATCCATGAATCCTCTAAAATGTAGGACTCAAAATAGAAACATTTATCCAATATTATGGATGGTCTGATATATTTGATCGTTCATCTACTCATGAAAAGTAGTTTGATGGAATATTTAAGTACCAATGGTATGTTGGATACCTCGACACACATTAAAGGTATACCGAGGATCTTGATCAGAAACGATCATCCTCCGGACAACATGGAATCTCACCATCTCCTCAGGATACTTCCTTGAAAAACCCTCTATGAATGTCGACACATTAAATTCTATTATGTGGTCAAATTTTATCAATCAGTCCACTACCATCCATATTTCATAATAGCCACCACAATCTCAAGGTAAACTAGTAACAAGGTATATCATGATATCCTCCCTCTTCCACTGAGGAAAATATAAGGCATAGAGAAAACCAGCAAGAACATAGTGCTCAACCTTCTTCTTTTGGAATCCCAATCATTGAGACAAAAACTCTGAATCTATATGATTGATTCTAGGCCACCAAAACTAAACTCTCATGGCTTGATACATATTTAACTTGAAAAGATATACTTCCATAAGAAAACTATAGACCTTTCTGAGAACCATATCATGTGTCTCTAAAGGAACAAAAATCCTTCCCTGAAACAAAACTCAGTGTTGTTCATCCATAGACCAACCATTAATGGCCTTACCTCAAAAAACATGGTCCCTCCAAACATCAACATCAATATCCACCAACTGGGATTCCTTCACCTGATATACCCAAGATTATTGCATCATCAACTGAAAAAGGAAACCTCTACCCTTGAATATTTTTATATCTTGAAGAAATGATTAATGTTTTTTCATCACTCCCCAAGAATGACTTGCTTGTTGCACTGCTTCACCATGTGATATCCTGCTCAATGCATCGGTCACAACATTCCACATTCTAGTTTTATATGAAATTTCAGATTTCAAATCCTATAAGAACTACATTCACTGAAATTGATGCAATTTCAAGTCACATTGGGGGAAATCATACCTCATGATCTTATGATCAGTGAAGAGAACAAAGTGCTTGTCGATGATGTAATTTCTCTACATATTTAGTTAAAACACCGCTAATACCAACTCAAGATCATGGGTGGAATGTTTATGCTCTTTGTGATCTAATTATTAATACCCATAAAAAACTATCAATCCCTACTGCATTAAAACACAACCGAACTCATGTCGTGAAGTTTCATAGAAAACCTTATACTGAAGTACTACTAGAAGACAATGAACATGAGCACTCAAAAAAAAATATATTATATACTAAAAAGATCTCTGAAACTTCTTAGTCCATAATTCTGCAAAGTCATTTATATTATATGCTATTAGAGGAGTCCCACTCAATATAAATCTACTACCAACCTCCTTCAATATCCTACATGTCCAAGGAAAAATCACCCCATTGTTACTATCAGGGGGTACCTAATACAAAAATTTGCATATCTTTGACATATCAAGAACTACTCACTGATCAGATACAATATACCGCAATATATAGACTTCTTGATTCCAGAACTCACACTTTATGAACCTTCCAAAGAGATATTGATGACAAAGAACTCCCAAAATGACGCGTTGATGCTCTGCATTCTCCTCCTACAATGAGGAGTATATAAGCACGTCGTCAATGAAAACCACCATAAACGTATATATGAACTCATTGAAAAAATTTTACATTAACCCCATGAGCATAGCTGCATCATTTGTCACACCGAACGACACCAGAATGACCTCTTAATGCCCATTATGACAATAGAAAAGAGACTTCATAAAATATACATCCTTCAATCAGATCTGGTGATACCCTAATCACAAATTGATCGTTGAGAACCACCATTCACCCATTAGTTAATAAAATAAATCATCAATACATGGAATATGATTGAGGTTATTCAATTCCACATTGTTCATGAAATGATAATTGATACACAACCACAAAATGTTGTCATCCTTTTTTTTGAACATAATTTTGGCACACCACGGTGACACACTCGGCTAAACAAAACCACATTGAAATAGACTGTTGATCTGTATAAATAGCTCTTACAAGTCAAAATGAAACATTCTATACCAATACATCATGATATAATACAATCCTAGCTATAGTTCGATCCTGAACTCGATATTTGGACAAGGGGATAATGCTACAACCTCCATTGGAAAGACATCAGGGTACTCTTATCCGACCCTAGGAAACTCTGACATCGGAACCTATGGAAAATCAGCATCATATCAACCATCACAGCTGACATGTATAGAACATGCCTCTAACCAATCTGAGGGTCTCGATCGCCAACAAAAACCACTGAATCTCCATCAACATCGAAGAACCCAAAATTCCTCATGTTGTAATTCATGATATCTTGCACAGAATAAAACCAATCCATGATAAGGATGATTTCATTTTGTTTTATCTGTAAACATAGTTAATATCCTCAATAGCGGTGTTACCCCACTAGTAGCTCACAATTTCTACATAACTCAAACAAGCTTGCTCGACTTATAACTGGTCTAGTCAACACCAAGGGCACTAGATGCTTCTCTACAACAATTCAAAAATCATGTACAAGGTGAGGTTTTATAAATATGTTTGTCACTATTGTATTAATAAAATCATGAAAACAAGTTAACAAATCTATGGGCACATCGAAATATATCTTGATCACCTGGTTATGGAAACGCTAATACCTGAAGTTGGACATGACCAGCTCCACGACCACCCTATCCTTGCTAAATACCACCATAATAGAATCATTCAACATTATGAGGATGAGGAGAATCACATGGATATTATTTTCATGACCCATCTACTCTATGATGATCCGAATTATGGGAAAATTCCTATTGATGCCTTATTTGGAACTACCTCAACAAAGGAAACTGAAGTGGAAAAAATTGTACTTGATGAATTCTCAGAATAGTTGAACACTCTCTCCATTGATGACCATGGGATCCAAAAAAAATGTGTTAGATCCATTTTCATGGGTCTGAGAGACAATTCCCCCAATGAAAAGATACATTAAGGGCTGAGACCTACCCGTATCTGATCAGAATTTCTTCTATTCTGACAACTATGAAACCTAGACCACGACACTGTTACACAAGGATTCTTGTGGACTCCCCTCTCACGATGATCTGAATCTTGATAACGTCCTCTAAATAAAATATGATCTAGATATCACCTCAAGATACATATTTAGCATATACGGGGTGGCCTAGTATAATATCTATAGATGAAAAACCTCCATGAAATTACTTATCCAAGCCCCCTCATCTAGGAATAGATCTGAAGATTATCACAAAATCTCCTCGAAACATAATCCAAACTCTCGCACATCAGATCAACTTGTTGGATGGTTAAGAAGCTCTTGACGACTGGTAACCTTCATGATCGAAGAAATAAACTCATCTATGAACTAGTCTCAAAACTCCTCCCATTAGATTGTCGACTCCTCATGATCCTTGAGGAACAAGAACCACCACTACCTCATTTCCCTACACTTCATCACCACTACCATGATACTAAGTGTTCTTTCTGAGAATGGTCTAAAATGAATTCTCTCTCAACCTCCTCTACCCAATATTCTATGACTTCATATTAAATTCATCTCTCATTACTTTATTTAATCAGTCACTAAATCTCTTAGAGTGTTCTCCTCAAAGTGTCTTCATCATCTACCTCTAGTCTATGGTGATCTGCTGGCATGACATGCTGAACAACTTCTACATTAACCTAATGAAGACATTGACCTAGACCCATCCATATAAATGAAAAAATAATTAAAGATATTAAATGTGGAATATTTTAAGACTGTAAAATTTAATTAATTGTTTTATATTATTAATTTTAGGTTAACTAAACCCGTGTTCATCCTATTAAAACATAGGAGCAGAGAAGAATAATGCATGATACTTTCCTAGGTATCTACCATGAAAATATTATTATAATTCCCCAGCCATAAACATTACATAATCATGAATAAAGATAATAATTCCCATTGAGGATCTTTTTTAGGTTATGAGTTTTAGAGAATTTGGTTGTAAATATTTCATTGAATCTCGTAAGTTTACAAGGTAGACACTTCTACTATAACGAATTTTTTTACAATAATAAAAATTCCTAAATAAAATCATAATACTATTCTTGATATAAATATTATAGAATACATTATTTATATTACCCTTCCATATACCATGTGAAAAAAAAACATATCACAAACATGGGATGAGAACAAAAAGCATGGTAAGGGTTATAAAATTAAAAATGAAAACATTAGTCCATCAATACATACAAATCAACAAAAAAAATTTCAATAATAAAACATAAGATTGTTTACATACCTCATGATATAATATGATTTTTGAATAACACATAGAAATCATAACCCATCAAGGTAACTTGTGGGATCCATAACATACTTACATTGTAACTTTCATAGGTGCATAGAGAGTTACGTTTGGAATACCCATCATAGTATATTACATAAATATATTAGGAGAATCATTAACATTTATCTCCATCATGTTATCCAACTCATTGGAGAGATATCTCGAGCTCATCCACCCATGGTTTATCACATAACCACCTGTATGCATAACTAATTCCCAAGAACCAAATCATATTCATAATACATGAACAGGAATAAAGGAAAGATAATTTTTCTATATTGCAATCAGATTATAACATTTCAAATTATTGACATAATAAATCTCTTCTAAAAACCATTTTCAATACCAAAACTTGTAAAAATATTATTTGATATTTATTTTCCTTTTAAAAACATTACGTCATGTTATGGAAGATAAAGATCAAATAACACTCATGGCGGCTGAAAGATCCTTGTCACCGCATAAGTTAAATGAAACATTCTTTTTATAATTTAGTAAAAACATTCATAGAGAAAATATTTAAATTATATTAAATTAATAGTTAAATGGGTTTAAAAATGTATAAAGGGATGTTGTGTATAAATTAATGTATGACTCAATGAAAGGAGTCTGAGACGATGTCCCTTACCTTGTGTCAGACATGGCTCGTTCGTTCTTTAAATTCTTGAATAATAAACAGAAGTTAATTTATACATTATTAATATCCTTTTTAATGATAATTATTCCTTTTATATCACTTATTACTTTTCTATAAAAACTATTTAATTATTTGATTTCATATCAAACATTTGGTCGATGTTCAGAACATAAGTAAACAATGAACTTGTTTTATTATAAGATATGCATGTTGTCAAAATTCCATTATCTCCATAATGATATTAATTATTTAGATATCATATATATAATATATATCCAGTATATATTTATTAATAATTTTTCATATCATTTGTATATATGGAAATGAAATTCACCGTTCATGGAGACGCTAAGCCGTACATACGCATGAACGCTACATTCATATCATTTTTTTCATTTTTATTGGAATGAAATCCATATTAAACATAGGAATATTAATATTCCACTATAATATAATATTTTATATACATTAAATATGTTCACTAAAACCACCATTTATACATTTCATGTATGGTATGAATGAGTCTTATCACATTGAGGGGGCAGAAGTCTGCACTTCCTCAAAAGAAATTATCGTATTCATACAACTTCAAAAGAAAAAAGGTATATTATAAATTAGAATTAAAGAAAAATAGAGATAAAATAAATATCATAACTATAATATATAATTAAAATTCCATCACAATGGCCTCCATGAGAGGTGGTAGAAGATAATTGAACAATCATCTTTTTGTGAGGCAGTAGTTCACCATCCACAGAAACAGTATATTCTAAATCAATTAGATGGAAGAGTGTGTATGTTAAATTTGAAACCTTATCATAAATACAAACTAGTACCTTTATGATACTAGTGATGTTATGAAATAAAGAAATAAAGAGTTTTTAGGGGGTTGGAGAAGTAAAGTAAAAGAAAAGAACTTGAGAGATGGTGTTACCATTAAATCAGATAACTCCCTTTCGTTTTAACCGAACTATTTTCTTGAATTGCATTCGGCATAGGGGAATTATTCTAGGAGGAATAGAGGGATGTTGGGAGATTTTTTTAGAGTTTGGAAGATCCAAGGGGATTTAGAGGTGTGTGTTATGGGTTAGAGGTGGTTTCCTTTTATAAGAGGTAGGAGGGGATCTTTAAGAAATTTTGAAAGTATAATTTTATTATAAAATTTTTTTTGGTTTATAAAGTTCCACAACTCATTAAATTTTAATATAAGATGTAAATAAGTGTAAGTAATACCATCTAATAATAATTTTATAGGTTTTGGATATTTTTAAATCCTTAACATTTTTATTTAACCCTCTGTTAACTTATTTAACTTTTACCATGCCTTATTGTATATTCATACTACATGGTTAATATATTTACAGTAAGAAAACAAGATACCAAAAATAGAACAAAATGCATTTTGAAACCTCAAATATCTAATTTGGCTGAATCATATAATTTTAGGACTATTTTATCATTTAATAAAATATTAATTGAATTAAAACCTCCTTTATGTAATTTTTTATACTATTCATATCATGACTTCTTAAAAATCCATAAAAACATTGTCAATTAGAAAATACATCATTAATTAATATATAAAAGGTTATAATAATCCATAAAATTCATTTATAACATAAAAAGTTTCAAAATAAATTTATTTCAATATTTATAATATCATTTATTTAAATCAATCATTTAATGGGTAATCATTATATCATCATTGGGTAAAAAATAAATAAATTTATTTAATGTATAAAAAATATAAATAAAATACCATGATGTAGGAAGTATTTTAAGATTTATACTAAATTTTTACAGTCAATGATATCAATTATATAACCCCACATTAAAATTATTATAGCCAAAAAATACATGTTTATGATATTTTAATTTTTACTTTAAATAAAATGTTATTAATGTAATTATCTTAAAAAGTGGCATCCAAAAGCCAAATGTTCTACCAAAGGATTTTATTTGTTGGCCATGACTCATCCAATATGGTTTGGACAAATATTTAGGTAATTGTATATAATTATAATAAATTTTTCACTTTGAATTACACTATTTAACTTTAACCGTGGTAAATAAAAATCAAAAGTTACTATTCACAAAAAATTATTTCCTTTCTATTGAACGAAATTTTAGCCACTTATGACAACCATGAATTTGAAATTTTTTTAATTACATTCACAGAAGTGGTAAAAATTAATTTAAATGAAAAATTCGGTTTCTTAACTTCTATTTAGTGTTTTAACTATTCATTACAAAATAGGACATTTTTTGAAAAATACCAAACATTCACCCAAATATAATTTTGATATTCTGAATCAAAAAATGATCTCTATTTTACCAAATTGAAAACATATAAGTTTCATTAGTTAATTTAAAATAAATTTTCATTGTCAAAACTAGAATGCTTGTTTTTAAGAAGTCAAAACTATAAAAAGACTGACATGTGTTTTTATCCAATTTCAACGTGAAATTACTTAAAATTACCAAAATTGAATTATATGGTAAAAATATAATCCAATTAAATTTTAAAAACATTTAAAAATATAATCGATCCTTACAAAAAATTAAGATGAAAAGACAGTTTTGACAGAAAATGTAGTATTTTTAACTATTCATTATATATGAACTTTACCCAAAAAATAAAAAATATTTAACCAAAGTAAAAATTGATATCCCTCTTATAAAGAAAAAAATTATTTTTTCAAATGAAACATATAAAATTGAAAAAAAACAAGATTTAAAATGGGCCCCCATCAAAATGTGGAAAAAACTACCTTTTAAATATATTAGAGTATTTATACTTAAAATCAAATTACTTCTTATTTTAAGCCTGTAAAATTTATTGGACAAATGTAAAAATAATTAACAAACTTGTTGAATCATAATATGTTATGTAATGTTCATTCCTGCCAATAACGAGTCAATGTGTTAACTACTATTTAAAATAATAATAATATTATATTATTTTCTGATATAACTCAATGATGTGTGCAACAAAAGAGTTCAATGAAACCCACTGGTGCGTGTTGAGTATGCTATCAAAAAAGTGAAATATTTAACATAGAATTAATATATTCTTCATAAATACTAATATATATGAAAAGGTATTATTTTATAAATACCTAGGTCCTTACATCCTCAACCCTTTTGAAAATTGTATCCTCATAATTTTAAAATTGGGCTTTGAAACTTCATTGAATGTCCAACATGGGAAAAATAGTCAATAAAATTGTCACATAAAAGAAATAAATAGAAGTATAATGGTCACATGAGATAACACACACTAAGATTCCATGAAAACATGTATATGGATGTAAAACTAACTATCATAAATTAATCGAGAGTGATAGAGAACTTGATCACAAAAAGTTAACCACTACAATTCCATAAATATGTGGTTGGGTAAAATTATAATGATAAAATAAAGCATTTATTTTTTTTCATAAATATCCTTTTCATAGAATTTATGAATTATATAAATACCTAGACTATTATCATAAGTAAATTTAAATACTTGAAAAGTAGACTATCATCCTTTACTAAATTTCAACAAAAAATTCCTATTTTCTCCAAATGATGAGTATTCTAGCTAACTTGGTCACATCAAAAGCACTAGAATAAACTTATATTGAATGAAATATTCCAAAAAAGATAAAAAATTTATTTCCCTTGTCATTAGACAATAACCAAAACCAAAATTCTTAGTACACGATCTGATAATCCCCAAATGGACAATCCTTTAAAAAATGAAATACTACTCTTAATCTCAAAAATTCAAAAAACAAACACCAATGTTCAAAATCTAAAATTCAATAAAAATTAATCCATAAATATTATTTAAATAATCCATTATATGTTTGAAACTCAAAATTCAGAAAGATTTTATCACATATCCTTCCAAAAAAATCTTAACATTTTCTACAAATAACAGGGTCTACTCTAAATGTCTCATACTAAAGTGTGATTAAAAAAATAGAATATTCTCAATGGGAGGTTTATCATTTATATAAATAACCCAAATAACCATATGTCCATTATAAAAACATTTATTATTATAATATAAATTTTTAACCATCACTCCACAAATGATATCTCATAGCATTCTATTTTCCTTATGCATTTAGTGTTCTGAAAAGAGAAAATGTCTTCCAAAATAACCATTATCACATAATCAAGAAATAATTTTCCTATACCAAGGATATTGATCTGATAAAACATAATATCCTACGTCCACTTATTCATGGTTAATAAATCCATTTAACTAAAAACATTAAGTCATACTAACCAGGGACTTCAAGTAGTTTAGTGGTAGGTGATAAATCCCAATCACACATAGGTTTGGATTCGATTCTCGATGCTTTGTCCGACAAAGCAGGTTGTCACATGGTCTACGTGTTGTCATTTTTCAAAAAAACAATTCTTATAACATTTCATAAAATGAGATAAATTCCTCAAAAACAGCTATAACATAATTTATCCACAAATATTATCTTATACCTCACATTTTCATCCCAAAATGTAATAACATATAATTACATCAAATTAAAGGATCCAATAAACCCAAATGGTTAGTTTTTACTAAATCCACAAAAGAAAAGGTAATTATTCCTTGAATAAAATTTTCAAATATCAAACATCATGTTTACACATTCTTGAAAATGTCTTCCAAAGTAATCGCGTAATCAAATGTTCCTTAATACTTTTTATAATATCATCATCATAAAATCTACAATAACTCTTGAATCCCTTATATATATACTTATTACTCAATAAACATTCTTCATGATCCATTAACTATTCTTTCCCAACTGATTCTGCAATACTTCATTCCTACAAACAAAATCACGAATCAAATCCTATGATTCAATAATTTCAAAACATCAGCTAAGAAATAATCCATAAATTTCAATAGTCATTGTTAGTTTTCTTATCCTAAATTGGAATGGAATTAGGTATTGGTAAACATATATTTTTATGGTCCTGCTGATCACATTCCAGAACCTTTTTCGCACGACATCTTATTGTATAATGACCATGTACACCACATTTAAAACATTCAATTGATCCTTCGGAAAGAACTTATTTCTAGTTTCTAGAGTCAACTAGACACATTATTTTTCCATGGAAAGTTATTGCTTTATGACCTTCATTACCATATCAGAAACACCATCTCGTCCCTTTAAAGCATTTTCCTAATTGTTTCTTTCCTAATCCTTTTCACAGTGGTTTTTTAATATACTTACCTTTAAAATTTTTATAGGAACATCTGTGGAGATTTGATTTTCACTTATATGATTCTTTAAAAATCACCAAGGTTCAAGTGGTAAATTAGTTCATTATATGTTTGGTTAATAATAACCACAATATTTCTCATTGGAGCACTCAATTCATTCGGTTTGTCATGCAGAAAAAAAACCACAGTTTTTGTACATCCAATGCTACTTTGGGGCCTGCTAGATCCATCCATTTACTAAAACCACAAAGGTCAGTGTTAGTATATTTTAAAAATCAGTATATACTATATTATTAGGATCATAAACACTAATATATACTTATTTATGTTATCATAAAGTCATTATATTTATCTAAATTAACTACAAATCTTTATAATATTCTTACCATGATGGTTATGTCACATATGCTTAAATAAATCCATAACCTCTAATGATATCCAAACCATCCTATGATACCAACTATAATGCCCCAGCCTTAAACATTTCATAATCATGAATTAAACTAATAATTCACAATAGGGATCTATTTATGTTTAGAGTTTTAGATAATTATGTCGTAAATTTTACATTACATCTCAATAGGTTACAAAGTAGACACTTCTTCTCTATCGAGTTTTTTCCACTATAATAAAACTCCTTAAAAATGGTGACCTCTTTTCTTGATATAAATCTTCTTGAATACTTCTATTCTCTAACCCTTCCTTATACCCTGTGAAAAAAGTTTCAAAAACATGGGATGTGCATAAAAAGCTCAGTAAAGGTTATAAAATAAGAAAAGAAAACATTATACGAACAATACCTAAACTTCAATTAAACTATAATTTTCAATCATAAAACATAAGTTCATTAACATACCTCATGAAATAATAAGATTTATGAATACAACATAGAAATAATAAATCAAAAAGTTAACTTGTGTCATCCATAAAAAACTTACATTGTATCTTTCACATATATGTAGGGAGTTTCGTTTGGAATACACATCACAGTATATTCCCTAAATCTATTATAAGAAACATTAATGTTTACCAACGTCACATTACCTAATTCATTGGAGAGTTATATTGGGCTCACCCACCATAGTTTTATCACATAACCACCCGTATGCATAAACAATTCCCAAGAATCATAACATAATCATAACACATGAAGAAACAGAATGGAATGATATAATTTCCAAATTGAAATTAAAATATAACACTTCAATATATAAAAATAATAAATCTATTATCAAAAAAAATTTAAATACCAAAATACATAAATTTAGTATATTTTATTTAATTTCCTTTTAGAAAAATTACAACTTGTTATGGAAGCCAGAGATCAAATAGTGCTCGTGGCGGCGGAAAAGTCATTGTCACTATTTACATTAAAAGTAAATTTATTTTTTTCATTTAGTAAATTAATTGGTATAGAAAAGATTCAATTTCAATGAAATTATAATTCAAAGGGATTAAAACACCATATAAAGGAATGTTATGTAAAAATCATTGTATTCCTCAATGAAATGAGAATGAGACGACGTCCCTTACCTCATGTTCGACTTGACTCGATCATTCTTTAATTTCCTGAGTAATAAACATAAGTTAATTTCTTCTAGATTCAGAATATTTTTCAAGTTTAATATTCCTTTTATATAATGTATTACCATGCTAAAACAATTTTTTTATTATTTTAGTTCATATACGACATTTTGTTGATGTTCATATATTGGGTAAAAAATGAACTTCTTATAATTATAAATTGTCCATGTGGTCGAAAGATCATTATCTCTAGAATAATATTAATGATTTAGATATCATATATAAAATATATATCACATATATATTTATTTAGAATTTTCCATATCATTTTGATATATGAAAATGAAATGCACAGTTCATGGAGATGGTAAGTTGTACGTACGCATGAACACTATTTTAATTTTTTTTATTCAATTTAATGGAATGAAAAACAAATGATAAATAAATATATTATTATTATAATATAATATAATATTTTATATATGTTACATTATTTCATTTATAGCAACCTTTATATGTTTAATGTGTGGTATGAATGAGTCATATCACTTTGAAGCGGTGGTAGTTCGCACTTCCTCAAATGAAATTATCATATTTATACACAAATGAAGCCATAAAGGTATGTTATAAATGAGAATTACAGAATACTATAGATAAAATAAATAAAATAAATATCATATATAATTAAAGTTCCATCATAATGTCCACTATGCGAGGTGGTAGAAGATAATTGAACAGTCGTCGTTTCATAAGGCAGTACTTCGCTGTTTGGAGAAACAATATGTTATAAAACCATTAGATGTAGGTGTGTATACCTGTAATTTGAATACATCTCATAAAAAACTAGTATATTATATATACTGGTGTTGTTGTAATTTATGGAATAATGAGAGTTTAGGGGATTGGATAAGGTAAATAAATGAAAAGAATTTGAGAGATGATGTTATCTTTAAATCAAGTAACTCTCATCCGTTTGAACCAGATGGTTTTATTGAATTTATTTATGACCAGGGGAAAGATTCTAAGTGGATGAGTGGGATGTTGGGAGCTTATTTGGCCTGATTTTGGATGACCAAGGGGCTTAATAGGTGTGTGTAATGGGTAAGATGTGGTGCCCTTTTATAAGAGGGAGGAAGGGCTCTTTATGACTGTTTGAAAGATTTATTTTATTATAAAATTCTTTTCTGTTATAAATAAACCAAAACACATTAAATATGACGATAATAATAATATATTTCTAAATAAAATCATCCAATAAGAAGTGGATAGGTTTTGGATATTTTTAAATCCTTATCTATTCTATTTAACCCTTTGTTAAATTATTTAACTTTACCATGTATTCTTGTATATTAAGACTATATTGTTAATATATTTACTATAAAATGGAAAGTTACTGGAAATGGATCATTAATGACATGTGTTACATCATATATGACATTTGTCTGTATCATATATTTTTAGGACTAATTTATCTATTAATAAAAGATTAATTTATTTAAAAACTCATTTATATCAATTTTTATACTATTCTTATCATGACTTTTTAAAAATCCATAACAAATTGATCAATTAAAAAAACATCCTTAATTAAAATATATCATGTCATAATCATCCATAAAATTTGTTTATTGAAAAAATAGTATCAAAATAATGTTATTTTAATATTTATATTCTCATTTATGTAAAAAATTCATTAATAAGGTAATCATTACATTATCATTGTTTCATAACAAAAATTATTTATTTGATGTTTAAAAATTCTAAATAAAAAATAATGATTTAGTAAATATTTTTATATTTATAATTAAAATTAATGGTAAATTATATCAATTATATATCCCCACTTTAAAATTGATTTAGAAAAACAATACATGTTTATTATATTTTTGTTTTCACTATAAATTAAAAGTCATTAATGTAATTATCATACCCATGTGGCTTCCTAAGGCCAATGGTTCTACACAAGGATTGTATTGGTCATCCATGACTCATACCATAAGGAGAGGAAAAGTTTATGTTAAATTTATATTATTATATTATTATTTTTAAATTAAATTTCCCAATTTACCATTAACCGCGATTAATAAAAATCAAAAGATTCTATTCATCAAAAATTACTTTCATTATATTAAAACAATTTTTACGTATTGATGACAACCATGCATGTCGTATTTTTGAAATTCAATTCACAGAAGTGGTAAAATTTCATTTCAATTAAAAGGTTTGTTTTTAACTACTATATAGTGTTTTTCACCATTAATCAAAAATTGATATCTTTTAGAAAAAAACGTAATCCAAATATAATTTTAATATTTTGTATTTAAAATTTATTTCTACCAAATTCAAAACATATAAGTTTCATTAATTGATTTAAAATTAATTTTTTTTTGTCAAAACTAGAAAACATGTTTTTAAGAAATAAATACTACAAAACGATTGACATTGTTTATGTCCAATTTCAAAATGAAATTACTTCCGATGATCATTATTTTATTAAATCGTAAAATTATAATACAATAACAATTTAAAAACATATAAAAATATAATATAACCATATAATTAAATCACATGAAATGAAAATTTTGACTTAAAATGTAATATTGTTCACTATTCATTAGAAATGATCATTATTAGAAAAATACCATAAATTTACTCAATGTAAATTTTTATATCCCTATTAATAATAATAATTTTATTATTTCAAAATGAAATATATAATAGTAACAAAAACATGATTTAAAAAGGTTTCACCCTCAATAGATGGTAAAAATACCTTTTAAATATATTAAAGTATTTATGCTTAAAATTGGATTCATTCTTATTTTAAGCCTCTAAAATTTATTGGATAAATGTAAAAGCCTTTAGAAAACATGTTTAATCATAATATTTTCCGTTCTATTCATTATCGTCAATAAAATGGCTATGCGTTAACTACCATTTGTAATAATATTATTATTATAATAATATTTTTTGATAAAACTCAATGTTGTGTGCAACATAAGATTTCAAAGAAAACTATTATTTGGTGTTGAGTATGATATCTATAAAAGTGTCATCTTTAACAAAAAATTAATAACTTATTAATAAATATTAATACATATTTAAAAGTAGTATTCTATAAATAAATGGGTTGTTAAAATTATCACTTCGTTTAGTAGCCACTGTAAGCTTAAAGAAATGTGTATCAGATCACAGGGGGGCAATATATTTGTGTCTCAACCAAATTCCCAGGATTACAGTTCTTGCTAAATTTAGCTAATAATGTTTCCTTTCCATCCCATGCAACCTCACCTGTTCCAAACTCCAAGCTCCATCCTATCCCTCAACATGACCTATGATAACACTCTATCATGACCCATCCCATAAATGTGTACCCTTCTCAGGCCGACAATGGGAGTAGTGATATAGTGTCCCCCATTCTCACCTCATGTTGGCCCCGAGGTGGGGACTACCGCCAAGGATTTAATTTACATGCAGGTGGAAGGCATTAAACTCTAAGATAAATACATTCCAAAGAGAGATATATTAAAACCACTAACCAACACATTCAAAGAACACATCATAAAATAAAACCCAATTACAGATATGTAATTTCCTAAAATAACTAAAACAAAAGAATGTGAAAACATTATGTACTAATAGAATGTAATGTTGATGGTGCCCATTAATCCCACACAGATCATGTGACCACAAGCTAATAATAACCATCTTGATCTCCAACCCGCTCTAACTAATGTAAAAAATAGTTTATATATGCATATGGTCACTATAACAATATACATAGTAGGATACTCCCTAGATCCTCTAATGAAAAAGGCCAAATAAATCATGATAAATCACATTGAACAATATCTGAATATAACTACTCAACTAAAAAGGTATAACAAGTTCTTAGACTCACCATGGCTACTATCTCCATGTATCACATACAATAGAATATAATATAATAAAGAATATCATGGGTACCCCACTACCACTTCCCCATTGGATATCCACTCTTCACCAATGTCGCATGTCTTGAGCGTCACTCTATAAAATGGCTAGCTCATATAAACCAAATATATGTAATAAAACATGCACCTCATGCAATACACCACAACGTCCACATATCTAAAATAAATTGCGTAGTTTTTTGGTGAAACCATTGCTCACATAATCTATATTCTATGTCTGGTGTTATACAGAAGACATCACAACCCATACACTGAGTAACGATCATAAAGCCATCACAACCTATTCAATTTATACCTATATTAGTCCTTATGAAACTATATCTAGAACATATGTGGTTGAAATAACTGAAATCCATTACATCCCTCTAATGACATATTTGGTGAAATATAACCACTGTGTAGAACATCACATGTAACTATGAATATAATAGAGAGTGTCCAAAGGGGTATTTATCCAGACATCACCCCACAGAGGTGTTGGAAAAATACCAAAAAGTAATAGAATACACCGGGATTTAGTTTCCCAACCCGATAGGGTTGAGTAATATATAGAAACAAAAAAATTGCATGATATAATATATCATGCAACCACACTAAGGGTATATCCTAGTCTCAAAAATAACTACAACTAACGAATCTCAAACTCCCAACTACCACTGCTAAGAACAGATATCATAAATTCACACTACCATTGAAATAACTATATTTAATTATATTATACATTTTTATTAGTTACATTTTATGTAAATTAATTATTAAAAATTATCATTCAACATTACATTTCATTATAATATCATAAAATATCCATTCCCTATAGTAATAAGAAAATTGTGTCAATGACCTCTTAGAATTTCATCCTTGGTATTGCATCTCAACAAGTTCAAACCACATGGTTTAAAAATATATTAATTTATTTAATGAAATTATTTACCATATCACCAAGTGCTCTTAGAATGCATTCTAAACTACCAGAACACAAGGGGGGTCTTCACGGTGAGTAGATAAAATACTGATAATGACTTCTCAACATATAGTAGGAGAGTAAATTCGTCCAACATCAAGGATCGAAACCCAAAAATCTCAAGGAGTACATCACACATCTTTACACCCAAAGGAATTAGAAAACCACACACATCTGTCTAACTCGAGTAGAAGGAAATGGGAAGAAGAACAAAAAATCCTAGGAAATATCCAAAAAAAAAGATTCAAATAAGATTCAAGGTTTTATAATAATAGTTAAGCTCAAATTCAACCCATTCTGTCATCTCTAATGTCCTCCCCAATAACCACCTGTATATACTGATGCATGTCACCACTTCATATGTCAAATGCATCCACCACAATCGGGCCTCCCTACCACTCATACCACAACATCACTCCAGACACAACTATCGTAGTACAACATCACAACTAGGACTCCCTGCCTCACATACAACAATAGCCCTCTTGGCTCAACCATTATAGGCTCACATCACCTCGTAAGTGGGAGGAAATACCCATATCAATGGTCTCTTATCCCCAAATAAAGGCATACATCCATCACACACAAGGAGCTCTCATGACTCAAATACAAAAGGCACATTGTTTTTATAGTAAAATGGGACACTCATTCCATATATAAGAAATATAATTTATCACACAATAGGTTCGTATTATATCAAAAATTAACGAATTCACTATTACATTTTCTAACTACGGACAGACTGAGAAACATTCCATTCAAGCTATAAAATTTGAAAAAATTAATTAATTTAATTTCCCTTTATTTCATTTATCTACAACCATCAACATGCATACGGTTCATTAAAAAATTAAATTAAACATGAACACCTATATCAATTTGATTAAAATCTAATTATAAGAACCAACAGACTCATTAAACATTTCTCTTTAATCTTTATCCAATTAATTATAATTCAATATTGATTTACATTCATTAAAAATTTCCATCAGGAATAATATTATAATACAAGAAAATAATTTATATCAAAATATCTATAAAATAATTAGGAAAACTATTATGATTTTAATGAGAAGAAACATCTCTAAGAAATCAATATGAATTCTTTACTCATATTCATGTATTTACCAAGGTCAGTTTAATTTCAATATAAGGTGAAAAATCACTATATCTCTATACTAGAACATAAATAAGATAGATAATTAATGAATATATTTACTCAAATTGTCATTGACATTCATCACACAAAAACAGACCTTGCAACAGATCTCTGATCACATATCCTATAAGATCAAAATCCATCTAAGAATGCCATGACCCCACCACACTGACAATAATAAAGAGAAACCTCATTAGAAACATGGGTATGTAACCTCTATAGAACAGTGAGAGGAAATGGAGTAATATGAGATCAACCCATGATACACCACAAGAAAATTAATGAAATAAAAACCATGGTTAATTTAGGGTCACCCCTGATCGATGATTAAGGCTCGAGAATGATTATAATTGATGGGGTCTCCAAAATGGTGAAGAGGGGACTTCATGGTCACTTAAGACGAGAGGGAGGGAATCTATAGCCGTAGGGATCGATATCATGATCATCTATAAAAACACTTATAACATTATAGTATTATGAGATTACATAACGTGTAATCCCCTTTCACTCAGTGTAATTCTGTGACATCAGTTTCCACAGAAAAAACCATCACCTCTTCATTTTATTTATTATTAGAACCCCAAATAATTATACAATAGGAATCCCACTTTCACACAGTGTAACTCTTCATGATGTGAAATCCTTCCTTACATATATCCTATAGAAACTAAACTAATATGGAATTCCTCCAAGTCTCTTTAGGGATCTCTCAGCCTCAAGAACATGAAAAGTAGTCGATCCATGTAGATTTGAGCCCTTACAATTGTGATTACTAAAATCCAAGCATTATAATTTTGAATGTGTAATTTTTATTCTATCCAATATATGTTATATATATTTTATCTATGTGTACATCCTAGATGTTTTAAAAAAATCAAAATATTTACTTGTATAAGGAATGTATTTTAAAATTTATTTTTACGAGCTTCTAAATGTTATTGTGGTTATTTATATGGGTATTGTGTTATTACATTAATGGAATAAATATTTCAAAACCAACTCCACAATGATTTACCATGGCCATATTACCCAAAATATCATTATTATTTTAAAAATGGATGCATATGGGGGAAATAAAGAGTATCAGCTATTAAGATATATTAGAAAGAGTTCTCCAAAAATGAATGAATCCAATATTACTTTTCACCATCCAAAAATACCCCACTATCATGTTTACACCCAACTTTTTAGAGATGTTGAATTCACCATTAAAATGGTAGTTTTAGAATATAACCCTCTATAGAGACCGCTAGTGGAACAAGACAAAGTGTTTGGAGAAAAAGTGGGAATCTACCTAGTGACCTTGATTCTAAGAGAGGTATAAGAATAAGTATTGATGCCATAGTATATGAAATACCATGAAACATGTGAATGAAATAGTATATGTATTAGAAAAATCTATTTTTTCACAAGATGAGATACTCATATCAAACATTGATAGAAATCCACAATCTGCCAACTTTTTTCTAAAAGGGACTCATGGGGAGGGAAATGTATGGACTACTGCCACAATCACACACATAGATGGGTGTTTATATTATTAGGCTGGGGACATAGGTGAGGGGTACATTAGAGAGGGTTAAATTTGGTGTGTTGGAGGTGTATAATGTAGTTATTATTTTATGTTGTCTAAATATGGACCACATTGTGCCTTACGAGGATGATCATTCTTCAACCACATTATCATTTATAATCAACAGTCTATTAGAACCACCATCTTGATAAACTGTGATAGAAAATTAAAATTTCTGCATGTCGAATCTCTAGTGAATCTGCAAATCAAATTTCATAACATAGATCACATTATGATAATATTTCATTAAAAGTTTGATTATAAACTCAAAAAATTGATCTTAATAAGAAATTATGAGAGTTATTCTACTTAAATGGTTAATAAGAAACAATATATATATATTTATATTATTCTTGATTTAAGTGATTACATGTGAATTTTTAGAAATTAGATTATTAAATCTTGAGCATTCTTATTGATTCCATTTTCTATCATCGTTCGAGAGATATAATTTTATTTTTGGGCATGCATTTTATTTAAGGGTACTCTATAACTATAACAAATAAATAATATTTATAATATTTTGTTTCAAAAAATATACAAAAATAAAAATTAAATTTTATGATATATTTTTAATATTGAATATGACAATTTAATCTGATCTATTACTTTATCTAGTACAAAATTTGAGGTAACTTATTTTAAAAGAAACAAGTTATGTTTCAATAAATTGAATCCTGAAGTTGAAATCGTATATAAAAATCCAATTTTCTTAATATGAGAAAAGAGGTATCATCACTATGGTAATCCATAAACATATCTCATCATGTACATGGGAAATTATGGTTTGATAAAAACATTATATGTGAGATTTTAAAACATGTGAGTATTTCTACAATATCTATGCTATATGAACTACCACACAAAATAGAAATCAGAGAATAATTGAATATTAAGTTGTAAAACAATATTATCAGTGGTAATATTAGAGGAAATTATAATTCCCTATATTATATAAAAATATTATTTAAAAATTGACACTATTAATTCAAATATTCAATGTTCATATAGAGGACTGATACATAACACTTTAGAAAATTTTGGTAATTTTTAATGAAAACTATTTTCATGTAGTTTTATTTAATAATTAATTAACTAATTGTTAATAGGTTTTCAAAATCATGTAAAACTAGTAAAAATTTATTTTAAAAATAATAAATATTTTAATATAAATAAAATCATATATGTAAAACCCAAATATTTTATGATAAAATTTTCTTTATATAAATATAATTTCATACACAACTTTCATGGCATGTAACACCAAGTTTAAACAAACCATGATATGATATTAAAATATTATTATATAATAGTTAATTTCTAGTCATTTTATTATTGGGTATGAAAAATATTAATCACAATATAAAAAATACGAAGGAAAATATTTTTTTTTAAATGTATTGATTAACTCTTATGAAATAAGTAATAAATTTCGAGTAAATACTTTTTATGCTTTGATAATATTATTTCATCAAAATTTATTTTTATTTCATTATTTGATTGAATATTTTAATAAATTTCTCCAAATTCTGGAAATTTAAAATTTTATAAATGATCTATTTTTGGAAATAAATATTGATATATTATTTTATGTTTTAAATTATGAATTTTTCTAAAAAAATATATTTCAATGAATTTTGAAAAAATATTGATTTTTTCAAAACTGTAATTTAATATAATTGAAAAGGCCCCAAAAATTTAAAAAATATTTTGAAATTTATATAAGCCAACTATATATATATAATCAAAATAAATGATTTTAGTAATCATTTTAGCCAAATATGGTGTACATTAATTTTCTAACAGAAAAAATAGTTTAAAAAAATTATTTTTCATTATGTTTTGTGTTACTATTAGAAATTTATTTCTTCCACTCATGTTAATTGAATATGATGAAATATATGCCATATTTAAAACCAATAGGATCTAATTAAGTAAATACATCAAATTATAGGTTTTTTCATTTTGAATAGTGTAGAGACCCGAAGCTTGACGTACATGGAAATTACATTACTTTTGCGGAATACTTAATACATCACAAAAACCAAACTCTAGGACCGTAATAGTTTAGTTTCTTTAGAAACTCGGAACTTAATCTTATAATATTTGTGAAAGATCTTCAACATATCCCATAAAGATCTCCCCCTTTTGTTTTCTTAACTAAAAACTTTCTTTTAATCCTGGGGAAAAGAAAACATATAAAGGGTGAGCTCAAATTCTTAGTAAGGGTAATAATAGAGAACCTAAAATAATCCATAAACATTTGAATGCAAAAACATGAACATAAAATCTAAACATCAAAATCTTGAGCAAAGACATAAATCATGGAAGTACATAAATCATAGATTATAAAGGAACATTAATCATGATAAACTAGCATGGGAATAAAACATGTAATTGTGGCAACCATTCAACACTTGTTATGATTTCCATAGTAGCCAAGGAATTGCTGCCAAGACCATCTTAGTGGACAAAGTCCCTTTCTGAATCAAGTTCACTCCTCGTTTCAGTACTATAACACTGAACCAGATTAACTTACCGTTCCAGCCATGTCTCTATTATGAGATATAAATCTTTACCCAATGCATTGGAGGGAGATATAGGTCCCACCCATCTCATAATTAAATCATTCTTACTTGTGCCACAAAATAAACATACATCATTCATAATAACCCAATAAATAAAATGGGTTTCATAAACATCATCCCATCATCACATAATCCATATAAAAGAAATGGATATCATTTCATAATACGAAAAGTGAAACCATGTAAATCATAGAGACATGATACTTGAAACATACACATATAAAATAATTTCATCTTAGATGAAAAATGGTTTTGACAAAACACTTGAAATGAATTCATGAGGAAAGTATCCTTTTTTTCTTCAAAATCAATATCATTCCACAAAATGCCATGCAATTTTAAAGGAAATGGATTTTGTTGAAAATAGTCATGGAATCTTTTGAAGGAAGCTTCATGAAAATAAGGCTTTATAAAACCGTAAAAATTTGTTCATGTCGTATAAGTTAAAAAAACATTATTCTCGTACTTTTTCCAGAAAAGTCAAAAAGTACCTCGTATGGTAAACAAAATAAATATTCCTTCCATACGATGTGGTAAAATTTTGAAAAGGGCAAAAATTTCTTAAAAATACATGGAAGGAGAGTAAACATTTTATGAAAACATTTTGAGAGCATATTGACATTGATAATAAACATAACCCCCAGTAAATACTTACGAGTAAACAATCTCGGATAAGAATGAGATTGAAATAATTATCCCTTACCTTATGTCTGATATGCTTCGTACGTATCCGAACCTCCTTTTCTTTGAAGCGCCTCTTTGAGACCCTCTCTTAGGGCACTAAAATTGGTCTTCGAAAAAGACTAGAACCTCTAGGATGTTTCTATGGATGTGGGGAAGTGAAATGTTCAGGGGTTGGCCGAGCTTGATGGCTCAAATTGGTGTGAGGAGGATAGGGAGGAGGTTCCCTTTTATAAGGGAGGAGAGGGGCACCTTTGGAAATATAAGAAATATTAGAATATATTAAATCCCAGCCTGACAAAAAAACTTCCAAAATGACTCATATCCGAATATTAGATGATATAGGGTTGTAATATCGTCAACCAGTAATATTTATACATGTTAGGAATTTATTTTAAACATTATCAACTTGATTTATCCTTATTTAATCAATTTAATTTTATTTGTGGTAATAACATTCTAAATTTTAAATTCTAACAAATAATTACTTATTTGTTGTGAATTTTACATAATTGGATACTTTATAACATTTTAGACAATATAATGTTTAATTTATAATTTTTAAATATTTTTGTTATTTTTAAACAATTTTATAATATGTTATTTTTATAAAATAAGAATATTGTCAATTTTGTCACTATTCATTTATTTGAATTTAAATAAAATATATACAGAAAATATGCTCTAACTAAAAGCTTTAATAGATTCATAAAAGCTCATATGTATCTAGAAAATTAGTGGAGCATATTAAATAGTTCATATAATATTTATTTTATTATTTTTGAAACCATTTATTTGGTTTATCTCTTAATAAAATAATTACTACAACATTATTGTATAATTATTTAATATACTTATTTGTTGCATAAAAATTAAAAATAAAATCCTATTATGAATATAAATCTATTACCATTCACAATAATACTTTTACTAGAATTTATCTTCTTATAATTACAATATTTAAATTGTTGTATTTATTAAATTATGAAGGTCAAAACTTTGTCATCATTTAAAATAAAATAATATAAGTGTCATAATCACCTTAATATGGATCTAAATGATCAAAAAATCATAAAGTGGATGACTAGGGTTTATATATACAGTAATAATAAGTTTTGTGCAGATTTTGGGGCCTTTTGCTATGTATTAATATTTTAATAAAAACTATATTATTGATTTTTCACTAAATAAATAGTTTCTACATCATTAATGTATAAGATAATAAGGTAATTAAATAACACTTAAAAATTACAAATAAATTACCATGACAAAGAAAAAGTTTTTATCTTTCAAATGAGTTTTTATAACCGAATTTATATTCTGTATAAACTTATATTAAAAATACTTCAATTATTTATGTTGAGTGAGACATATTTCACTTTCCTTTAAATAAAATAAATTGAAGGTCTTAATCACCTCCAATTGGGTTCTAATGGATTTCATTTCGACACAAATATGACTTTGGACAAATTATAATCATCCAATTGTATTAATACAAGTATTAAGATAATTTTATAATATTATATATACCCATAATTACCCTATTTACCTTTTACTATGGTAAATAAAATTTACCGTTGTTACTATTTATAAAGCCCAAAAATAAAAAGTAGTCTATTAATATAAATTGGACCCACTGATTCCAAATATGGAATCCATTTTTCCAAATTCAATACACAGAAGTTGCAGAAATAAAATTAAAATTAATCCCATTGTCGAAAGAAACCGTGTTTTTTTAAAACATTGCAAAAGATTGAATTTATTTAACCTATGAATTCAATGTAAAATCAAGGATAATGACATACATTATATTAAATGGTAAAAATCTATTCTATTTATAATTTAAAACCATTAAATATTATAATTTAACCACATAAGTTATTACGATGGAAAATGTTGTTTTTAATTAAAATATAGAGTGTTTTTACTATTCATTAAAATATGAAAGTTATCAGAATAATATGAAAAATTTATCCAAGGTAAAATTTTATATCCTGATTCAAAATAATAATTTTATTTTGTAAAATTAAATTTATAAACATGTCAAAATCTATATTTAATGTGGGTTCACCAACAAAAGGTGGCCAAACTGCATTTTTTGAAAAATACTTATTTTACCCGAAAAATTTATTTTGTTCTTATACCATGTTCTAGAAAATATGTAACATGAATAATAATGTTCTAAAATTCAAAATGTAGTTAATAATATTCATAATGGCTTGTCCATAATATTATAACAATATATCATTGTTTAGTGAAACCAGATATTGCGTACAACACACGCTATCGAGGAAGGTCGCGATTGCGTGTAATGCAAGCCAAGTCAGGGTAGCGTGTTGTGCAAGAATACTTTATTATTTCATATACCATAATCCAACCATATTTTATTTATACATTGAATATATATATATATATATATACACTCAATGTTGCGTAGAATGACTATTGTAAAACGAACTTGAAATTGTGTGAAACACAATCTATGAATAGTGTTGTGTATACTTCAAGCTAATACACTATGACGTATAGCACAAGATAATATTTTCGTAGCATAAAACACATGACATCAAATAAATTAAAAATAATACTTATCATAAAATATCGGGTTGTTACATTCTACCCCCCTTAAAATGAATTTCTCCCTTGAAATTCGTCGGGGGTTATTCATGGTTTTCTACTTGAAATTTATTTAATTGCAACACGCATCATAAAATGAAATACCAAAACTTAACATTAAAAACTAAAGTATGAAACATAACGATAACCCAAATTAACTAATCCCTGGGTCTCTACATAGGAAAACATTAGTGAAAATATGGATATGGAAGAAAAATCTAACCATCAAGTTCTGATGGAGAGTAGTAGAGGACATGGCTATGAAAAATCCAACAATCACAAAGCCATAAATTTGTGATGATATAAGGTACCATCTGATTCATCAGATATAAGAGCACTAGGACAACATTTTTGGTTTTCAATGTCATTTCCATGATGATGAAAATTTTGAATTAGAAGAATTACTTGCTTGATTTTGGTACAATCTCACTGTTGTTCGTGCTTTGAAAAATTTCCACTTCATCTCTTAAAGAAATGAAGTTGAATTTGTTATTTGTGAAGTGTTAATAGATCATGTGATAGAATTATGGGTCATTCCATCTGTTTCAAACAAAAGGTTAGCAAAAGTTATCAAATATACATAAGTCTATCTATGGTGAGGTTAATCGAATACGATTCCAAAAATGAACTTATACATCATATATCATACCACTTAATAAAATAAAACTAGTTTCTACTAACCAGGGACTTCCTGTAGGCCAGTGGTATGCGATAAAGACCAGTCGCACTTCGGTTGTGGGTTCGATTCCCAAAGCCTTTTCTGACATGATGGGTTGTCGCCCATCCTGCAGGTTGTCCTTTTTCTAAAACTACATTACTATAACATCCCATCAATAATATCAAAAAAAACTTCTATCCTTAAACAATACTAACTTATGTCCAACATAATCCATCCCAATCTTAAGGCTTATCCATAATACTGCAGTCCACTCTCATAATATAGTGAAAACGATTACCATAGATTTCATATAACAATCATGTTAACACCATCATTGATCCCTATATATCATAAGATATTTCTTGTTGGTCACATTCCAAACATTCGAAGGCCTTAATAATGTATTCTCTTGAAAAATGAATACCCATTGAACCTTTGTGAAAACATGAATGCAGTTAAAAGTTAACACTTTCCACATACCAAAATCCTCAAAATTCTATTTACCCAAACCATGATATCACTTAGTCCTTATATCAATAATGAGCTCATGAATACAATCAAACATCTCATTATCTTCTTATTCCTTCATTATGCACATATCATCTACTTTCCAAAAATATCTGAATAACCTTCCATGGATACTGGTACCATTCAACATATACTTTCAAATACTTTAGGAAAAACAATAGTGTAACAATCCTTAGATGATTCATTATTTAATAGTACCATTAACTATACAACATAACTCTTGATAAACCTACAATCATTCCACTACCTTCTTAAACAACTGAATGAGATTCAACACTTCTTTCTGCTCATATATCATTTGTAGTCTCCTCATCATCATCCATATAAATATTACCCACATGACCATACTGATTCTCTTCATGAGATTTTCCCTTAGGGAATTGGTTTGCATAATGCCCGTACATTCCACATTTAAAACATCTAATCATTGTTGATGTTGTAGCAATACCATTATCCTTTTCCATGGTGTTAACTAATACTTTTCCTTTGCACTTACTGGCTTTGTGTCCTTCTTTTCCACACCCAAAGCATCTTCCAGTTCCTTAGAAACAATCTCCCTAATTCCTCTTCCCACATGATTTACATGAGGGAAATTGAACTATCTTTCCTCTATGATCATCATGAAACTCCATAATTCTCATATTATCTGAGTTGGAAAACTTACCAAAGTTGAGATTATTGATCATATTATGAGATTGTTGATTAGGCATAATAACGATGTTTGGACTTCCAAATCCTGTTTCATTTGGTTTCTCATGAAGAATATCATTCCATTGTCTGTCATATCCTCCATTATCATGAATCATCCTATTTCCATCCATTTTCTAAATCCCAAAAAGAATAGTGTGAGAGGCAAAAATCATGCTAGGGAAAACAACATAGTAAAGGGGGAGGTCCCTCAATATTGAACATCCTAGGTTAAATTCTAAGATCATTACCAAAGTTCTAGGACTATATCATATACGTATACTTATCCTTAGGGACATCCCTAGATATACCTTAGAAATATCTCTAGGGATCTCATTAACATTTTTTTCATCCTAGTTTCCAAAGGTTGACTAAACCTTTCCTCTAATACCAATTGTAGAGACCAGAAGCTTAACGTACATGAACATTACATTACTTTTTTGGAATACTCAATACATAACAAAAACCAAAACTCAAGGACCATAATAGTATAGTGTCTTTGGAAACTCGGAACGTAATCTTCTAATCTTGGTGAAATAGCTTCAACATATCCCATAATGATCTTCCCCTTTTGTTTTCTTAACTAAAAACTTTCTTTAAATCCTGGGGAAAAGAAAACATATAAAGGGTGAGCTCAAATGCTTAGTAATGGTAAGCATAGAGAACATAAAATAATCCATAAACATTTAAATGCAAAAACATGAACATAAGATCAAAACATCAAAATCTTGAGCAAAGACATAAATCATGGAAGTACATAAATCATATATTATAAAGTAACATTAATCATGATAAACTAGCATGGGAATAAAACATGTAATTGTGGAAACCATTCAGCACTTGTTATGATTTCCATAGTAGCCAAGGCATTGCTTCCTAGATCATCATAGTGGACAATGTTCTTTTCTGAATCGAGTTCACTCCTCGTTTCTGTCCTGTAACACTGAGCCGGATTAACTTACCGTTCCAACCATGTCTATCTCATGAGATATAAATCTTTACCCAATGCATTGGAGGGAGATATAGGTACCACCTATATGAGAATGAAATCATTCTTACTTGTGCCACAAAATAAACATACATCATTCATAATAACCCAATAAATAAAATGGGTTTCATAAACATCATCCCATCATCACATAATCCATATAAAAGAAATGGATATCATTTCATTATAAGAAAAGTGAAACCATGTAAATCATAGAGACATGATACTTGAAACATACACATATGAAATAATGTCATCTTAGATGAAAAATGGTTTTGTTAAAACATTTGAAATGAATTCTTGAGGAAAATATCCTTTCTTCTTCATAATAAATATCTTTCCACAAAATGTCATGCAATTTTAAAAGAAAAGGATTTTGTTGAAAATATTCATGAAATATTTTGGAGGAAGCATCATGAAAATAAGGCTTTATAAAACCATAAAAATCTGTCTGTGCCGTATATGTTAAAAAAATATTCTTCTCGTACTTTTTCCAGAAAAGTCAAAAAGTACCTCGTATGGTAATGAAAAGAAATATTCCTTCCATACGATGTGGTAAAAGTAAGAAAATGGTAAAAATGTCTTCAAAATACATGGAACGAAAGTAAAAATTTTATGAAAACATTTTGAGAGAATATGGACATGGATAATAAACATAACCCCTAGTAAATATTTACGAGTAAACAATCTCAGATAATAATGAGATTGGAATAATTATCCCTTACCATAGGTCTGATATGCTTCGTACATATCTGAACCTCCTCTTCTTTGAAGCGCCTCTTTGAGACCTCCTCTTAGGGCACTAAAATTGGTCTTTGAAGAAGACCAGGACCTCTAGGATGTTTCTAGGGAAGTGGGGAAGTGAAATGGGTAGGGTTTGGCCGAGCTTGATGGCTCAAATTGGTGTGAGGGGGAGAGGGAGGAGGTGCCCTTTTAAAAGGGAGGAGAGGGTCACCTTTGGAATTATAAGAAATATTAGTTTATATTAAATCCCAACCCCACTTAAAAACATCCAAGATGAATCATATCCAAATATTAGATGAGATAGGGTTGTAATATCATCAACCATAAAAATTTATACATGTTAGGAATTTATTTTAAACATTATCAACTTGATTTATCCTTATTTAATCAATTTAATTTTATTTGTGGTAATAACATTCTAAATTTTAAATTATAAAACATAATTACTTATTTGTTGTGAATTTTCCATAATTAGATACTTTATAACATTTTAGACCATATAAATTTAAATTTATAATTTTTAAATATTTTTGTGATTTTTAAACAATTTTATAATATGTTATTTTTATAAAATAACAATAGAGTCAATTTTGACACTATTCATTTATTTGAATTTAAATAAAATATATACAGAATATATGCTCTAACTAAAAGCTTTAATAGATTCATAAATGGTCATATGTATCTAGAAAATTAGTGGAGAACATTAAATAGTTCATATGATACTTATTTTATTATTTTTAAAACCATTGATTTGGTTTATCTCTTAATAAAATAATTACTACAACATTTTTGTATAATTATTTAATATACTTATTTTTGCATAAAAATTAAAAATAAAATCCTATGATGAAGATAAATATTTTACCTTTCACAATAATACTTTTAATGGAATTTATCATCTTAAAATCAGAATATTTAAATTGTTATATTTATTAAATTATGAAGGTGACAACTTTGGCATCATTTAAAAATAATAATATAAGTGTCATAATCACCTTAATAAGGATCGAAATGGTAAAAATTAAGCCATTGGATGATTAGGGTTTATATATACACTAATAATAAGTTTTGCTCAGATTTTTTGGCCTTTTGATATGTATTAATATTTCAATAAAAACTATATTATTTATTTTTCACTAAATAAATAATTTCTGCATCATTAATGTATAAGATAATAAGGTAATTAAATAACTCTTAAAAATTAAAAATAAATTAACATCACAAAAAAACATGTTATCTTTAAAATTAGTTTTTACAACTGAATTTATATTTTGTATAAACTTATATTAAAAATACTTCAATTATTAAAGTTGAGTGAGACATATTTCACTTTCCATTAAATAAAATAAACTAAAGGTCTTAATCACCTCCAAGTGGGTTCTAATGGATTCCATTTCGACCCAAATATTAATTAGGACAAATAATAATCATCAAATTGTATTATTACAAGTATTAGGATAATTTTATAATATTATATTTACCCTTAATTACCATATTTACCTTTTACTATGGTAAATAAAATTTACCGTTGTTAGTATTCATAAATACCAAAAATAAAAAGTAGTCTATTAATATAATTTGGACCCACTGATTCAAAATATGGAATCAATTTTTCCAAATTCAATACACAGAAGTTGCAGAAATTAAATTAAAATTAATCCCGTTGTCGAAAAAAAACGGGTTTTTGTTTAAAACATTGCAAAAGATTGAATTTATTTAACCTACGAATTCAATGTAAAATCAAGGATAATGACATAAATTATATTAAATGGTAAACATATATTCTATTTATACTTTAAAACCATTCAATGTTATAATATAACTACATAAGTTATTACGATGGAAAAATTTGTTTTCAATTAAAATATAGCGTGTTTTTACTATTCATTAAATTATGAAAGTTATCAGAATAATATGAAAATTTTATCCAAGGTAAAATTTTATATCCTAATTCCATATAATAATTTTATTTTGTGAAATTTAACTTATATACATGTCAAAAACCAGATTTAAAGTCGGTGCACAATCAAAAGGCGGCAAAAATGCAATTTTTTTAAAAATACTTATTTTACCCGAAAAATTTATTTTGTTCTTATAACATGTTCTAGAAAATATGTACGATGAATAATAATGTTATAAAATTCAAAATGTATTAAATACTATTCATAACGGCTTTTCCATAATATTATAACAATATATCATTGTTTAGTGAAACCGGATATTGCGTACAACACACGCTATCGAGGAAGGTCGCGATTGCGTTTAATGCAAGCCAAGTCAGTGTTGTATGTTGCGCAAGAATCCTTTAATATTTCTTATAACATAATCCAACCATATTTCATTTATACATTGAATATATATATATATATATATACACTCAATGTTGCATAGAATGACTATTATAAAATGAACTTGAAAGTGTGTGTAACACAATCTAAGAATAGTGTTGCGTATACTTCAAGCTCATACACTATGACATATAGCACAAGATAATATTGTCGTAGCATAAAACACATGACATGAAATTAATTAAAAATAATACTTATCATAAAATATCGAGTTTTTAAAAATAGTAACCTTTATTGATATTTTACACCTATGTACAGGTAAAATGGGTAATATAGGGTCAATTTTTTTTATTTCTCTTTACAATTTTTCTAAAAAAACCTTTAACCTACTTAATGAATATTATAACAAAATTTCATATAATTATCTCAATAACATGATAACTTCATGTAATATTCCATTGATATTAATATTTATATTAAATTATGAAATTTAAAAAATTTCTCTTCACATTCATATGTCTAATAATATTCTATAATGACAGAGAAATGTTCTGTTCAATTTTAAATATTCATTTGACATATCAAATTACTATTTTTATCCTGTTATATTATTTTTATTTTTAAATGGTTGAATAATAACCTAAATTTCTTATCCAATGTTGACATAGTATCTATTCAATTCATAGAAAAATAAAATTGATGACTTGAAAAATATTAGAAGTATAAAAACTTTGAGTAATTGTTATAATCAATGAATTATATATATGAATATATCATACATGTAAATTTATATTGGAATTTATTAGAATTATATCTTTTTCTTGGATTTATTAATGTCATATTTTATTAATAGTGCCAAAAAAGTGAATAATTTTTTTATTAAAATAATATTTTATTTGATTATTCAAACATCAAAAACAATTAAAATTAGAATGGTAGGATAATATCAGTTGTGAAGTGTAATTTATTTTCCATTCATTAACCAATTTTCACCTTATATGTAAAATTACCCTCCATTAATATTTAAAAATTCATTACCGTTGTTATGGTTAAAAATGGATGATGAAGGGGTAATCAAAAGTGAATTTTTAAAATGATATCTAATCATATATAAATATTATTGGATGATTTTATTAGCATAATATTTTTGTTATCCTTAAATAAATTTATTTTTGGAACCACTTTTTAGGGAATGTGAAATCATAATATTTTTATATTCTTAATATTTATACGAGTTATCAATCTCACACTTTTAAAAGGAACCCCATTCCATATTGTTTTAACCAACATTAATCCATATAGATTAAGTAAACAATATAAAATTCCTTTCTATAGTCTATAGCCAATAATTTATGGGTTTACCTTCTTAAAGGACCATTACATGGATATTTAAGAAATAATCTAATTGATGTCTACCATAGAGTATGTCATTTCCTATAAAAACTATTTAATGTTTATTTATTATTATACATCATATAAATCCATTGAAATAATAATAAAATAATAAATAATTTATAATAAATATATTGAAATGTTATTATAATTTTATTAAAACAATTTTCCATCTCATTCCCATCATATGAAATGTGAAAGAACTGTATTTTATATGTATGTCTTTTCGTCTCTACATTACGGTGTAATTAATTTTATCACAACATTACAAATATTATTATAATGAAGGAACAATAAAAAAATATATTATATTTTTGAAATAATTATTCTTTATAGATTATAATATCATATCAGACATGATACCTTCCCATCATTAGAAAATTTAACGACATCATTTTTATATACTTGTGGACTACCATCTCTAATATGTGATGTGATTATTATTTCATTTGAGATTTACATTGACGGTAATAAGGATAGATTGAAGAAATATATAACAAATATATTTTATAATATTTATCCTTAAATGGTTAATTGTCATTTAGAATTCTTATTTTTATGTATCACCCTGGTATTTTATGATATATTTTTTAATAAATTTAGTTTTTTAATAGATTATGATACATAGAACCCTGAATACAAATGAACCATAGTAATGTAGACAATTCTAAACAAAAAAATTTATTATTTGTATAAATAATAATGACATTATTTTAATAATATTTATAACGGTTTGATATAATTAAAATATATATTTATAAATAATAATAAAATTTCTAGTAATGTCTTTATATGATTAAAAAATATATTTTCCTCAAATAACATATTTATCAATTATTATGAGAAATAATATAAAAATTTATTTTATTATTAAAATATATATTTAAAAATATTAATTTATTTTTATAATTACAAATATATCATAACATTAATTTTTTAGAATTTTCTAAAAAGATAATTTTTCGAAATGTGATAAAAATATAGATTTTAAATTAATAGAGTCTTCTCTCTGAATAGATTTAAAGAATTCCATTTAATTTTAAAAATATTTTGTAATTTAAATTAGTTAATTGATATTATAAATAATACAATATGGTCATTTTAATTTAATTTATTTTGATTTTGGTATAAAACCATTGTATAGAAAAGGAATTAATTTTTCTAGTAAATTATTTTTCATCGCGATTTGCGAAATTATTATAAAAGTAGTTTATTCCACATTTATATATAATTTTTTTAAAAGGATTAATTATTTTTAATTTTATTTTCAAAAAAATAATGATGATATCTTTGATTTTATTCATAATTAGTAATGAAAATATTTATTGGACAATGTGGTTAATGTTAATATGGGGTTACTAGGGGTTAAATCAATAGGTAGGGGTATTGTTTTCAATTTATCGTTTATTTTATCTATGGGAGGTACATATTTCGATCAAAAAGTTTTAAAAATTAAAAAATATTTATATTTGGTTGATTATTTCATGAAAATGACATTATTAAATTATAATCTTCTTATAAATTCAATGTGAGTCATCTCTCACACTTTCAAAAGGACTCCATACTTCAAATTATATACAACACATTGAGCCATATAGATTAAAAAATCCAATCCAAAACTAATATACACATTGCTATACATTATTCAGTCATGATGGTCTTTCAAAGTACATTATAAGGATCCCTAAGAAGTGATTTAATGATACCAGCAGAATAAGATGTAATCATCTTATCTGATTTCATTTGATTTATTTCTTCCTCTAAATACAATAATGATATATTTTTCAGCATAAAATAATAAATTCATTATCATAAATATAATGAAATGATATTTTTTACTGTGAAACCAATGATATCCGCCTTATATTCAATCAATTGGGATGTGAAGGGAGGGTGTGGGAATATGTGATAATTACCAGCTCCATGTTGAGATGGAATTTATTTTTCATCACCATTCCTCATAGATGGATATTATTATGTTATTATTTTATATAAATATATTTCTATCATTATTGTGATTAATTAATAATAATGAAATCTCTATATTCTTATTGTCCAATCAATTAAAAAATGATAATGTTAGATACTTTTATGTGTGGATTACCAGATCAACTAAGTGTTGTGATATGTTTTTTCATTAGATATCATCATGGATAAAAATAAAGATGTATTTAAATTATAAATATTAATTATATATATATATGATATAACAAATATTAATTAGAGATAAAATATTGATTACCCTTCCTTCATTCAAATCCCCAAAAAATGAAAACAAAATTCTGTTGTATGTATGGATCTCTATATACATGAACTGTTTAATTTATTTTTCATTCTCCATTTTTATCAATCAATATATATATATATATAATGAATAAAAATATTCTATTTATATCATGAATACCATTATGGATTTAATGGAACCAATATGATTGTACAATGACCTGAACTACTAAACATGAATTATCCAAAAAAATGAATCAATCGACACCCAAAAACAATGATCTCAACAAGGAATTATTTTTAATTGGATGTTTAATGGTTATAAATGGATTATATGTTATATTATAAGTATGTTCAGGATTATTTTTTAGAAGTATTACAATTTTTATTTTATTATACACGAGGATACAAAATTTCTATTGAAATACAAACCTGAGTTATGTGTTTTATGTTAATATAAAATTATTTACTATGATTTTTTAGGATTAAATTTATGATAATGAAATTAATTTTATACCTCTCAATTAACTAATGAATTTTCATATAATCTATTTATTTCTGAAAAATAAAATTTTTCCTTTCATTTCCCTCTCTTTATATACTAAAGGGAATGAAAGAATATTTTTTTATGAAAATCAACTATATTTCACTCTTTTGTTGAAAATACTTATTCATTAATATCTAGGACTTATAAATGTTATTTCATGAATGTTTTAATATTCACAATTATTTTTAATTTCATTATTACTGGGGATGGAATTGAAAAAAATAGTTTAAAATTAATATTCTTGATTTTTAAATGAGGTAATAATAAATTTTATGAAAAATGATAAATGAGTATTTTTTTAACATATAGTACGTAAAAATAATTACCTACAGTTATGATAATAATGTGGTTTGAATATCACGTTTTATTCTTTCAAGATTATGTTAAACTACTTTTCTATGATAATATTATTCAAAATTTTATATTGTGAATATGTATTTTCAATGTGATTATTGAATTTTTCATCAAGAGTTATTCTATTGACCATTTTAATAAAATTTTCAAAAATAATAGCATCCTTATATGATACACATGATTTACTTGGAATATGATCTTGGGATACCATTTTTGTTATTTTTCTAGATGATTTATGATTATTATAATAGAATGATATTTTTTTAATACCCATTTAATTTACATGGGTTATGCTATTGTTAAATGATTAAATTTTATTTATACATATTTCATTTATAGGGATTAATGTTTTATGACGTTATGGAAGACATAATAAGGATTTGAATTGTGTATCTCGTGGGATGGAAATATATATATATATATATCCCTCACATGCTTTGGGTTTTGATGGATATCTCATGACATAAAAAGTACTACAATGGTATGTGAACCAACTTCATCAAGGGACACTATCCACTATTATAGACTTCACAGTGACCCCTACCTAAGGATATGATTGATGAGGAGTAAACCAATTACACATTGATATTCACATAAGTAATACTTAACTAAGGAAATTAATTTTTGTGCTTATATGTATATAAACAATATATATCTTATGACAATGTTAGGATCTATTGGATTATGTACAGTAATACCATTATGATTCATGACTTATGAACTACCATGCATTATGTTATGACAAAATATTATGGTCTATTATTTATCATGTATAGTTTTAAAATGAAATAATCATTTTCTTATACCCTTATGATTTTGTAACATTTATATTATCAATGATATCACCATTTTGTACCCATGCTAATAAAAAGATATCATCATTTCATATGTTTCCTTTTCCAGTATTATTAAGAAGGGCTTTAGGTTATAAATTTATATGTTGGGAGATCATTTTGAAAATATTAGTGGGAAATTATTTGGATCACATATGAACAATAGGTTTATGTATTAATGTTTCCAAATATAGTAGACATATAAGATTATCATTTGGATCAATAAAATCATGCATTTTATATTGATCTAAAGATATTTTATGTTTACGTATGAAATGAATGGGACCTTATAGTCAATATAAATGAAATTTTTAGTTTCCATTGGATTCTACAAAGAAAAAATTTGTGAGAACCGTTAGGATAATCTTATTTATAGTAGAACATACTATGTTATGACAAAAAATGGAGTGCATTTTTACATACAAAACATCCAAGTATAGATACTATATGTTGAAATCATTTTTTAATACATGCATCTAGGGGTTATAACCTCTACCATAGTTGGTCTAGTAAATCTCTACCATCATTCTAGTATATGGTGAGTGTTCCCTTTCTATGGATACTAGTTTGAAACTTGTGGGGGATATCGTTGGATAAATATTATTTTCTTTATGAGCCATTATAACGGATTTGAATAAATAATGATCATTAAGAACCAAGTTTAATATTGAGGTTCAATATATTTGTATGTGTGTGTCATGATATAGACATTGTTAGGTCCACTAGGTTAGACACCCTGACAGGGGGTGAATCAGGTTATGATAGATTAAAATGACGACCCCTTTTGATCTTGTTCTACTATTAGACAAAACCCTCTTCTCTCTTTTTCCCAATGTAGAGTATGAAAAAACCTTAAATCGTGCACAGGACATAATTATTTTTACTTGGTTCACCCTCACTGGGCTACGTCCAAGGAGCATACACCGGTAGTGTGTCGATGTAGCAATTCCACTACAAGCGCACTGTTGTTTACAAGTTCGAAGAGGACTCACTGTCCCTCCTAGTTTACAACCACTCACAACATGAGAACTCACTGCTCTATCAACTTAAGTAAGCTCACTACTCCATCAAAAGATCCACTCACAGTTTATAGAAATGTAGGTATCTTTATTTTCATGAATGAATACATACACAACTATTGATAGATACACTTTTGAATTTCATAGTTCATCCACTGATGAATACCGATTTTCCCCTGAACACTGAGCAATTTCTTTTGGAAAATACCATCCCAAAGCACCCTACTTCACGAGGATCCCAATTTCGGGAAGCTGAAACAAGCATTCCCGATGCTCCTGCATTTTCACGAAGCACTCTCACGAAGCACTCTCACGAAGCACTCTCACGAAGCACTCTCATGAAGCTCAAGACATTCCAATGCTAAGGTTGTTACGAAGCTCCTGCCTTTTCGTGAAGAACAATCCTTAGAGCATGCAGCCTCGCGAAGCGCACTTCCTTTCACGGAGAAAGATTAGCTACCGCAAAGCACCTCTCTCTAGCGAAGAACATTGCCTTCACGAACCACCTTCGCGAACTGAGAGGAAAATATTTTCTCTAAAAAGACTCTCTACTTCCTTCGAGGGTGTCGACCAGTATTTATAGGCGATTACACCGACCCTCGACCCTTCCGCACAAAGTCATCGCCACGTCAGCGCCAATCATGAAGCTCTGATGTTTCCACCAGAAATATCTCAAAATTGCGAAGCACCAGCGCAATTCTCAGATCATAGATCTTGTCGTAATCACGGATTGTTCCTTCAATTACCTCGCGCCGCCGCCGCGATTCTCCCTCGCAAAGCCCTTTTCCACTGCGATGCACTTAAACATATGCCATTCGTGAAGCTTGACGTAATCATGAAAAAACCGTCAGCATTCTTCTTGTCTTTGAAAAATCCAATCCATGAATCACTTCTTTGTGAAATTCATGACTTATCCATATTAAAATATGATCTTCATGGATATCCACTTTTTGCGATGCTCACCAAACTCCAAATTTTGGACCCAAAAAATTTGGCATACACTGGAAAATGGCACCACCTTATCCTGCTCTTTTTGTACCACCTACAGATCGTCTGTTCCATTGTAATAATTCTTTTTCAACATGGATTATCAACAACTTCTCTATAAATCGACAATTCACCATGGAAACCTACTTTGTCAACAAACACAATCAACCCAAAAATGTTGCAATGTTACCTTGAGGGATTTTTTCCCAACAATCTCTCCCTTTGGGTTTGTTGAAAACTCTTCATAACTATTCCTCAGAATGATTTTCTGCACGTTGATACCGCACTCAGTCACCTTCCAACTTCTACCACCATTCGCCTCTTGCGATTTTGATAGTATTCAAGGATTCACTTAACAAATACTCTAAGCCCACATGAGCAATGATCAGCGTGAGAAACAAGAGTAATATGAAAAGTTCATCAATTAAGCACTTCATGTCAGACCTCAATTGTCGATTCCAAACTGATACCAATTGCTAAATTTATACCTATTTATGAACCACAAAAATACCAATTTGTGATAGCTGGACACCTTCTCACACCTTTCCAATATCACTGTTCTTCTTTTATCCCGATCCTCAGCTATCGTGATATCTATTCATTGATCGATCACTTCAAGCATCGTCAGATTTGAAACTCTCCCCCTATCTTACTGCTCATCATGTCAGTTTATCCCCATATCATCCATTATTTCTCAAATAGTCACACTGTATCCCCCTTGAACAATCACTATTTTCTCCCCCTTTGTCAACGAACCCAAAGGTCACTCCTTTGCAGTCTGTAACAGAGTAGAGAACGCATATCGTCAAATTAGGGAGAAACACATCATACCTCAGGGAGAGGGGGTGGGGTGTCCCACATCCACACTTTTTCATGTTCAAGGAGTCGACTGGAATCCTAGAGCCAGTCGATTCTTCTCAAAATCTTCCTTCGGTAAGGCCTTTGTTAGGGTGTCTGCAACTTGTTGTTCTGTAGGCACATACACCAACTTCACAATCCCCTGCTCAACCTTCTCCGTCATAAAATGATACTTTATCTCAATGTGAATTGTCCTTGAGTGATGGGCGAGATTTTTTATGAGATTTATAGAACTTGAGTTATCACACCGGAGTCCGATCGGAGACTTCATTTCAACTCCCATATCGTCAAGAGGCTGCTTCATCCATAACAACTGTGTGCATGCTTGAGTGGCTGCAATATACATAGATTCTGTGGTGCTTAATGAAATTAAATATTTCTTCTTTTTTAGCCAATAAATACACAATCCACCAAGATAGAATGCACCTCTAGATGTTGATTTGTTGTCATCTGCTGATCCAGACCAATCTGCATCTGTGTAACCCAATAACACACATTGAGATTTTTCATTATACATCAGACCCAAATACACGGTGCCTTTGATATACAGAAGTATTCTTCTCACTACATGCATGTGGGTTTCTTTGGGATTAATCTAATATCTCGCTACTTGGCATGTTGCGAAAACAATATCAGGACTTGTTGCTATCAAGTACAACAAACTTCCAATAAATTGCTTGTATTTTGTGATATGAACTGCATTGCCATCCTCATCTTTTGATAATTTAATTCTGGTAGCAACCAGAGTCTTAATATATTTGAATTCTCTATTTCAAACCTTCATAGAACCACCTTGGTGTATTTGGAGTGTGAAATGAATGTTCCATTCCATCCTTTTGTCACCTTTATACCAAGGAAAAATGTTAGCTCTCCAATCATTGACATTTCAAACTCACTTTTCATGAATTCGGAAAACTATATGCACTGAAATTCATCTGATCCGCCAATTATTGTGTCATTGACCTAAACCAAGACCACCATCATTTGATTATTGTTGTTGTTGAAATAGAGATTGAAATCGACTCCCCCACACTGGAAACTAAGATTTTTAAAGTACTTGTCAAGCCTTGAGTACCATGCTCTTGGTGCTTGTTTCATCCCATACAACGCCTTCTTCAGTCTGTAAACCTTGTTCTCATCCAAATGAATGAGAAAACCATCTGGCTTCTCAATATATAACTCTTCCTTTAGATCCCCATTCAAAACTATAGATTTGATGTCCATCTGTAACACTTTGAACTTTCATTGCACTACAACAGCTCGGAATAATCTAATTGTCTCCATCCTTGAAACCGGTGCAAATTTCTCATCAACATATATTCCCTCGATCTGGGAGTACCCCTTGCACACTAGTCATGCTTTGTTCTGAATCACTATGCCATCTTCATTCATCTTGTTGTGATAGACCCATTTAGTCCCGAATTCATTCTTATCTGTTGGCCTCGAAAAAATCTCACACGTATGATTTTTCTCAATTTGATCAAGCTCTTCATTTATTACCTGAAGCCATTTTTCATCTTCAGCTGCATCATTGAAGCACTTCGGCTCAATCTATGATAGTAGAGATGTCTACTGCATGGATTTCATTCTTCATGTATAAACTAGATCTGACTGATCACTAATGATATTCTACCTATCAATTTCAGCTCGGAATCTTGGCTTTTGTGCAGATACAGACTTCACTTCCTCATGCTCATCATCAGTATCTTATTCTAAATCAATATCATCCACTTCATCTTCCCCTGTGTTGCATTCTTCCTCATCACTCTCATCAGGAAATTGTTCACTATATTGTTGAATGATCTCCTCATTTTCCACTATAGTGACATCATTGCTCTCAGCTACTATTCCCAGCCTTTTGTTAAATCATTTATATGCCTTTCTTTTTCCTGTGTATCTGAGGAATATCCCATCATCTCCTCGTGATTCATATTTCCTATGTTTTACCTTATTGAGTTTAAAACACTTACTTCCAAATATTTGAAAGTACTTAACTTTTGGCTTATTTCCATACCACATCTCATATAGAGTCTTTCCTTCCTTCAGACACAACAGAGCCCTGTTAGAAATGTAGACCGACGTCAAATTTCTTCCTTTTAAATGTTTCTATTAGATCTTTTTCATTGAGCATCGTTCTAGCCATGTTGTTGATGATACGATTTCTCCTTTCAACTACTCAATTTTGTTGGGGAGTTCATACTGAAGAAACATGATTCCTTATCCTGTGTTTCTCGAGATAGTCTTCTATCTGAATATTTGTGAATTCCTTACAATTGTCAGTACGATACTTCAGAAGTTTCTATCCATGAATCCATTCACACTCCCTTCAGTTTTGTTTTATGTAGCTGAACACATCGGAATTTTCGGAAATAACAAATACTCATTCCATTATGTTGTAGTCATCTATGAAAAGAACATAGTACCTCTTTCCATCAATTTCTCTTGGTGTGATATGACCATAAATATCAGTATGCACCAATTCGAGCACTCTTGTTTAATTATTTTCCTCATTCTTATACGTCTTTCCGATGAGCTTCCCTTTTTGGAACTCATCACACATGTGAGTACAATCACATGATAGATTAGGGAGTTCTCTTGATGCATCACACTCTACCAGATCTTCTAGGGATGGTTGGAATAGATGACATAGTCGTTTATGAGACAACATGTTTTCTACCTCTCTGGATAGAAAGAACATATCTTCATCTCCAGTTACCAGGTAGAGATTTCTCTTTTTCCTTTTTCCTTGTATAACCATTGTCCCATCTCTTCCTTTGATGAGACACACCTTCTTTATAAACCATATAGAATGTCCTGAGTCACATAGTTGACTAAAGGTGAGAAAATTGTGACTGAGGCCTTCTACTACTATGACATCAGCATGACTCATCTCTTTTCCCCCAAACATGGCCTTTCCTGATCCAATTACCATTTGGCCTTCATCATTTCTAAACATGAAAACTCATTCTTTGTTATATTATAGGCCTGTAACAAGATCCTTATTACCTATCATGTGAGATGTGCAGCCGCTCTCAAGAATCCACACACCAGAGCGATCTGATGCTTTAAGGGAAATTTCTTCCACCACTACCTTATCATATATTTTCTTCCTGGTACATGATTTTGCATTCATACATGAGACAGATTGAGACTTCTGATCTTTCTCAGAGTATGATGGACCAACTTCATCTTGCAATGTTGAAAACCTATTTTGCGTTTTCAACTCACCTGTTGACTCATTGATCTGCTGCTTGCGAACATTTTTGTTCTACTTTGGCACATCCCTCTGTATGGTTGAGGTGAAGTACCTAGCCATGTGCCCAAATCCTCCGCACAAAAAAAGATCCCTTCTAAATATGTTGTAGAGAACCTTTCTTTGTTTGGAAGCTACCTTTTATCTTGTGCCCTTAAATATCTCTAGGCTATGGAACACACATAATGTTAATGTTCCATTTTTCCACAACAATAACACCTCATATAAGGCGCATTTCTTCATGTTATTTCTTCACTGCATGTTTCCCCATGGGATCTCCAAATATTCTGATTCTACCTTGTTCCGAAATAAACCATCAATCTCAGAGTGGGTGCATGCCTTCTAATCTCAATTTTCATAGTTTTTTGTTTTCAGTCAAGCCCTGAATAAGCCTTAACGTCTGAGATCAATTGATGATTTTTTCCTGCTAAACTACTAGGCTCCTCTTTCATCATTTCTGTCTTTGGAATGACCTGCTTTCCCAAGAATGTGTTGGGAATCAACAGTTTTTCCTGGTCCTTAACTTTAATCCGCATACTGACAACTTCCTCTTAAAGCTCATTGATATGGTTGAAGTGATATTTCCTTGTGTTTTCAATACATTGATCTCCCTTTTCTATTCTTCAATCTTGATTTTATACTCACCAACTGATTCTGAGTTCTCTAGTGTTTATGACTTGAGATTCTCAATTCCATCCATCAACTCAGACTTCTCTTCTTCCTGTTGCTGCATATAGAGTTTTGCATCACGAACATCTTTGTTAGCTTTCTTTTGTTTTGGATCCCCAAACATATATCTCCTCAAGAGCAGCTTCTAACTCATATTGAAAATCAACTCTTCCTTCAACTTCTTCTTCTTCACCAATATCGACTTCTTCCTTATTTTGAGCACTACTGAAAACTGCCACCATAGCATTTTACCCATGATATTTGCAGTTTTCAATCTTTTTATCCTCTTCATCCTTAGACTCATCAGAACTTTAAAATTCTTGTGAAAGAATATTCTTCTCTGTGAAGAAATTTCTCTTGAATTGTTTATTCACTTTCACAAACGTTGAAGACATATTCTTGGGAATTTCGACTTCATCATCATCATTATCGTTATCTTGAAACTCCTTGGGGAAACTTTCCGCAAGATGACCAACCTTTCCACATTAAAAACAAGCAAGTGTAAGATTCCATTTAAACTTTACTTTTCATCATCAAAGGTTTGAGGAGAGGAATTACATCACCTCACATGTCTCTTCTTCTTCATGAGATTCTTCAATGGTAAGATTTTTCATGTTTTTGAATGTCACTTATTTTGATTTCCCATTTTCCACAAAATCATTATCATCATTTCTCATTTCATATGCAACAAGTGTGCTGTGCATGTTATCCATTATCAGCTCTTTCAGGTATTTATCTTCCAAAACTGAAACATTCAGAGTAAACTGAGGTGGAAGTTTCTTCAAGATACACTTCACAATCTTTATGTCTTCAATAAATTCGCTGAGACCTCGCATGTCCTCTACAACAACATTTACCCTGTCAAATAAAGCATCAACAGATCCATTCGAGTTCATCCTCAGATCTTCATACTTGTTCCGTAACACTTTCACATTTTCATATCTGACCTTTGTATCACCTTCATATATGTTCAACAGATTTTCCCACATATCATGTGATGTTTTTCATGACGTAGCCTTTGTATATATATAATTGGATATGGCTCCCCATAGAGCATTCAATTCCATTGCATCAGCATCCAATACTCTTTTCTCAGCTTCTAATAAAGCACCACTATTAATATCAGTTGTGATACCATGCATTTCTGCTGTAAGCACATCCATTCCTAATGTCCGGAAGTAGTGTTGCATCTGATTCATCCATAGCTGGAAATTGTTCCCATCGAAGATCAGAATCGTTTTATGATTAGTGACCTCCATTTGAGAGAGAAACACTAGTATTAACCATTACCTATGATACCAATTTTTTGGTCTACTAGGCTAGACACCCTGACTGGGGGGTGAATCAGGTTATAAAATATTAAAATGACTGCCTCTTTTGATCTTGTTCTGTTGTTAGACAAAACCCTCTTATCTCTCCTTCCTGATGCAGTGTATGAACAACCCTTAAAGCATTCACATGACACATCTATTTTTACTTGGTTCACCCTCACTGAGCTATGTACTATGAGAATACACCGGCATTGTGCCGATGTAACAATTCCACTACAAGCGCACAACTGTTTACAAGTTCGAAACGGACTCACTATCCCTTCGAGTTTACAATCACTCAGAACATGAGAACTCACTGCTCTCTCAACTAAATTGAGATCACTACTCCTTTAGAAGATCCACTCATATTTTATAGACATGTATGTCTCTTCATTTTCATGAAAGAATATATACCCAACTGTTGATAGATGCTCTTTTGAATTTCAATGTTCATCAACTGATGAATACCCCTATGCCCCTAAACACTGAGAAATTCCTTTGTAAAATACCTTCCCAAAGCACCCTACTTCGCAAGGCTCCCAATTTCGTGAAGCTGAAACAAGCCTTCGCGAAGCTCCTGCCTTTTCGCAAAGCCCTCTCACAAAGCACTCTCGCGAAGCTCAAGCCTTTGCAGTGCTAAGGCCGTCGCATAGCTCCTGCCTCTTCCCAAAGCAGACTCCTTAAAGCATGCAGCCTCGCGACGCACACTTCCTTTCGCGGGGCCATATTAGCCGCCGAAAAGAACCTCTCTCTATCGAAGAACACTACCTTCAAGAACCACCTTCGTGAATCGAGAGGAAAATATTTTCTTTGAAAACTCTTTCTACTGCTCTCGAGGGGGTGGGCCAGTATTTATAGGCGATTCCACCAACCCTCGACCCTTCCGTGCGAAGTCAGATCCACGTCAGCGCGAATCATGAAGCTCTGAAGTTTCCGCCGAAATTATCTCAAAATCGTGAACCACCTCTGCAATTCTCAGATCACGGAGCTCGTCGTAATTAGGGAGTGTTCCGTCAATTACCTTGCGCCGCCGCCACGATGCTACCTCGCAAAGCTCTTCCCCACCGCGATGCACTTAAACCTCTGTCATTCGCGAATATTGACGTAATTGCGAAAAAACCGTCAACATTCTCCTTGTCTTCTCAAAATCCAATCCATGAATCCCTTCTTCATGAAATGCATGCCTTCTCCACATTAAAATATGATCTTCATGGATATCCACTTTTCACGATGATCACCAAACATCAAATTTTGGACCGCAAAAATTTGTCATACACTGGAAAATGGCGCCACCTTATACTGCTCTTTTTGTACCACCTCCATATCATCCGTTCTTTTTTCATAGTTCTCTGTCATCATCGATTGTCAACAACTTCTCTAGAACTTGACATTTCACCATGGAAACCTACTTTGTCAACAAACACAATCAACCGAAAAATTATGCAATGTTATCTTGAGTAATTTTTTCCCAACAATATCCCCGTTTGGGTTTGTTGACAACTCTTCATAACTCTTCTCAAAATGATTTTCTGCACATTGATACCTCACAGAGTCTCCTTCCAAATGCTACCACCATTCACCTCTTGCGATTCTGATAGCATTCAAGGATTCACTTAACACGTACTCTAAGACCACATGAGCAATGCTCGACGTGAGAAACAAGAGTAATATAAAAAGTTCATCAATGAAGCACTTCATGTCAGACCCCAATTGTCGATTCCAAACTGATACCAATTGCTAAAATTATACCTATTGTTGATCAAAACAAATTCCTATTTGTGATAGCTGGACACCTTCTCACACTTTTCCAACATCACTGTTCTTATTTTATCCCGATCCTCAGCTGTCATGATATCTATTCGTTGATCGATCACTTCAAGCATCATCATATTTAAAACTCTCACCCTATATCGCTGCTCCACTTTTCAGCTTCTCCCCATAACATCCATTATTTCTCAAATAGCCACATTGTCTCCCCCTTGAACAATCACTATTTTCTCCCCCTTTGTCTGCTAACCCAAAGGTCACTCCATTGCAGTTTGTAACAGAGTAGAGAACACATATCATCACCTTAGGAAAAAACACATCATACATCGGGGAGAGGGGGTGGGGTGTCCCACATCCACACTTTTTCAAGTGTAGGGAGTCGACTGGACTCCCAGATCCAGTCAATGCCTCTCAAAATCTTCCTTGTGTAAGGCCTTTGTTAGGATGTCTCCAACCTGTAGTTCTGTAGGCATATACACCAACATCACGATCCCCTGCTCAACCTTATCCTTGATAAAATGATACATTATCTCAATGTGCTTCGTCCTTGAGTGATGGACAAGATTTTTGCTGAGATTTATAGTACATGAGTTATGACACTGGAGTCCGATCAGAGACTTCACCTAAAATCCCATTTCTTCAAGCTGCTGCTTCATCTATAATAATTATGTACACGCTTGAGTGGCCACAATATACTCAGCTTATGCGGTGCTCAATGAAATGCAATATTTCTTCTTGTTTATCCAAGAAATACACAATCCACTAAGATAGAATGCACCTCTGGACGTTGATTTTCTATCATCTGCTGATCCTTTCCAATCTACATCAGTGTATCCTAATAACACTAATTGAGATTTGTCATTATACATCAGACCGAAATACACGGTGCCTTTGATATACCGAAGTATTCTTTTCACTAAATGGTGATATCTTTCTTTGGAATTACTCTGATATCTCGCTACTTGGAATGTTGCGAAAAAAATATCAGGCATTGTTTGGTCAATTACAACAAACATCTAATAATTTACTTGTATTCTGTGATATTAACTGCCTTGCCATCCTCATATTTTGATAATTTAATTCTGGAAGCACCTGGAGTCTTCATCTCTTGGAATTATCTATTCCAATCCTTCTTAGAACCTCCTTGGCATATTTGGATTTTAAAATGAATGTTTTATTCCTTCCTTGTGTCACCTGTAGACCAAGTAAAAATGTTTTCTCTCCAATCATTGACATTTCGAACTCACTTTTCTTGAATTCGGAAAACTATCTGCACTGAGCATCATCTAATCCTCCAATTATTATGTCGTTGGCCTAAACCATGACCATCATCTTTTGATTACTATTGTTGTTGAAATAAAGATTGTAATTAACTCCCCACTCTAGAAACCATGCTTCTTGAAGTACTTGTCAAGCCTTGAGTAACATGCTCTTGGTGCTTGTTTCAGCCCATACAACACCTTCTTCAGTCTGTAAACCTTGTTCTCATCCTCACGAATGAGAAAACCATCTGGCTTCTAAATATACACCACCTCCTTCAGAACCCTATTCAAAACTGTATATTTGACGTCCATCAGGTACACTTTGACCTTCCGTTTCACTATGATGGCTAGGAATAATCTGATTGTCTCCAGCCTTGAAACTAGTGAAAATGTCTCATCAACATATATTCCCTCGACCTGGGAGTGCCCCTTGCACACTAGTCCTGCATTGTTCCGAATCACTGTGAAAATTTCATTCATCTTTTTTTGATAGACGAATATAGTCCTAATTATATTCTTATCTACTGGCCTCGAAACAGTCTCCCACATCTGATTTTTCTCAATTTGATCAAGCTATTCATTCATTGCCTGAAGCCAATTTTCATCTTCAGCTGCATCAGCGAAGCACTTCAGTTCAACCCATGATAGTAGAGATGTATGCTACGGTGATTTAATTCTTCTTGTCTAAACTAGAGCTAACTGATCACAAATGATATTCCGCCTATCAATTTTAGCTCGACTCCATGGCTTTTGTGCATATATAGAATTTACTACCTCATGCTCATCATCAGAATATTCTTCTAAATCAACATCATCCACTTCTGCTTCCCCTGCGTTGTTTTCTTCCTCATCACTCTCATCAGAAAATTGTTCAGTACATTGTTGAATTATCTCATCATTTTCCACTGTAGTGACATCATTGATCTCAACTACTATTCTCATCCTTTTGTTAATTCATTTATATTCCTTGAATTTTCCTCTGTATCCAAGGAATATCCCCGCATCTCCTCGTGATTCATATTTCTTATGTTTTTCCTTACTGAGGATAAAACACTTACATCCCAATATTCGAAAGTATTACACTTTTGGATTATTTCCATACTACATCTCATATGGAGCATTTCCTTCATTCGGACACAACAGAGCCCTGTTAGAAATGTATACCGATGTCATAAGTGCTTCCTTATAAATGTTTCTAGTAGATCTTTTCATTGAGCATCATTCCAGACATGTTGTTGATGATCCGATTTCTCCTTTCAACTACTCCATTCTGTTGGGGAGTTCTTACTAAAGAAACATGATTCCTTAACCCATGTTTCTCGAGATATTCTTTCACATGACTCTTTGTGAATTTCGTACAATTGTCAGTATGATACTTCCGAATTTTCTGTCAAAGAATCCTTTCACACTCCCTTTAGTATTGTTTTATGTAGCTGAACACATCAGACTTTTGGGAATTAAAAAATACCCATGCCATTCTTCTGTAGTCATCTATAAAAAGAATGTAGTACCTCTATCTGTCAATTTTTCTTGATGTGATAGGACCAAAATCATCATCATGCACCAATTTGAGCACTCTTTTTTACTTCTTCTCCTCTTACTTATACGTCTTTCTAATGAGCTTACCTTATTGGCACACATCACACGTGTGAGTACGATCATGTGATAGCTTAGGGAGGTCTCTGGCTGCATCACACTTTACCAGATCTTCCAGGGATGGTTGGCATAGATGACCTAGTCGTTTATTCCACAACTTGTTTTCTTCCTCCCAGGATAGAAAGAACATAAATTCTTCTCCACTTACCAGGTATAGATTTCCCTTTGTTCTTTTTCCCTTTAGAACCATTGCCCCGTCTCTTCCTTTGATGATACACACATTCTTAGTAAACCATATAGAATGTCCTGAGTCACATAGTTGACTAAAGATGAGAAAATTGTGACTGAGGCCTTCTACTACTATGACGTCAGCATGACTCATCTCTTTCCCCCCAAACATGGCCTTTCCTAATCCAATTATCTTCAAGCGTTAATCATTCCCAAACATGACAAATCTTTCTTTGTCAAATTATAGTCTTGCAATGAGATCCTTATTAACTGTCATATGAGATGTGTAGCCGCTGTCAAGGATCCACACACTAGAGCGATCTGCTGCTTTAAGGGAAATTTATGTCACCACTACCTTCTCATCTATTTTCTTCTTGGTCCATTGATTTTCCATCATGCATGAGATGGATTGAGACTTCTAATCTTTCTCAGATTATGATGGACCGACTTCATCTTGCAAAGGTGAAATCCTATTTTGCGTTTTCAACTCACCTGTTGATTCATTGATCTACTACTTGCGAACATTTTGGTTCTACTTTGGCACATCCCTCTGTATGGTTGATGTGCAGTACCTAGCCATGTTCCCAATTCCTCCGTGCCAAAAATAGTTCCCTTCAAAATATGTTTTATAGAACCTTTCTCGGTTTGGATACCACCTTTTTTCTTTTTCCCTTCGATATCTCTAGGCTATGGGACACACATACTATGAATGTCCCATTTTTTCACAACAATAACACCTAATATAAGGTGTATTTATTCGTGTTACTTCTGCACTGCTAGTTTCCCCATGGGATCTCCGAATATTCTGACTCTACCTTGTTCCCAAATCAACCTTCAATCTCAGAGTGGGTGCTTGCAGTCTAATCTCAATTTTCAGAGTTGTTGTTTTCAGTCAAGCCCTGAATCAGCCTTAACGTCTGAGCTCAATTGCTGCTTATTTCCTGCTAAACTACCAGGCTCCTCTTTCATCTTCTCAATCTTTGGAATTACTTGCTTTCCCAAGAATGTGTTGGGAATCAACAGTTTTTCCGGGTCCTTAACATTACTCCATAGACTGAAAACATCCTCTTCGAGCTCTTTGATATGCTTGAAGTGATCTTTCCTTGTGTTTTCAAGCCATCGATCTCCCTTTTCTGTTCTTCAATCTTGATTTTATACTCACCTACTGATTCTGAGTTCTCTAGTGTTGATGACTTGAGTTTCTCAATTTCATCCATCAACTCATGCTTCTTTTCTTCCTGCTGCTGCATATAGAGTTTGGCATCACGAAAAACATTGTTAGCTTTATTTCTTTTAGATATCCAAACATCTATATCCTCAAGAGTAGCTTCTATCTCAGATTACAAATCAACTCTTCATTCAAATTATTCTTCTTCATCAATGTTAGTTTCTTCCTTCTTTTGAGCACTACCGAAAATTACCACCATATCATTTTCCCTACGATCATTGCAGTTTTCAATCTCTTTATCCTCTTCATCCTTAGACTCATATGATCTTTCAAATTTATGTGAAATAAGATTCTTCTTCGTGATGAAATTTCTCTTGAATTGTTTCTTCCCTTTCATAAACACTGAAGATATGTTATTGGGAATTTCGACTTCGTCATCATCATTATCGTTATCGTGAATCTTCTTGGGGCACCATGCCACAAAATGACCAACCTTTCCACATTAAAAACAAGCAAGTGGAATATTCCATTTAAACATTACTTTTCATCTTTAAAGGTTCGAGGAGAGGAATGACATCACCTCATCTGTCTATTCTTCTTCATGAGATTCTTCAATGGTGAGCTTTTTCATGTCCTTGAATGCCCCTTCTTTTGATTTACCCTTTTCCACAACATCATTATCATAATTTCTCATTTCATATGAAACAAGTGTGTTGTGTAGGTTATCCATTGTCATCTATTTCGAGTCTTTATCATACAAAACAGAAACTTTCATATTGAAATGAGATGTAGGTTTCCTCAAGGTACGCTTCACAATCTTTATGTCTTCAATAACATTGCTGAGACCTCGTATGTCCTCTAGAACAACATTTACCCTGTCAAAGAATGCATCAACAGATTCATTCAGGTTCATCCTCAGATCTTCATAATTTTTCCATAACACTTGCACCTTCTCTTATCTGACCATTGTATCACCTTCTTATATGTTCAAAAGATTTACCCACATAGCATGTGATGTTTTTCATGACATCGCCTTTGTATATATAGAATTGGATATGGATCCCCCTAGAGCATTGATTCCCTTTTCATCAGCATCCAATTCTCTTTGCTCAGCTTCTGATAAAGCACCACTATTAATATTAGCTATGATACCATGCATTGTTGTTGTAAACACATCCATTCCTAATGATCAGAAGTAGTGTTGCATCCAATTCTTCCATAGCTGAAAATTGTTCCCATCGAAGATCAGAATCTTTTTATGATTAGTGACCTCCATTTGAGAGAGAAACACTGATATTAACCATTCCCTATGATACAAAATGTTAGGTCCACATTTCTAGACACCATGACATGGGGTGAATCAGGTTATGACATATTGAAAGGACTGCCCCTTTTGATCTTGTTCTGCTGTTAGAAAAAACCCACTTCTCTCTCCTTCCCGATGTAGAGTATGAAAAAACATTAAATCATGCATAGGACACATGGATTTTTACTTGTTTCACCCTCATTAGGATACATCCAAGGAGAATACACTGGCAGTGTTCTGATGTACCAATTCCACTACAAGCGCACTGATGCTTACAAGTTTGAAGCGGACTCACTGTTCCTCCTGGTTTACAACCACTCACAAATTGACAACTCACTACTCTCTCAACTGATGTGAGATCACTGCTCCTTCAGAAGATCCACTCAAAGTTTATAGACATGTAGGCTCTACATTTTAATGAAATAATACATACTCAACTGTTGATAGATAATATTTTTAAGTTCAAATATCATCCATTGATGAATACGCGTTTTCCCCATAACACTGAGCAATTCCTTTGGAAAATAACTTTGCAAAGCACCCTATTTCGCGAGGCTCCCAATTTCGCGAAGCTAAAACAAGACTTCGCGAAGCTCCTGCCTTTTCGCGAAGCACCCTCACGAAGCACTCTCGCGAAGCTCAAGCCTTTTCAATGCTATGTACGTCGCGAATCTCCTGCCTCTTCGCGAAGAACACTATTTAGGGCATGCAACCTCACGAAGCGCACTTCCTTTCTTGGAGAAAGATTAGTCGCTACGAAGCACCTCTCCCTAGCAAAGACCACTGCCTTCGCGAACCACCTTCGCGAACTGAGAGGAAAATATTTTCTTCGAAAACTCTGTTTACTTCTCTCTAGGGGGTCGACCGGTATTTAAAGGTGATTCCACCGACCCTCGACCCTTCCACGTGAAGTCAGTGGCACGTCAGTTCCAATCGAGAAGCTCCGATGGTTCCACCGGAATTTTCTGAAAATCGCGAAGCACCTCCGAAAATCTCAGATCATGGAGGTCGTCGTAATCACGAAGTTTTCCTTCAATTACATCACACCACTGCCGTGAAGCTCCCTCACAAAGCCCTTCACTGCCGCCATGCACTTAAACATCTGCCATTCGCGAAGCTTGACGTAATCTCAAAAAAAAACCGTCAAAATTATTCTTGTCTTCGCAAAATCAAATCCATGAAGCCCTTCTTCATGAAATTCATTCCATCTCCATATTAAAATATGATCTTCATGGATATCCACTCTTCACGATGATCACCAAACTCCAAATTTTGGACCCCAAAAATATGTCATACACTGGAAAATGGTGCCACCTTATACTGCTCTTTTTGTACCGCCTTAAGATCGTTCGTTCCTTTGTCATCGTTCTTTGTTGACATGGATTGTCAAAAACTTCTCTAGAACTCGACAATTCACCATAGAAACCTACTTTGTCAAAAAACACAATCAACCCAAAAATGCTGCAATGTTACCTTGATGTATTTTTTCCCAACAGACATACTATAAAAGAATTTATATGATTATGTGGGATCACTCTATGATATTTTATCTCTCTCTATGATTCTTAGATTATGTAAATTGATGGAAAAAAAAGGATCACTATTATTACTAAATTTATCAGACAGTGAAATGAATTTCCTCCCACAAAACAAAATGAAGTGGGATTCAATATACCAAATATCATTGATACTCTTTCAAATCATTCTAATCCTATGAATCATGCTGAGCTTCCAAATTGGAAATATAGGGAATAGTGTTACATTGATTTAATCATAATCAAATATCCACATTATTTAGTGGGTCTAATTAACCACTAATAACTGCGAAATGGATTAATAACATATAAATTATATTTTCTAGTTCTATTGTGTTCATTACATAAAAATTATATTATTTCATTTTATCTTTTTGAAAAAACTAATTTCAATGGTAACCTCTTATCATGAACATCATCCAATGAAAAAAATTAGACTTAATGTAATTGGATGAGTTTTGAAAAAAATAAATAAGAATATTTATCATTTTTTTACGAAAATGGATAATGAATTACATGAGATAATTCCAAAGGTAGATGAAACAATTCATATATATATATAATTATTTACATGTCATAGGGGGATTTTTTTCAATTATTTTCATAAATCCTAAATGAATAATTGATTGATTCTTCTATTTCAAAAAACCATGTATTTTAAAGGAGTTATAAATAAGTCAATTTTAAAGAAATAAATAAATAATTCTATTTTTATCATTTTGCAGATAGATATTAGAGTTACCCATCAGTATCATGTTTTTGTTAAGAAAATAAAGATAAAATTACAATTGATTTTAAAAAACCATGGAGAGAAGAATATGTTCTTTACATATATAAGTTTAGAAGGAAATATGTAAGAAACTATATTAATTTGAAATTTATATTACATAAGTATAGATATGATGGTCATATTGAAATGGAATTATGAATTTATGGGAAATGGATGTAAGCTAATAATGGAGGAAAAGTTAAAAAACCCATCACTAACACTTTTGAGTTTCAAGAGTAAGGAGTATACGAATTATGCTAACAAATGATCATATAAAATGGTTAAGGATGATGATCTATATCAGATACAATTAATCCCCATTAAAAAAATAAATTTCATATGATCAGCATATCTTATGAGTTGTATGAAAGTAATGAGGGGGAAATTTTCATGATCCTTAAAATAACAAATTTCTATATTATTATTTTTATCAAGATCTACCAACCCAATTATATTAGTAGAATTAGATATGTGTATTACAATACCACATCAAAGATTATAATTTGAATTAGTTGTGAAACTTCCTAATGTTATGACTATTTAATTTAATTTCATTTATTCCACTCAAATTGATGTTTGTGGTAATGAGATTCATTAGAAAAATTATTCTCCCTCAGGTTGAAATTTGTTAAATTGATAATGGAATGGAATTACTAATACAAAGTCATCATTAATAGCCAAGTATGGGAAGTGATTTCTGATACTAAAGGAAACCCATAATAATTTATTTGTATGATGATAATATGAGAAATCATTGGAAATAAAGTATATTATACATGAATTTTTTCCCATTAAAAATGGGTATTTATCCCAAATGGTTTGTGGAAACACAACATTGATGATATGAATTTATTCAAGATATTATTTACATATATAAATAATGTGTTTCCTAGATCACCACTGAATCATGAAATTGAGATTTCAATTGATCTCATACCAAGTGTAACACTTATTTTAATGACTCGTTATAGAATCCCACAGATTAAGTTGAATTAAATTTAATGGAAACTCCAACAGAATCATGATTACATATTCATTCATCCATGTTCATTACCTTTGGATGAACCTATTCATTTTATTAAGAATAATTATTAATCAATGATACTTTTCTTTGATTTTTATTATATTTAAAATAACACTATCAAGAAAATGTATATTATAACATGTAATTTCAACTTTTTTGAGCAATAATGGAGAGGTAAATACATTCCATGACAGACCACAATTGTTACCTCCTAGGTAAATAATGAAAAGAAAATTGGATGATTAATCACTGACCAATAAAATCCATGGGTAGAACTTTTGGCATTTGGAAGCTACTTTTGGTAAGATAATTACATTAATAGATTTTTATTTAAAGTAAAAATAAAAATATCATAAACATGTATTGTTTTTATAAAACATGATTAATATTGGGTTATATAATTGATATCATTGACTATAATTTTTCATCATAAAGATAAAAATATTTCCTACATCATGGTGTTTTATTTATAATTTTTAGACATCAAATAAATATATATATTTATGAAAAAATGATGATGTAATGATTACCTCATTAATGAATGTTTTAAATAAATGTGATTACAAATATTAAAATAAATTTATTTTGAATCCTTTAATTCCATCCACGAATATTATGGATGATTATGACTTTTTTTATTTAAACTAATGATGTTTTATTAATTTATCATGTTTTTATGGATTTTTAAAAAACTCATGATATGAATAGTATAATAATTTACAAAATTGAGTATTTAAATAAATTATAATTTTATTTTTGGATAAAATAGTTTTTAAAATATAAGATTTGGAAAAATGAAATATATGATGTTAGAAATGTCATTAATGATCCATTTTAGGTCTCTTAGAATGTTATTATAAATATATTAACTATATAGTATTAATATACAAGAAGACATGGTAAATGTTAAATAAGTTAAAAAAGGGTTAAATAAAAAAATAAGGACTAAAAAATATCCAAATACATTGAAATATTTGTTAGATTATTTTATTTCTACTTATATTCATATTATCTTGGAATATACAGAGTTTTGGACCTTTTGAAACGAAAAATAATTCTATAATTAAATATTACATTCAAACGTTCTTAAAGAGACGCCCCTCTTATAAAAGACACTAACTTTAACCCGTTACTCACACCTCTCGATCCACTTGGATAATACAAAATCTTCCCAAATAAGCTCCCAAAATCCCTCTGTTCCAAATAGAATCTTTACTTTGGGATGAATTCATTCCAATAAATCCTTTTGATTGAAACCAAAGGGAATTACACGATTTAAATGTAACATCTTCTCTCAAGTTCTTTTTGTTTATTTTCCTTATCCAACCCCTTAAAGAATCAGTATTATATTATTTTATAACAACAATAGTATCATAAATATATAATTATTTTTATGATAAGGATTCAAACTAAGCTTCCACACACCTCCATCTAATGGATACGAACATACTGTTTCTATAGACGACAAACTACAGCCTCTCGAAATGATGATTGTTCAATGATATCATAGTACCTCTCATGGTGTCCATTATGATGAGAATATATTTATTTTTTATATATTTTATATTTTTATTGTCTATATGCTTCTTTATTTTCCATTTATAGCTTACCATTATGGTTTCCATAATCTTTAAATATGATAACATCATTTGAGGAAGTACGGACTACCACCCCCTCAAAGTTATATGACTCGTTCATGAAAAATGTGGAAAGAATAAAAGATGGAGTTATTGAAATTATATATGATATTATACAAGAATTATAATATACTTATGTATAAGTATGTTTTTATTCTATTAAATACGAAAAAGAAATGAATGTAGCGATCATGCGTACATACGGCTTAACGTCTCCATGAATGGTGCATTTCATTTCCTATCTCCAAATGATAGGTATTGTTATTAATATATATATATATATATTCTACATATATATGATATATATGATATTTAAATAATGAATATAATTCTGTAGATATTGTACTTTTGACCACATGGACTAATTTTAATTATAAGATGTTTATTTTGGACTCAATTACCAAATATTGATTAAACAACCATTATTAACATAAATGATTATGTAATTTTTATAACATGGTAATAAGTGAAATAAAAGGAATAATAAACCTGAAAATGGTTCTGAAGCAAGTATATATTAACTTTATTTTACAATTTAGGAGATTAATGAACGAACGAGAAAAGTCAGGCATGTGTTATGGGAACTTCTTTACACAATTTCCGTTCATTGAGTTGATCTTATAGTCATTGTTTATGTCATCCAATAATTATGGAAGAAATTAATTTGGATATCTCATATTGTATTTATCCTTTATTTATGTGTACATATAGTGAATTCACTTAATTAATCTATTTTATTTATAAAATGATCTTTGTATAGGAATCATTCACTGTCATCTTTTAGTCAATGACTTCTTTTATGTTATGTATTTTAATTTATATTTTTTTATTTAGGGACATGTTATTAAATTTCTTTATTTCTATCCATTTTATTTCCAAGGGATGAGAGACCCTTTTCTCTCCCATCAACTTATTTTCTGAATTTTTAATTGACATTGTTAGGCTACAGAATATTCTTAAGGGACTTCATCTCAATGTCCTATAATTGAGGAATACTTTGATTTATAAAAGGAATTCTTTTATATGGTGTATGATCCCCTTTGATTTTAATTTCATTCAATGGGAATCTTTTTTCTACGTAGCATTTTTCTATATGACAAATAAATGTTTCTTTTTAACGTACTCGGTGACAATGACCTTTCTGCCACAACGAGCATTAATTGATCTTTGGATACTGTAAAAATCCGTAATATTTTTATAAGGAAATTAAATACCATTTAGTCTTCTTACAAATTTTTGAATTGAAAATTGTTTTTATAATGGGTTTATTATGTTAATATATTGAAATCCTATATTGTAATTGTAATGTGGATGTGTTATCATTCATTTATTCTTGTTCATGTGTTATGATTATATTATGGTTCTTGATATTTTTTTATGTATATGATATATTTTGTGATAAACCTAGGGAGGGAGATCCCAAGATAGATTTCCAATGCATTGGGTAACATGGCGGAGCTTAACATTAGTGTTTCTCCTAAGAGATGTAGGGAAAATAATATTATCAGTATTCTAAATGTAATTCTGTACATAGCTGTCAATGTTATAATGTATGTTTGTTATGGATGCCAAAAGTAACTTTTATGATTAATGATATCTATGTTATTCATAATTATTATTAATTCATGATTTTATTTTAGAGAGCATATGTTTTGTGTGTATTGATGGGTAAATGATTTGTTTCTTTATTTTATAAAAATTACAGAGATATTTTTTAAAATCCCATGTTTTTGAAAGGATTATCACATGGTATAAGGAAGAGTACTAGAAAGTAAGAATTCAAGAAGATTTATATCAGGAAGAAATTCTTGATTTATTTAAAGATATTTTATTTTACGAAAAATGGGTACTGAGTAGAAGTTTCAACTTTGTAATATTTTTGATATAATGTTATAGTTTTGGAGTAATTCTCTAAAGATCTAAACCTGGAAAAATCATCAAGGAAAATTATAGATTTAACTCAAGATTAAGTAATGTTTTAAGGTTGAGGTATTACAGTTGGTATCAAAAATCGGTTTAGGAATCTTTAGGAGTTATGGTGTTGTTAAATTAATATCAATATATTAATTTATGGTATAATGGAAATGATATTTCATTTACATATAACCATATTGCTTCACCTAAGATATTTCTATTTTTAGAATTGTTTTCCATAGAGGAAACATGGAACCTATGATGGAAAGACCTCAAGATGAAAACAACCTTCCAAATCATCAACCTAAGATGGTAATAATCTGAACTTAATAGTTTGTTGTAGTGATGGAAGAGTTGACGCATGATAAAACTTATGGTGGTATCTATCCACGATATCAATAAGATCATAAATATTGTAAAATTTTATTAGTGGATCATTTCATGAGGAAAACCCCCCAATATTTAGAGGATCATCTAAACCTATTCTAGATGGAGGGTGGATTAATGTGTTGGAAACAATTTTTGATATCATGGAGTTTTCAGAACATCAAAATGTTAGTCTCACTATTTACCATTTTTTAGGTGAATCCAATCAGTGGTTTTTGATGGTTAAAAATATCAGGGGTAGTGAGGTGATTGATGAACATGTTTGGGATGAGTTCAAATGTATGTTTCTTGAGAAATATTTTCCTATGGTGGTAAGACTTAGTATAGAGAAACAATTCGCGGAATTGAGGAGGGAGGATAAATCAATGGAATTATATGAAGAGAAATTCATTTGACTGGAAAGGTATGATCCAATTTTTAAATGAGATAATGATAGAAAAATCAATCACTTTTTACATAGGATTAAAGCCAAAATATTAAAGAGGTTAAGCATCTATTGATTTTCAAAGTTATGAAAAACTTCATAAATGTGTGGAGAAGGTGGACATGGAGTTCTCCGATGATCATTTGTTCTTTGAAAAAACATAATAAGAGGTAGATGTGGTGGATGAAAGGAATGAAATCTTAAAAAAATCATATTTTAGGAAACATAAGCTTACAGTTTCTAAAAATAGTTGGAAAAGCACACTAAATAATGCCTTTTGAATTTTGGTAACTATCATCGATGTGGTAAATTGGGAAATAAGGGTTTTAATTACATAGGAAATAATCTGGGAAATGTTATGAAAAATTCTGATTTAAAGTCAGTAAAATATTTTAAGTGAAAAAGAATCAGTCTTTATGCAAATGACTAACTAACGAAAAATTAAACTGAAGGAAAGCATCCAGATTACAAGCAGAAAGAAGTTGAGAAATACTTTTCAACTACTTCAATAGATGTTGGGCTACCAAATTATGTAGTATCAAGTACACCGTTTGTTTATTCATATTATTACAATGTGTTGTTTGATTAAATGTCTACAAATTCATTGTTTTCAATGAAATTTTCTAGAAAATTTGGAATTCCATCTCAAGATATGAGTCTTGAACATATGGTAAAATTAGCAGAAGGATATTTCAAGACAAAAAGGAAATTACATGAACCTTCTTGAACTTATGTGCAGAAAGAATCTACATTTAAACCTTATTGTTTTTCCTCTAGTACAGATTGATGTTATTTTGGGTATGGATTGGATTTGTGTTTATCATGCTATGATTGACTGTAGAGGTGAAGAGGGTTATTTTCCAAGATAATTTCAATTTGTGTACAAGAATGAACCTTTACTTTTGATAACATATAAGGAATATGAGAAACTAGTGAATGATAGAAATCTATTTTACCAATCACATATTATTTAAAAAAATAAATGTTCAGATTAATGATGTGTTAGAATTAAATGAGTACTTTTATGTCTTTTCTGATGAGTTGCCTGATATTATACATGATCGGAAAGTTCAATTTACTGGTAACATAGTTCTTGATTCTAATCAAAATTCAAAAACCCCCTTACTGAATGGATCAAATTTAACTTTTAGATTTAAAGAAAAAATTACAGAAGTTTTTAGATAATGGTATTATTTGACCTAGCACATCACTATGGGGTTCCCCAGTCTTATTTGTTAATAAGAAATATAGTACAATGAGACATTTCATTTATTATAGAGCCTTGAATAATATCACTATTATGAACATATATCCTTTACCTCATAACGATGATTTGTTTGATTAGCTCAAGGGGGATCAATATTTTTCAATGATTGACATGAGTTCAATGTACAATCAGTTGGAAATAAAGAAAGGATACATTTTGAATATCACGTTTCATACAAGATATGGCCATTATAAATATGTAGTTATTCTTTTTGGTTTAACTAATGATCCTGTTGTATTCATAGATCTTATGAATACAATTTTCTATGGGTTCTTTGATAAGTTTGTGGTTATGTTTATTGATGTCATTTTGGTGTATTTAAAATGTAATGAGGAATACGAAATACATTTATTGTTTGTCTTGAACACAATAAAATAAAATACATTGTGTATGAATTTCTGAAAATGTGAGTTTTGGTTCCAATAAATTTCACTCATTGGTCATATTATTTCAAAAAATGGAATAATTGTTGATCATACTAAGAAAAAGTTGTTGAAGAAAGAACAATACATATAAATATAACCACGATTTATAGAATTCATGGTTTAGTACTGAATATGTTAACTCGAAATGGTGTAATGATTTTATAGACAAAAGAATGTGATGAATGTTTTAATGTATTGACAATAATACTGGTGAATGCTTCAGTATTTGCATTACCTTCCAAAAATGGTGAGTTTGTTACCTATAGTGATGGTTCATTGAAAGGACATGATTGTGCCCAAATACAAAATGATCAGGTAATTGATTATGCTTTATGTCAGTTGAAACATCATTAGTTAAATTACCCTATACATGAAATGTAATTAGCTACAATTGTTTTTGCATTTATAATTTGGAGGAATCGTCTGTATGGATTGAAATGTGAAATATAAGCTGACGAAAATAATTTTAAGAATATATTTACTCAGAAGGAACTAAACATGACATCGAGGAGATTGTTATAATTAATCAAAGATTGTGATTTAACAATCTATTTATATCAAGGAAAAGAAAAGAAAGTGGATGAAGCATTGAGTTGAAAAAGTAATGCTGCATAAACCTTGATATGTTTTGAACAAGATCCTTCGATTTAATATTTGATATAATTTCTCATAGAAGGTGTTGGTGGTAAAAATAATTTGTTTTTATTCAAGTTTCAGGATAATCATCCCTTAAAGATCTAATAATGAAGGCACATAAAGATGACAATGAGTTGCAGAAAAAGGTAGAATTTGTTCAGAAGGTTAAGTTGCCTAAATTTACCTTTGATAATGATTGTATTTTGATATTTGGTAAGAGACTATGTTTGCCTTGTGATTCATAGATTAAGAAAGAGTTTTCAACCAACCCAAAGGGGTAGATTGTTGGGAAAAAATCCCTCAAGGTAACATTGCAGTTTTTTTGGGTTGATTGTGTTTGTTGAACAAGAAGGTTTCCATTGAGAATTGTCGAGTTCCCTAGAGGTTGTGGAAAATAAATGTTGACAAAGAACGATGACAAAGGAAAGGACGATCTGGAGGCAGTACAAAAGAGCAGTACAAGGTGGCGTCGTTTCCCAGTGTTTGACAAATTGTTGGGGGCCAAAATTTGGAGTTTGGTGAGCATCGCGAAAATAGGATTTCCATGAAGATCATATTTTTATATGGTAAAGGCATGAGTTTCACGAAGATCGGATTCATGGATTGGATTTCGCAAAGTCCAGAAAAATGGAGGTGGTGATGCTTCGCGATTATGTCAAAGCTTCATGAACGGAAGAGTTGAAGCGCATCATGGCAGTGAAGGGCTTTGTGAGAGAGTTTCGCAGCGAAGGTGCGAAGGAATTTTGACAGTGATGCTCTGCGATTACGACGAGCTCCACGATCAGAAAATTGTTGTGGTGCTTCGTGATTTAGACAGAATTCCGGCAGAAACATTGGAGCTTCACGATTTGAGATGACGTGGCATTGAGTTTGCGCGGAAAGTTTTAGGGTCGGTGGAATCGCCTCTAAATAGAGGCCGACCCCCTCGAGAGAAGTAGAGGTAAATTTTAGAGAAAATCATTTCCTCTCGGTTCGCGAAGGTAGTTCACGTAGCCTGTGTGCTTCGCAAAAGAAGAGCTTCACAGCGGCTATTGTAGCTCCGTGAAAGTTGCGCGCTCCGCATTGGCTCAGTGGGCTTCGTGAGAGAAGTTGCTCTGCAAAGACTTGAGCTTCGCGAGAGTGCTTCACGAAAAGGCAGGAGCTTCACGAAGGCTTGTTTGAGCTTTGCGAAATTGGGAACCTCACGAAGAATGGAGCTTTAAGAAGGTACTTTCCAAAGGTAGTTTTCCCAGTGGTTAAGAGGAAAAGGGGTATTCATCAGTGGATGAAAGTTGGACTTTAACAGAGCATCTATCAGCAGTTGAGGATGCATGAATTCATGAATGTGAAGAGACCTACAGGTCTATAAACTGTGAGTGGATCCTTTCCAAGTGCAGTGAGCATAGGAAGAGGAAAATGGTTATCCTCTCCACCAGTAGTGAGCCAGAGAGAGAGAAATAGGGAGTGACCCTTGGGAAAGCAGTGAGTTGACCTTAAACCTTGCAAAGGCAGCGAGCCTGGGACAGAGTGACTGTACCCAAACATTGTAATCCACAACTAGTGATGTATAGTGGAATTTGGTACGACCGGAAACCTGTCGGCATATGCTCCTTGGACATAGCCCTTAGCGGTGAACCAAGTAAAATTGTTTTGTCCTGTGCTTCCTTTACTTTCTGTTTATACTGTGCAACAGGAAAGAGAGAGAAGATTGTTTTTCTTAATAGAGAAACAAGATCAGAACGGGCATTAATTTTAAATTAGCCATACCCTGATTCACACCCTCTTAGGGTATTCATCCTTGTGGACTTAACAATATTACTGGTTGGTTGGAATGAGTAAAGATACTATTGAAATAACTAAAAAGTGTTTGACTTGACAATAGGTTAATGCAGATTGGTAGTTACTTAAAGGGATGGTTTAGAATTTACCATCACAATAATAGAAATAGGAAAATATATTAATGGATTTCATTGTCGGATTATCAAAGAAATCACGAGGTAGCAATTTAATAATGGTTATAGTTGATTGATGGACTAAATATTTTTATTTCCACCCAATTCAAGATACTCTATCTCTAGATAAACATTATCGGTTGTATGTTAAAGGCATAGTTATGTTTTTACTGTTCGTCTCATCATTATATCAGATCGTGATACCCAGTTTACTTATATCTTTTGAAATGTACTACAGAATTCGTTAGGTACTAAATTGAATTTTGGTACATCTTTCCATCCTCAATCAGATCTGCAGTCAAAATGAACAATTCCAAAAATAGATGATATGCCATGTGATTGCTGAATGAATTACTAGGGATTTTGGGAGAAACATAATTCCTGGGTTGAAATTTCTTTTTACAACTGTATTCATTCAAATATACATATGGCACCATTTGAGCTATTATATGGAAGGCGATGTTGATATCATGATTTTTGGGATGATGTAGGTGAAAGAATGTGGACGGTACCAGAATTTAGAGAAGATATGGTAGAAAAAGATCCCCTAATTAAGAAGCATGTGAGAACAACTCAATGCTGGAATAAAATTTAAACAGATAACCAGAAGAATGATCTTTCTTTTGAGGTAGGTGATCATCTATTTCTAAAAGTTTATCCTAGGAAATGTGTGATGTGTTTTAGTAAGAAGGGAAAGCTGAGTCAATGGTTTATTAGACCCTATGAAATATTATAGAATGTTGGATCAGTTTTCTTCATAGTGGATTTACCTCCATGTTTATCCTAGGTGCACAATTTTTTTCATGTTTCAATGTTGAGATAGTATATTCCAGTTCCATCTCAGGTTTTGAGTCCAGAGGTAGTTTAGTTGGGAAGGAATCTCTTTTATGAGGTAGAACTAGCCAATATTCCTAGCCGAAGAGAGCAAGGGTTACAGAATAAGTTAATTCATCAGGTAATGGTTTTGTGGGAAAAATATGTGGTCGAAGAGGCAACGTGGGAATCTAAAAAATCTATGAGGGATAAATACCCCCACTTATTTGTTAAGTGAATAAAATTTCGTGGATGCAATTTAAAAAACTCGGGAATGATATAATTTCCCATGTTAATAAAGAAAATTACATTTTTATATTTAGTAATATTGGTGAATTAAATAATAATTTTACATTAAAGAGGATAATACGATTGATGGCGTACTAGAAAAAGAAAATGGGTTTCTCCTAATCCTTATGTTTCCCACAATGTGAAGTCATACTGAAAAAAATCATAATATAATATTATTATTTTAAATAGTAGTTAACACCTCACCGTTTTATAGGAAGAAAAGAACAGAACAGACCATATTATTATTAAAAGTGTTTGTTAAATTCTTTTACATATATCCAATCAAAATTTAGTGGCTTAAAATGAAAATGAATCCAATTTTAAGCATAAATACTCTTATATTTTTAATAGGTAGTTTAACCACATTTTAAACGAGAACCCCTTTTTAATCTAGTTTTTGTTACTTTACTATGATCCATTGGACAAAATTAAACTCTTTATTAGAAGAGGTACATCAAAATTTACTTTGGGTAAATTTTTGGTATTTTTATAATAATGTTCACTTTTAATAAATAGTGAAAAATTAATAATGTTAAGACAAAACTGTCTTTTAATCTAATTTATTTATATGGTTAGATTATATTTTTAAATGTTTTAAAGTGTAATTAGAATATATTATTACATTTTAGACAAATTTTGATCATTAGAAGTAATTTTACTTCGAAATTTTACATAAAAAATGTCAATCATTTTATTGTATTTACTTCATAAAAATACGCTTTCTTGTTTTGGCAACAGAATTTGATTTTAAATTAATACTTGAAATTTCTATATTTTTAATTTGGTAAAATATACATCATTTTAGAATTCAGAATTTAAAAATACTCTTTGGGTTAATTTTTGGTATTTTTCCAAAAACATTCAATTTTTGATGAATAGTGAATAACACTACATAGTAGTTAAATAATAGACATTTTCAGTTAAATGAAATTTTACTTCTTCTGTAAATTGAATTTCAAAAATCCTACATAAATGTTTTCTATCAGTATGTAAAATTAGGTTTAATATGGTGAAAACAATTTTTGATGAATAGTAACTTTTAATTTTTATTTATCGAAGTTAAAGGTAAATAGGCTAATTCAAGGTTAAAATATAGTTTAATAATATAAAATCACTATAAAACTTGTCCAAGCATTATTTGATCAAGTTGTCATGGTTTTAAAAAAAATTCATGATAAGAATAGTATAGAAGCTGACACAAATGAGTGTTTAGATCAATTAATATTTTTTTAAGTGATAAAATTGTCCCAAAAATATAATATTTGGCCAAATTCCATATATGATGTTACAAATGTCATTAATTATCCATTTTTGGTTTCATGGAATATTATTGTAAATATCTTAACCATATAGTATAAATATACAATATGACATGGTAAAATTTAAATTAGATAGAAAAGGGTTACATAAAAAAGATAAGGATTAAAAAATATTCAAAACAAGTCCAATTATTATTGTATGGTTTTATCTAGACTTATATTAATATAATCATTGAATTTAATTATTTTTGGATTCATTTATTCCCAAAATCATTTTATAATAAAATAATACGTTCAAATATTTTTAATGAGCACATCTTGTCTCTTATAAAAGGTCACCAACTCGAACCCATCACTCACACCTCTCAAGCCCCTTGGATCATCCATCCTTTACAAATAGAAATCTCCCACAAACTATATATTCTAAATAGAAGCCTTACATTGGCCATAATACATTTGAATAAATCCTTTCAGTTCATACAAAAGTGTGTTACCCAATTTAAAGGTACCCTCTTCTCTCAAGTACTTTTTTTATTTTCCTTCTACGACTCATAGATTCCCTTTATTCCATTATTTTATATTGACACTAGTTTCATTAATATAATAGAATGGTTATATGAGATGGTTTCAAAATAAACTTCAAAAAAACTCCATCTAATGGATACGAACATACTGTTTCTGTGGACTGTGAACTACTGCCTCCCAAAACGATGATTGTTCAATTTACTCCTACCGCCTTTCATGGTGGAAATTATGATTGCACTGTATTTATAAGTGATATATATTATATTTATATTTTCACTATTCTTATGTATTTTTCATTTATATCATTACATTATATATTCCATAATGGTTAAATACGATAATTTCATTTGAGGAATTGCGGACTACCACCACATCAAAATGACATGACTCGTTCATGCCATATTTTGTATGAATAAACGATGAAGATAATGAAATTATATATGATATTATACAGGAATTATAATATACCTATGTATCAGTACATTTTCATTCCAAATAAATATGAAATAGAAATTAAAGTAGCGTTCATGCGTACGTACACCTTATCGTCTCCTTGAATGGTGTATTTCATTTCTTATCTCCAAATGTTATGTACAATTATAAATATATATAAATATGTATAAAATGGATATATATGATATATATATTATCGAAATTATGAATATCATTCTAGAGATAATGGATGTTTGACCACATGGACACCTTGTAATTAGCTGTATTTCATTTTTGACCAAATTACCAAATTCAGACAAAATGGCCGTAATTAACGTAAATGATTATGTAATGTTTATAACATTCTAATGAGTGATATTAATGTTATAATAAACCTGAAATGGTTTAGAATAATTTATACATTAATTTAGTTTATTATTTAGGTGACAAAATAACGACTGAAACAAGTTCGACACGAGTTAAAGAACTTCCTAACCCAATTTCGATTCATTAGGTTTATCTTATACATCTTGATTGTGTCATTCGATAATTACGTGAGAAAGAAATTTTTTTATATTATCATGTATTTATAATTTATTTATGTTTACTTATTGTGAATACACATGATTAATAAATTTAATTTACAAAATGATCTTTATAAGGGAACCATTCACCCCCCACTTTTTTCAAAGACTTCTTTTTGTTAGGTATTTTAATTTCTGTTTTAATATATTGGGATATGTTTTTATATAACCTTATTTCTATACATTTTATGTAAAAGTGGTGAGATATGATTTTCTCTCCCATCAATTCATTTTATTAATTTTTATGTTACACCGTTAGGATGCTAAATTTTCATAAGTGACTTCATCTCAATCTCCCATCATTGACGCATACTTGGATTTACGCATGAATTTATTTTATACGGTGTATAAGCCTCATTGAATTTTAATTTAATTCATTTGGAATCATTTTTATTCATACCATTATACTAAATGACAAAAGTAATATTTATTTTTATGTTACACGGTGACAAAGAAATTTTAGCCACCGTGAGAATTATTTAATATTTGGCTTCCCTAACCAGCCGTAATGTTTATAAATTGAAAATAAATACCATATATTCGTTTTACATATTTTTTTATTGAAAATTATTTTGATAATATATTGATTATGCCTATATAATGAAATTTTATATTGTTGTTACAATATGGAAATGTTATCTTTACTTTATTATTGTACATGTGTTATGATTATTCTCTGGTTCTTGGGTATTGTTTACATATATGGGTGGTTCGTGATAAAAATAGGGTGGGTGAGCTCGAGATATCTCTCCAATGAATTGGGTAACATGACAGAGGTAAACGTTAATGATTATCCTAAGAGATTTAGGGAATATACTCTGATGGGTATTCCAAATGTAACTCCCTACATAGCTATGAATGCTACAATGTAGGTCTGATTTGGAATGTAAAAGTTACCATTATGATTTATGATTTATATGTTTTATTGATAAATCATATGACTTCTTGAGGTTTGATAAAGAGGGCATGTTTTATGTTTTCTGATGGAATAATGCTTTCTTTCGTTATTTTATAACCCTTACTGAGCTTTTTATGCTCATTACAAGGTTTTGAAAAGTTTTTCACAAGGTATAAAGAAGGGTATGAGAAGGAAAGAATTTAAGAAGATTTATATCAAGAAAATAATTATTGGTTTATTTAAGAAGTTCATATTTTATGAAAAAAATTGATACTGAGTAGATGTGTCTACTTTGTAATATTTTAGATGTAATGTAATAGTTATGCCTTAATTATCTATGACTCTAAATATGAAAAGATTCTCAATGTTAATTCTGGATTTAACTAAAGATTAATAATTTTTTTGGAAAGGTATTTACAATATTCGCTGATATAATCAGTTTAGTGTTAATAGGGAGGATAAACCCATTATGGACTTATGTATGAGGTATAGACACTATAAATTTAAATAGATTTGATTTGGTCTGACTAATTCTACAACTATATTCTATAATTTCAAGAAAATATTCATTATGTATTACCTTGATCAATTTCTGATAGTCATTTTTAATTAAATTATAATATATTCAATGCAGAGAGGGATTATAAAGATAACATATTGATTTTACTTAATATCATATTGAAGGAGAATATATATGAAAAAATTAACGCGATTTGATTTTGGCTACGAATACATATATTTTTGTTTGTATAATATTCTTGTTAGGGTATATCTATGGATACCCCAAGGATATAAGTTATTGAATATTTTCAAAGACTAACAGTGGTTACCAATATCAATAATTTTCAATGTTTGGTAGGCTATTATGTGTGATTATTGAAATAATTATAAATACATTTTAATGTTCTAGACATGTGGAAACTGAAGGAAATCATGTATCGTATATATGATTATTATGAAAAAAATGTCATGAACTAAATCGAATTTTAGGTAGTGGACCTATAATTACAGAACCCTACAATGGATAAGGCTTTCTAATCATTCGATAATGTGGGAAATATTTTTATTCCTCATGAATAATGACAAGGTTATAACTTATGCGTCTTGAAAATTTAAATATATTGTTAAATATGACCAAAATTATGATTTGGAGTCAGACATTGTATGTTAAACATTAAATATATGGAGGAATTATATTTATGAATAATTATGTGATATATATATATATAACATAAATTGTTGAGAAATTTTTTCACATCTTATTATATGAATATAAACAAGGGAATATTTATTAAGTTGTTTAAGGGTTATGACTAATCAATACATTATCACAATCGGAAGAAGAACAAGAAGGAAGATGACATGAGTTGAACCGATCATTTAAGGTTATCTATTACATATAAATAAATATATAAAATATATACTGATTTGGATGTTATGGATATGGAAATAATTTAGTAATTGGGAAAATATTTTCTTACTTAAATAAGTGTTCAATTGTCTATCTGGGTAATGATTATAGAGGGGAAAAATGATGTTGTACTTTAAAAGATGGTGTGAAATGATCTTGTGTACAACCATTATATTTGTGGAATTTTTAGTTTTAGAAAACAATTTTTTCTTGTCAATAATACAAATGAAAAATTTGATATTGTATTGTGGTCATAATTCCACATTGTATATTCAACATAGAATTACAAAGATGTATATAGATTTAATAGATTACTTTTGGTGGGATAACATGAATTGAGATGTTGAAGAGTATGTAGATTGGTGATTGAAATTTCATAATGTTATTTCCAAGAGAAAATATTATAATGGTATTCTATAACTATTACACAGAATTGGATGGAAATTAAAAAAAGTAACAATTATTTTTCTCAATAGAATCCCCAAAATTTATATGGGTTATAATGCTCATGGGGTTGTATTCGATCACCATATAAATTAAGAACATGTTATTAATATAACACAATATATCACACTTCATAATATTATAATAATAAAGATTATTATTTTCAAAAGGTTACATGGACTACCACACTCTAAAAAAATTTATTGGGGTCCAAGAAATACATTGTTGTTTTGTTGATGTCACTTGGATTCCCTGGATTCATTTGTGTTTTGTAGTACTAGAAATAAAACTAAAAACTGTATTCTGCATAGGAATAATATTCATTTACCAAATGATTTTTTTAGGTCTTGTAATAATGATTTAAAATGTTAATGGCATCAACACCTTCCTCTCGCAGAGTTTTCATAAAATCATAGTTATAATTAGGGCATTCATTGGGATTTTCATAATTATATTTGGGGAAAGAAGTGTCCAAATCTAATGTGTTGGGATGAAGATAGTGAATGATATATTTTGGGTCATAATATATCTTAGGAAATGTAATATTATTTATTGATATATTGAGTATTATATTAAGGCTTCAAAAAGTCGATAGAAATGTTAAACTAAAAATAATTTGTGTATTCTTGAATTTAATATTAGGGAGTGAGTATTCATTATAATATATCCACATAAAAGGTGATAATTTTTCAAGATACAGGAAGTAAAATCCCTATAAATAGTGTATAATTAAATTTTATTGATCAAATAGTTACTATAACTTATCTATAATTGATTTCTTCTAAACTCTATCGTGATCTGGATGTGTTACATTTATATATTTTAATGAAGTACTTATCTGATTATTCATAAGTAATGACCATAGTGGTCATACAACTATATCATGATAATTCCTAGTAATAAAAAGTAGTATAATTCTAGGATCATAAAAAATATTTTATAGAATATGTATAGTCACTTAGTTATTGACCTCTAAATAAATCACAAATTAGAACATACAATAGAACTTTAAGATTTGATGGAATAATTATATCCTCACATTTTTCTATCTTAGTGATATAAATTTTGAAGTATAAATTCATTTTATTGGGTTTAAATTTTATCACCATATAATTTTATAATATATATATATTTTTTATGTAACAATAATTTCAGCAGTAGCTTGTGATACACTCAAAATCAAGTAATAATGATCTGCAGTATTGTATACCCATATAAAACTGACACTAAATTGGTTGTTCAAACAAGAATTACCATATTATTTTAATATTTATATATTTTAAGAGAAATGAAATATATGGATATATAATTAGGCCATTTTATTAAAGACCGTATATTTTTTAAAAAATAATTTTTCCTAAATATGGTTTTTATTTCATTTTATGAAAAAATAATATAATTAATATAAACCGGTTGAATAAAATATATTTCAAAATTTAATTTATTTTTCATATTCAACATATAAAAATTATCATATAGTAATTTATTAGGAAATTTCGGAAAAGATAAATTTTTTGAGGAATAAAGACAAAATAATTATTTTTATAAAAAGCTATCATTTAATTAAAATAATAAAAATGATCATTTTTAAAAAATAGTTTGAAAAATAAAATTAGTTTCTTATATTTTTTAATAATTAAATTATTTTCATATTTTTTTTGATTATTTTTATTAAATCCTTTTGTACTTATGAAAACTTCTTTTTATTAGAACTATTATTCATCTTGTTTTATGCATTTATTTTAAAAATAATTTCCACCACATTTAGAGTTTTATTTTTCAGAAAATTGATTATATATTTTGAATTATAATTCCTACATTAGTAATGATCTAACATTATTTTTTTTATAATGAAATAAATGGTATAAAATCCACTACAATTAAGGTTAATATGGTTTTACTCTATGTGTAACCAAGAGATAGTGGTAAAATACCAATTTAGTTTCTATAAATCAAATTTTTATCATATATTTAGGAAAATATTATATAACATTTTATTGTCATGAAATTTTACTTAATTTTCATTGAGGATTAGTTTATTATATTTTAACCATTTAATAAATTCCAAGTGTTTCTTCTTTCCCACTTACAAAAGGTTGCCTTCATTTATCTTGTTAACACCACATTGATCCATAATTTATGAAAAAAACCCAAAAATATCTCATATAAACATATCCATCTATGGTTTATATTTATTTTTCATCTTAAATGACAATTATAGTGTTCTTTAAGAAAGCATCAAAAGAGGCCAGACCAAAGGATATGTAATATCATCACATTACATCACAACAATTTCATTCTTCTTTTACCTCCTCTTAATATGTGGTTTCAATCATTAAGTAAACACAAATATATATTAAATATACTTAATAATAATTATTATTATTGAAACACCCAGATCATCCAACTATTCAATAAAATGGGACATGAAATTATTGAGCATGTCAAATTTTGGATTTCCACCCCCCATAAAAATTCAATTCATTTTTCATCGACATATTTCATGGATAAATAATGTTATTGTTTTATTATTAATAAATAATATTTATTAAATTTCTATGGTTATAGAATTATAACATCATATCTACCTATGAACTGTCTAATATTTTTAAACATGATAGTGTCACCCGTGCATATGTTTTGACTACCATCGAGATGATATAATGGGATAAATTTTACGTTTATTACCAAATGGATGGTAAAATGTACAGAATTAATGATAATATATTATATTTAAATATATAAATATGGTATAGAAATTATTATTTAAATATAATCTAGTATTTAACATTATATCCATCAATCCATAGAATATTGAAAACAACATTCATAAACACATATGGATTATCATCTCCATTAATAGTCTAATTCTATTTTCTCACTCTATATTGTATTTATAAATGTAACTATATATATACAATGGATATATTTTATATTAAAATCATGAAAAATAGTTTATATATTATGGACCGTTGTTCAATGTTCAAGGATCAAAACTATAGAACTAAATTTTTAATGAAAATGATAAATGTAACACTTGTTAATGATGTTAAGATAAAAAAATAAAAATAAATAGGAGTTTAAATTATATAATTGGAATATATAACATATTATATGTTTTTAAATATTTTTATTTATATTCACAAAAAAAATGATTTTATTATATAGGAGGTTAGGTAACTTTAATTTCAACTTGAACATGAGTTAAGGTTTTTATGTTATATTGTTATTATTTACCTGAATTTTTAAGGATTATGTTTCGAATGATGAAATTTCCAGAACATCTTCACAATAATATCATGATTCCTTATCGAGTAGATATTTTTATAGAATAAATTTATTACTTTCTCATTCCTCTATTTAGATACTCAATAGGCGAAAAGAATATTTTTATGGAAAACTGAATTTATTTACCTTTTCAGTATAAAATACATTTTCATTAAAATATTTACTTTCTACAATATTTTAATATTATTTTAATACTATCTGATTATTTATTTAAATTGATTATTATAAATTATTGAATATATAAAAAATATGATAAAATTAATCTTCTTGTAATTTTTCAAATGAGGTAGTTTTTACGTTTAAAAAAAATGTTAAAAGAAACATTATTTTAAATGAAATTAAATTAATTGAATTTCCTACCAACACTATTAGTCAATAGTTCAAAGCTTACATTTTTCTCTTCATGGTTCATACGAAAATAAAATTCCTTAAAATTTGTAAATTTTTTATATTTTAATTAATAGCTTTCAAGGGGAAGTTTATATATTCCTAAAAAATGATGTATTGGTATTTTAATGGTACTTTCAAAAATGATTATATCATATAAAGCTATATCTGTTTTAATGGGGGTATGATCCATGGAACCCATATTTATTTTTTATATATATGGTTGATGATTATGATAATTAAAATATAAATTTTTTTGTGAAACTGATATTTCTTACATGTTATACAATGATAAAATATTTAAATGTTTATGAAACACATTTCCATTAGGTGTGTTATTATAGGAAAAATTGTATATTATATTATTTAAAACATATATTAGATATTAATTATTTTATTACAGGGTCAATAATTATATAACCCTCAAATTAATTTTGCAAATATGGATATCATGTGATATAATATGGAGTGGAATTGTGAGTTCACAGAGTTCAATAACGGACTCATTACATTATGAAATCCATTAGAGTGAACATTAATACGATAAAATGGAATGGGGATTAAAAAATTCCCTATGACAGTCCTGGATGAGTACCCTAAATACATAAATTATTTCTCATGCTTAAGTATATACCACATATATGGGTATTATGCCAATGTTATTCTCTCTTAGAATGTGTTATTTTATTACATTATGTTTATAGTCTTATGAAATACCTTACTTTTTTCCATGACTCAATATTATGATCTATGATATGCATTTTATAGTTTTCTAACTTTATGTTCATAATCTCATACACATATAATTAGTTAATATTAATGTGACAATTGATATCTCACTTGTTTTCCTTTTCTAAGCATTAGAGTTGACCCTTTATTATGATTCCATTCCCCAAGGTATAATGAATTATTTTTGCTGTGATATCTTTAAGAATGAAGTTTTTATATAGAGGGTAATGGGAGAGGACATATAACAATAATAAAAAAGTCATTTATATATCCTTATATCCAAGGAAAGTAAAATTATATGATTTTTAATGTATCGTATTGTTATATATTGAATATTAAAATAATAATATGTCATGTTTTTTGTGTGAAATGTATGGATTTTTATATGTTCTATACATCATAATGTGAAAATAGAATTTATTCTTATATATGTCATACCCTCTATCTGAAGAGATTAATTCTTTTTTCAACCAAAATATATTCTGGATTGCAGTAAATATTAATATATTGAATATATATATTCATAATATTTATATTAGGAGTAATATTACAGACATGATGGAACCATGAGTTATATTTTAGGAATAATACTACTGATTCAAAACATACAAGAAAAATGAAGTATTTAACACCTGAAATAATTATAATTGAAAAATGTTATGAACAAATGGGTGATAAATTTTTAAAAATGTATCATATATAATGTTATACATTGGAATATTTTTTGTATAAATATACTAGTTCTAATTTTATGATACATGGGGTTAAAATCAATTATAATTTAATTTTTATTTGAGGAAATAGATATCATCTCAAAACCTTCCCCATTAAGATATTTTTTTTATTATACACCTTTTTTTATCTATGTTTTTTAAATAATAACCCATTCATTATTTAAAATTAATATATATTAGATCATAATTATTATAGTTTTTGTAATGTTTACTCTTTCAATGGGTAATAATTCAAATGTTATAAAAGTGGTAACCATTTATTTGTCAATTTCATTTTATTGTGATTACTCTTATTTTAATTAATGTAATATTATATTTTTTTCTTCCATAAATTACTTATATTTTATAATTCTCCAAGTATTAAATGAATTTATATACTATTTTTAGGATTTTACACTCCATGTAAATTTAATCATGAAATGAAATTTAAAAAAAATGATGATCATATTTACCTTTTGATCAAATACAATTTTCTTCTATGACAATAATATTTCAGAATATTTTTTAGAAAGTAATTATTAATAATTTAAATATTTTATTATTGAAATTTCATGAAATAAATTAATTTTTAAAAGTTTTTATGGAATATTTCTGATGGTTACAATTTTTTTTCCATTTTTGAGAAAATATAACATGAATGGTTTTTAACATATATAACACTAATAGATTTTCTCATCTTCAAATAATTTTTTTTTATTTTAGATTATTATAAATGATTTCAATGTATTTATAAATTATATTTTTTTAACAAAATATAATATCAATATATTCATTAAATTTCCCACCATTATCTAGAGGACAATCTTCCATTACAAAACCTATTTTTCCATCGAATTAATGCTCATGCGTTCTCTATTATTAAATTTTTAGTAATTTACATTCCCATCAAACATTCAAGTTCTCATGATCATTTTTATTTGAAAATTACATATTTATTATATATAAATAGTTATTAAATCATGTTTTTGACTATATCCTAAATCATATATTTTTTTACACACAATGTTTTACTGTAATAATAAATTAATTTACTAAGGGAAATTAATACTCTGAATTCTTTTCAAAATATAGATAATTGTTTAAAACATTTATTACATATGAATTAAATTTTACATTAAATATTTGATGTATTCATAATTCATTCCATCATGGGATGGACCAGGTTGTCGATAGCCCCTTGATGCATCAACGGTTCTCTTGAAAAAATTTGTTTGAAAAAATTATTGAACGACTATTTGTTATATACAAACCTATGAATTAAATTATGTTTGTACATGGATGTGATGGTAAATATATCATTAAGCCTTATATCAGGATGTCTATATTTATGAATTTTATATATTGATATTTTATTTATTATTATATACAATTTTAATAAATTTATATTGGCCACTATTAAATTTTTTTCTCATGTTATTTATTAAATGTAATGTTTTTTAGTCGTGTGTGATTCAATTTTGATTATCCCTTAATTACTAAATATATCATATATTGTACATAGCTCTTACTGCATATATAATCCCACCCCTTTTTTTGTTCCCCATGTTGGTAAAAGGTATATTATGAATAATATTAAGGCATCAATAATGGTTTTTATGTAATTAGTTATATATTTATAATGCAATGTACAAATCAGGTATATCAATGGTTATTCAAGACTACCATACTAATCACTCATTTGGTATGAAATCACATGTATCTTGTAACTAAACATTACATGTTATATTAACTAACCCTAAAATTAAATTCAATATATAATTAAAATTTTATTTTTCAAAAGTATTCACATATTTAAAATATAAATGATTGAATTTGTAAACTATTTGGAATTTAATTTTTTTAAAATAATATTAGTTTCATATTTTTTGAAGCGGAACAACTATAGTATGGTTATTTTAGGGTAAATCTGGATTAACACTGTGAAAAAATTATAACATCTGAAAATGATTAATAATAAACTATTAGTGGGTTATAATCCTTTTATTAGACACCATGAAATTGCGGGACATTTATAGAGCCTTTTGTCTAGAATAATTGAGTGATATTACTTACAAATAATGATTTTTTGCATAAATTTCCTTTTATTTATTTATAAAATAATATCTAATCCTTACCATTTAACCACATCTACCAAAATATAGAATAAACATAAGATATATTGTATTACCTTCTCAAAAACATCCCCATTAAATTTGTAATGGCCCGGGTTTTTGGGGTCCATTACTTTGTGAAAATCTCAAGTTGGGTTTTCTGGTATGGGAATCATGGTGAAGATTGGCCTAATGGTAGGCCTACTAGTAGCCTTAGTCTACTGATAGCAGGCCTACCGGTAGCTCGGTCTATGGGTAGCCGCAGCCTACCGGTAGCTCTGTCTACCGGTAGCTCGGTCTACCCGTAGCAGCAGCTACCAGTAGCTCTGTCTAATGGTAGATCAGTCTACCGGTGCATGCAGCTTACCGGTAGCTCGGTCTACCGGTAGATCGGTCTACCGGTAGCTACAGCCTACCAGTAGCACGACTACCGGTCACTATAACCTACCAATAGCTCGGCTACCAGTCGCTGTCAGCCACCGATAGCTCTCATCTACCGGTGGCTCTCGCCTACCCCCACGGGGTCTTTCCAGTAGCGCTCATTTTTGCGTGAATTGGGTTTTAAACCATATTTTGACCCCTTTAAGCTTGTTTTAAAGCCTGAAACACCCATAAATATTTTAATTAAATATTTAGTGAATTATCATGGTGTGTCTGTCGGTTTAAACCACCCGACCCTTAAATAACGTGTGGGGACGTGTGGTCAACCCACGACCCCCACTCCTTATGCGGTTCCACTTTGTTATCTCAGCTGTCCCAGACCCTTATAAACTAAAGGGTTTGCCGTGGTTTTCTTATGTTCTCGATCAACCTCTGCAAGGAGTACCCTTCTTTCAGACGATCCGATTTTCATTCCGACGATCCGCTTTTCGTTCAGGCGAGCTGCATTGCTATCCGTGAAGTACTACACCCATCCTTATCATCGATCATTGATCAAAAAGTAGGGAATTTCTCCTTCATATCTCCCTTTTGTGTATCATGCGTGGTGGGAAGGATTTTGATTCTGTAGAATTGGATGAACCTAACCTAAATAAAGATAATGAACAGATTTTATAAATAACGTGGGGGGGGGGGCTATGATTGATGGCTCTACTCTATTTTTTTGATCTTCTTTTTTGAATTTTGCGGGCATATGACTACTGAAAATGATGGATGTTGGTGGTCTTTATTTGTGCACTAATGAACACCTGGTGATGTTTTAAATGGCTTTTTTTGTAGTTGTGAACTCATGCTGTGAAGTGGAAATTGGTTAATCACGTATATCTGGATAAATAAATTGAGCCACCAGGATCAATCCTTATGTGATAACCCCGGTTAAAGCACACAGAAATTGAAATCATGGAGTGTGTTAAATATTATAAATCTGAAAATACCAGCATGGGCCTACTTGATGGTGGTGGTTTGGTTGTTTTTTCCTTCACGGGCCATTTTCTGGGTGATGTGGGTGGGGATGTGATCCCCTATTGTTATGGATTCAGTGGTTGTGAATTTTAAGACCGGGTGGTTACCTTGTTTATATCACGAATTGGGGTGGAATCCTCTATTGTTGAGAAACCTCTTGGCTCATGGATATTGGACATGGGGCCGTATCATGGGGTTTTCTTTGGTTTCTGTGGATTTACGTGAGAACCGGGCGTGGATGTTGTAGTAAATGGTAGAATTTTTTCTTCCTGGACTTGTACCTATGCTTACTGGTTGCCAAAGTAGGTGAAGAACTTAATTAAACATCATAAATGTACATGAAAACAAATAGGACAAATGGGTTTTGTTGGCGAGAGTTGTGACTCGGACTTGTTTGATGTTTTTGTTCTTTAGGCTGGAAAAAAAACCTATAATTGGGAGAGTTCTTGTTTCCTATATATATATATATTTGTAGTTTTGTGTATCTTGTTCGCACCCCACCCAAGTTGGGAACATAGTGCCGAACGCCCCCATTTCATGGGGGAGGGTGTTTTTCCCTACACTGTTATTAGTGGCTGGTTATTAGCTCATTTTCTTCTCCCTTTCCCGGATAGCCCAAGTATCTTTGGGAAGGCTTTGATTGCCTGAGGTCCATTATTATCCCAAGAACCTTCGGGCGGGGTAGTGTAGTGGTTATGGCTCATGTGTGTGCGGGTAGGTAGTTTCCCAAGTATCTTCGGGATGAGGCCCAGGTGTCTTCGTGTGTGGAAGCGGATCTTCTAGTCAAGGTGTATTCAGGCATGGCGGTAGTTGTCCTAGCCTAGGTGTTTGCAGACGTGGTTTCATGTGATAGTTGTGGACCAGGTGTGTGTGGGCGGGGTTTGGCAGTGGGACTACGTGAGGTTGTGGCCCAGGTGTGTGTGGGAGGGGTTTGGCAGTGGGACTGCGGTGAGAATGGCGAGATTGGTTCAATGCGTAGGATGTCTTCAATAACCAGTGGGAAAGTGGCACAGGGTACACAAACATCGATGTGCTCTTATTATATATATTACTTTACTTGCGTTATTTGAGGAGCGTGCCTTGATGAGGCTTGGGTGGATAGTTTACTTTGTTAGGTGTTTGGTTTACTCATTTTCTAACGGGACTTTAGTACTTTCCAACACTTATGCACGAGAGTCTTTGGTTTTCCATACTGAGTATACTTGTATGCTCACCCTACATATATAAAACTGCTTTCAGGTTTCAGGGGGACATCAGGGATTGCGCAGGGCCATACTAGCTTGGACCTTTGGGGAAGTTGTAGTTGTTGTTTTTCTTTCTTGGTACTTTACATTTTTAGTCACTTTGTACATTGTTGTATTTACATTTGGAACATGCATATGGGAATGGTTTACTTTTGGCTTTACTTTTCTTTTAGTTTTGGTGTTGTTGGGTTTCATCATCTTATCTCATGAACCTATAAAACAAAAAGGGTAATGCCTTCCATTTGTGTGTAATTTCCATACCCTTGGTGCTATCCGCCACTCCGGGACCTATAGATGGCGGGTTTTGGGGGTCATAATCTCTCCTTCAACATAAAGAAAGAAGGGATTGGAAATCTGCTGACCCTTCCCTTCATCTGGTAAAGGCGGGTCATGAGAGAATAGTATCAAAGGGAGGTTGAGAGATAGGATGGGGTGTGTAGTTATGCACATTAAGGATGACATGGGATGGTAGGGAAACAGTGTTGGGTGACCTTGGTGCACAAATTAGGCCAGCGAAGACTGGCCATGACACGGGATTTTTGCCCCCCTTGTGATCCGATGCAAGGACTCTGGACCTACCGAATGACCATAAGAGGCCACTCTGATTGCAGGGTAGAGACCCTAGGAAAGGTACATGCATCATAATGACTTGTGTTATTGTGTTTCAAGGGTGTCTTGGGAATTAAGAATAAATAAAAAGTTTATGATGTTTTAAGAACAGTATTATGCACTACATAGGCTTAGGCATTGCTTGTTTTCCTTACATCTATGACACCTAGAAGGCGACCACATTTGGTGTAGGTGATCGAGGAACCAAATACTACCTTAGCCGATCAGCAGAGTGCTGATCGAGAGGAGGAGGAGGACCTGTGGAAGAATATACTTCAGGCTGTCCAGTGATAGACCCTTGATAAGTATGAGGGCAGCACCTCTGACATAAAGACGGAGAGCTGGCTAAAGGAGCTGGTGATAGCCTTCTGCCTGATCCGGGCTCCGACTGAGTACTGGGTTCCTCTTGCCATAAACTAGATGTGGGGGGTAGCACGTCAGTGGTGGAAGCTCTGCCTAGGAGAGAGGAGAGAGGGTGAGGTGGCATAGGATGATTTCGAGAGGGAGTTCCGGGCGGAATTCCTCTCTTCGACGATGATGGTGGAAAAGAGACAGGAGATACACTCCCTCCAGCAGGGGAGTATGTCAGTGGGGGAGCTAGTAATCAAGTTCAAGGACCTCCTACGTTTTTCTACAGACCTCTTTCCCGATGAGGAGTCTCAGGAAAGACGTTTAAAGGAGGCGCTCCGACCCTCCCTCTAGTATGTTGTTACCCCCTTTACCCTGCCGACGTACTTGGAGGTCCAGAGGAAGGACGAAGTGGTGGAGAGGATGCACACTCTAGGGGGTATTTCACGAGAGGGATCCAGCTAGGACCATCAAAGGGGAAGGCCGTCAACACCAAGCCTCCAGCGTCAGGACCCTCCAGGTTCTGACCAGCAGGGAGCCGGACGCAGTATTTCTAGTTCCAGTCCCCTGGTCTTCGCCCCTTTCCTTCGGGCCTGGGACTACGGTGCTTCGTTTGTGGGAGCCATGGACATATCAGGAGTCAGTGCCTGGACCGGGTATAGTACGGCAGTGGCAGACAGCCCCAGCACTCGCCCAAGTGGTAGTTTCCAGCCAGGCCTTTCCAGCAGCAGCAGCATCATGGACAACATGCTCCCACTCCTCCGTGGGCGGACGTAGGAGGAGGAGGCCGACCTCAGTGCCCTCCTCAGGGACCTTGACCAGGGTGTAGTCGGGGAGGAGGCCTATAACCGATGGGCAGAGGAGCTAGGCGTGTCCAGTTACACGCCACAGATGCAGCAGTTCCAGAAGGGATGGAGGTTGTTCGAGATATGATCAGTTTGTTCAGTACCCTTGCTTATGCCTTCTTTGATACCAGAGCATGACACTCTTTTATTTCACCTAGTCTAGCCCGTGCCTTGGGTGTTGGTGCTGAGAGACTTACAGTGACCCTGGTGCTGAGCACACCAGTCGAAGGTCAGAACGACTTGTTATATGTTTTTCAGGGATGTAGACTGATGATATGACCACATCAGTGGGTCAGGGATCTTCTTCTACTACAGATACAGCCATACAATTTCATCATAGGCATTGACTGGCTGTTCTCTGTGTGTGCCGTCATCGACTGCTTCCGAGAAAGGGTTGTGTTCTCAGACTTGGGAAGCCGACGTGTTACCTTCACCAGCGAGCAGAGCAGTCAGAAGGGCAACAGGAGAGAGGAACCCCTCCTCTCCATGTTAGCCAAGATTCCAGTGGAGTCAGTAGAAGCTGAGATGGGGGAGGTGCCAGAGATCGTCCGTGAGTTTATGGAAATATTTCCTGAGGAGGTGACGACTCTACCCCCTCGACGGAATATCGAGTTTGGGATAGACTTACAGCCTACTGCTAGTCTGATCTCGATGGCTCCTTACTAGATTGCACCTTCAGAGCTACGAGAGTTGCGGATTCAGATTGATGATCTGATGAATAGGGGTTATGTTCGACCGAGTGTGTCACCATGGGGTGCTCCAGTCTTGTTCGCAAAAAAGGCAGATAGTGGTATCAGGTTGTGCGTAGACTGAAGGAGGTTGAATCAAGTTATGATTAAGAATCGCTAACCTCTTCCGAGGATAGACGATCTCTTCGACCAGCTGAGAGGGGAAGAATGGTTGTCGAAGATCAACCTGCGGTCCGGGTACCACCAGCTGAGAGTGAAGGAGAGTGACATCCCAAAGATGGCATTCAGGTGCAGATATGGACACTTCGAGTTCGTAGTCATGACCTTCGGTGTTACGAATTCCCCGACTGTGTTCATGGGGCTTATGCACTCCTTTTTCCAGTAGTACCTAGATCGGTTCGTAGTTGTGTTCATCAACGAAATCCTGGTCTATTCAAGATCAGATGAGGACTGTGCGGGGAACCTGACGAGGGTTTTGGAGGTCCTCCGACTGCATCAGCTCTATGGGAAGTTGTCGAAATGAAAATTCTAGACACGAGAAGTGCACTTCCTCGGGCACGTGGTGTCCGAGAAGGGGGGTAGCGGTGGACACATCAAAGGTTGAAGCAGTTGTTTCTTGGGCCGCACCCAAGAATGTGGCAGAGGTTCGTAGTTTCCTCAGACTGGCAGGTTACTATCGGATGTTCGTACCCAACTACTCTCGAGTAGCATCCCCTTTGATAGCCTTGACCAAAAAAGACCAGGTTTTCGTGTGGAGTGAGTAGTGTGAGGCAGCCTTCAGTTATCTGAAGGAGAAGTTGGATAGTGCCCTAGTTCTGAGTTTACCAGAAGAAGGGACGACGTTTGAGGTGTTCGGTGATGCTTCAGGACAAGGCCTAGGATGTGTGTTGATGCAACGACAAGGGGTGATCTCTTATGGGTCTAGGAATCTATTCCCTCATGAGCGTAATTATGCCACCCATGACCTGTATCTTGCAGCGGTCGTTTTGGAACTGAAGTTATAGAGGCACTACCTCATCGGAGAACACTTTGTGGTCTTCACAGATCACAAAAGTGTGAGGTATTTCTTCTCCCAGCGGGACCTAAACTTGCTGCAGTAGAGGTGGATGGAGTTCCTCCAGGATTATAACTTCGATATCTCCTACACATCCAGGAAGTGGAATGTAGTGGCCGATGCCTTGAGCAAGAGATCACGGAAGGATGCGGTCCAAGAGTCAGCAGACAACTGGAAGGCAATGGAGGAGGTGGCTTAATTGCACCTAGATGCGAGGATGGATATTGGTAGAGGTTTCCTGTATTATATGGCAGTATAGTACACTCTATTTTAGTAAGTGGAGGAATCTTAGTGGGGAGACCCAGAGTGTGAAGTGATGCACGACCGAGTTGACCAGGGAAATGCTCCGTAAGGATGGACGGAGGATGGCCAAAACCAGATGCTTTTCTAGGGAAGGCTGTTTGTTCCAGAGGTGATGTGCGGAAAGGTTCTTAGTGAGTTCCACAACACACCCCAAGCAGAACACCCTAGAGTGTCCAAGATGTACCAGGGACTAAAAGGACAGTTTTGGTGGCCCGGAGTAAAGCAACCAGTAGCAGAGTTTGTGGCCAAGTGCTTAGTGTGTCAGCAAGTGAAGGCTAAACACTGAGTTCCCGGCGGCCTACTGTAGTCTCTAGATGTCACCGAGTGGAAGTGGTACGAAATATCGATGGATTTAGTCACGGGACTACCCAAGGTCCAAGGGGGATACGATGCCATCTGGGTGGTAGTGGACCGTTTGACAAAATCGGCTCACTTCCTCGCAATCAGGGAGTCATGTGCAGTTGATGCTTTGGCACAAAAGTACATGGATGAGGTGGTGAGGTTGCATGTTGTTCGAAGGTCTATAGTCTCGGATAGGGATGCATGGTTTACCTCACGAATCTAGAGAGGATTGCATCATGCTTTTGGCACCCAGCTGTTCCTTAGCACTTCTTTCTATCCCCAGATAGATGGATAGACATAATGCACCATCCAGACCATGGAGGATATGTTGTGGGCATGTGTTCTGCACTCAGGAAAATTGTGGGCGTGATACTTAGCTCTGGTAGAGTTTTCCTACAATAATAGCTATCACTCTACCATTGGTATGACCCTATTTGAAGCCTTGTACGGGAGGCCATGTCGTTCACCTGTGTGTTGGATCGAAGTTGGAGAGGCAGGCTTCCTTGGCCCATAGGTGGTGCAAAGCACGATAGAGAAGGTTCAGCTCAGACAGGGAAGGATGAAGGCGGCCCAGGAATGACAGAAGTCGTATGCAGATACTAGGAGGAGGCCCTTGGAGTTTGAGGTTGGAGACCACGTGTTTATGAAGGTCTCCCCTTGGCGTGGACAATGGAGGTTCAACAAAGGGAGTAAGCTTTCTCCGAGTTTCATCGGACCCTTCGAAGTGTTGCGGAGGGTCGCTGAAGTTTCTTATCAGCTAGCACTACCACCGCCACTTCTGAGGATACATGATTTATTCCATGTGTCTTAGCTTCGCTGTTACCTGCATGACGGTTCACACGTCCTTGATTGGGGAGAGATAGACATCGAGGATGACATGAATTTTGTGGAAAGACCAGTGATGATCAAGGATCGTGAGGAGAAAGTGATCCATGGGTGAACCATCCCCTTTTTTCATGTGTTATGGAGTCATGGTGGGCTTCAGAAGAGTATATGCGAGAGGGAAGCACAAATGCGTGGCCAGTACCCATAGTTTTTCTGAGTTTTCTACTGTTCGGTTTATAAGTGGTGTGGTAGACCGTTTTACTTTTTTGGCTATGAAATACTAGTTTTATTTCCTCTGAATTTGTGTGAAATGTCCTGGCTATGGGGGAGAGTAACTGACCCTTAATCAAGATGCATTAAGGTGGATGCGATTAAACCCGTGCGTGTGATTCAGTGCCGCCCAAAGCTGATAGTATCTTGACATGGGGAAGGAGGCTCCCCGACCCAAATGGCTGGGCAGTTTGACATGGTGTATTGCTTGGTCCTTGACAGAAAGGCCTTCTTAGTTAACAATGAGGTCCACTCCTGAGAGGTATCTTTTGAGGTGGTTGTTCATACTCTCTCTTTCCTTCTGGGTCGTTTTGATTCTCAAGGACGAGAATTGTTTAATAGGTATCTGATGTAATGGCCCGGGTTTTTGGGGTCCATTACATTTTGAAAATCGCAATATGGGTTTTCTAGTCTTGGAATATTAGTGAATTTTGGCCTAATAGTAGGCCTATCGGTAGCCTTAGTCTACCGGTAGTAGGCCTACCGGTAGCTCGGTCTACCAGTAGTAGGCCTACTGGTCGCTCGGTCTACCGGTGGCCCCAGCCTACCGGTAGCTCTCTTTACCAGTAGCTCGGTCTACCGGTAGCTGCAGCCACCGGTAGCTCTGCTGACCGGTAGCTCGGTCTACTGGTGGCTGTGGCTTACCGGTAGCTCAGTCTACCAGTAGCTGCTGCCTACCGGTAGCTCGGCTACCGGTCACTGCAGCCTACCTATAGCTATCAGCCATATGTAGCTCTCAGCTACCGGTGGCTCTCACATACCCCCACGGGGTCTTTCCAGTAGCGCTCCATTTTGCGCGAATTGGGTTTTAGACCCTATTTTTATGCCATTAAGCTTGTTTTAAAGCCCGTAACGCCCATAAATGTTTTAATTAAATATTTAATGAATTAACCTGGTGTGTGGGTCAGTTTAAACCACCCGACCCTTTAATAACGTGTGGGGCTGCATGGTCAACCCAAGACCCCCGCTCCTTATGCGGTTCCACATTGTTATCTAAACCGTCCCCGACCCTTATAAACTAAAGGTTTTTCCATGGTTTTCTTCTTTTCTCGATCACCCTCTGCGACGAGTACCCGTCGTTCAGACGATCATCTTTTCATTCAGGTGAGCTGCATCGTTACTCGTGAAGTTCTGCACCCGGACTTAGCATCGATCATTTATCAACAAGTAGGGAATTTCTCCTTCGTCTCTCCCTTTTGTGTATCATGCGGGGTGGGCATGCTTTTGATTCTGTATAATTGGATGAACCAAACCTAAATAAAGATAATGAACGGATTCTATAATGAACGAAGGGGGGGGGGCTGTGATTGATGATGTTGTTCTATTTTTTTATGATCTTATTTTCTTAATTTTGCGGGATTACGCCTACTAAAAATCATGGCCATTTGTGGTCTTTCTCTGTGCTCTAATAAACCCCTGGTGATGTTCTAAATGGATTGTTTTGTAGTTTTGAACTCCTGTTGTGAAAAGGAAATTGGTTAATCACGTATATCCGGCCAAATAAATTGATGCACCATGATCAATCCTTCTGTGATAACCCTGGTTAAAGCACATGGAAATTGATATCATGGAGTGTGTTCAATCTTATAAATCTGAAAATACTGGGATGGGCCTGGTTAGTGGTGGTGGTTTGGTTGTTTTTTCCTTCACATGACATTTCTTGGGTGATGTGGGTGGGGATGGGATCCCTTGTTGTTACGTTTTCAGTGGTTGTGAATTTTAAGAACGGGGGGGGGGGGGGGGGTTACCTTGTTTATATCATGAATTGGGGTGGTATCCTCTATTGTTGAGAAACATCTTGTCTCCTGGATATGGGAAATGGGGTTGTATCATAGGGTTTTCTTTGGTTGTTGTGGATTTACGGGAGAACCGGGTGTGGATGTTGTAGTAAATGGTTGATTGTTTGCATCCTGGACTTGTGCCTATGCTTACTGGTTGCCCACGTAGGTGAAGAACATAATTAAACATCACTACTGAACATGAAAACGAATGGGACAAATGGGATTTTTTGGCGAGAGTTGTGTCTCGGATTTTTGTGTTGTTTGTTTTCTTTAGGCTTGCTGAAAAACCAAAACTTGGGAGATTTCTTGTTGCCTATATATATATACTTGTAATTTTGTGTTTCTTATTCGCGCCCCACCCAAGTTGAGAACTTAGTGCCGAACCCCCCCCCCCCCATTTCATGGGGGAGGGTGTTTTTTCCAACACTGTTATTAGTGGCTGGTTATTAACTCCTTTTCTGCTCCCTTTCCTGGATAGCCCAAGTATCTTCGGGAAGAATGTGATGGCCTGAGGTCCATTATTAACCCAAGAACCTTCGGGTGGGTTATTGTATTGGTTATGGCCCAGGTGTGTGCGGGTAGGTAGTTTCCCATGTATCTTCGGGATGAGGCCCAGGTGTCTTCGGGCATGGCAGCGGATCTTCTAGCCCTGGTGTCTTTGGGAGCGGAGGTGGTTTTTTTGTCCTAGTTGTTTGAAGGCATGGTTACGTGTGATAGTTGTGGCGCAGGTGTGTGCGGGTGGGGTTTGGCAGTGGTACTGCGTGAGGTTGTGGTCCAGGTGTGTGCGGGAGGGGTTTGGCAGTGGGACTACGGTGAGAATGTGGGGATTGGTTTGATGCGTAGGTTGTCTTCAATAACTAGTGGGAAAGTGGTGCAGGGTACCCAAACATTGATGTGCTATTATAATAAATATTACTTGACTTGAGTTATCTGGGGAGTGTACCTTGGTGAGGATTGGGTGGATAGTTTACCATGTTAGGTGTTTGGTTTACTCTTTTTCTCACGGGACTTTAGTACGTTCCCCCAATTGTGCACGAGAGTCTTTGGTTTTCCCTACTGAGTATACTTGTATGCTCACCCTACGTATATAAACCTTCTCTCAGGTTTCCTGGAGGACTTTAGAGATCTCGCGAGACCATACTAGCTTAGACCTATGGGGCAGTTGCAGTTGCTGTTTTTCTTTATTGGTAATTTACCTTTGTAGTCACTTTGTAATTCGTGGTATTTACTTTTGGAACATGCATATGGGAATGATTTTTTTTGGATTTTCCTTTCTTTTAGTTTTGGTGTTGTTGGGTTTCATCATCTTATCACCTGATCCTGTAAAACAAAAATGGTAATGCCTTCCATGTGTTTGTAATTTTCAAACCCTTGGTTCTAGTTGCCACTCCGGGACCTATAGAAGGCCGGTTATTGGGGTCATTATCTCTCCTTCAACTTAAATAAGGAATGGCTTGGCAATCTATTGACCCTTCCCTCTTTCTGGTGAAGGTAGGTTGGGATAAAATTGAATCATTTGTGTAATAGAATTACCAATATAAGAAGAATTAAAAAATTACCTTGGTACGAACTTCAGAGGGAGAGGTAGTACACTTATCCCAAAAATTTTGTGATATTTTATTATTATAAATCCCTATAATACAATCAATTGATAAATTTGTGATATCACCAGCATGATTTTTTTAAAAGTTTAGGCACATATTCCTCTTTATTGAAACATAAAAGGTTCCAAAATATAGAGGAGGAACTAAAAATAGAAATGAAAGTCAAAGTGAACTCAATTCGGCCATTCTGGATCGAGTGCTCATGTTGTGATGAGGGGAGAAGCCACCCCTCCCATGAGGATTCCACCCTCTACTCTATGATTTGGCCCGTATCCATGGTCCACCACCATCATCAAGAAATTTAGAATCATCAACATCCGCCATCTCATCAGCCCCACATACACGGACATCGCTTTTCACATCTTCCTCACTACTACCTGACTCAATCAACTCAAAAGATCTATTAGTACTTGCCCTTATAAGAGGTTTGTCCTTGACATTCCGAATATTGTCATTTCTGGGAGTTTTCAAGACTGAAGTCCCAGTGACAAACTTTTCTGTGCATCCAGCCCCTTTTTCATTGATATCCAGAAGAGCCGGATCTTCAGTCCTGGCATCCTTCAAAATATCATAAGGAACAGCCAATTTTTGGCATTTGTGTTGGTCAGAAGATGCAATGCACTGAGAAACAAGAAACACCTGCACTCTCTTAGCATGTCCAGGTTCATGCATTTCATTATCCATCAATTCGGGTGTGCCTGTAACAGCAGAATTTTTAAAAATAGCCTAACTTCCTTGATTTCACTCACCACATCCTTTGGATTTCACAGGTGTCTTCCCTTTATCCAAAGGTTCTAATGTTGTTTTACGATTCTCTAAATGAACCCCTTCCTATCCATAGACAGTAGGAGTGGAGGAGGAATCTACTGATTCATTTGAAACCATAATTCTTGAAGGATTCAAGTGATATGACTTATTTTTTTCATGAGGAAAAACAGAGTGTACCTTTTTGGACGAGGCGACTTCAAATTTGGTCTTCCCCTTACGATTAGAAGAGACCAATTTCTACTCATTCCACAAATCAAAGTCCACATCATGTTGTATAGAAACTTCCCTGTATTCTTGACTATCTGTTGATTTGTCACTATCATCATCACCTGTGATATCCTTAGTTAAGGTATCTTTGAAGGTGAAATGAGTGAGAACACCATCCTCAGCTATATCAGCCCAAGACAACTTGGGTTTATCAACTTGCAGAATAGGTGAAACCAGCATATTTATATTACACGACAAAGAGGTAGGCATCATACAATTTTATCAACCATTAATTTGAGGGTGGAAATCTGAAATAGGTGTACAACCATCTTGAGCATTTCTTGAGGCAACATGTGCATTAATCTAACCACTTTTCGGATTAAGATCCCTTGAATTAGAAACCTTAGCAGAAAAAATATTTTCAGTATGCTGAGTTTTAACTTTACAATCTATCCTTCTATAAGTCTAAGATTCATTGCCTTTTTCTTGATAGTTTGAACACAAAAGTCCACTTCTGCAAATATCCTTTGAGTGACCAATTATCTGACAAGCATCACAAAAGGAGGGCTTCTTCTCATATTCAATTCTATGATTGATTTCATCCTAGTGCGTGGATAGAAGTACTTTTTCAATAATGGTTGAGCTTATATCAACTTCAATCAAAATCCTAGAAAAGTGACCAAAACTAACCATCTCAGTTGTAGTGTCCATCCTAATGGGAGTACCTATTGCAGAGGCAATGTCATAGAGAATTTATAGATGCCAAAGATCCCAATATAACCCATGTATTTTGATCATGATTTGTGAAGAGGTTTCTTTAAAATCATTGAGGTTGAAGTTTAAATTCCATTCATCGAAGCGCATAATACCCGGTTGATGATTAATCGAGCCAGAGCTCCACGGTCAGTTTTTCAATTCCGTAGAAGGGAAAAGGAGATGGGAAAACCCGCGACCAACAGAAATGAATTTAAAGTCCGTAAATCCCCAAATGTTGGCTAATTGATCAACTATATCCATCACCTTCCAAGGATCCATGCCTTTTGATAATGAGATACGAGAGATGAATGAATGCTTACAGATTTCGATCCTTTCTATGATAACTTAATCGGAAACCGGAACATGAGCAGTTTCCCCTTTTCAAATGATTCTTTGTGTAGCCCTAGGTTTGAGTGAAATGAAAGATCCACCAGCGAAACCCAAAAAGGGGGAGAGATCCTTTACTTCTTCATGATCATTATATTTCTTTGATGTAGATGATGTTTTTTGACTAACAACATGATTCAGAACATACGAGTAAAGGTTCAAACCCCTCTGGTGCTCGAAAGGGATTCCGTCTTGAAGATTCTTCAGGCACGCCCTCTCCAATTCCTCCATCCCTCATCACCAGCATGCATGTTATGATTATGTGTTATATTTATAAAGTAAAACAATTTTATATATTCCACTCAAATAATTATTAAAAATTTAATTTCTATTATCTGTGTGTATAGTCTACCACCTCCCTACAAATCGTTTATAATTTTCCATCACAAACCTATATTGTAATTTAAAAAAGGTTATTCAATAAATTAATATGATATTTTACCCAACATTAATATTTTGGTAGAATAATATTGACAGTTCACTTTTTGTGAATAATATGAAAAAGTTGTAGTCAATATAATAAACTCAAATAGATTTATCGATATAATTTTTATAATTTGGATTTATTTATTGGATTAACATTCCTGATATAAATTTATTTTCTAAATAAAACAATATTATTCTTAATACTCTACAATTTTTATGATCAACATTTATTTTACAACACATTTGACATATGTCAACAAACAAAATGTGTTATGATAAAATTAACCCAAGAACATAAAGTAAGAAATGTTAGAAATAACTATATTAAAAATTATAAAAAATATATGTAAAACATAGAGTATAAATTATTGTTAAATATGTTTATGGGGAATATATATAATTAAATGTATAAAATTTTTTATGATGTCATGTGCAGGTCAGAAATTCTTTCATAATGGATGTAAGGGCTTTCATCTCAAATTCTATTCTTTTAGAGAATTTTTTATTTTATGTACATATTTATTATTTCTATTTTGTTTATACTATCCATGAATATATTCTTGAATACGTTAATACATTATTATTTTTATTTATGGAACCATAATAATTCCATTGTTTAGATGATTTTGGAGTGGAAAATTACTAAATATGTATGGTTTTCAACTCCAAATATCCATGATTGAGGAGAAATATTGTGTCACCAAATTTTTTTATAATATATTTTATACTATGAATTTGAAATATGATTCATTTTTTATTAACATCATTTCAACATTTAACTAAACCACTCCCTAAATCATGAGTTCTTTACTTTGATTCTTATTAAGCAATACATGTTCTATATCAATCACCATAATTGATGTATTATTTGATATACAAAAAGATATTGATTTTTTTGTTTATCTATTTCTTAGTGACATATAACATCTCCCATTTTTGTTGAAAATTTAAAATTTAACAGTAGTAATTTCCTTCATTTTTATAGGTAGTTATTATTGTCTTCCCAAAAATATAATTTCATTTCAAAACAATTTTAGGATTCATGATTTCTAGTGTTTATATTTTAGTTTCCACTGTCATTTAGTATGGTATACAGTATTTTATTATTAGGAGATCACATTTTATTAAAATATTTATAACTATTATTTTTTAGTACATTATGATAATAAAATTATTTGAAGAAGTAATATTTTTATTTAAATGGAATTTCCCCTAATTCTATATATTTTTCCTTCCCACCAATGTTATTATTTTTAATATGAAATGTAATTATGTTTTACGTAGTGGAAAATTCACATTTTCCTTATAAAATTTAAAAAACAAATTATTATTATGTAATTTTACATTGTAGGAATTCAATTAAGGTGTTTTAAAAAAATTGAGAAATTTTGTACAAAATCAAGGTTTTATCATTTACATATTCCATTTCTATAACTTTATCTTTTATTAAATATTCTTATAGGGTAAATGATTTTTTATATATATCCATTAAATGTATAAAAAATTTTATATCCTTTTCTTTACTATGTTTTAATATTTTTTCAGTTCCCTTTGAAATCCATAATTTTATATAATCCCAATTTTGATAACATTCATAACACTTATCACATGTCACGATTCACCACCAAAAATATTTTTAAAACCCTGTATTTTTTATATGAAATTTAATTATTTTATTTATATCCTTCTTTGGTCATATTATGTTTTTATTGAATATAATATTTTTATTCCTTCATTAAAAATTATACACTACTTATTTAATAATGGTTCAATCAATTCATATTTTTTCATTCATATCTAAGGTTATTCTCATGCATTTTAAACATTGTAGCTCCATGTGGAAGACCAATGTTATTTTCTAATTATGAATTTTTAAAATGATTTAATTATTTATATCATTAGAATAATTTTGATTTAGCATTATGTTATTCCAGAAATTTGAATTATTAAACTCACATATTCCTCCTATGTTTGATCATGATTATAATTTATGTTTGTTTTTTTTATCATATAGAAAACATATATATATATATAAATTATAATGAGAAGTTTTTGTTAATTATATCCCTCTTATGCATTGTGTGATGTTAATTTATCATGATATACCATGTATAGTGAATGTTAGGTTATACTAGGGACACTATATTATGATGGTAGATTACGTAAAGATATTATTCATACTATTGTGATTCGACTTTTTTATGTTCACATTGTGTTTAGGCTTGAAATATAGTTATTATATCGCTATTTTTGATGTTTCAAATTGATTATTAGCTAAATATCATATAAATCCATTATATTATGACATTTTAATTCTTATGATAATTATGTTAATGATATCTTATCATGCCTCTAAATACTCATGTTATTTTTTATTCCATATTTAATTTTCGAACAAGTTTTTCTTGTTCAACAATTTACATTAGGAATTTACTCATGGTATCATTTTTTATACTATTAATTGTATTTTTGAGCTCTATATGTAATTTAAATTAAATATGTTGTTTTTTAACTTTCATATGATGTATTTCTATGTCAAATCATCAAAATAAACATTTTACCTAGATACTTGAATTATATAATTATAAATTTATGTAATAAATTATTATTCACATGATTAATTAAAATAAATCTAAAGTATTTATAATTCTTTTAGATTTTGAGTAAAATAGTCCTGAAAATATAAAATGATGTTTTAGATATTTTCAGTTAAAATAATAAAAAAAAGGTAAACATAAAGGAATCATCCAATAATAATATTAACAAATGATACAAGAGATATTTTTTAAAACATCACATAAAAAGTAATTTCTATTATTAAGACATAATATATATATATAATTTCAGCCTAGAGGAATTTAGTAGTGCATTTTAAAAATAAGAATATTAATAGAAAATCATTATTATTATTTGTAAAGTACATTTATTGAAACACACATAATTAAAATGATAATAAAATTTAATTCTGAAACAAAATAAATAAAAATTAAAAAATCGAAATGAGATTATAAATATAAAGACTTCAATATACAAAAGTAACACATTTATTCTAATTAATGACATTTACATGAATGATATAACACCGAGAAATATAATGGTGATTATTTCAAACAATGTATCATATGTATGAAGAAATAAATCGAGACAAAATAATAATTTATATGTTAATCCTTCAAAAATATGTTCATCAGAAGTAATTATAAATCCATAAGATATAAATTATAAGTTTTACATAATTTAATCAGCCGAAAAATGTTCGTCCATGTATGAATAATGTGAAGGAAAACCAACATAACTCAATGATGAAAAAGCGAGTTAGAACAAAAATTATTACTCTTGTAACATGAAATTTATAAGACCTTGAATAAAGATAAATTTTCATGGATCTATAGAGGAATTAAATTCTAAGAAATATATGTCTAATGGAATAAATGTGTTATTATATACACCCTAAAAAACAAAACATGTTTATAATATGTTATGTGACTCAAGGATATTATGTAAGGATAATAAACAATAATATTTTAATAAATGTATTAATTTAAATCCAATGTAAGGAAGATAATAAATAGAATGAATATTTCCAATAATATAAATTGATTTATTATATAAGAATTAAAGAGATAGTATTTACACCATAAAAATTAAAATTAATGAAGAATTTGAATATTTACTCAATGAATGTAAATTGAGACAATAAACCTAATAGGACTTTTATCACACATGAATAAAAATCATATAATAGAGGTATTAATGAAAATATTTTTTCATAAAATGAATAAAAATTTAAAATATGAATAGAATATAATGGTGTAGTATGTAACCATACAAAAATTTAACATGTACTAAATATGAATGTATTCTTCGATGGTGGTGTATTGAAACAAAAACACGTATCATTTTTTCCTTACATCCCTGAGTGGCATCTAGCCTCATATATAATAATCATAAACACCTAAGTCATATATATAAGGATGCTAACAATTCCTTTTTTTAAATTACTCAATTATATTAAATATCTACTAATATATTAGGTATATATTGATCATTTTATTCATCAAATGTTTATAATATTCATTCTTTCATAAAATTTTTTCATTGAATACGTGAGAACCTATTAATTGATAGAAATTTCAAAATTCCGAAATTTTCAGGGTGTTATAATATTTAAAATTCAAATATTTATGAATTCATATTTTCAGCCAATGGAATTTCACGATATGTTTTTATAAAATTGAATCCCTATTGAGCTTGTATTTCACTATTTAATCATTTTAATTAGTAACCCTCTTATGATATACATTCAAATTAAATTCACACATAATAATATTTATTGATTATATTACACAATAATATAATATTCATTTATCAAATAATTTTTCACACAAACAATTTAAGGCAGTTATGAAAATGGAATTCCATCACTTCTTAGATGGGGAAATCTGAATATACACAAAGTGTAAATTTTCATTTTCAATAGAATGAGATAAAATTAGAGAATTTATTATATATTATGAATAATAAAAATATGATAAATATCATATTTGTTCATTAAATAACAATTCTTAACCAAATTTAATATTATTTAATGAAAAATGAAAATCCTTACTGTGTAGAGACAGATGTCTACACGTATGTTTGAATGATAATCTCATTTTCAATGTAATGAGTAATTGTTGATAATTTTAATAATAATAAAAAATCATTATGAAAAATAGAAAAAATATATTTAATTATATTATAATTATTAAAGTATATTTAGAGGATATAGAAGAAGACAAAAGGGTTGGGTAGTGAATATTACTCATGTTGGGAACCAAAACGTTTTCTTAGAATATTTTTTAGAAATAAAGAACATAAGAAAATGTATTGTGAATATAGGAAAATTAATGTGAATTTATATTTCAGGGGTTGTGAAATGGGATGTGATTTAGGATGAATTTAATGATATTGAGTAGTTTATGGTGGTTGGAAGTTTCATCGATTAAAATATGTGGGTTGTGGCATGTCCCAAAATATATAACAAGAAATGCATAAGGAATGTCATTTTTTAAATGGAAATTTGATCAAAAGTAGTAATAATGAAGTGGGTGGATATTTTTTCAATGTAACTTTTATAAATAATGTTGATACATTTCTTTACCATTTTTTATTTCATTTACAACAATGATATAACTTTTTACCCTAATTATGTTTTTCTACGGTAACTAATTGTTTTAACCGAATAACAAGTTTTAATGAATAAAAAAGTGATATCCATTACATTATATTTATTTTATGATATTAAGAAATATAAAAATAATATTATAATAATAATTTTAACAATGTGATAAAAAATAAATTTAAAATAAAAAATTTTGATCTGTAAATATATATTATTTAAAAACTTATTGCATAGTTAACCAAAGAATAATTATATTTCTCAAAATTAAACATAATATTTTAAATGTATTATATTTAATAATTAATAATTGTTTTAATGAAATTGTTATAATTTTTTATATTACTCTAATATCAAAACGATTTCATAAAATGAATTTCATTTCTAAAAATATATTTTTAAATATTCACCTAAAAATTGTAATTTCAGAAAAATCCCAAAAAATTATTTTATTCAAATATTGATATGTTGAATCAAAAAATTAATTTAATTTTTCGTAATTCAATTTATTAAATTTAAGAAATTATATTTAAAAGAGAATAATATATTATAATTTAATAGTAATTTTATATCGAAACGTATTTTTGAAATATTAATTATTTTTATTTTTATTTCCAATCAATGTACCAATAAATTATTATAAATATATTATTCTTTAGAAAAATCTATCAGGAAATTATATATATATATAACACTAGATTTTTGGAAAAAATACATTTCACATTAAAACCAAGTTTTTCATTAAATACATTTTAATCATAAAATGACATTATTATGTTTTTAACTCTACTAATTTAGTGTAATTAGTGAATTTGTATTATAAGTGAAATTTTTTTTTTGTTAAAAATATATTATATAATTCATGTATCTATATTTGTTACATCCATAATCATATTTATATTATAATGATTATATTTTTGACATATAATTTTATCTATGAATAATAAATTACATTTTGTTTTGGATTCATGTTACATGTGGATAATGATATTTAGTATTGAATTTATATAAATAATATTTGATTTTAAAATAATGTGTTATCATAACTCGGTACCTGAAATCCCTATTTCATTTGGAAATTTTTAAAGGGGTACTTCGACATCATTATTTACATATTATTTATCTAATTTGGATTTCCATTAAGAATTATAAATAAGTCTATTGAGGATCCCATCTGAATATATTATACTGAAAAATATGTTAATATTTTAAAATATTTAAGCCAGGGGGATCCAATGGATTCTTCTTATACTAAAATAATTGCAATTCCTCCATTATTATTATACTTATTCCATTTCGTACTTCTTATTTTTTTCATTTATTTTACGCAAAGATTTCTTCAATTATTATACAAATGTTTTGTTAAATTATAACATAAACAATGAATTTTACTTATAATTAAAAATTGAGACCCTATAGAATATTTACATCAGTATTAATATAGTATTCATGTAAAATAAGTTTGTTAATGTTACATTAATGTTTTCTTTTCTCATGGTACAATTAGATTGTAAATTTTTTTTATATGTATGTTTTTTTAATCATTAGTTTAGATGAATTTTGGTATGATTTTATTACAATTAAATTAATGGTTAAACATCATTGATTTTGGTAAAAGATATTTTAGTTTCATATTTATGGGTTTTATTCTCATGGGAGAGGGTTGTGTAAATATAAATTGAAAGGTAGTATGGTATTTGTTATAATTTGAATAGAGGATTGTTGGATATTTGATGATCTATGATGAATAGGATAAATGATCTCATTATTTTGGTGAACATATATGATGTGAATAAAACATTCCTAAAACTGAACATTCAAAATATATTAATATATCAACAATTATAATTTAGAGTTATGATTATATAATATCATGACATTTGACTACATCAATTAATTGATTTCCATTAGAATTAAGAATGATGTTAAAAATGATTTCAATCTATCATTAGTTTTATGGTTTGAAGTATTTATATAAATAGTTTTCTACAATTTCATGTAAGTAAAAAATCTCAAATTTTTACAATGACTAATATACTAATAGTATTTGATAAATTTTTTAGATGTGATTCAGTCCATTATTACAATTGTTTCATATATTTTGAAACCATCAGAGGGTTTCATATTATTTTTAATATTTCTTCTTAATAATATTGTTACAAAACATGTTATATTAATATATATGTGATTTTTACATAAATGGTCTCCAAATATCACCCAACAATATAAACCTAATTGAAAATATGATAAATCATTAGCATTAAAGATTCAAAATCTCCGACCTATAGTAATAGGAACCCTCTAAAATGAAAATAAAATGTACTCCTAAAAGCATATCTTACATTCACCATTATCAGAAGGAGTTACAAGTCAGTGATATAATATTATCATTGTTTATGGTTTGAATTAGTGGAGAGATTCTAGTTAGTTTATATAAGAAGAATGGAATGTATGATTCTATTTTATTAATGGTTTCATGAAATCATTTTTCAAGGAATTATAACATATAACTCCTAGTAATCAAATATATGAATCACTACACCATTATTTATTAATTTTTTTAACAAATTAATCATATACTTAATTTAATATAATTGGTTTTAAAAAAATGATAGCTATTAAAAATCATTAAAATGTAAAATAATGCACAGTTTAAATGATTACAAAACAAAATCTTACTTAAATATGAGATTTTATGGGTAATATTTTCATTAATTATATATTATTTATATTAATAAACCTCACCCTCAAACATGATAACAAATAAAAATTAAAAATAAAAATTTATAAATAAAGTATCTCATAATGGGTTTTGACAATACAATGTGTTTTTTAAAAATAAAACGATTTTTTTAAAAAGTATATTAGTTTTGAAGATATTTTTTAATAATTTATATCAGGTTATAATAGTTTTTTATGTTATCATATATTAGTATTTTTTCCAAAAAACTAATAAATTCGTAACATGTGTAATTATATTATACACTTTGGACTACATTATTATGATAATATCATGTTTGGATTTGTTTTAGTGAACATAGAATGTTATCTATACCATAATTTATGATTGATTAATCCTATTATTATAACTGTGTAGGGGATATTATCTTATTTACTGATTCTCTATTTCACATGTAATATTTTTACATGCTTATATTTCATTACATATAGTTCTGAAAGGGTTCATGTATTATTCAATGACATAATAAAAATTATTCTAAATTTCAATATGATAATTATTGTGGTACATTATTAAATTTATAATTTTAATGTGATAAGAATTATAGTTACTTTTTAAAATAAATTCTATAAGGGGTATGTATATATACCCATTGTTGTGAAATATATTATTAGGTTATATGTCAACTAATTATATACAAGTTCATATCATGGAATGGTGTGTCAAACATTTATTGAGTATATAGGATGACGATGTCAGATGGGTGTGTGGTTTTTTGAACAAGGAAGAAAATCATACTACACCGGTGGATATGATTCTTGACAATCCTAACTAGACATGATTATTTCAATAACCTGAGAGGGGTCATAAGGACAATATCATTGTTTCACACATTTATTCATGGTAATGGTTTCATAAATTTACATGTTTGAGTTGTTTGTAGGTATTACTATAGACTCCATTAAGGGATGTCCCAAGATCATGATCTCAAATTCAATGAATTATACTGAAATCCAATAGTATAGGACTGGACCAACAATTTGTAGGGAATTAATCATTATTAATCTTTGTCTATTTGTTTTATTTTATTAATTTCATGATATAAGTAATGTTTTATTTCAGTGTACTAAGCATATTTTATTATATATTTATATACAATAAAATATACATGTTGTTTTCTATACTACGTTTTTCATAGTATAGTTAATCCATGATGTTCATTACCTACTGAGTCGATATATGCAGACCCAAAGCATGGACACCTAGTTGGAAATGAACCACTATGTATTTAATTTCACATACCTCTTTCAGGCCTGTATATTTAGAGTCTTTTAAAGGTAGTATTAAATATGAGTTAATGAATTTCGGTTTCTAGAATATTGGTGGAGTCTAGATGAGTTTTTATTGACTTTTTTGCGATGTGAAATGTAAATTTGTTGTCTTACTCATAGTGCTTCCACTCAAGGGACTTAGATTTAATAAATTAGGAGATTTTTTTTTTCAAAATTTAATTTATTGGGTTATTATTTATTTCAATAATTTTTATAACTTCAATAAATATCTGAGGCTAGGGGACATGTATGAAGGTTTAATTTATATATTCCAAAATATATTTGATTATGGTTTCTCCCCACAGAGTTCTAGTAATTGGCTAATGGTGTTTTTTCATCGTTATCATTTAACACAATAGTCATTAAGAATTATTTATTGGGTTCTAAGACTTCATAATTTTATTCATTCAAGGGGAAAAACCTTTTAAGACTCTAGTTATGGTAAACATATAATTGTAATAATTGCCTCTAGTGGATTTGATATAATGCTACATGATTATAATATATATCATTTCATTAAATAAATACAGTTTCTATACTTTTCTCCACAAGAAAAACTGAACCAAACTGATTTATAACACAATAGATGATTATTAAAAAAATATTATATAAGTAATACAACCTCTAGTAAAAAAATAGAAATAAAAAAAATTAAAAATCCATTCATTTAAAGGATATATAATTAATATAATTACATATTTAAAAGGATAATTCATTTTTAAAGACGTTTTCATAGTATTAATAAATTAATATATGATTATTATAAATTATTCCAATGATATTATTTATTCATTCAATTAATTTACTAATATAATAATATTATTTTCATTTGAAATTTTTTTGATATAATATTTAGAGCACATAATTATTCTGATGACTAATTTTAAATATCACTTTTTTTATTTTATATTGATTTTTTTTTCAATGATAAATTAAATTTTTTATATAGTATTAGTTATGAAAAATTATTTATTTTTGAATTCCACATATCAATATGTTCCTATAGTAATTTTTTGTATTATTCATTAATAATTAATTATTAGGTGTATTGTGGAAATTTTAATTTATAATTAATTCATAGTGTTTATTACCATATCATGAAATAATTGTAAATTTAAAAAATATAAATGATTTTAATGATAAAATACTTATTTATGACGTAAAATTATATACTGAATTTTAGAGAACACATGTTTATGTAATTATGTAATATTTTCCATTAAGAAAATTGTTTTTTCATATTTTTTAATTTAATATTACATGGGTCAAATTTGAATTCATATTTTCTTTAATGTTTTATAACTTTTAATTTTTTGATACAAAAAGTATTCAATTTTGATGTTAAACCATGATACTTTTCTCCTATATACAAATTTTATGCTAAAAAATAACAATTTTTTAAATATGTGGTTTCACATGTCACATAAACTAATGATAATGTTAATATTTTCACACCCATCATAATTTTAGGTAATAAATTTAAAATACTTATGTAAAAATCAGTTTCCCTGATAAAATCAAATCCTAAAAAAAGGAAAACATGAAGATCAGTGGAATTAAATACATGTTTAAATTTTCCTTAAAAGAAAATAGATATTGAGTTATCAATATTTCTCAAACCCACTAAATAATTATCTATTTTTTTAGTCATCTTGATTGTTGAAACATGTTATCTATTTATATTAATTTAAAATATTTAAAAATATCATTCTCTACACATATAAAAGGGTTCTACCAAAACCCATTCAAGACCGCCCTAACATTTTGTTATGAGGAAAAAGTATTCCATAATTTCCTTCACAGATAATCCTATTCATTTAAAATGATCCTTTGGTATTAATATATTATTATGACCTCCATTTTGAATGAATACTCCATGTAAAATGCAATGAACTTATTGAGATTCATCCACATTAAAAGATTTCAATAATTATGGTAATAGTTTCTTGATTAAAATTTAATTCCATCATATGAATATATTATTATTCAATTTTGTTTATTTGGAATGGATTATCTATATCCTCTTTTTTTCATGTATTATAATCCTCTAATAATTAGTGGTATTTAATTTATATTTGAAAACCACTAAATTTAGGGGTTTTGATTCGAATGATTATAATGTGGTAAAGGTTTCTTAGTCTCATTTTCGTGTCCCTGAGACAATTTTTATGATTCATACCATAAATTCAATTATATAATTTTATTATCATATAGTGAATTTATTTTTTAATATTCCATGAATTCATTGAGTTTTAAGATCCATGTCAATTTATTTCATAAAAAGTTATTTTTTAACATGATTCCAATGTTGTAAGGGTTTTTGTTTTATTAACTCCCATCATTGAGTAAAAATGTATTTTCATGAAATAAATTTTTCCATAATTGGATTTTTCTACTATTTTATTCGAATTCATTTTTTTATATTTTTATCAAAGAGAAATTTACCATTTAATTAAAATATATTTCCATGATAAATTTAATTCTCAAAATGGATTTCATCATTGAAAATAATTTTAATCCCATTTAATGATAGTTCTTCTTTTATATCCATTTTTCCTTTCCCACTTACGATATCCCTTATAGTTTTTATTATTACTCTATGTCATATCACTAAACCTTAATATTTTCATTCTCTACTATTTAAATGGATTCTTGGTAACTGTGATTATGATATGGTGTTTTAGAGAAGAAATTTTAACATATTTAAAATCATTATTAACCATTAAAAATATTTAATATTGTAATAAAAATTTATTTTTATAATTATTCTGTCACTACACGGAACTATTATTGAAGTATATTTTTCAACCATAACTGCTTTTCAATGATTTTTATTTTTGTTGAGTCATTTTTTTCTTTTAATGCACCCACTACAAATTATAATTATTATAAGTAAAAATCTTCAAAACGTTTTCACTTATTATATTTTAAAAAATTATGTATTTTCAATGATTAAATATTCATATTTAATTTCCAATATTTATTTTTAAAATTTATTACATTCAATCTCAAAATATGAACAATTAAAAAAATTATTTTTCAGTTAGGTTGTAAATTCGTATTTCACACTATATATAAATCCTTTTTGGAAATTATATTTTACTTTTTCAATTACATTTCCCCTCAACATATTAAAGAATTTTTTTTAAGAATCACCCTTTAATTGTTGAGAATTTATAATATTATGATGTAATTTAATTTTATGTATCAACCATTTATATATATGAGGTATATTATTTGGATACCATCTCATTTTATTATGAAATTCATTTTATAAATTTTGTATTTATTATATAATGAAGGAAACCAATTTTAAATAATTATTTTCTATATGGTATAATGAATGATTTAATTTATGATTCAATATATGAATTGATGATGGGTAACATGAGTCATATATCTAACTCCAATTTGGTGGGTACTTTTTGATATAACATGTGGTGATTATTTTTGGAATAATAATTTTTTTTGTTCATATCATATGGAATTTGAATTTTTATATTATCATGTTATCCGACATGGGGATTATATTTAAACATAACACATATTGTTGTCAATTTTTTGTTCACAAAATACAGCATTGATTTTTTCTAACATTAAATTTTTTATTCTTTTTATATTCCAAATATCATCATTTCTATTTGCTAGTATTTGTGACAATTTTCCATGTTATGATATATTTCATGTTCATGTAACTTATATTTTTCATATCTTTATGATTAAACTCCATGGTTGATAATTATTATATCTTCATTCTACCCATTTTTACATTATATTTTTTAAATTTCTTCTGAAAACATTTCAATCTAACATGAATTAAAAAAATGATTTATTTTGAATGTTATTTTAAATTAAATGTTTCTATAAATTTATATTTACACATATGTTTATGATTATTATCATGATGGTTTTTTTGATTTTTTCTTTTATTAGTTATATTGATAATATTTTCTTTGTTTCTAATCCCCCAAAATTTGATTCAATGATATGTAAAAAATTAATTTTTATATAGAGATCCATTATGAGAGATTTTTAGGATGTGACACCCCAACACCATAATCCCATAATCAGGGAATTACATTTTACATTGTCATGATTACCTAGAATCAAATTTTGAGTGAAATATTTGTTTCGTAGTTTTGGAAAACCACATACATTTATGTAAACCATTTTCCAAATGGAAAATAAAATAAAACATAATACATAAGAAAATCTAATAAACTACATCCAAAAAACTCAGTCCAGAATATCTCTTTTATAACATGAGGAAGAGAAAGTAAATAAGAGAAAACACATTATGTAAACTTATAAAGAAAATGTATATATAGATAATTTCAATAAAAAAATAACATGGAAAATAATAAAAATAAAATTCTCAGTAAGATAAATTTATAATTCTTGTATATCATGTTTTCCAAGAACATGAGACCTTTACCATAATGATTTATCCTCAAGATATTTTAAAACATACAAGGAACAACCCATTTTATTTGGTCAACTAATTTTTCTCATTTGAATACTGATTAATTAATATGATTTAATTAACTTGTCCCCAACCTATATAGTTCATGTAAAAATCATTCATCATATATTGTATACGAAATATATTTCATAAAAAAAGTGCATTATAAAATTTCTGTATTGAATAAAGGATAAATATTGATCAATTCCCACTAGTTTATCAAATAATTTTAAATATAATCAAATTATATAAATATAGTATAATGTTTTGGAAATAATGATATCAATTAAGCAATAATATTGAAATGTTTGGTGTGATATCATGAAGACATGAAATCATAATATAAATAAATAAAAACTAATAACTCAGATTTCATCTCAAATGTGATTTTTTAGCATCATTTGATCGACCATTAATCATTTAGCTTTAGATCACATGATAGTTGAATGAAAATATAATACTTGTTAGGGTTATATACATGGTATGAGTTGTATCTTATCCATATATTTAACATGTCCTCGCTCTCTCAAAAGCTTAATTTTCCATGATATTATTACGTGCTTGATCTCTATCAGACTGATCCACCATTTCATTCTCATTCCATATGAACTAAATAGAAGATCATATACAATCCATACCAATTAAAATTTTCCAAATATAGTTGACATGGAGAATCCTTATTTTTTATTTGTATTATTCTTTAGGTACTCTTTTTTTCTCCAGTTAAATTTTCTTTTCACTAGAGCAGCTAACTCATATACCTCTTCTATATCAATGAAATCCTCATCATTGGTTGTGTTTCCTTCTCTAAAATCATTAATCATCTATGACATTGTAATTTTTCATTTTGTGGAGGATATCGATACTAAATTTATAACTTAGAACTCATATATGGAGTTATCAACTTTGAACATTGATCAGTGCATGCCCAGTGGGAAAAATGGTCTCCCTTAAATGAGTTCATTTCTCTACTCTTCTATATCCAGCACTAAGAGGTTGATTGGGAATTAGATTTTGTCAAATATAATTTGAATATCCATGATCAGACCCCCCCATAAATTTTTAGTCTATTCTAATAAAAGAATACCTTTTTGGACATCATTTTTTCCACTTAAAAACTCTTGAATGTCTACATGATATTGAGACTTTTACCTATCCCACAAAAATATATTCCACATTTGATAGCATTAATAATAATGGGAAATTAATATTCATAGATCACTTCATTTCATAGGTATGTTATTTGATACTTTTGAATAATAATATAATGTGAGTTGAATGGTGTTAATCTCTTCAGGGTTATTTTTTTTCATAATATCCCATATATGATGTTTACATACATCATCATGTTAGATATATCCATAGAAAAAAATATATTATTTCATTTTTTAAATTGTTTGAGAAATCAATATTTCTAAATTTGGTTCATTATACACACAATTCATTATGGGACAGACATTCATGAATTATAAATTGGTAATTCTTATTCAGCTAATATAGTTACTAGTTACTTGATACATTCAAGTGGTTTATCACATTATTTCACAAGTTTTTTTAGGAATATTTTATTCCACATCCTTGTATCTTATTCCAAATTATATTCTTTAATGCTTTTAAATATTATTTTACACATAATATAGGTAATAAAAGGTAGTACTATTATGTGTCATTCTCTGAGATATTCATAAATTTGGGCAACTTTATGCTTTATATTCTACAATTCAGCATTTTGGATAGATGTTTGTTCATTTATTTCCTTGAGTACAACCCTTGAATCCTTGGTAAATGTAGCCGATATATCATCTAATGTATGGAATTTGGTCATTAGTGTTGTCCCATTGGGTACTTGTTGTTGGAACCCATGTTGATTTCTTTGATATCCTGGCCCATATTACAGTTAAGACCTCCATCTAGTAATTTTATTACCATGGTTTTAATCATCATAATATACATCTTTTATGAATATACCATCTGGGTATTTATACTAGCTCATCATTACGTCAATCAACTTGGTCTTTAACAACAGTTTTCCACAATCCAATCATTATTGATGATTGTATGGATACATTTCTATTGTAGTCATTCTCCCTTCCCCTAAAAACCACTTCTCACCATTTCATCCAAAAATTTATAGTTCACTACAGGTGACTTCTTTTTCAGTCATACCCTAGGTATAGTTTCGAAAATTGACCCGTTTCGCAATAAAAACCCTTATAGATTTCTTGTATTAGTATCCAATTCTCAATACCTTGATGGGGTTATTTTCAAGTCCTATATTATATCATTTCATGTAAAAATATAGATATTAATCTAAAAATTGGAAAAATTTAAGAATATTTAACCATATTTACTTTCAATTAAAATGTGTAAATTAGAGAGTGAGTATGTTATGTTCTAGATCATCACATGTTGTAATGGAATTCACTAGAAAACGTTGAATAAAATATCAATATTTATCATGTAATGAAAATAGTAAAAGACAAAGTCTTACAACATTTCTTGATACGTTATGGAATTATAATGTGTCGCAATGCTCGGGGAATCTTCTAATTTACTTGATGGGATATTTATGTGCAATTGTGGTAAATTTTATAGTATTTTTGATAATCAAAATATTTACTTGATTTATCTCGCAATGGATCTCATCAATAGTGGGTTCTATGATTCTCAGTTATAGTCTTGTGTATGACATCCATCCATAATCGGTGAGTTTCCGATGCCCTAGATCACCTTAATGAAACAAATGATGTTGATTTTTCTTAGTGGAGACCATGGTTTCAGTTCTATTAATTCTCAAGATCTTCTATTATTCAAAGTCATGATCAATTATTCTATTCCTTTAGCACGTGTGTTATGGACTTTCATTAAGAATATAAAATCCTAAAATTCACAGAAAGTACACACCTAGCGTAAACAGAATAATTCAAATAATGAAACAATTTTAAAATTAAAATGAAAAACCTAAAAACTAAAATAAAACCAATTATTGTAAATGGAACATGATTTATCATTCCTGTAGGGAATCATTATTTCCATACATGTGCTATAAAGATACAAAATTTATAAACAAAACTCAATGTATGTTACACAATTAATTAAAATGTAGTATTAGAAATGTTATAGGTGAAAACGACAGATACAGTGAATTATATTAATTATGTTTCCAGAATATTTGATATTATTAAATTGAAGAAATAAGATATAAAATATTGGTTTATCTTATTTTGGGAATGTACAAGACTAAATAAGAATAGTTTGTTTAGTTTTAAATTTGATTTGAAAAGCACTATATGATTTTGTAATAATACGAATTAGGTGAAATTATAATTTATAAAATAGTATTATTAATTAATGATTTATGTTTGAGTATAGGAATGGAATATCAAATGGTCATGTAATCCCCTCCTCAGCATGGAAATCCACCATTTTTCATGGTCTGGTAATTATTTCTTTTACCAAATCGTGTTTGTATCAATACCATATTAAAACCCAATTTCTCGTAAATATTACAATGGTCATGAATAATTTAGTGTTATCATTTTTACAAATTTAATGCCTCTTTTAGATTAATTTATCAATGGGTATAATAAAACTAAAAGAAATGGATTTGAAAGTGATTTAATAACAACATCAAACCAAATACATAGATAAATAAAATGAATTTAATCCAACACATTTTACACATTTTTTTCATAAAACAATAAAAAGGTTGGTGTACCCACTAATACTAGTGATGAAAACATAAGAGGGATTGAGGGAATAAAAATAATTCATAATGAAACGGAAGATGAACTTAGGGAGGACCAAACACAGCACAACATCTCACTCCAATCATTGGACTCTAGAATATTTGGAATAATAGTAGGATAGATCTCCATTTATAGTATATTGAAGGGAAATTTTATTAATGAATTTCATAAATTAATTGATAAAATGTGGTCATAGTCTAGTCCCAATTCATACATCATTTCAGAAAAATATCATACACGTAATTTGGATTCTAAAATCTAGTCTTGAAAATTGACACATGGTGTAAATTATTACACCCCGGGTAAATTTTAATGAACCTTTTATTCACTTCACGACATGTGTATCTTTAATGAAATGCCTCAGTATATTGCATATAATGAGTTACATGATGTGTAATTCCATTTTTGTACTCTCGATGCCTGTTTTTTCCTCTGTTCATCGATTATTTTTCTTTCAAATGCTTCATGTTCATCCTAAATAATATTGTGCTCAATTATCTTTTTTTATGATACCATAAAACAAAAATTTAGTTTAACTAATAAAAAATTGGTAGGAATGAGCATTAAAATATAGAAATAAATATATTAAAACATCATAATATAAAAGCATAAAATAATTATATTAGTACCATTCAATATATGCTCTCACTTCCTTAATGAAATAATGTTATAATACAATAATTATATATTGAATAATGTATATGATGATAAAATCATAAATAAAATAATTTTATAACATGTTTCTTATATCCAAATGCATTAATATAGTAATAATTCCAATAATATTGTGTCAATGGAAAATAATTTCCATGATCCATTAACCTATATTCTGGTATATTAGATTGATACACGAATAATTTTTTTTTCATATTTCACTTTCTCATTTGAAATTGTAACACATAATGGAAGCCTTTCTCTTCTTCCGGTTTCATTCATTAGCATGTTCACCCTTTTTTATATGCACTATAACAAACCCCCATTCCCTTCAACAAATTAACATGCTATTTCTTTTTAATGCTTGATCTCTAAATTCCAAATATAGAATTTTTTTTTAAATAATAAAATCATAAAAATTTAAGAATTTAATTTAAAATTAAAATTTTAAATTCAAAACAATTCATTTTTTTAGAAATTATTTCAAAGCATAAATTTTTTTCAACTTATTAAATAAAAAATTTTCCTGATAAACATAATTTTATTTTCAATTACGTTAAACATCTAATATAAAAGTGAATCCATTTTAAATAAGTTTGGGACACTAAAATTTTGTGTGAAACATAAAAAAACTTAATAAATTACAGTGTTATGTCACAACCCCCTTCCCACAATGTGTACCTCTCCTAGGACGACAATATGAGAAGATAGATAATGACCCTCGAGTCCCACTACCATTGGGCCTCGGGTTAGCGACTAGCATCGAGGGTATAGTAAACCCATAGATGGGAGTCATTGCCCACTAAGAGAACACTCGAAAAATTTATAGATAAGAATGACAACAACCATATCCTGCCCATACTGCAATATAATTGAAATCCCAAGTACTCATATAAAATGTCATGAATGGACTACAATAACTGAAATGGAAATTGTATGTACCAAAGGAAAGTAAAACAATAGTAACCATGAAGCCCAAACAGCTCCTACAAAACCCCCATGCTAGTAGTAAGTAGACATATCTCGATCCTACACTAAATAACCAAAATAATAGTTTATATAACATTTTGTGAGTATAACAGTATACTGAGTAGGATCCTCCAAAAGCCTCTCGTGCAAAAGTAATGAAACCATGCTAAAGAATAGTAAAAAACAAGTGATACTAACATTTCACCTAAACTTTTTTACATTGTTATAAGATTCATCATGGATACTCTCACTGAGTATATCATACAAAAGTATATTATATAATAATGAATGTCAACGGTACCCCGCTACGACTTCCCAATCGGTTTTCTTATTTTCCCTAACGTTACACGTCCTGAGTATCTCTCTCCCAAAAGGCATGCCTAAAGACACTTGGGTAAAGCACCACAACTTGAACCTCATGCAACCCAACCACCACATTCACATTACCAGGATTAACTAGGTAGTTTATCGGAGACACCTGAATTTTTGTAACATGTTTCATATATCAAGTATTATACCGCAATCCATCACTGCCCATACACTGAGTAAGGATTATCAAGCCATCACAGCCTATTAAAATTACACCTATAGTTGTCCATAAGAAAATATATCCAGAATATATGTGTGTGAATAACTGTAATCCATTACATCCCTCTACACACATATATTGGGATAACTAACCACCGTGTATACCAACAAAAGTAACTGCCAGGGGAAGAGAGAAGGTCCAATGGGGGTAGTCATATTTCCTTCATACCATCAGTTGTTGGGTAAATCACCCCCATTTCTCAAAGTCTCAAGAGTGATAGTTTTTCCAAATGACTCGGTGGAGTAACATATCAGAACATAAAAAGTATAGGATACAATATATCTCAGAACCATACTTTGGGAAAATCCTAGTCGTAGATTCAACTGCACCTAATGTCTCTTAGAGTCATAGATTCCACTGATAAGAATAGATATCCAATAATCACACAACTATTTAAGGAGATATATTATGTCATTTTTCAATTTTAAATAGATCCATGTTATGTTAATTTATTCATTAACCATTAATTAACCCTTATCAATTTCCATCATAATAAAGCTTCATGACCTCTAGGCATAACCATACTGAGTCCATATATTCTCAGAAACATAACCTCAGTACCACATCCTTGAAATCTCCAAACCCTTTGGGTAAACATTTTATATTCATTTATTTAATATAATTACCACTTTCCATGTTCCAAAGAATTATAGAAAATAATTCTAGTCTAAAGAACACTAAGAGATCAACACAGTGAGTAAATGATCTACTCATTGAGTCTTTTTCACATATATCAAGAGCGTAGATCTATCCATCATAGTAAAGGTAAAAATGGAAAAAACATGGAATACCATATGTTTCATTGACTCTTTTTGAAGGATGGTAATAAAGACCTTATTCCTCATGTAGGTGGGAAATTAAAGCATATAAACAACAAAAGATTCAACAACCCCCACTTTCACATCAACGGGTAAGCCCAACTTCAGCCCGTTATATCATCTATGGTGTCCTCCAAGACACCGATTTATAAACTGATGCATCTCGCCACTCTAGGTGTCAACTACTACCACAGAAAGTAGGCCTCCTAGCCCACACATACCACAACAATTCTCCATGCTCATCCATTACAGCCTCACGTCACTTTTGGGCCTCTATGCCCCCAAAACCACAAATCACATTTCCAAAGCACATCACAAGTAGTATGAACAATAAAATCGATATCTTTCCCCCAAAGCAAGGCATTCAAAATTCATACACAATAAGCTCTCTTTTCTCCCATGAATAAGGCACTTTTCCTTTAAAATAATGTGAGAAAATTAGACCGTACAAGGAAAAATTTTATCACAAAACAAATTATTCTTCCATTTTGAATTGACTGATTCATTATTCATATGTTTCTTCTACAGAAACCTAAGAAACAAGATACAACAAGATATCACAAAATTAATTCAAAAATAAATATAACAAGACATCCACTCATTTTTTAAAATTTATCAACATGCTTTAGGTTCATCAACCAACTCATATTTAAATTTTCACTTTCATTAATTTGATTAAATTCATATTACAACAAAAACATCAAGATTCATTAAACAAGCCTCTTTACCATTCAGTCAATTAATTATAAATTAATTCTAGATTTACATTCATTACCAATTTCGATCAAGAATGAAATTTTAAATCAAGAAATTCATAGATATCACACTATGTAAAAAATCAATATGCAAACCATTATCACAGTATAAAGAAACAACATATGGGTGATACCAATTTCATTAATCTAGCCAATAAAATAATTAGGCCAATTTCATTGGGACTCAAATGGATAAATCATAATTGAAATATGATTTTACATATGTAAATTGGGAAGAATAAAATCCCCTACCTAAAAAGGTCATTGATGTTATTAGCATGTGAACAGATTAATGCAACAGATCACGATCACTTCTCTCACAATAACTGCATCCACATGAGGACACGAAGACTCAACCAAACCCACCGAAAACCTAGAAAACTCCATTATGAGCATGATGATCACCCTCTATCAAATGGAAAGGTGAAATATACGGAAACAAATTGAATGAACCTCATGAAAAGTGGTATATCATACCTTATATCCAAGATAGATCGCTACATATCAAAGGGGGGTCTAGGGATAATTACTTGATGAAGGAATCCCGAAAATACTGATGGGAGGGTCTTCTGGTCACCTAGGGTCGAGGAAGAGATATTATATCTGTATATTTTATGGAACCCTGACCAGTTGAAAACACTTAAAAAATAAAACGTCTGGGAATTACATGACATGTAATTTCCTTTAACATCGTGTAATACCTGGATGTCTGGTTCTACCGAAAGACATGTAGCCTCAATGCTATATTTTATTTTTTGAACACAAAAACATTTCACACCGTGAATTTCTCTTACCATAAAACAACCCATGAAATAGGATGTAATTTCATGTAATACCATTACATGATTTGTAATCCCATTAAATGATGTTAAATCTCCCCTTCACAACTTTTACCTAACCAAACTCCTATAAAATTATTCAGATCCACCTCTGAGGACTTCAATCTTAAAAAAAACCTAAAGGGTTGATCCACACGGATCATATCCCTTACATCATATACCTCTAAAAACATTCTCATCCTCAAAAATTCAAAACCAACCTAGAGAGGAAAAAGAATGGCGTCATCTGAACAAACACCTTGTGAGAAACCACTCAAGGCTCTCAACACTCCAAGAGCTCAACCGCTTCAAAAAAATTAACAATGTGAAACCATGTGACAACCAAAAATCGCACTGAAACACTCTCCCAGGAGAGAATCCTCTCAAAAAAGGAGAAATACACAACATACAACAAGACAAATCCATCTCATAAACAGAAAGGGTATACAACCACAAAACGAACAACGTTACAAGAGTGGATATAAAAATCAAACAACTCAGCTTACTGAGCATATATCTATAAATAATATTCATAGGTACTCTCATATACACCTTCATTCTACCATAAGACAAGAACTAAGGGTATAACATTCCTTCAATACTCATTATCCTGGTTGTCTTGATCTCTACTGATCACTCCTCGAAGGTCTTATCATCATCAACATTGATCTCTCCCCAATCAATTATGTGAGAGTCATCATGAATATAGAGACGTAAATGGAACACATGGAAAAAATCCTATATCTAGATCACCTATAGTGAAATTTCTACCAGATACACCATAACAGCAACATGATCCAATAACTAAAAAGGACAAAAAAACGGTGAAATCTTACTCCTATAACCAAACATTCATTGTCTCTGGAGGGTAGTCACCGTCAAATACATGTGATACTCGATGTCAACTCCAAAGGTCTCCTCTTATGATAAGCATAGAACTTCTAAAGATTTTTCTCCACCTTCACCTTCTCAAGAGTACCATAAACCATCATTATCTTAATCTGAACCAGTTCCTACTTTAGAATTTCAGACTCTTACCCCTTTCCAGTACAATGGGGAATGAAATAGTTTTACATACAATGATTTAAAGAACCATAATCATGGTGGAGTGGAAACTATTTTTATATAAGAAATCTAAAAATGGTAGGTGACTCATCTACAAACTAAGAAAATATAGGACTGAAGAGTGCAATCATTTTTCAAGAGTCTGAATGGTCTACTATTTCTAACCATACTCCTATGGATGGAAAGTAGTGATAATGAATAATTGAGATCCATAAGCATGATATAGGCCTCTCCAGACCCTAGAAGTAAAAGGTGGAACCTGATCTAAAAATATCATCTTATGGACACTGTGGAATGTCACTACCCCCTCCAAATACTACCACAAAAAAAATCTCCACTGATCTCGACAACTTGTTTTCCATAATGTGGGCCAATTTCTTTAAACGATCCCCTACCACCGATATAGAATCACAACCTGCCCGAGATTGAGGTAAACTGGTAAAAAAGTCCTTCGAAATTTTCTCCCACTTCAGCATAAGAATATCAAATGGCAAGAGCATCCCATCGGGAACACAGTGCCTGACCTTAACCTTTTGGAAGAGAAAATATCGAGACACAATCTCTGAAGCTATAAAATTCCGCATAGAACACCAAAACTAACTCCCCAAATCATAGAAAATCATTGTCACACTAGGATGTACCAACGAGGTCGAACTATGGAACTCTCTGAGAATCATCTCACATATTGTCCAATGAACAACAAATGTTCCATAAAACAAATAACAGCGTTGTTCTTCCTCTGAACATGTATCATGGGCCTCACCATAAACAACATGGTCTCTCAAGACCTATTCCTCAAGATACCCCAACCCACCTATTGAACCAAATAAGGATGCACTATCATCTAAAAAATAAAACATCTTCCCCCAACTTCTCCAATAATTCTAATGTATTTCTAAATGATCTTCTATCACCCTCTAGGAATCACCTCATTCACACACTTCATCAATAACCGACTTCATGCTCATTGAATCATCTACAACATACCAATTTATAGGTGTATACAATATTTTTAAGCCATAGTATTATATGACCTCCATCCACTAACACCATCACATGTTCCTGTCACACAGGGAGAAAAAAACACCTCAGGCTCTTATGATCGATTAAGACTACAAAATAATTTCTGATGAGGTAATGTCACAAAAACAATAGTGAAAACACAACCACCACAAACTCAAGATCGTGGGTGGAATAGTTATTCTCTTGGGAACTCAATTTTTGATACTAGTAATAAATGAAGGATCTATATTGCATTAGAGAACTACTTATCCATAAACATGATGCATAGCATAAAACATCAAACTGAACTTCTTCCACATGATAACAAATAACTAGAGCACTAACCAACTTCTCCTTCATATACTCAAAAGATTCCTAACACTAATCAATCCAAAAGAATGTCAGATCCTTTATTATCAATGCTATTAGTGGAGTCACAACCCAAGAGAAATCGGAAATGAACCTCTTGTAATATCCTACAAGATCATGGGGACTTCCCACCTCTCCCACTATTATGGGGATTCCCAAGACACAATTGCTTCTACCTTTAATGGATCCACAACTAATCCCTATTGAGATACATAATGTCCCAAGATATGAAATTCTTGATCTCAAAACTAACACTTCGACAACATCCCAAATACCTTACGCTGAAGAAGAACTCCCAAATTGGAACACATACTCTATGAATGATCCTCCTCGGATGCGGAGTAAACAATGAATTCATCGTTGAAAACAACCATGAACATATCCCTGAACTCACAAAACACAAAGTTCATCAACCCTATAAACATAGATAGAGAATTATTCACACCTAATGGAATAAAAAACTCATATTGCCCATGATGACAATTGAAAGATTTATTTGGGATATCATCATAATTCAAAGGAATATGATGATATCCTGACTACAATTTGATCATAAAGAACAATCTTTCACGCTTCAGTTAATTGAAAAAAAATCAACCCATGAAAATAGATATCGTTTATTCACAGTTACATTGCTTATGAAATGATAATCGACACACACCAAAAACTACCCTCAACCATATTCATGAACAAAATGTTTTCACACCACGGTGACAAACTCATCTGAAGAAAACCACACTGCAACAGACCATCGAGAATTATATGTATCTCTTGCAACTCATAAGGATCCATCCAATATGAAGACATAAAGATAGGGGACATGCTTGGCTGTAACTCAATCCCGAACTCAATCACACATCAAAGAGGTAATGCTACAACCTCTTCTAGAATGACATATGGGTACTCTTCAATGACCCTGAGAAATTAAAACTACTGAATATTTGAAATACTCAACATAAACTCAGCCATAAATTATTAAAAAGAAGGGACACACCTCTGACCCATCCAAGGGTCGCGGTCGCCAATAAACTATGTTGTCTCTCAATCAGAATCAATGAAAAATACTTACCTCCTAATGAAATCCATTATAGCCTTCACCAAATACAACCAATCAATGCTGAGGATGAAAATAATATGATTTATCCGTAAACATAGAAGATCTCCCCAAGAGAAATGCTGCCCCAAAAGTAGCTCTTACTCTCTACATACTCTAAACATGTTAGTTCATCTTTCAACTGATTTAGTCAATCCCAAGTAACTAAAAGACTCTCTACCTCATGTCCCAAAGCATGGAAAATGGAATGTGATATGATGAAGTGTGTCAATAATGAATCAAATTAGGCATGGTCCCAAGTAGAAACCAAAAAAGGGTACCCTTTACGATGTTTGTCATGCCTATAACTAGCAAGGCTAACACATGAAGCTGACCAAGACCATCTCTATGATATTTCTAACCCTAACAATGACCACATCTATGGTTGTGATCAACTCTATGAAAAAAGGGGATCATCCCACGAATTTCATCTTCCTTACCCATATACTATCTTCTATCAAACATTTGGGCAACCTACTACTACTACATTTTCTAGAACATCATCAATGGAGAAACCTGAAGTGGAACACCTCATGCACATTGACTGCTCATAAACTACAGGCACTCTCACCACTGATGACTGCAACCTACATAAAAAAACAAGCACATGATCCCTTAGAAAAAGCCAGATATCCACTACACCCAAGGATACTATACACTAAGGAATGAGACCTACCCCCGGATTGTTGGGATCTTTTTTTCTTGGAAAACCGGGAACCCTAAACCACAAATCTGCTTCATGAGGAATCATCATGATTCATCTATCATGACGATCCAGTTTTTCCTAACATCCTTGTAACGACCTCTACCCTCACCAGCACCTCATGATATGTATTCAACATAAATAGGGTGACCTAGCATGTGATCTATAGAAACAAAGCCTCCTCCAATTGTCCTCAACATGGCCACCTCATCTTAATAATGGTCTGAATCATATCACAAAATGTTCCTAAAATGGAATCCATACACCTGCACACTAGAAATCATCTATAAAAGGGAAAGAAACTCCTGTTGAATTACCAAATTTTTTGATGAAGAAATAAACTCGACATTAAAATACTCTCAGAAATCCTCCCACGAGACTGACGACTACTCGCAATCCCAAGGAATAAGAACCACCACTGCTTTTCCACTCCATGCAACATCATCACAACCATTGATACCCAGTGCTCATTCTGAGCATAGATCAATACAGAAACTATCAGAACCACCTCCAACCAGTCTTTTGGGACAACATCAAAATTGGTACCATAATACTTTTATAAACTCTAGTACTAAATCTCTTAGATTGTCCTCCTCCATGTTCCTTAATTGTCATCCCATACTCTATGGCGATCTAATGCAACCACATACTAAAATTGACCAATGTAAAAATGATGGGGACATCAACCTCAATCCATACCTACAAAATAGAAAACCATTATATCTCTTAAAAATAAAATATGGAAGAAATTAACATTAATTAAATCTTTCCCTTTATTCATTTTAGGTTATCTAATCCCAATATCTACCCATTCAAATGATACAATATCCTTTCCTAGGTATCAACCATGCAAACAGTATCACATAGTTTAGTAGCCATTGTAAACATAATGGTCTGTGCATCAAATTACTGGGGGACCAAAATACATCGCTCTGAGCTAGTCTTTAGGGTTTACAACTCTAGGTAAACATAGCTGACTATGTTTCTTGTCCAACCCATGAAACCTCAATAGCTACTAACTCCAAAATCTATACTATCCATAAAACTGACCTCTGATACCACTCTGTCATGGCCGCCTCACCACAGAGTTACCCCTCCCAGGAAAAGAATATGAGAAGATAGATAATTACCATTAAGTACCACCTATAGTAGGCCCTAGGTTGGTGACTATCAATGAATTTATAGTAAACAGACAAATGGGAGGCATTACCCGTGAAGCGAACACATACAAAAGAGAGAGATAAGAGAGACACAAAAAAAACTTTTTCTTAGGATATAATATAAAACAAATCCCAATTACACATATTTAATTTCATGAAATAACTAGAACAACCTAAAGGGAAACTAAAAGTACAAATGGAATGTAAAATGAAATAATCCACGAAGCCCAAACAGCTTGTGCTAAACCCCCAAGATAGAAGAAACAAGCTTGTTCTCCAACATCCTCCAACCAACCTAAATATATTTTATATAACTTATGGTGAGAATAATAATATACTCAGTTGGATCCTCCATATATACAATAATGATAAGGTAAAAAAAGAATGCTAATTCATATTGAAAAACAATTGAAAAAACTCTTCACCGAAATAGGTATACTATATTTCCAGCCTCACCATGGATACTCTCACCCGGTATTGAATATAATAATATATAATAAAAATAATATTTTCAAGGGTACCCATCTACCACTTCCCCACTAGTTTTCCACTTTTCTCCAACATCGTACATTCGGGGCATCTATCTCCAAAAGGGCTATCCCGAAGACACCTAGGTGAAGAACCACGACACACGCCTAATGAAATAATACTAACATTTCCACATAACCAAAAGTAACCAGGTAGTTTTTGGGAACTAATGAAACTCATAACATGTGTATCATATGTCAGTTATTATACCTCAAACCATTACAGCCCGTTCACCGAGTAAGGGTCTGCATGCCATCATAGAATATAAATGTTAAACCTATAGTAGTCCAAAGGAAAATATATCCACAGTATTTTTGTGTGAATAACAATAATCCATTATAATCCACAACACATAGATATGGGGAAAACTACCCATTGTGCATACCAGCACATATAACAACCAAGAGAAGAGAGTGGGTCTAGAGGGGGTCGTCAGCCTACCATCCTCCCATTAGGTAGTTAGGGAAAACCCCCCCTTGGGCTCAGAATTGTCGGGGGGGGGGGGGGGGGTCAATTCCCTTAACCGAAAGGGTGAGGTAGCATATAAAAAAGAAAAAATTACATGATATAATATATCTCACAAACACAGTATTGAAAATTCCTAGCCTTATATTCAAATGCAGGTAATTTCTCTCGAACACCTAACTACCACTACTACGACTATATATCCTATAAGCACAAAATCAATTAAAGAGCTACATTATGTCATATTGTCCCTTTTAATCAGTTTCAATTTATGTTAATTAATAATTTAACATTTAATTGACAATTATCAATTTCCATCACAACAAAGATTCATGTGCACCACGCATTACCAAACTGAGTCCACGACTACAATGAAATACAACATCATCACTGCTCCTAACAAGCTCCAACACCACAGCATAAAATTCATTTATTATTTTATTTAATAGAATTACCACATTAAATATTCCATGGAATTCTAGAAAATCATTATAATCTACTAAACATAAGGTTCTCAATATAGTGAGTCGATGAGATAACCATTGAGTCGTTTCGACCTGTTGTAAGAGAGTAGTCTCATCCATCCCCAAAAAGATAAATGTAGAAATCACATGGAATACCCTGTATGTATTTACCTATTTTGGAAGGATGGTAAGAACGACCATATTCCTCAAGCATTGGGGAAAATAAAGTAGATAAAAAAACAAAATATTCAACCACAACCACATTCACATCAACAGGTAAGCCTAACTCCAACATGTTTCATCATCTCAGGTCTCCTCCCTGACACCCATATATAAGCTAATGCTTATCACCACTCTAGGAATAACCTGAAACCACAACCATTGGGCCTCCCTACAGCACATACCATAATATTCCTTTAGGCTTAGCCATACTAGGATCACATCATATCTGGGCCTCACTGCCACCACAATAACAATTCTTGTATCCATAGCACATCACAAGGAGCAGGAAAAACATAGTAACGAGATATCAGTCCCAATGTAAGGAATTGAACATTCACACACAATGATCTCTCATAGCTCCAAAGCATAAATCACTTTATCTTTCTAAAAAATTAGGAAACATAGGTCCTGCAAGGTATTATCACTATCACACAAACATTTTTTATTCCATATTGAATTAACTGATTTATTATTCATAGGTTCCAACTATGAGCAACCTAAATAATAAGATATCACAAGCTCTCACCAAAATAATTCAAAAATTAATTTAACATGCATTTAACAATTTTATAAATAAGAATAATTTTTTTGGGGTTTGTCATACATTTCAATTAAACAAATTCACTTAAATTAATTTTATTGATATCAGAAGAAAACAAAAACTATATTCTTTAAACATGCCTCATTATCATTCATCCAATTAATTATCAATTAATTTTAGGATTATGTTCGTTAATGTTTTCCATCACGAATAACATGATAAATCAATAAAGGGATATATATCACACTATCTATAAAATCAAGAGGCATACAGTTATCATGGTATAATAAAAGAACATATGATCGATACCAATTACATTAGTATAGTTATTATAATCATTAGACCAATTTCATTGTGCTCTAAAGAGATAAATCATTCTAGATCTATGAAATAATGTATGTAAATAAATAATTATAGATTACCCTACCACAAAATTTCATTGATGGTCATTTCATTACAATATATCAAAGTAACATATCATGATCACCTCTCCCATATGACATCCACTCATGGAATCCACGAAAAAACCTCACCAACTGAAAACCAATAAAACTCCATTAGAAACATGGAGATTATAAACCATCACATTTAAATGATAAAAGGAATTAAATTGATCAATGAAACATCAATAAAGGATGTACATCAATCCTTATATCGATGAAGGATCACTATTCATTGAAGGAGGGAGTTTGGCTTAATTACATGATTAACGAATACCAAAAATGTTTAAGGGAGTTCTGTGGGTTAACCTAGGGTTGAGGGAGATCCATTGTAGCTGTAGGATTCCAAAAAACAGGAGTAGCTGGAAAACACTAAAAACATAAAATGATAGTGTATTACATGAAGAGTAATACCCTTTTATATTGTGTAATTCATTGAGGATGAGTTCCATTGAAAGACACACCGACTCAACACATTATTTTATTTTTTGAACCCCGAAACATTTCATTCCATTAATTACTCTTTCACGTCATGAAACAACCAGCGAAGTAGGATGTCATATTTGTGTAATAATGTTCCATGATGTGTAATCCCCCTTCCCAGCTTTTACGTAACCAAACACCTCAAAACATCTTCCAAGACACTTCCGTGAACTTCGATACTTGAAAACACATAAAGGGATTATCCACACATATTCGGGCCCTTACATATTTTTCAAAATTCATTAACAAATATATTTTATTAGAAAACTAAAAAAAATTCACCCTAATATAATTATATATTGTGATCTCAATAATAATATTTACATTATAAAATACTATTTATATGTGATCTAGAAATTGACTGTAATATTTTCTACGATATATAAATAAATTTTTTTTTTATGAATGTGAATTTTTAGAGAATAAAATCAATTGACTAAAATTGAGAACTTATTTCATAAGAATGAAGTCAATTTTATTGAGTATTGAATTTTTATTTATATATTTTATATATTTTTGAATACTCTATGTAAATTCAAATTTAACATTTTGGTTATAACTATAATATCTAAATAATATTTTATTTTTCATTGAATCTCGATGTTTCATGTTATATTCTATATTAAACAAAATGGTCTTTTAAAATTATAGGGGGTTCATGCACTACATGCTCTCAAAGCGAATAAATTTAGTTATAAATAACGATACCATAAAATGATGGGGTTTTAAAATATATTATAAGCATGGTTTTTCATGTTATATAAGCTATTTAAAACAAATTTTTTGTTTTATATTTTTTGAGAGTTACATTATAACAAAAAATAAATAAATTGCATACACAAAAATTATTCATGTGCTCAGTAATCAATGGATTTAAAATTTAAAAAAATCTTCTCGAAATCATATGTCGTGATAATGGTCAATTAGACATCCTATATATAATTGATAAAGATACATACAACGTTAATATGAAATAATCACATAAATGAGATTAAATGTTAGAGAACATATGTGATATTTGAAGATATGTATATGAAGAAAATTTTAATTCCCAAATAATTAAAAAGGGTGAAAAAAATTAATTGATCATAATAAATTTAGTGATCAAGATAAATTCAAAATCTACAGAACAATAATTATATAGTGAGTCATAAAACTAGAGATTCGTCAAATATAAAGGAAATAAGATAAATTTTTTATTTCAATATCATTTTTCTTATATTTGGGAATTTTCATTAAAATTTAGACAATAAACATATGTAAATATGGTGACATGATATGTTTATATTTCTAAATGGAAAATTTCACCTTTTATATTTTCATATATAAATTTATACATCATATATTACTCTATAAAACAATTATCCAATAAAATTTTTTATTTCTGAAGCACTAAATATTACACATTGTTGATCATTTGATCATTAAATAATTAAACGTTATTCATATTATTTATACCTATTTTCCAAGAAAAAATCCTCATAAATTATATCCAATAATACCCAATGTTATTCATCATATATTCCATAAATAGTTAAACATAAGACTCATCCAAAATATGTGGGTCTAAATTCAGTGACAAAAAATTTGTATGGTATGACACTATATATCAAATATCAACTTAACATTAGATTAACAAACAAATTGTGTATCTCTTAATGTCACATTCCAATAATTTTAATACCATATTAACCATAAAACCATAAATAAAACATTTATTCTTATAAAAATAAAAATTCTGGTTTTCAATTATACCACATAAATCCAAGAATGTAGTTCACTCTAGAATAATACAACATGAACCATCAGATAACTAAAAAAATTCATGGATACCAATATTATCCCATAAACATACAATTATTATAATAATCATTGTCATTAGAACACTATATAATTTATCGTACCTCAATCACAATTTCCCAAAAAGATCATCTTTCCACTGAATCGATTTTCCTGATCATCGGTACCGTTAAACATATAATCTCAAATATATAAAGAAGTATTACTTATTTAAAATCTTTATACATTTGATAATTCTTATATATATAATTTTAATCTTAATATATTCCCATAACATAACACATAAGTTCAAAACCAATAATGTTACTCATTCCACAGAATTATTAGACTAAGAAGTAGGCGTTATCATCTTATTTTTTAACACATCCTTCCTTTAAAATGTTATTTGTAGCAACATTTTCATCAGTTATAAAGCCATTAATATTACTACCATTCCTATTCTATTTAGAATCATTACACTTATGATATATATTTGAATAATTATTATATATTCAACATTTAAAAACATTTACCATCAATAAAACAGTTGGGAGACCACTATTCTAGTCCAGTATATTAATTGTACATTTCAATTTCGCTCAAAAAAATACTTTTATTGTGTCCTTTATTTTGACACATAATAAATTTAATTATTCCATTGAGACACTCTATTTGGTATATATTTCTGAATTTCTATCATGATAGAAATTAATCCCTCTTTCTACCATGGTTATGAATTTTCATGATCTTAGTGGAATCCTTTCTTATCATCATTATTGAGTCCGAGAGTTGGTTAAGATTCGTAATATTAATTAAATATCATGATAACTGATTAAAGAAAATAAACAATAGCCTTTACCTCAGTCATTATAGAATATGGTTTCATAGGAACACAGTTTCTATCACATTTAGTGTCAACCTAGTTCCTTCAGGTTCCACCCAATTACTAAAACAAAAAAAGATGAGTATTGGAAACACCAATCATAGTGGGAAACCATATAGTCCGGATTAGTCATTTATAGGATGTATAAATCTTGAGATATTAATTTCAGTATATGTTACCTTACATTTAGAATGGGTTAATTATAAGAAAACAGTTTCTATCACATTTAGTGTCAACCTAGTTCCTTCAGGTTCCACCCAATTACTAAAACAAAAAAAGACGATTATTGGAAACACCAATCATTGTGGGAAATCATATAGTCCGGATTAATCATTTATAGGATGTATAAATCTTGAGATATTAATTTCATTATATGTTACCTTACATTTAGAATGGGTTAATCATGGTTATCATCAATTCAAATACTTCATGGTGGTTTCAAATGAAAATGTAAATAAACCAATGCATAACCACCAGTTGTGTCGAACTAGTTGTGTAGTGGAACCTGTTTTTTGAATTAGGAAATTCAAGAGTCAAGGATGATGTTACATTTTAAGATTTATTACCCCTAGTTACATCTATTATAGAACATCATGCACATGAAATATCCTTACAACCACACATTTTTAGGAAAAAACAGATGATCTATATCGTATAAATCATTATGACATTCTTAAATACATATCCTCATTTTATATTCTAGAGATATGATTCATAATATATGTTTTCCTAATACTAGTTAGCATGTATTCTCATAATATTCCCCTATTAGTGATGGTAAATACCCCATCTGCAGTAGCACATATTTGGTGGTCACATTATTACATTGCCTCTCGAAATAAAGAACCACATCAATAAAGAATGAATTTTTTAGTTATACTAATAAATTATATACATACATGAAATTTTTATTACAATTCAAAACATAAAATATAAAATAATATTTTAAATAAGACTACATTATTACCCTTGTAGTATCCAAAAATATCAATTATAAATCACTTCATCAAATCCTCCATAAAGAAAACATTATAAAGTAGTTATAATTAATGTTCATTATGTGTATGCTTAGAATGTCATAAATAACTATTAAACATGAATTAATATGAATTAAAACATAGATTAATGAAAACTATTTTTATTTAATAAATAATATTAACATGTTTATTAATATGGATATAATAAATGATGATCAAATAATAACATATAAATAATCAAATGGGACTGAAACATATAAATGGATATTATAACAATCAAATAATTACATGGACGACAAAAAATATTTTCATAATGATGAATTTAATTATATTTTACATATTAAACCTACAATATATACCTCATCCAAAGCCTTAGAAAATACTATCAACACCTTCTTCAATGATAATTTCATAAATGTGTAAGGCCTATACCAAATCCCATGCTAGTTTTTTGCATGATAATTATTGATTCATTGAGTGGATATATAGGTTCATTCACATTAAATATATGAAAAATTATTTACATATGTGAATATATAATAAAACTGATTCAATATTCATTTAAAAAATCAATTACTATCCATATTTGAATAACTATGTATAAGGAATATTAACAGATTCCCTAGTTGAAACTGTACATAAACCATCCATAGAAAAATAATGAATTGTTTCATTATATTATATCCTAAAAATTGGTTTCAATATATGATATTAATATAGAAAATATAAAATTTAAATATATTACTGAAATATTTCATGATGAAAATACCATTTTACAATGAAAATAGTTTTTAAAATACAATAACTATGCATAAAATAAAGAAAAATCAATCATTAAATTGAACCTTGTAATTTTTAAATGTTATCATGAATGAATTTATGCATCATGATGAAAAAAAATTCATTCATGTTGTATATGTTAAAAAGCATTACTTTTGATCTTTTCCATGAATAATCAAAAAGTACATTATTTGAAAAATGATAGGAAGATTCCTTTAAAAACATATGAAAACTGTCAAATATGGTAAAAATGATTTTAAACAATCTGTGAAGAATAAGGATTTTTTTAAATCATTTCTAGGAAAAATAGACATGGAGAAGAAATATTCCTCAAGTATGAATCTAAATAAAAAATATCTAATAATTATGAAATTGTGAAATAAACCCGTACCACATGAGTTTCTATTGAACTATAATATACATAAAAGAAATAATTTCAAATTAATATAAAAATTACTAGATAAATGATACTAATGATATAATATGTTTATCTTTATGTGTATACATCATATGAATTAATTATTTTGTTAATATGGCTTATGTATCACCAAAGAAAACGTGAGAATAGAAACCCTTACCTCAAGTCCAGAATACATTTTCTGGTCTGTTAACCTCATGTGTTATAATTTTATATTTATTATAAAATTTTAAACATATCTATAATTTCCTATAGGATCAATTAATGACAATTTCTTTCCTTTTTAAATGATAATTTAACTATTATTATTATTCCATGTGTTAACTACTCTGTTTTTCATGTCTATTTTGATTTAGCGGTTTTAGTCATTCTTCTTTTATTAAGGTTCCGTAATATACATAATATTATTCATTTTGTAAATGAAATATATATTCAATATATATATATATATATTTATTTATTTAATTTCATCTATAAAATATATAGATAAAAAAATGAATTATATTCTTCATAATGATGGTAGATTGTGCACACAAATGAACGTTATTTTCATATTTTTATGGATGGAGTGAAATAACTTTAAATAAAATACACATAAAACAAAAATTATAATGTCATATATATCATATATATTCAGTAATTATATATTTATAACCATCCAAGTAAATTAGTGATGAAAAAATGAATTACACCGTCACGTGGAAATGGCATGTCACATGTATACACAAGTGCATATTTCATTTTATAGGATGGAATCATGATGAAATATGGTTGTACCATAAATGAAAACATTTTAGAATATATATGATAATATATATGTGATTTATTTATTTTTACAGCACATTAATAGTACGTATAACAAGAATTTACATAAAATTTTCAGTAATGAAAATAACCTCTTCATCGGTGGACTCACTTTACATATCTCTTTATGAATCCTAGGGAATCATGTTTTGATGGACTAGAACATAAATAACTTAGATAAGGATATTTTTAGGTGTCTTGGTCAGGGTTTTATTAATCTATATTCCTCAATGTGTGTGAATATTTGAAAGAGTAGGTTCCCTTTTATAATTTTGGTGATACACACTTTTCTATCTTATTTGAGTATTTAATTAATATAAATTATTTATCATGAATAAATGGATAAAAATTAATATTTTTCCTAAATATGGTTATTATAAGTGTAAATGTAATCATTCATTATTATTTTGAGATGTTTTATATAAGTTTTCTCCCTTTCATTTTATTTTCACCCCCTACATAACCATTTCGACAATTAGAGTATCTTAAAAGTTTTCCACCCACTATGGGTCAAAAATGATACAATAAAATTCCAAAATAACCATAATTTTACACTAGTAGATTTTATAAATCACATATAAATATTTTATTAATCAAATATTTTTAGTAATTATATGTTATTTAACAAAATATATTTGTTTCTAAAATATCAATAAAGTCAATTTTTTGACCAATTCATTACATTAAGATTAATAATATCATTAAAGCACATAGAATTAGACAAAATATCTTATTATATACATAACATGCCATTTTCTTAATTAAAATTCTTTAGTCGCATTATTTTTCTCAAATTATATTACATTTAATTTTTTAAATACCATATATTTTATTTTTTTACAGTAATTGAAAAATTACAGTGTTAGTGTTGTATTATAATTAGGGTTATTATTTCTTTAGTAAAAATTAAAAATGTATTATCATGATTAATAAAAAAAACTCTCTTAATAAAAAATATTATTTATATTCAAACTAACCCCCTAGATAACCCATTTTGAAATATTATATTAACAATAAATTTTGATTGTGACAATGTTTTATTTTCAAAAAAATACAATAATATTAAACACATAATCACCTCAAAATGGATATAAAATTCCATATAATTGAACCATAAATGATTATGTATGAATTTTGATTAACCAATAACATTATGAAAATATTTAGGGTATCATTATAATTATTATAATTTAATATGACATATTAATTTCAAAATTTACAAATTTCTCTAGTAAACAAATTACAAAGGTTACTATCGATATTGGCCTAAAATAAAAGTGACATATTTAATAAATTTCATATTCCATATTCAATTTACAAATTCAATTTTTTAAAATAAATAAATTCTCTATTTTATTTAAAATTAAATTGGAGAAATCAACAAAAAGTAAATTTTTAGTAACCCACCATTTAGTATTAAAATGATTATAAATTGATTTAAATCATAAAATCAATTGAAGTGAATTTTATTGGATTATTAATGATATTAGTACTATGATTTTACATTGAAACTATTTTTAATAAAATTGAGTCATTACAAATGTCTAAAGAAAAAATATTTTTTTTTCAGTAAATTAATTATTTATAATGATTCACAAAAAAATAAATGTTTTCATAAAAAAAATTACCCTATTATAATTCTAACAAGGTTATATAAAAAATGATACTATTTATATATATAATATATATATATAGTTGTTCTACAAATAATTTATAATTATTTCCCACAGGTAGAAACAAAAACCAATTTTTTAGAATTCATATTTCTAATGTATAAAATATATTTACTAATGATTGAATACATATTCCAAAATAATAAATGCATGATTATTGATTATGTAATTTATATATATATCTTATAATTTGGTTAATACTATTCATATCCACTGATCAATATCAAGGTTATATCATTCATATTTAAGTAATATTCCATATTCCAAAGAAGAATAGTTTTGCGCCTTGTATACTATATAGAACATATTGTTCATATAAAATATCAATGTTGTAGTTATCATAATCTCTCCATGATAAAATTTTTTTTAAAAAAGAAACAGAGATTAAAATCATTCAATGTTGAATTATTTTGTAAACATGGTTTTGTGTGTCATATATGCTTCTGAATATAATGAACCTCTTATAATTCCCATGGTGTTACATGGATAATAAAAACTATTTGTTGATATGGAAACATTGGACCTACGGTTACTCAACTAGAAAATTATATTTCAATAGAAACACAACCATTTCTCTTGTCCATGATGAGTGGGTCTAATATCGATCAGCTAAATTGACACTGCATAGGTATATTCATTGGTCAATCATATTCTCATTACAAGTCATTAAAAATTATTTACCATGTTATTGAATATGGATATGGAATATGAGATAACCCATCCTATATAATAAAACATTGAACCTAGGTTGATTTATTTTAAATAAAAATGTATTGTTATAATTTCATAGATGAAGTTATTTTGAGGTTTTATATTGTATTTCATTATACTAGATTGATCTTATTGTGGTGTAAGTTGTTTGATAATCATAATTAACTTGTTTTTGTTTTAAAAATGGATAGATCTAGGGGAATCCTAGTTAACAATAGATGTGGTGAACAATGATGTACTTTGTCTAATGAGATAATAAATGTGATAGAAGATGGTTTTATACATATAATGGTTTTAATCACTCAAGTATATAGATTTATCATATATTCATTTATATTTACCAAAAATGTGAACTCGCCAAAGGAAAAAAACATGTTTCATTAAATATTACATTAAAATGATAATAAATTAATAATGATTAAACATCCAATGTTCAAAAAACACGAGATACTGAACCCAAGGTAATTTTTCACAGAATAAATGATCAATAATGATTATAATTATTTATTATTGATCTTGTGATTTCCAAATAGAGATGAAGAGTTAAAACAATATAGTGGAGTTCATTAGATACATAACAAATATACCATCTAGACATAAAATCAGTATTTACAATATGTTTAGGAATTATGAAAATTGATTCACTAATATGAGGACAAACAATGATTAGCAATTTCAAAAATGTCATAAACCAAGGGAACAATAGAAATAATATACAATCAAAACAACTGAGACTGATCATGTTATTAATGGTAGAAATATCAACCACTATATATTTGTTGGTGAATTATTGGATTCAAGTATATGGTGTCTAGGATGGTTTTTATGAATTTTAAATCACCACCTTAATTCTTTGGTTATCAATGAAAGGTTTTAGTTTTACTGATTCCTATTTTTATGTTTATGGAAATTTACCTTGAAAATATCTTTTTATTATTCTATGAGATTAACATAATATGATTGTATCAATTGATTAATCCCAACATATTAAATGATAAATTATTTGGAATTTGAAATCACATTTTTTGTTATCATATGGTATTATATCAATGAATGGTTGATAATGATCAAAATTTAATCTCTAAAAATATAATGTAACTAATGATAATGAATAATGATAGAATTTCATTTCTTATGGTTGGATAAAAACAAAATACCAGTGATAATGCTATTATTATGAATAATAATATTTTCTTCGGTGTTAAGGGTGAAATATCATTCTAAATTGAATATTTAATCATATATATGTTTTATATACCATTAGATAATTTAATTATTATATTATAATTATATGTTAAATAAAATATTTTATTTAATCGGGGATAATGTAACACCATACAGTTTTACCATATATCTATCCTTCATACAAAAAAAATCTCCTAGTCTTCTTTCTCCACAAGAAAAATTGATCTAAAATGAGCTCTATCATACTAAATGAATATATTAATAAAATATCATAATAATAAAACCTCTACTAAATAAAATTATATTAACCAATTAATTATTATTACATTTATAAGATATATAATTAATATTAATTAAAAATTTAAATCATAGTTAAATTTATAATAATGGTACATAATATGAATAAGTAAATATCCAACAGTTTCGAAATTTTATATTGATTAGATTAAATATCAAAATATATTAAATAACATATTAAATTTTTTTATGACATATTATTTAAATATATGTTTTTCAATAGAACACATTTTTATACTATAAATTTTCATTTAGAAGATCATTTTACACATTAATGAATAGTGATTTTATAATATTTTTATTATTTTTTGAATCCACATGTCGTTATTATTCTCTGTTAAATTTATCAGATATTTTGGAAACAAATGATTTTTAGTTGAATGGTCAACAATGATATTTTTAAAAAAAGAGTAGTTGTTATTAATATATAATGAATTAGTTATTAATTAATGAAACATAAAAAATTGTTCTTCATAATATATATATATAATAATTTTGAAATAAAATTTCAAAATACTGTTATAAATTTTGATAAACCATGTTTAACCATTTTATGTTATATTTTCTAATAAAAACTATTTCTTAATTAGTTTAAATTTAAATTTATTCTTTGAAAATTATTTTTTTATAATTTATTGGAAGATAAATAATTTTATTTTCACCTAATATACAAATAATTATCATTAATTATAAAGAATATGATAATTTTATCCAATACATATATTTTAATATTTTAAAAATCCCTAAATTGTGTTTTTACATACTAAAAGTGCTATGTGAAATTTAATTTATCTTGATCATAAATAAATTATTATTGAAAATTATTTAATATTTGGAATATATATATATATATATATTATTTGAAATGTATAATTTTAAAATGAGGTATTTAATTTAAATTATCAATGAAAAATTCTGTTACCATTAGAAAACCAATAAAAGATAAAAGTGATTTTTTTGTGTAAAGGAAAACAATTCCAATTTAATACATGTGTCAAAATGATACTCTATGGGATTAAAAACATAATTAAAAACCACCTGCCATTGTTTAGAATTTTTAATTCTAATTGAAATTTTAAATATGTTCTATCATTATAATAATTTGAGATTTATATAAAATTCACTCTCACCACATATAAAAGGGACCTCTAAACACCAATTCGGGAAAACCACAACAATTTGGATTTGAGTAGAAAATATTTAACTATTTGAATCCCAATTATCTTATTCATTTTATATGATTCAATACCAAAAATATATTATATTAATACCACAGTATATGCTGAATCTTCCATTTAAAATGCACAGAATTCAATGAGAATTTATCACATGTGTGGTTGTAGGGAATTATGTAAGGGCTTAATTTCTAAAATTTATTATCCTCAGACATATTTATTACAATAAGCCATGTTTACATTGTAATGGTTTATATACTAACTCTATAATATTTTTTTTTTCACAGTCTTATTATTATTATTAATATTTAATTTTTCATTATTATTCATATCCATTAAAGTGTTTTTGATTCAAATGATTTTATTGTCAATGGTATTTCTAGGTCTCCTATTCAAATCCTTTATACATATTTCTTAATTTTCAAAATCAATTTTTTATATTTTAATTAATGAAAAGTGATTTAATTTTTCATTTTTATGAAATTAAAATTATTTTATGTGCCATAACATGTTCTTTCTTTATGTAGCCATCGATTCCAAAGATACGAAAGCATTAAGGGTATTGGTTCTTTCAACTAGCATAATAGAGTAATAAGGTTTAATGTTGAACTAATTTCTTGTAATATTGGTTTAATCAACTAAATTGAATTTTTCATGATACATTGAATTCTTATAATTATTATATTGACATTTTAATTAAAATATTTTACCATTATAAATTTCTCTCCTAGAATGGATATCATTTTTAATAGGATTTTTGATCCCCATTATTGATGGTCGCATCTCTTAGTACATGTTTTTACATCCATAAAATATTATAAATTATATTTGGAAACCCAATTTTTTATTATTAAATGTTACCTTTATGCATCCCTTCTCCTCTTTTAAAACTTATGTAATATAAGTCATTTTACAATTTTAATTTTTTATAATAGTGTTTCAAAATACCAAAAAATATTTCTATCATATAGAAATTAAAATTTCTATCTTACACTCCACAATTATTTTAATAATTTTTATTCCATTTAAAGGATAAATAATTGAACCATGTTATTAAAATTTATTTGATTTAAAAAAATCATATCATTATTTGAAAAAAATATGAATCCTTAATAGACCCATTAGTATGTCACTTTTTAAAAGTAATTGTGTTCAAAAAATACCCTCCATGTTTATTTACCTACTTTGTGTTTTCATAGAGTAATTATTGATTGTTTCTACTAAATGTTGATTTAAAAAACCTAATCTTTTCGATTTCCCAAAATTTGACTAATTTAAAAACATCTATTAGACATATAGTGCATTCATCTTAAACGTCTAAGACAAAAGAATTTTCGAAATTTTTTATTATTATTTATTATTCAATTCAACATTATCTACTAATGGTTTGATTCCATAGAAAATACTTTTAATGAATCAACCTCAATTTTTTTATAAAAAAATATTTTGTCATTATTGAATATGATGTACCAACTATTTACATGGATGAGGTCTATTATGGGGATACCATTTATATATGTTATAAACACATTTTCTATCAATGGGTTATATATAAATGGATAAATGATGCATGTAATTCCCTAATAATATAAAATATGAAAACCATCTTAAGTAGGGTATATTAATAGAATATCTAAATTTGGAGATAAGTTACAGAAATGATACTTTACAATATTTTTCATTTTAAATAAATTTATTCTCTTTGATATATTATGATGAATGAAATGCTATGTTTATGGGAAATATTATAACATATTAAATTACTAATATTTAAAAAAATCTCTCTATAACCATGTTTTGATGAAAATTTGTTTGAATTAGACATTATAAATTATGATAAAATTACAGTTTACTATTTTATAATATAAATTTAATTGTAATAATTTTTAACAATTATAATATAAGCTACATGAATGAAAAAGTAATGTTTTCTGAAAAACATTATTTTTCTAAAGGATAGTTTAGTCACTCTTTGTGAAAATAATTTAAATTTTTTTTTAAATAATTTTATAATATCTATTTTCAAAGGGAAACTATATTATTTAAATAATTATATCGATGTTAACATATTTTTAAATATTTTATTTTTTAAAAATAATACTTTTCTAGTTAATAAATATATTACGATTTTCTATAAAATTTTCATTAATTTTTAATAAGTTAAGTCACATTATTAAATTAATTTCATTTAAAAATAATATAAATTTTATTTAGTTATATTTAATCCAATTAATTAGTTTTTAAATATATTAATACTATATTTTTATACATTATTATTTTTATTCACTAGTGAAATATATTCTAATTTTTTAAAAAGTGTACATTGTTTAATCATTTTAAATATTTAAAAAAACCATAATACAAAATTATTTAAATAAAATTTATAGATTATATATCCCAAAAATTAAATGAAATTCATCTAATTGTGATTATATTTCATATAGTTTATATGAGATCACAATTTTCTTAATATATTCATTTCCTGAAAAATGTTTTATCGACATATTTATGGGTATGATTTTAAATTAAATTTATTCCACATATGGGAGTTAAATTTGAATAAATTCAAACACCCTTAGAATTTGTGAAATATTTTATTTTGAATTAATTTATCTTTCCATTGTTTTTCATTTCACATGAAACTAGAAATATATATATATATATATATATATTTTTTAAAACACTATGTCAAATATTCATTTCACATGACACTAAAATGGATTTCACTACACGCATTACAAAATTGGATTCTACAACATGCAATACCGACTTGGTTTTTTCTACCTCCAACACTGACTTGGAGTAAGTTATATGAAACACAAATGTTTTAACAAAACATCATTTTATAAATATAATTATTTAAATGAGATAATTATAACCAAGATATTTTAATTAGTAATATTATAATTAATTACATATTTTGAATTATTTTTTATAATAGTTTTATATAAATACAACCTATTGATAATGAAAGATAATTTTTTTAGAAAAGCCCTTACATGTTTAGAAATACTAATTTTTCAAATGAACTACACTTCATTGAAAGAAAATATTTTTTAAGAAAATATATAAATTTTATTTTATAAAATAAATATCATTTTGAATTTATAATTCCAAAAAAATTAAGATAAATTATACAATAAATTTGTTTTAGGGTCACATAATATCAATATTACATCTATTAGTACAATGTTTGTCCTTATAATCAATTTTACTTTGAAATTGAATATAAAAACATAATAATCTTAGGATCATTTTAATTTAAAATCCAACTTTCTATCCACAACTTAAGGATTAGCATTAATCATAATTTTCCCACATCATTGAATTGAATTTAGAAGAACCAACATACACCATTATAATCATTATATAATTTAGAGTCTAATAAGATCAATATAATTTTTGACAAAAAATATTAGTAAAAGTGATTAAAATAAATCCCAATGATTAAGGTCAAATTAAGCCTAATTAGAGACTAAACCTTAATATTAGGGGAAAAAATGACCTAAAAACTTGTAAAAACCGAATTTTATTGACCTAATACTTCCACAACCCTTACATATTAGATTTAGATCCGTTTTTATAACTTTTTTGGTAAGGAAATGTGGATACCAAACTTGTTTCTAAAAATTCCATGTGAGTCCTTTTCCATACGAATAAAAATGCAAAACCTATCCCACATCCTCACACCTCTCAAACGTCTAAATATTTTACAAGCCCTGCCAAATACTCTAAATAGAAATTTTCACATCCCCCTATAATCCTTCTCTTTGGTTGAAGGAAAACCAACGAAGCATTTGGAAAAAAACCAAAAAGTGTTTCTTGATTAAGAGGTATTGTATTCTCAAAAGTCCTTTCTTTTATTTCCTTCTCCACCCCTTCTATAATGCACCAAACATAGATTCCTAGTGTCTTTGTATTATTTCATAACATTTTTATGCTTTCCTGAAAGTTTTATCCCAGATAACTGAGTAGTATAGATGTATTGAAAAACCAGATACATACAAATGTTCAACATTACAACTTGAAATGAAATAAAAAATATATGTTTAATTTTAAATATCCACAACTATATGATTATCCAAGCTGGTAAATCATAATAATCTATTTAATGTCATGAAAAAATCAAACAAAAGAAAGGTTGGGGTTATATTCTAAATAATCGTAAGCAACACAACAGATGATATCATTACCATAAACATTAGAAATGGTTAGTAACTAAAATGCAAGCCATTTAAAATGAACATGAACACATTATGGTAGGAATAAGAGATAAATAATTATTACCATAATAAATCACAATTATGTGTATTATAAATGTTTAATAACCACATGAAATTTAAATTAATAGTTTCATAATGAGGGAAATTCATATGTAGAACAACATATCAATGTCTTCAAGGCCTCATTATAGGACCATAAATAACCATTTTGTCAAAGCCTCATTCCAAGAATATAGTTTGTCTCATGAGACCAACCTATACATCGAGGGGATATAGAGGTCCCCACCTATCACATTATAAGTAAAAATAATTCTTCTTATGAAGGGGGATAAACATAAATAGAATATAAATTCATATTGAAAATAACATATGAAATGTTTATAACTTTTCTCAGTCATTAAACATAAACACTAACCATTCAGAGTAAAATGGTGAATGATATCAAGTTATAAAATCACATTCAAACTAATCAGAAACCATTCAACAACATATTTTAAATATAATATCATAGGAGATAAATCAATATGAAATTCATGACTCATCAGAAGTATGTTGACAAAAATAAATATAAATTTAATTGAGACCATTGAAAATTTATTGAGGAAATAATTGTTAAACATTTCAATGTGTCCCATACAACCTTGAAACATTCCAATCATAATACATAATAATATCATGAGAATAAATATAATCATGATATTATATTCAAAAGGGGAGTTAATATATCACAATAATGAAATAAGTGGTGAACATGGTATATATCTCATAAATGATAAAATTAGATGAGGAAGATCCTTTTTTACTTTGTAAAGAAGAGATCTTTTGGATAATCATTTCTATTTTTAATGAAACCATATTGTAAACATGTATATAAAAAAATAAATGGGAAGGCCATTAAAATTATATTTTTTGCCTAAATAATTTCATATTGAGGTAAAATCATTTAAAAGTTTTTTTAAAAGAATCATTAGAAATAAAGAATTCTAGTGCAATTTATGGAAAATATTAAAGGAATTTTAAGCGAAAAGGCGCGTTTGCATTCATAAAACCAGGAATGAATGAAAATATATTTTTCCTGTTAAGAATATTAATATTATAATGATAAATATTTCTTAAAATATATTATATAGTGAACTTCGAAATAGGTAAGATTTCGAGAACTTACTTGAATCAGGCTTGCATTTCAGAGCATCTTTTTGAAAGATTATTTTAAAACATTTAACTCCCAAAAAATAAGGAAGTATTATAATTAGTACAAAAATATAGATCATTAAAATATAATTAATTATGATAAAATTTTAATAAATAATAATTTCATTTATTTGAGTAGAGAATAAGAGAAACTCGAATTAAAATGGAGGTTCAAGTATAAAATACATACAAATTTTTAATCAATTGAATCATATGCCCCAAAATTAATAATCATCAAAAGATACATTTTATATCATGAAAATAAATATATTCATGATATTTAACATAAATAGGAAGTATACCTCCACCATACACAGGATGTAGTGGTGAATATGGAATATCTCACAAAAAATGGATGTGAGATGAAGAAACCCTAACCGTAAGTCTGATGGTGTTCTTCAATTGTTCTTATTTTCCTGGATACCCAAATTAAATTCATTAAATATTATGTAATGAACCAATTATTTATTTAATTTATTTATTATATCCATTCATTCAGGACTTTCTTGAATGGTTAAATAATTTTAGTTTTATTATTTCGTAGTGTTTTCTTCCTTGGTATTCATGACAAGTTTACTTATAAACATGCATAGAGAATCACATAAAATGAAGATGGCTATCTAGAAATGAGGTTATATGTTTTTAGTGAACATCCATAAGGTTACATGGTTGTAAATTTCATTTGGCAACTTGTAGTAAAACAAATCATTATATAAATTATTTATTGATAAATGCTTGTGTTAATTAGCGAGATTTGAACACAATGAACTAATTTTTTGTTATAATTAAAAACGTGTATAAAAAAAGTTTCCAAAACTAAATATGTTACATAATACATATATTATTGTTTTTTATAACCATAATAATTGTTTCTTGACCCAAATTGAAGATTGTTATGAAAATTGAAAACATGACTTCATTGAATGTGATTAATTAACACATCTTGGATGGTGTTTTATTTTATATTATGAATAGAGGGAAAAGAATAAATGATAATGGAATATTCCATTATCATTACAAAATTACAGTACAAATAATGTATTGGAGTTTTCATATCATTTGGATGATAATATGTGATAATAGAAAAGATAACAGAGTAACATCAAATGAAAGAAAAGAATTTAAAAGTGGAATTTACCTCTTGAATATATCTTCCTTTAAGATCCTCTTGAAGGGAGAGGGTTTGATCTTATTAAGATACCATGGGATTATAGACATGGTGCATGAGAATATAGAGATATATGAGAAAATTTTAAGCAAGGATTCATGCATGGATGGTATGATGAAATAAGGGTTTGAGGGGTGGTGTTTATAATAGAGGGGATGAGAGTTTCCTTAATATTTTAATCATTTGTTTATAATTATTCCCTAAGATAAGAAATAGTGATGATTCCATGAAAAAAATAGTAATAAGTGCATGTATGTTTGAAACAACTGGGTTTACCTCAGTAGGACATCATCCATGACTCGATAAATCATGTATTTAACATTTATCATAGTTGTCATATATTATTATTCACAAAAATCATATATTTCATAAAAAATACAAAAACTTCTAATAACCATTTTTCAATGTTTGAATCTAGTAATTAACTCCATTTTATGAAAATAATTTTCTAAATATTATAAATTTAATATCTATTTAAAATAATCATTTACTCAAAAAATACCAATTTTAATATTATAACCGATTTTATGACACTTTGAAAAAACAACTAGGGTTTCATAAATTTTTTAATAATAATAGGGAAAAAATGTTTATATATTAACCAATTTTATGAAAATTATTTAATTTATTAATTTAATATTTAAATTAAGTATTAATCTCTCGCAAAAACACGAATACATATTTAACAATTTATATAATATTTTACTTCATTTATAAGGCTTCTAAATTATATTTATACTTATATGGGTGAGATTACTATTATTAAGGGTTATATTACTATTCATATGGGCACATTACAATTTATAAGGGTGACATTAATATTCACAATGGTATGTTTCCATTCACCAAAAATTATGTTGATCATATATGACTCCAAATAAATTACGGAATGCAATAGTGTATTACCATTTTTCGAAATTAAAATCCAAGAAGTGGAATGTATAAGTTTAATCGACAGCTGTAACTATCTCCTTTAACCAAGTGTTTTTCCACATAGTCTCATGGTTGAATTATTTTTTATCTATCTAATGAATTGAAATTATTTATGAAAAAAGATAGCATAAAATATTGGGGTGGCATTTAAATAGAGAACACATTGATATTATAAATTAGATTTTTCCAAAATAATAGTAATTGTCAATATATATAACATTAATAAAATATTTAAATAAATAACTTATTGATAACAATGATTTTTTTAATAAATAACAAAATACATATATTCATTTATAAATATTCTTTTAAACTAAATAATATAGTAATATAGTATTTTTTAAATCATTAATTAATTTGAAAGTTATAAATTTGAAATAAAAGTATTATTAATGAAGACAGTTACTTTTAAATTAAAATTTTTCATAAGTTATTGTATTTAAAATTATAAAACAAATTACTAGGGTGTTACATTATTATCCCCTCAATAGAATTTCATCCTCACAATTCAAAATTTCACTACGAAAGATAATAGGTGATACGTGAAAGTTTATTTATAGGAAACCCATATCAGAAAAAGGGTTAATAAAATATATTCCTAAAAAATTAATGGAAATGAGCTTGTCACAAAAAAAATATTCTTTCAAATGGGGTGACATTAGTTTAGGGTAAAATCCTAGACATGGATAAAAAAACATACCATGATGTTCTAATGAATATGATAGTGAATATGTTCATATTATTGTAGATTAATATAAAATTATAAACTACTATAATGATAAAAATAATTAATACAATATATTATTAAAATAATAGGAAATATTTTTATCTAATACTTTATTATATGATTTTATGAATTATTCCACTGTATAAGTGTATAATTATATGTTTCTATTTTATAAACACAATCTTATCATTTGATTGTTAGTTGAACTATCTATACATAATCTCTTAGACAATGTTTCACCGTGTGGTTATGTAATACATTACACTCTAAAACCTCATTTACTGAAAAACTAAAACAATTAATAATTGGTTGAATATTCCCAAAAAATTTATAAAGAAGGAACTAAATTTCCAAGATGAACATATCATTAACCCTTAATATACACAATGAATTAATAAATTTTAATATTACAAACATGTTGATAAATTCATCATGTATCCTGTAAATATTTGGTAATAAATCAAATTACCATAAAACCATTCTAGAAACATAAATTAATTTTTATTACATAAGTATGATACAAGTTATTAGATATATTCTGTAAATCAAAGAGTGTTTTAAACTCCACTGATTATAGCATGAAACATGTATTAACAAGTCAATAATCTATTCCAAGGTGTTTAATACTTATATAGATCAATCATGTCATTATGAGTATTTTACCTTTAGGAATATATTAAGTGGTGTCTTTACCTCAATAATGTGTTTTAAAAAAATCTAACATTATACTAAATATCTTATCTTGGAACTATTCTACATTTGGTCTCAAATACACAATGAATATATATTGCAGTAAAATCCTCAAATATTCCATAATTCTTATAACCAATAAATTTCTAATTAATTATTAAACTAAAAAAATTCTCGAATAGAAATATTAATTATTCATCTTCATTTATGGTGGTATCAAAAATTGATCATTATCCAATAACATCATTAGGGGTATATTAAATTGACGCTTGGGACATTGATTCGCATACTGTCTAATAACCTTGTGGTTGAAACATTAAAAATCATTGATTTATCTCTCCCCTTTCATTCATTAGATCAGCAGCCCTTTTCTCAACACATATGACAAACTCCAAGGACATTCAATCATTTATCAGGATGATTCTTTCCACAGTTATCACATCTGAGAAAACCAATCTTTCCCTTCATCCCTTTATCCATGTATTCATCTTCCATCTAGTTTTTCTATCACATCCCTTTAAAATCCATAGGGCATGGAGAATTATTTATATATCTTTTGAACATGTGATAATATTTTATCATATGGTATGGATACTAGTGAGACTATCTTTTTTAGAAAATATATCTTAAGTCCTTTAGAGTGATGATTCTTCGTACTCATTATGTCACACACATTGATGAAGTTATCATTCCTTATTCTAGGGTACATTTATAATCAATTCCATATAATATAGTATGAAATAAAATTATGATCTCTCAATAACTGTAAACATGGTATAACATATAATGTAAATTTATCTGTTATAAATTCTAGATCCATATACATTGATTACATTGGAAACATAAATCATTAAAAATGGATTGTAAAGAGAATGTGAAGTATCCTATGATTATCCCCCATGAGTGTCAAACTAGGTGTGCATTAAGGCCCATTATTTTATACTTGGTTAGCCCAACTCAATCCAAGAACAACTTTTGTGAGTTTTTACACCTAGGATCATCTGTACCAAAACCATGTCCACTAGTAGTATTCAGACAAGGATGTATTGATAGGAATACCCACAAAATTTAAACCTTACCATAATTCTGTGATGTTATTATATACTTTTCATTAATTTCAGTCATATGGGTTCTCTATCTATTTAATGTTTTCAAAATCTAGTTCCCATGGTTTTTACTAAACTTCCTCTCATACCAACTATAATGCCTCAACCCTAGAATCTCAGTGTAGGTGAAAATGTTCATTACATTTCCATTCATACAAGAAAGTATTATCCTGATGGACCGAGTGGTTTAGTAGTCTTTGAAAACCTGATACATATATCATTTTATCATTACAACATGAAATAAAATACAATATATATGTTTTATTGGGAACATCCACAACTTTATGTTTATCCCTGTAGGTCAATTATAATAAACTACTTCATGTCCTGAAAAAATAAAACATAAGAAATGGTGATCTGATATGCTCAGTAATGGTAAGAAACACAGTGGAAGATATCATAAACCTAAATATTAGAGATGGTCAATAATAAAACATGTGCCTTTAAAAATATTCATGAACATAATATGGTAGTAATGAAAGATGAATTAACAATTCCACAATAAAGAATAATAATTGGAAATATACAAGTCGAATAATCAAACATTAAATGACTAGTATCATAATGGGGGAAATTATAATTCCAAAAATCATAACTATACCATGAATTCCTCATGACATGCCCATAAATATACATTTTTTCAAGGGCTCGTGCCCTAACCATAGTTTGTCTCAAGAGACCTACTGATTAATAGAGGGCCTATAGAGGTCCCCACCCATAGTATAATGAGAAAAATGACTTCCTATTATGAATGGGGATAAACATAAAAAAACATATAAATTCCTATTGAAACTAATATATGAAAAATATATAACTTTCCCCAATCATTAAACATAAACACAAACAATTCTGAGTAATATAGTGAATTGTATCAATATATAAACTCATATTAAGACTAACAAGAAATTCCAAAACAAAATATTATTGAATATTATCATAAGAGGTAAATCTCTATTAAATACAAGATATATAAAAAATGTAGGCATAAATAAATATACTTTTAAATGAGACCATTGGAAAATTCTTGAGGAAATAATCCGTAAACATTCCAATGTGTCCCATACCACCTCAAAACATTCAACTCATAATTCCTTAGAATATCATGAGAATAAGAAGACTGGGATATGATATAACAAAGGGAATTACGAACACTTAGAGAATAAAATACATGTTTAACAAGTCATATATATCATAAAATTAATGTAAGGTGATAAAAATTCATTTTTACTTTGGATATAAGAGTTATTTTTCAAAATGAGTTGTATTTGTCAAGAAATCATATTGTAAACATCTATATCATATAAAATAAAATGGAAGGACATTGATATTTTATTTTATGATTATAGAAAGTCTTATTCAGGTTAAACCATTTAAAAAGAGTTTCTAAAAGAATCATTAGAAATAAAACATTCTAGTGCAGTTTTTGAAAAAATATTAAAGGACATTAATGAGAAAAGGAATCTTTGATGTCATAAAACAAGGAATGAACCAAAATATCATGTTCAATTTAAAATATTTTATATTATATTGATAAATATAACATAAATGACATTATAGAGTAAACTTCATATCATGGAATATTTCATGATGTTCCTTGAAACAAGCTTGCAATTCCTAAATTTTTTGAAAGATTCTTTTAAATCATGTAACTACCCACAAAATGAGAATGAATTATAATTGGTAAGCACATATATATAATTCATAAATAAATAATTTGTATTACATATACATAAATAATAAATTCATTGAGGTGAATAGTTAATAAGAAAAACCAGAATGAAAATGGATGTTCAGGTAGAAGATACATAAATATTTGTAATCAATTGAATCCTACACCCCAAAATTAATAATTATAAAATGAATCCATGAATATCATGAAAATATATAGATTCCTAATAGGTACATTAATGTTATGTATAAATAAACCATACACAAATATTAGTATTGAATATGGAACACCTCACCAAATAGAAGTGAGATGATGAAACCCTTAACTTAAGACTGATGACATTCTTCACTTGATCTTACTATCATAGATAAACGAAATTTAATCATTAATTAATATATCCTGAACCTCTTAATTAGGTAATTTAATTATTATATCATTATTATATACATTCATGGCCTTATTTATTGGTTTATAGGTTCAATTTTATTGTTTGGGGGTATTTTCTTCCTTCATATTCATGACTGGTTTATGTATATAAATGGATAGAAAATCATGTAATATAAGAATATGTGTCAATAAATGAATTAATATGTTATTATTGAACATACATATGGTTACATGGTCTTAAATTTCAATATGTTTCTTTGAGTGAAGATGAATCATTATAGAAATTATTTAATGATAACGGTTGGGTTAATTAGTTGTTTTTGAACACAACGACCTCATTTTTATTTATAAATCAATACCATGTATAAAAAAAGATTCCAGAACCATAGATGAGACATAATAAATTTATTATTGTTTGGTTAAACCAAAAAATGGTTTAATGATCATAATTTAATATATAAATGAAAATTGAAAACCAATCTTCCTTGAATGTAATAAATTAAAACATATCAAATAATGTTTTCATTTATATTATAAAATGAGTTTAAAGAAGAGATGTTTATATAATATTACATTATAAAAGAAAAAGTACAATACACATAAGGTATTTTAGTTTTCATAACATTTGTATGAGATGTACTGAGAATTTTTTTTAAAAAGGAACTTAACAAGAAAACAAAATAATTGAAAAGTGTAATTTGCCTCTTGAATTTATCTTTATTTGAGAGCCTCTTAAGGGAAGAGGTTTTGATCATTTTAGGACACCAGGGGATGATGGAAATTGGGGTGGATATTATAGAGATATTTGAGAAACTTTATGCATGTAATAAAGCATGATGTTTGTTATCAAATGATGGTTTGTGGGGTGGTATTTATAGTGGCCAGGATGAGGGTTTTCATAAAATTTTAATCATTAGTTTATTAATCATCCCAAAGAAGTGAAATAGTGAGGTTACCATGACCAAATAATAGTAATAGGTCCATGTGAGTTCTAACAAATATTTCTTACCTCAATATTACATCATCTATGATGCAATAAATCATGTATTAAGTATTTATCATATATTATCGTATTTTATTATTCTCCAAAAAATCATGTATTTCATTAAAATCACAAAAATTAACCATAAATTATTAATGATGTGTTGAATCCATAAATGAATCCCATTTAACGAAAATAATTTTCAAAACAACAGAAATTTTATTTTTAATTAAAATCATTATTTACTACCAAAATACCAATTATACTATTTTAACAGATTTTATGACACTTTGAAAAATTAACTGGGGTCTCATAAAATTATCTTGTAATAATTGGAAAACAAAATATTTATTTATGACCCAATTTTATGAAAATAAAATAATGTAAAAATTTATAATAGAAATGATGTATTTATCACTTACCAAAATATGAATACTTAGTTTATAATTTGAAAAATAATTTACAAAATTTATAGGTGGCCTAAGTTTTATTTATACATACATGGGTGAGGTTAACATTCTTTAGGGTAATATTACTATTCATTAGGGTACATTACTATTCCTACGGTTAGTGTTAGTATTTACAAGTGTAGGTTACTATTCAAAAAATTATGTTGATCCTATCGAACTCCAAATAACATACTGAACACAATCGTGTAGGTCCGTTTTATGAAATTAAAATTACAAAAGTGGAAAGTTTTGGGTTAATGGATAGGTTTTAACTATATGCTATAACTATGTGTTTTTCCACATAGTCACAGTGTTGTATACATTTTAAGATATCTAATGAATTAAAATTATTTAAGATGAATAATAACATAAAATATTGGAGTGTCATGTTAATGGTGAACACATTTGTAACATAATTTATCATTTATCGAAATAATTATAATAGTCAATATATATATTACTATTACAATATATAATTAAATAATCAATTGATAATTTTTTTAAAAAATAATAAAATAAATGTATACATTTAAAAATAATATTTTACAGCAAATAATATTGTATAATAGTATTTATTTTTGAAATTTTTTTAATTTGAAAGTTATTCAATTGAAATTTAAGTATTATTAATTAATATACTTAATTTTAAATTAATATTTTTCAAACCTTGTTGTATTTAAAATTACAAAACAAATTACTGGGGGGATACACCCTCCAACTCCATTAATTATATGATTGTATGACAACACCAGTATCATCAATATAATAGGATGTTTTTGTGTCAATGGTTCAACCTAATCATACACACACCTCCATCTAATGGGTGACAAACATATTGTTTCTATGTACAGTGAACTACAACCTCACGAAATGACGTGTGATCATTTTTCCATTTATATATATCATAGTGGCCATTATGATAGAAACTATGTTTCTATATGTCATATATTATATTTATAATGTCATTATGCTCCTTTAAATTTTATTTGGGACATAACATTATGCATTACATCTTTTGTAAATACTATAATTTCATTTGAGGAAGTGTTGACTATTACCCCCTTAAAGCTATATGATTTGTTCATACACTACATGGATTGTATAAAAAATTATTTTAGTGAATAAATATGACATATAGGATATCATAAAGACACTAAAATAATGATATATATATATATCAACACATATAAATTTATGTCTTTTACTTTCTATCGATAAACATGAAAAATGAACAAAATTATCCCTCAAGCATACGTATGACATTCCGTCTCCATGAACGGTGTATTTTGTTTCATAATTATATATTATATAGATTATTTTAACATACATATAATGTATATAGATGATACTTATATCATTATTTACATTATGGAATCATCATATAATCCTATGGATAAACAATATAACCAAATAAGAAACATTTGAAAAACAAAGAGACTATTACCCGAAGTGAAACATTAACATATGACAGTTAACAAGCTTGTAATATAAGGTCGTAATAAAAAAATACATGGAATAAGATATAAAAATATGGTTCTTTAAAATATTTATAAGAAAATTAAATTTTTTATACAGGTGGTTTGAATGAGTATGACTAGAGTCAAGACATAATGTAAGAGTATTTCAAATCACCATTTATTTTCATGTGATACCTACTATATTCACCACCCATTAATTTATTTTGGTGGGTACACTAAAAAATGATGTAATCAATTATTCATATTGTAAAATTTATGGTTATTTCAATATCAATTCAATGACCTTTATTTTAGGGGTTTTACATTTCAAAGGTTACCAAATCGGTAAAATAGTTTTTTCTTAAATTGTCATCATTTAGACTCATGCTTCGTTATGTGCCAAAAACGATTTGGGGTGTATATACTTAAATATCATAAATATAAGTATTTTAATGATATTCCAAGAATCATATAATATTCATCGCTTACATGGATACTATGAGTCCATGTTTCCAAAGAATATGAGTTTATTGAAACAATGTTGTCGCATTAAGATATTGTAAATGGTTATGCTTCTTTGATGAAATCGTATGATACTTCTCTCCCTATAGTTATTCTTGTTATATTCATTTATTGTCACCATTTTCTACTCTATAGAACATAATATAGTTATGAATTTTTTTATGATATCTCAATGTTACACTCTCTTCGGTCTGAAATATATGTTTCATCAAAACCATGTTTTTTAAAAAGGGTATCCATGAATTTTCAACTAATCTCCTGTGATAATTAAAAGGAATTGTTACCATTTTTTTCTTTGACCATCATTTCTAAAAAATATATTATTGTTTCTTTCTGATCAAATATTTTTTCTAACAATTTTACCATGAAAAAGCAATATTCGTTTCACTTTATACGACATGTACAGTTTCAACCACCATCATTTTTATGAAGCGTACTTTTAATGATTAAATGGATAATTTTTAATAAATTAATTTTTAAATTTTTTTCAAAGAAAATGGATTTCAAAAAGTTTTCAATATTTTTTTTATGTTTTCAAATTATATTCAATGAAATTGTTTTCAAAATGTATTCAAATAATCATTATTCATTTTAAATGTGTTTTCAATGAAAATGGGTTTTAAATAGTTTTGAAGAAAATTTTATAATTTTTCATGTAAAAAGGGAATCAAAAGTATTTCATGTCATCTTTATTTGTTTTCAATGTATTTTATAAGAAAATTATTTTTAAATAGTTTTATGTATTAAAAAACATTTTCTATGAAGAAATGATATTTTCCCCAGATATGTTTTGAATGATATTTCAAAAATATTTTCCAACTCTTCTTTATATGTTTTATAGGTATTTTCAAAGAAAATTATTTTCAAATGGTCTTTATGAATTACAATATATATTTATATGAATAAATTATATTTTCCCCAGATACATATATTAAAGAAGTTTCTAAAGGATTTTCCTTATAAGATGACATTCATTGATGTTAATCATGACCTTATAGGAAATCATCTAAAGGTTCTATTCATAACATTTCAATTGTTGGGTTCTTCTTAATGACATGGTCATTAGGAAACCTGTTTCTCTTATAAGGGTTATATGTTTATGAAATCAATTTTATATTCATGTGTCATATTGTTTTGATAGATTCTTATTTTTATGGGTTATTCTTTGATGAAATTATTATGAAACCTATATCTTTTATATAGATTATGTTGTGATAAAAAGTTAATAATACCCATTTCACTTGTTTGGTTATGATGTTTTGTTCATATAACCCAATAGTTTTCTTGGTTCATGATACAATGAATGTTTTCTTGTACATTCATGCATGGTTTCATTATGTGATGGGTGGAACCTATATATCCCTCCACTTAATTGGGTAATATGGTGTTGTATAGTAGCTCAAAAGATACATGGGTTTGAGACCGAGCCTAAAAGAAATTAGGTACATGGGTTGTAGCCCAAGAGTTTATATATTAATGTACATGGATTGTCGCCCAATAACAAAAGAAATAGGGTACACTGGTTATATCCAAATCACAAAAACAATAAGGTACATGGGTTATATATGAATCCTAAAATAAATAGAGCACATGGGTTGTAGAATATTCCCCCAAACAAGAAGGTATATGGTTTTCTTCCCAAGCCGAAATGAAAGAGGGTACACAAGTTGTAGGCCAATCACAAAAAATGAAGAAGGTACATGTGTTGTATCCCAAGCCTAAAAGGAAGAGGGAACATGGATAATCTTCCCAAGCTAGAAGTAGGTACAGAGGTTGTATACTAATCCTAACATGTTGTGAAGGACTTAGTAGGTAGATTTGACATTAATTTTCTTTTATTATATGTATTCCACAAATCCTATCTCTTATTCCTTCTTATGATTTCATGGATCATGCTGTTAATTTATTTATGATTCTTGTCCTGAGGACTACCAATCATTATCCTATAACTAATTTTTATGATCTTTGATATGTATGGTATGATCTCTTAGTGTTATGATCGTGTTCTCATACCATTATATTCATGTTTATGCTTATATGTCCCTATTCTTTACACAGACTGAGAATTTGAGCACACCCCTTTTTTGTTTCCTTTACATAGGATATGAAGATAGGTTTTCTGTCAAGTACTAATGGTAGAGATATTTGTAAGATATATTGATGATATTTCACTAAGATAGAATAATATTTACCAATTTTCCAATGACACTAAACTATTGTAGTCCTTGGAGGTGTATTTTTTTAATTTACTGAATATTCATCTCAAATGAGGTAATATCTTGTTATGTCATGGTTGGGTCACTATAGTTGGTATTTAAGGAATGGTTTAGTCAACATTTTTAAACTAGGGTGGCCAAACATTAGTGATATCACTAGGTATATTTATATAGATATGTCTGGGGATGTATCTAAGGATTAATTTAAGTATGAGTCAACATTTAAGAAATGTACTGGAATTTTGGTAATAGATATACTAAGTGATTTCATAATAATACATCCTTGTCTGGATACTACCAGATGTTGTGGCTCTATAATAAATGTACCTATGTGTAACAACTCTAAAAAGATGTTTCTTAGCTGACTTAGTGTAATCTAGTACACAACAAGGGGCCTTTCTACATACATGGTTTGACACTACCAGGGGATATGCTTTTAAAATTTGCAGACTCTTCAGAAACTATCATGACTTATTTAGATATATGTTTTATAGGAATAATGTAATATTGAACTAGGGTGTCTTATATTAATGCAGGTTTCATGATATACAATTCCCAAAAGTAAATATTTTGAGGACTATGTGGCTATCTACTATGATAATAAATTATCACATTATGATTCTAGTTGTAGGAAATGGTGGGAACTGGAAGGAACTAGATTAATATTGACTGTGATGAAGGATTTTCTGATGAGATGTTATGTGGGATGATCATTGGAGTGTATGATGCTGTAAATTTTCTTAATCAGTATTGAAGGAACATGATTAACAACATGTACCTTAACCATCTATAAAACACAACATCGATGAGAAAGAAGTAGTTCACTAAGTGTTTTGAAATAGATACCACAGATGAAAGAATATTATTTATAATTTGTGTCAAAATATTGCAATAATTTCCTATTTGAATGACTTAGAGGAATAAGAATATTTAGAGGAACAAGAATATGTTTTGACTGTGGAATATATGGGCACAAAGGAAGAGACTAAATTATAAAAATTAAGAGTTTCATTAACTAAATGGAAGGAAATGTTGTCCTCTATATGTTATTATAATTTGGAGACACCTTTAAATGTTGAAATTATACGAATTGTGAAAATCGATGTCCTATGTGGAAGGCTCATGAAGAGAATCAGCAAGGGGTACATGTGTTTGTTTTTCTCCTACTAATGAAGAGACCACACAAAAATTTGGAATGTTATGTGATATTTTACTCATATTTTTTATTTATAAATAATAATATTAATTATATAGATGTTGAGGAACCTTAAGACGAAGATGTTCCTACATTCCCCCAGCTCGCCCTGCTCTCCTGCTCGACCTGCTTGCTCTTCCCTCTAGGCGTATGGGGTTTTCTCATAATATATCTTTTCATGATTCCCCCCATTTCTTTTTCTCCCCCATAATTCCCCTCCCTATTTCATGGCTACTCCTTCGGTTTATTCCCATGATTATTTCCTTGGCTAGTCCACAATAGTTTTTTCCATTGTCTCGTTCTTTGATTTTTCATTGATTGAGGTGCTTTGATCATACCTTGGGCTATTGTTCCACAATCTGACCTCATGTTCCAATGATCTCCTCCATATTGGATCTGAGCATTAGATACTAAGGGGGTTTGGGCTGAGGCTTGGTGGTTTTGGGTTCTCTTAGTGCCATCATGCCTTTTATTTTTTTGGTTTCATCCCCTTTTCCTTCCTTTTTCATGGTTATGGATTCCCCTATGGTTTTTCCCCATTTATAGGTTACTAAATTCTGGACTCATTCACATTTTTGGTGTTCTTTTTTTTGTGGTTTTGTTATTTGTTGGGGCAGTTTTTGGGGGGGTCTCGATGATAAGATCTATTGGGATCTTCCACATTTATTTATCTACTCTTGATATGGGTCTCCACCACTCTCTATGAGGTTGATTTTCATGGTGGTCTCCCCGGGGATTTTGGAATTGGGGTCGATCATTATTTTTGCTCATGGTGGATTCATCTTCATTGGACCTGTGAGGATGAAGGTGACCTCAGGTTCTCTGGTGTGGGGTATTTTAGTTCATTGTCTATTTTTGTCGAAAATGATGGTACATTTCGACGTTGATGATGATTTTTATATATTAATTGCTGATGTTATGCTTGTCTGTGGAGATAAATTTCAGTTATTTATGTTGTTTATGATGGACTCCGCCAGTGATGTGATGTTAATGCTGGTTGTGGTGCGGTGCTGATCGACTCTGACGAAAAGTGTAATATGGTGTACGGGTGTGATGATGGATGGAAACAAGGATAGAGATGATAGGTTTGCATCAATGGTAGGTATAAATCAGATGCATTGGTCATCTCAATAGCTAATGTGGATCCTCGTGGATCGAGACTACATAGGATTGTGTGTTGTTAATGTGTATTAAATTTGGAATGTAAAATTTTTCATGTATGTTTTGAATCCCATGTGGGATATTTGGGTATACGCTCAGCCTCAAAGCAGTTTTTAAAAAAAATAGAAAAATATAATTCGAAATAACCTTAATACTTGACTCATTTATCAATTTTTTTTGTAAATATGTAATAAGGAATAAGTTGATGGAGACTGGGTAATGATTTAAGAATGATGTTGGATTAATGAATTATTTATATAATAAAATTAAAAGATTACGTTCTATGAATCAAGAAATATGTAAGTATTTTCAATATTAGTATTAAAAAAGTCTTGAGAATGATATTATTAATGGTGATGAATACATAGAAAAATTATTTTTTGATTAAGGGAATGTACCCCATAATTTAATAAGGATGTTGAGAAAATTGTGTTCCACTTAGTTAAAGAGATGACGGATTTGAATAATATATATTTGATTGCACTAATTAACCTGGATCTGATTGTGGACAGGTTGAAAATATTTCTATGTAATCATGTATGATGTTTACAAATTCATGTATTTTATGAATATATTCAATAACATTTTGGATAATTAATTATACCTATTTTACAAATGAATTTATGATAATTCATCTTATTAACATGTTTCACGAAAATATATGATGATGATATTCACATTATTGGAATGTGACAACCAAGTGCCACTTTTTGATATATCGGGGATCAATGTTAATACGATTGTGTGACCTTGTTTCTAATTTTTTGGATTTCCATCTTTTGGAAGGTTTATAAGGTTAAAATTTTATGGAATGATTAAGTTTGAATATTTTATGATGTTTATGAGAATAATGAATTATCTCCCTAAATGTGGATTTATGAATAATGGATAACCTATTTTTATTTATGGTAACTAATGATATATGTGTTGACTTATCAGGGATCTCATGATGTGTTAGTACTTCAGGAATAAAAAATTAATTTTCATTCATTTATTATTGCATGAGATGAAGTGGAAATTTATTAAGGAATAAACAATGAATGGGTTTTTGTATAAGAAAGATAATGACACCAACAAAGTATATTTTTTTATATTATTGGTCAATAGAAGTAATTACTCAATGATTATGTAGTGATAAAAAAATGTTTTATTCTAATAATTTATTTTATTGAATCAGTGGTCTTTTAAATCATCACAGATTTATAAATTTAAGGCCCTTAAGTATTTTTTGATCATTCACTTGTCTGGGATTGATGATCTAAATCACTACCAATAAATATTTAGGGTTTTCCCCACTGTCCAATCATCACTCCCAACCTATGTTCTCCTATATGGAAACCGATTTATTTGTTATTTTTGGGTAACCATTATGGTCCCAACATTACTTATTAATGAATGTTTTAGTATTAATTTTAATGATGTTGGTTCAAGGAATGAACCTTTTAATTATTAAAGCTTTTATAACCTAGAATAATTTCGTGGGAAAAATTAATTTTATGGGGGTATAATGTGATAGACCAAGATTTTTTGAAATCTATAACGTTTTCAAATTAATTTATCTTTTCGTTATTTTTCATTTCATGTGACATTGAAAATAGTTAATTATATATATATATATTAAAACACTATTAAAATAATCTTTTCACAAAACACAAAATTTCCTTGCAATATACCTATTTCCAAAATCTCTTTTTCTGAAAACAATACAAACATTGTTTATGCTACCTGCAACACCGACTTGGCATATGTTACATGCAACACCAATGTTTCTACAAAACATCATATTATAATAATAATTATTTAAATGAGATAATTTTAATATAGCCATTAAACATATTAATATGAATATAAATAACATCATTTCAAATATTTTTTATAATGTCTTGATATAAATTAAAAAATTGATAACAAAAGATATAATTTTTTACAAAGTCCTTATATGATTAAAAATAATTTTTTGTCAAATGATATAAACATCACTGAAAAAGGAAACAACTCTTTAGAAAAATATAGAAACTTAATTTGATAAAATAAACCTCATTTTTGAATTTATAATTCTAAAATTATCATATAGTGAATTTTTGAAATTTTTTTTGAGAAACATAATTTTATGATGAATAGTAAAATAAACTACGTATTAGTTAACAATTGCTATTTCATTTAAATAATTTTTAATGATTAATTGTATGATTATTTTGTTTTCAGGTCACATTAGATACAATTTTAAATTTATTTATACATTTTAGGTCATTTGAATCAATTTCACATTGAAATTGAATATAAAATGCATAATAAACTTTTCACCATTTTACATAAGAACCCCACTTTTTCACCATGTCTTCAGGATGAGCATTATTCTTAATTTTCCCAATTATGTCAATTTGATTTTGAAAAACTAGAATAAACCATTTTAAACATTATAATATTTAGTTTCTAAAAATATCAATTTTATATTTTACCAGAAATATTAGTAATGTGATTAAAATTTATCACAATAATTAATGTCAAATTAAACTTAATTAGGGACTAAACCATAATCTTATGGGGGAGAATGACCTATCCACATGTCCAAAACCCATTTTATGGTAATTATTAGTCCATATACCTACTATTATTCATTTATGATAGGTTTCTATGTCATTTTTAGGTAATAACATGTGCACACCTAACTTGTTTCTAATAATTCCAAGTGAGTCATTTTCTATTCCTACAAAAATCCATCACATCTGCCACTTTCTCACACCACCAAAAAAATTAATTTTCATCCAATACCTTCCCAATACAGTTAACATAAATCATGTTTTCCACCTATAATATATACCTTTCGTTGAAGGAAATCTATGGAATCCTTTTGGGACAAACCAAAACAAGTTACATGATTACGAGGTAATGCCTTCCCTCATGTTCTTTGTATAATTTTCCTTCTCCACACCATACACCTCTATTTATTAAATTATTATAAAAAACCAGTATCCCCAATATTATAGGATTTAGTTATGTTAATAGTTTGTCCTACACATGAACCCACCACCATCTAATGGGTAAAAACATATTGTGTTGGTGTACGGTGAACAACTACCTCGTGAAATGACGATTGTTCATATTTCCATTAGCACCTATCATGGTGGACATTATTATGGAAACAATAATTATATATGATATATTTTATATTTGTAATGTTTTTATTTTTCTATAATTATTATTTTGAACATAACTTTATGCCTTCCATCTAATGTAAATATTATAATTTTGTTTGAGGAGGTGTGAACTACTGCCCCTCCAAGTGATATGATTTATCCTTACACTACATGGATTTTATTAAGGATGATTTTAGTGAATATATATTATACATGAAATCATATATATTCTTTAATATATATATATATATATATATAGTTATTTCTTTTACTTTTGTTTCTATGAACACGATGAATAATCAGAAATAGCATTCTTGCGTACGTAGGGAATACTGCTTCCATGAATGGTGTATTCTGTTTCATTATTATATATTATAAAGATTTTTATAATAAAAATATAATATATATAAATGATATTTATATTATTGATTACATTCTTTAATGATGATATATTTATAAGGACCATCAATTTGAAAAATTAAGACACAAATGAAAAGAAAAGAAAATATTACCTGAAGTGCAACCATAACATAGGATGGTTAACAAGAGGGTAATATAAGTTCATCATAAAACCATATATGGTAATTGATGTTAAAATATTTATCTATAAAAAAATTATAAAAAATATTTATTTATTATACATGTATTTTGAATGAGTACGACGAGAGTCAAGACACAAGGTAAGGGGATTTCCTCTCACTTTCATCCCATTAGATACATGATTTATTTACAAACCATTCCTTTTGTTTTCCCATGTCCCATCGTAATGGGGAATATGACGCGACTCCACAAGCCTACCACCAATATGATAGGGGTTGGATAATTGAACATAGTAGGCATATCACTATCATGGATGAAATTTCCTACTAACGTTATTCTCCCAAATATCTCCAAGCACAAAAAATGTTTTAAGGTAAAAATAAATTAGAACCAAATGCATGAATACCACTATATCCGAACCAAAAGAGGATTACAAGATGTAATGGGCAGTAATGTAAGTTGGTCCAGAATAAAATCCCCCCAAATAATGAGAATTTAAACTATAAATTCTAACCTACAATGAAAATAGTTATTAGGACTACTGCTCAAAGCCTTAAGAACACCTCGGCACGCCTGAACTCCTAATTCATTGTCTTGGCTTTTTTCACCCTGGACTCCATCAAAAGGTTTCTCATCTGCACAACAGACAACTGGTGTGGTAAAATTCTATGTAGGGGTGAGCATAATAATAATAAGTAGGACTCCCCAGAAAAACAATGTGATACATAAAAAGAGATATATAGTTTGCTCTATGAAATATATTTCTACAACACATATAATATGAATATCTATATATACTCAAACCAAGACTTTCATTCTAGAGGTAATTAACAATAAACATATATTAGAAATAGGGATTTAGTCAAAATATTCCACACAAACACATCCTGGATAAAACACTCTTATGTCTGATAGTAATGGTGATGTCGGTCTGGGAAGTATTCTTCGTCGGGAACAATCATAAGAGAGACAAAGTCATAAATCTAAACAGAGATACGATACAAAAATTGATGATCACAGCTAGGGCCATGCATGGATTCCATTAACTATATCTTTATTATAATACTATGTATAGGATCTTTGCCCGATTAAGTTGTTCAAATCACCTAGGGGAGGAAAAATGAATCGAGGATCCTTCTATGGACCTCTTGAAGGGGATTCTAATAACACCACACAGAAAGTCATGTTAAAGGGATCATATCCCTATATGATGGAAATGAAACCACGTAACCTTTAGGGGAAGTATATGGTCCAAATACATTAACAAAACCTATTCATGATATGGTATAAATGTGTATCAATCCATATTTTAGATAGTACACAACATGTAATGTGGTGACAAGTTGTTTCCCTTCACCCTAGGTACTGCTCGTTTAGTTTAGAACATGACATGTAGAATATAAGTTCATGCCATGATAAAGGTTCGGAGGTCATGTTCTTCCATACGTGGTCCACCCAAGTACTATGTATGTGTTCCAGAACATGGTGACAACCTATGTCTTCCTACCCCTATACCATTACATGGGATATCCCATGTATCCCATTTTTCTATAGTTGTGTGGTGGGGTACAAATTATATAGGTAAAATGTGTACTCCACCCCATGTATGAGTATCTTCTAATATACAAGTCGTGTGTATGGGAATGTCTTACACCAGTGTGTCATTTATCTAACTAATGAAACCCAAACTGGCACTGATAGGGGGCCACACGCCGTGTAACCGCAGGCTACATGCGGTTTTGATCACAATTTTCTAGAAACCACTATTCTTCCTCTATCCGCCTTGGATGATCCTATACTATTCAATACAATGGTTTTTTCACTTCAATACTGGATATCTAAGTCCATGTCATCATTACAACACTAAATCGTTGGGTTTCAGGCTTTCAATCTCCTCGGAAAAATAATTACGATCAATCAAATGAAAATTTCCTAAAGAACAATATTTCCAAAATCACTTCCATTCATCCAAATAAATTATCATCGTATCTACTCTAGGTTATCAGGAGGATGTATAATCAATTTCAGAATATTTCTCCATGAATCGAAGGCACAATGATCATTTTATCCTAACCCACAATGAATGCGAAGAACACATAGATCATATACGGAGAAGAAAAAACATACAAATAAATAAACCCAATGAAGATACCTCAAACATTGTCTATTTTTTCCTTGATCCCTTCACATAAAAATGATCAAAAATCAAACAATAAATCAACCTCATAAATCCAACAGCTAAATCCCATACTGCAAGAACTATCGAACTGCAGATCAATCTGCATATTGGTTGGTCCATGTTCATCACTGAATCTATGTAAGGGGGAAACTATTCCGAATAACAATGCCCTACTTGGGGGGTTTATCACTCACTGAATAATACCAATGAATTCATCATCATCGTAGGCGATATTCATCAAGAATGTTGTCCATCGATCTATGATCCATGCTCCGTTGTCGTTCGATGCTAAGACAATTCTTTAGGTTCCTCTCCATAGTCTCCATGAAATTACATGGTTATTATATTAACCCTAGATATATCCCTCTATGTTTATTTAAAAATAAAATGTTACTTCACCAGAAAAACGAAACAAAATAAAGTATATATTCAATTTAATTTATTCATTGAAATGTCTAAAAACTACTTTTCACAGACGACCCACACCAGACGATGTTAGGAATTTCCTAGGGTAGAGACACTTCTCTGAATGCAATGGTGCCCTTATATTTTTCATCTATGAATACACTTAGATATTATTCCACTTCATTATGAATGTTTCACGTGTATGATATATAATATTTTAGTAATATTCAAACATTTATTCCGGGAACCCTAGGCCTCAGAATCACATGTCGTCTCAACACCTAGTCTCAAATTACTTCTATATAATATTTAAAAATAATTCAACAAAAAAGGAGACATAAAATTTTCTCCATCTTACAGCTTTATATCCTCAAGAAGAAGAAAAATAGGCTACTAATAATTATGTGGGTAATGTGTATGAATATGAGCCTCCCACTCCAATTTTATCTTTGTGAGATTCATGTGCTACCACTTGACACACACCAAGGTAATCACATTCTTCTATTGGATAATCTCTTCTTGATCATCGATCTACACTAGATACTCAGCAAAAGTCGGTCCATCAACAATTTCAATCTATCCTCATCCGATGAAATGAGATGGTACATAAACTTACCTACTCAGCTGCAACACAAGGAAAACATCATGTGCCCGATCAAGCTGAGGGGGTAGAGACAAGTGGTACCCCCCCCCCCCCCCCCTCACCAACTCTATACAGTATCTGAAAGGGATTGATAAACCATAGATATAACATGACGGCCCTGCCAAATCATCATAATACCTGTCGACGTTAAACATGATGGAACAAACAGTCTCCTTCCTTGATCTCTAAAGGCCTCTATGACCTTTCAGAATTAGATTTTTCGTACCTCTATGGAGTCTTCATCAACTCCTAGATGATCTTCACCTTCTCATTAGTATCTCACACCAGCTTCTAGCCCATGATTATAGTCTCCCCCATATCATTCGTGAAATGTGTATACCGGTAGTGTCACATGTAAAAAACCTCAAATGGTTCCATACAAATGGAGGAAAGGAAACTGTTGTTGTACTCAAACTCCACCAAAGGTAGTTGATCCTCCCAACTACGTACAAAGTCTATCATAAAATCCTGCAACAGTTCCTACAGGACTTAAATGGTCTTCTTGGTCTACATATCAATTTAGCAGTGAAACACCTTTCTCAAGCACAACTGATTCCCAAACACCTCCTGGAATCCCTACCACAACATGGATGTTAAAAGAGATTCCGAATCAGAAACTATCATTGATGTGAATCTATGAGATTGAGCAATCACTTAACTATAACAGTGTCCCACGATCTCTACTAAACTATTCTTTCGGATAGCTATGAAGTGGGTCGATATGGTGATTTGGTCAATTACCACCCTGATGGAACTATAACCCCTTAAAGTACATGATAATGGCATCATTAATTCCATTGATATCCCATCCCACTTCTATTTTGGCACCTAAATGGTTTGAACTAAAAATGATGGACCTCGGGGCATAGTGATCACTTTCGGGAATGTATGGGATCAATAAATGGACTCTACCACCGCCTTATTCATCTATTTCCACCAAAACTAACATCAAAGGTCCTGTTACATCATTTCCACTCCATGATGTACCACTAATGGGGACGTAGGAAACACTAGTAGAACCTTATCCTGCAACGCCACTGGTACAACAATGTTACCTATAAAAATAATGCATTCCCCAACTACTTTTGGATATCCATCATGTGGAAAGATGATCATGTGCTCTATTTTAACTGATATCCATAATATGTGCCTCCATGACAACTGCAAGAGTGGTGGTTTGACAAGAATCAACTAGAGTTATGATGTTCTATCTCCACCCACAAAGGATAACTGTAACGAGGCCAACAACATTGTCACCTATTTCAGCAACTATGAACATTACCTCCTATGGGGAGAACATTCTACCACATTCTCTTTCCCATGAGTATAAATAATATCATGGTCATGGACCTAGAGGAACTCCTTCCATTTCCTCTATCCCAATTTGATATCCTTCTAATGAAATATATACTTTAGACTCTTGTGATTAGAGTAGACGGTAATATTCCCACCAATCAGGTAGATTCAACACATCTTCAGTGAAAAGAGCATCATTACCTACTCAAGATTATAGATCGTTTAGTTAAACTCATGTGCCCTCAACTGCCATGAACTATTGGAAATAACCACATGCATCTACATCAAGACAGAACCATGCTTAACCCTGGATGCATCTCATAACACTAACTAATCAACACCCTCCTCTAGAAATATCAGGAATGGAGTGCTCATAAAACTCCACCTCAATTTCTGGAAATCCTACGGAAACATCTATGTCTACACAAAAGGGAAAAACGTTTGTTTCATTTATTTCATAGGTGCTAATATCCTAGTGAAATAATTTATGAATCTCTTATAAATTTCTAATAGCCTAAAATGCTCTACACCTCGGTCACACTCCTAGGTGGATACCATGCTAAAAATTAATTCACACTCTATGGGTCCAAAACCACTCCTTACACTAAGATAACATTTCCCAGAATGTGGACTGATAGAATATAGAATTAGAACTTTGAGAGTTTCATGTAATGATGGCTTTCTCAAAGTATGTCTAGAACAATACCTAGGTGTGTCGTGTTCTCCTCCTTAGATACTGAGTACAAAATGATATCGTCGAGTAAGACTACCACAAAATTTCCTAAATAAGGTTGAATGGTATACTTCATGAGTCCCATAATCATTTTTGTGGTGCTTGTGAGACCAGAGGTAATCACTATATACTCATAGTGATTGTAGTGTCATCTGAATGCAGACTTTGATATATCATCATCCCGTAAAATCAACTAGTGATGGGCTGATTGAAGTTCAACATTCAAGGACCATTGTTCCCCTATAAATGGATCTAAGAGTTCATTGTTCCATGGAAGGGGATACTAGTTCTTCATGATCAATTGGTAATAGCCTCGATAGTCCACACACAACCCCAACCTCTCTGTATTTTTAGAAAAACAAAATTGTGGTTTCCAAGGGTGAAACACTGTGTCTCACAAAGCCCTTCCATTTCAAGTGATTCAACTACACCCTTATCTCCAAATGATATGAATGATCCATCTAATATGGTGGTGCAGATATTAGCTCTATACTAGATTGTAAGTAAATGCAGAAATATAACTTTTGATAGGGAGGTAATTCTGGAATATCATTAGGTAAAATGTCCTCGTACATCAGCACTACTGTTGGGAACTGAAAAATCATTACATCTACTACTCTGAGGGCTAGTCTAGCCAACTAATGAGTAATCAGATGAAACCGTTTACACAAGACACCACCCTATGCTTCCTTGTTTTCAATTTCACTGACAAATAAAAATAATGTTCCACGACTACGAACACAACACACCCTTCACCTATAATAGTCAATCTAGTAATGGGATATGGTTAAAAAAATACATAAAAAGAATGAAATTTTACGGACTCAATGACACCACCAAGATATTACAACCTAAACTATTGCCTCTAAGTGTTAGGTCACATTTTCAGCATAGATATGTGATCACTGAGTCTCCTCCTATGGGTGCCTCTAAGAGTAAGGGTCGAGACAACAGTTCAACTTGAATCTCATGGTCCGGAGAAAGATATGTGGATATAAAGGAATAGTCGTATCTTGTGTCTATTCAACCAAAATAAATGGTATAAAAGACACATCTCATACCTTGATTCATTCCTAGATCCCCTAGTTCATACACCTCGACCAAGTGCAGTAGTCCCCACCCTTATCCTCCAGCTCCCTGAGTCTCCCAAAGACATCATCGGGGTGGTGGATGTAACATGTTGAAACATCTCCCACCAACTCTTGCACTACAAAAACCTCTTCAATGTCTTCCACCCTATTGATTTTTCTTCTCCTGTCATTTCCTATTCCTCGGTGGTCCTTCCATCACCTCCTTATCAAAATATCGATGGATTGAAATATCTTGACTGAAATATCCCCTACCGTCAAATTTTTGTAAAAGAATCTCCCTATGATGATAGGATCCAACCTAATATCATTAAACCATAGATTTCATGTCCTGAGATATCCTCCAAAAACAACCCCACATTGGGATCCCTAAGATTAACGTTGGCTCCATTCTATCGAGGTCTCTACACCTGCTCATCCTCTACTAACTACTACTGGTTGAACCTATCATCCACGAATATTTCTAAAACCAAATAATTCTCATGAAGCCCATCATACATCATAATTCATAGGGGTATCGTTTTCTTGGATGTATATATGCATGCCTTGGTTGAATTTCTGAGCCCGGATGTACTAATCTTTATCTATATACATCTAGTACAAGGAAATATTTGTGACCCAGGATGAATAATAATCCATGGTCATGCTACCCTACAAGTGTTGAAGAATCTCCAATATTAGAAAATATTTTACTACATCTTGTGATAAATCCTTTATAAAGAGGCTCTAGAAATTTATACTTGAAAGAGTCCACTCATCATGATTCTATATAAAAAACACTACCATCGCCTTATTGATCCATGTAGAAGGCATGTTGTACTGATCACCATATGCTCCACTGGTGTCCTGACTAAATGGAATACTCTAGCAACCACCTCATTCTAGTCCTCATCTACATGATGGATGGGATCTCCTCAGAACCTAAGGGGTCACTGTTTCAGAATATAGTGGAGCACGCTCAGTCTATTCCCCTCATCTACTAGTACTACAAGTTCCACGAGATTCCCCACAAGTGGTTGTATGGTTGGTGAACCACCATGAAGTGAAATATGGGAAATTGGTCCCAGTATTAAATCATCATCACCATGGGGGACATCTTCATGATCGTGCTACTAAAACCTTGATGGAATGCGTCTTAGGGGCATCCTATAATAAAATAAGATGTACCACTTGGAATGTGTTTATCGGGAGAGCTAATTCGAAAAGGACATGCAACCACAATACATTCCTATAAGATATATATACCATTATTTTCCATGAAACTAGTCTTCTCATCTATTGAGTCGAAATGTAGGTTACTACAGTCCTGGTGTATGGATACATAGGTCGTCTACACCAACACTCGAGTATTTTCCCTGAAATCCAAACTTCAAACATATAACACTGCTTCCCCAAACCAATCTCAAAGACTCTCAATCCTATAGAATAACCAACCATCCAATTGTATTATTATTTAATGCCATATCCTAGTGGATCCAATGCTCTGACTCCCAAATCATGTATCAAACAGGCCAGTATCTTGTGAGTAGCACTGAGTAGGCATATCACTAACATGGGAGGCATTTCCTATGTACCAGTTCTCACACACACACACATCTTCATGATCAAAAAATGATCCAATGTAAAAACCAATAAGAAAATAATTCATGCATACCAAAATGTCCCTAACAATAGAGTAGGACATGATGTAATGTGCAGTAATGAAAAACTGGGCAAGAATCTCAGACCACCAATGTAAAGAGTTTGTAAACTTCAATGTCCAACCTGTTAACAAAATAGTTATGGGGAATGTTCCTTGAAGACATAGGAGCAACTCATCCTTTCTATACTCACAAAGCTCTAACTCGTCATAGTTTTCCCTGGACACTATCAATGGGTCACTGGTCTGTAAAATACACGACACGTACGAGAAAATCCCATGTAGGGGTGAATATAACAATACATATTAGGACACCACAAAACCAAAAAGTGATACACAAAGAGAGTGATATAGTGATATCTTCCTAGAATATGTCTATAAAACATATACCATTATTATAAACATATATTCAATTCAAGGCACATAGTCTAGAGGTAATTCAAAACTACCATATACCAGTATTAGGGATCCAGTTCGAACATTACACAAACAATCATCCTATGGAAAAAATTATTTATTCTCATAAGACTAATGACCTCCCTCTGAGAAGTAATTTTCATAGTGAACTATCATGAAATAGATACACTAGTCAATCTGTAGAGAGATATGATAAAACATATGAGGATCACATATAAGGACATGGGGTGTTACCAAAAATCCATCTAGATTATCTTACTCTATAGAGGATCAAAACCCTGTGAGTTTTGTCACATCAATACCAATGACTCTACCTATGGAACAAATAATGAATAGTGGATCCTTCTCTAGGCCTCTTAGAGGGGATTCAAACCACTCTATCTAGAGAGTACTTTTGAAGGGATCATACTCTTATGCATATGAAAGGATACCAATTAACCATCAGGGGAAGGTTATGAGGTAAAACCCTTAATGAAACATGTACATGATATAGTAGACATGTAAATAAAGCAATGTTGAAGTGCATACATGTCTTGTAGTAGGACCACGTGTTCTATCCCTTTACCATGGGTACATCCCATGTTCAATAGGTTGTGTCATTTAGAACATGCCTTGTAGAAGATGGATACACATAGTGTATAAGGATCACATTCCATGTCAATCAATCTGAAGACAACCCATGCACTCTGGCCATGTCCCAGTACATGGTTCCAACCCATATCACCCTCCCAGTATACCCATTCACAAGATATCCTTTGTTAATAGTTGGGAAAAGACTTATGGTGGGGTACACAATGTGTAGGCAAACCTTGTACTGTACTATGTGTTTGTGTACCTTCAGAGGCACAATTTGAGTCTCTAGGAATAGTCTAAAATCCATGCGATAGGATCACATGTTGTGTGGTGTTTAACTAACTCTCGAAACCCTAGTCATCGCTGAGTGTGGGAAACATGCCATGAAACCCCGGTTTACACACCATGATTATCACAATTTTCCAGAAATAGTTGTTCCTCCACCACACACCACAATTGATCCTCTGGTGTTCTATACATTTCGATGTTTGCCTCAAAATTGGAGGTCTATGTTCATCATTCTATTTCAATAATGAATAAATGGGTTTTGGGCTATCAATTGGATTTGAAAACAGATTCAGATCACCCATAAAAAATAACTCCAAGAACTATATCTATTTAACAAATCCGATTCATCTTTCTCCATCATTGTTGCAACTCCTCTAGGTCGGAATGAGGTTGGATCTTCAGTTTTTGATCATTGTGCTAAGAATAATAGGAATACTAATTAGTTTTTCATATAACATGTTGAAAATGAAGAACACGTAGAACATATGGGGGATAAAAAAACACACATAAGGAAATAAACATGAGGAATTTACCTAGACAATTTATGGTTTCAGTATCAATACATTCCCAAATTAATGATAAAATAATGAAACAATAAATCAACCCTAGAAATCTTGTAGCTAAATTTCATCCCACAAGAAAGATCTAACCACAAATAAACATGTTCATTTTTGGGTCTGTGTTCGTCATAGAATCTATGAATGGATAATGACTTCTGAATAATAATTCACTACCTTAGGGATGGATCATTATCTGAAGAAGATTGGTTGTCACGTCATCACCGTTGAAAAGATGCATCATGAATGGCGACTATCGATCCTTGATCCATGTTCTGTCATCACATGCTGACAAGAAAATTTTCTAGGTTTTTCTCCCGAGCCTCTATATAATTCTAGGGTTATTAACTCAAATTTGGATCCCTGCATCTATGTTTATTTCAAATAAACCATCACTGCATCAACAAAATAGAAATAAACCATATTAATATTCAATGTTTTTATTCATTTAAATTTTTTAAAACTACTCTTCATAGCCTACCCACACCAACTGATGTTAGACCTCACCCAGGGTAATGTCGTTTCTCTGAAAACAACAATGTCCTTATATTTCTGGTCTCGGAACCCATTCCGACGTTATTACAATTTTTCATGAAAACTACATTCTCGTGCTATTTAATATTTTAATATTATTCAAAAATTTATTCTGGTCACATTTGGCCTCGGAATCACACGATGTCTTAGTGCCTGATCTGGAATTACATCGAAATAATATTTAAAAAAAATATGGTACATTACATGTGTGGTGTGTATACTACCTACATATGTAATAAGTTATTCATATTATTTAATTTATGGGTATTTACATATCCATTCTATGATCATTATTCCTAGGGTATTATATTTCAATGTTTCTAAATCGGTTAAATAGTTTTTTCTCAAATTATTATCTATGAGAATTATTTTTTTTATACGCCTCAGTTCGGTTTGGGGTGTATATGATTCCTTATCATAAATATCAATTTCTTCATGATATTTCAAGATTCAGGTAATTTCCATCTTTTACATAGATAGTATGATCACATGTTACCAAATGATAAGAGTTTATTAAAACAACCTCATCTCTTTTCGAGATTGTTAATGGTTATGAATCGTTAATGAAATATTATGATCTTACTATAAAAAAACATTATGACTATTCTTATCATCTAGCTATTCACTCTATTTAAATGTATTGGTACTATTTTATATGCTTTGGTACATAAGATATTTAGGAATGTGTTGTTAAGAATTCCGTACTTTACCCTTCTTTGTTTGGAAAAATTTACTCCTTCTAAACCATATTTTATAAAATGCGTTTCCACGAATATTATACTAATATCCTATGATCTTTAAGAGAAATTATTACCATTTTTTATATTTCACCAATGTTTTCATCAGAATATTTTTTTAGGCTTCTAATCCAGACATTTTTTCTATCCATTTTACCGTGAAAATTGAATATTAATTTTACCTTGTAAGACATGTATTGTTTTACCCACCGTCATTTATATATTGAACAATTTCATGTTTAAGGGTTCATTTTTCCAATATAATTTTTTAAATTTATTTTCTATTAAATGGTTTTCAAAACGTTTTCAACCATTATTTATATGTTTTCAATGTATTTTGAAATAAATGTTTCTCAAAACATTTTAAAGAATTATTTAATAATTTTCAAATTGTTTTAAATGAAATGGTTTTCAAAGTGTTTTCAAACATTCTTTTTATCTTTTAAAATTGTTTTCAATGAAAATGATTTTAAATTTTTTTTTGAATATTATTTTTTGGTATTCAGAGGAAAAAGTTTTGAAAGTCATTTCATGTATTCATTAAATTATTTCAAGTTATTTTATCAGAAAATAATTTTTAAATGGTTTTATATATTAGAAATACATTTTCGGAGAAGAACAGATATTTTCCTCCATAAATCTTTTTGAAAAATGGTTTAAAATTATTTTCCATTTAATTTGGCATACGTTAACGTGAATCATTACCTTGTAGAAAATTACCAAATTATTTTATTCATAACCATTATATGAATGGGTTATTCTTAATGTAATAATATTTATGAAACCCAATATACTTCCATGAGATATATGTTTATGAAATCTATTTCTCTTCCATGAGTTATATGATTTTGAAACCTGCTTATTTTAATGGGCTATAATTTGATTAAATGATTATGAAACCTACATAATTTCCATAGGTTATAATGTCATGAAATTTAAATGATACCCATTTCATTTATTAGGTTAGGATTTTATATTTATAGAACCTGTCTCTTTTGCTGGGACACTATATAATTATATTTTATGTTATATGCTTGTTGTAATACCCCACAATTACATGTATATTTTTTGAAAATTAAATGAGATTATTTTGATACCATGATCGGGGATGACATGTGATTATAAGGCCTATAGATTATGGAATGTATTTTCGAACTATTTTTAATGTTCATTAAATTATAATGAGTGCGGGTTTTTATAACTTTTTATATGGTTCTCATATCAAAAATTTGATGGAACTGATTAACTTTGAGAGTCAGGATTTTCCTAGGAAGGGCCTAACATTGACTGGTGTGGGTCGACCAGAAATGATAGTTTTCAGAACATTAAGAAGAAAAATATAATAACAAAAATTGGTTATTTTTTTTCTCTTTATCATTACGCAACGATGCATCAGCACTGCGGTATAGTGACGATGAGATGCTGAATCCATTAAGGAACCTCTTTAATTAATCAATGTGATGACAATGAAACATTTCACACAACTTCCTTCATTAATGAAACAGATATTCAGGGTTGACCCACAACCCTATAATTCCTCTAATGAACGATGAAAGAAACCTCTCCAATGACGAACACTGGTGATTTGGAAAGCGGAAATGAGACCCTCAGATAGAGGATTTGGGACCCGAGATGGATAGATGATGATAGACGATCATCTTCATCTAATATCCTTTTCCCAAGTAGATGATTTGTTTTCTATGTGATTACCATCCACCAATCTACTTCCAAAATGATGAATGTGGTTCTATCCCCTAACATATTTACCTGTGGATCGGTTGTCTATCTAGTACCTAGAAATTTAAATGAGCGGAATAATGGAAAGTGGATTCATATTTTGATTATCCTTTTTTAAACACCTAAACATGGAAAAACCAAATTGACACAAATAATGGTCAGGTTCTATCTTTTGTTAGTTCTTTTCATGTTCTTCAATTGATCCATTTTTTCCGTTCGTTGTGACAAGAAAAATACAACAGTTCATAAAGGACAACAATGGTGGATCAACCTGGGTAAGAGGCCGAGAGAGGTGGTGGTGATGGGTGAATGACCGATGGAATGGGAGATAGTGGTGGTGGAGGGAGATTTGATGCCAAGCAGGCTGCAGTGGAAACTGAATGATGTGTATCGTGGTGGCAGCCGCAGGCGGGAGGCAGTGTACCCCGGTGGCGCGTCGAGGCGGGGAAGGCCATGACTATTAGTGGACATGGTGGTATAGGGGGTAGGGACATTTGGCCACCACCTTGGATAGAGCGGCCCATGATGTGTGTTGGCACGTGGTCCACGTTGGACCATATATAGAGGGGAGGCAGCTCACGTCATCCGGCCATAGGGCTGTGTGATCTGGATACCAGCGGGGGGTGGGGCTTCACCCAAGCCAACCCACTGATGCAGGCCAGTCCGAAGGAGTGAACCAGGACTGTGGGTGGTCTGGGATATAGGAGAACCGGCCCGCCATGCGGTTTGGGCCAGTTAAGAGACTAGGCTGTTGTGTGGCCCAGATGAAAATATGCCACTTTGAGTCTGTCAGATCGAGGTGAAGAACACAGACCGGGTCGATGGGTGACCTAGTGGGATGGACCTAAACTCTAACCAGTCCGGCCCAGTCCCAACCGGTTCGGTTTGGGTCTGACAAACTGGTTCGGTGTGTGTTATACCGGACCCCCTGCCCTGGTTGGCCAGGTTGTTCGAACCAAAATGGATCGGTCCAGAATGCAGCTGACCCTTGTTTACTAAAATTTCAATACCATTCATACTAGGAATCCGAATGACACACTATCTATGGTGTTTGGACCCTTTTTATTAGATGGACCATTGGGTATATCCTATGTCATATTTCATTGCAGTTGAGAGATGTCTGATTTCATGAGGACTAGATTCTTCCAAAATCAAGTGCACTTGAGACTTGGAATCCTACGGATGGCTGTGATATAAAGGATATGATGAGATGAAATCAATGGTGAAATATATTAGAGAAAAAATATGGTACATTACCCAAGCATACATCAGTGGTCCTGTAACTGAGTTTACCTCATTGGTCCAGTAGCATAGTCAACCATAGTGGTCCAGTAGTAGAGTTGACCTTAGTGGCTGAGTTGCCGAGAAAACTTAAGTGGTCTATTAGCCGAGCAGACCTCAATTCTCTAGTGGCTGAAGTAACCTCAGTGACTCATATGGGATGAGTAACTCAATAGTACAAGATGATTTATCATTACGAATGATAATATTAATTTATATAATTTGATTTTCACTTGATGTGAGGTATCTTTTCTTTCTGTAATTTCATTTTGAGTTTTATTTTTCCTCATTTATTTGTGGTTTGGGGTCCCTACTATGTATTATGTTGCTCACCCCTACACGGGATTGGACGGCATGTTCCATATCACATGTAGGTGATTTATGCTTCAACGAATACCTTGGTGGTTTGGTACTAGGTGGTCCTCAGTGAGATGGTATGTTTAAGCATTCTACTATGACTATAGGCATATACCCGTCACATACCCTTCAGGTTGGGTCTCAATTAGACCGACTTTGGCTATTTTACATTCGTTTGTGCATTTGGGAACATATTTTGTCCACATTGAACTTTCAGTTTTTACTATAATCACAATATTTGTCTTAGTGATACTTGTGGTTTTCATTGTGCTTCAATTCCATAGTTTTAGCTCTGTGTGTGTGTTCATTTTTAAATTCAATACCTTCCCCTTTTGGGATATTCCTACTCGGTGCATTTCAATAACCACTGACTAATAGATGGAAGGCTTTGGTTAGTCATGACACCGGTCCTCAGGGATGGGTCATGAAAATTTGGTATCGAGGGTGGTCAGTTCGACAAGAAGAACTAAGATTCTCGAAATTTTTATGGGGAAATAGATTTAAGTGATTTGAGTTCACATATTAGGCCACGGAGTCTTGTGTGGGTGTGGCAACTGACCTATACATACACCAGAACCCTAAATTATTATTTCTGACTCAGTACATGAAAATATTAGTTTCATGTGCCTTAGAATTTTTTGTCATGAACTTTCTGAGTTAGAGTCAGCTCACCTTGTATAATCTATTTATAGTAATACATTTTGACCTCTTTCAAGATTCCTCCATGATTCTATCCAACAAGGAATCCAGTGTGTGATGGTGAGGTTGGTCTAAAATGTTATGAGGCTCCGGTACTAGGACCATTTATTGAGATCGTACCTTCGGGTGGTGTTCTAGTGATAACATTATCTGTTGGTTAGTATTTACTACAAGCGTTACGAGTAGAGGATTCACATAGGCTCGGTGCCTTACACAAATTCTAGAGAAGGGACCTCCAAGGATCAGGGAAGTGATAGATCCTTTGGTCACAGAGGATTGGAAAGAGTCAGTGAATCAAGTCTTCTAATTTAGTTAGTATTCCATGTGACTAGATGGAAGTTCTAGCAGTGAGCCTTCTGTACGGGTCGACAGGGAGATGATGGATTTTAATGATCTAGACTCTTGATATGGGAACCCTCACCTGGTCTTACATCGAGTGAATTTTTAGGGAGTAGTTCTTCCTAGTTAAATTGTGATTAGTGCACATACAGGTGATGCTTCACATATAACAGGGAAACCTGAATGTGTCTGATTACTCTGTGAGGTTCAGAGAACACTCCTATTACTCTACGTATATGGTATAAGACCCCTTATTTACGGCCGAGACTTATGAGAAGGGACTCCGATGAGATATCCTGGCATTGATGATTTCCCAAAGCATACCTACGCATGCTGGGGTATTGGAGAGAGATATAGTATTGGAGAGCATCCTCACAGAGCAGACACCGTTGGTGAGAGCTACCACTTGGAGTGGTGTGGATGATTCATCTGTGGTAGGTAGTCGAAAGATGTCACAGAGGCCCAGACGGGCTATACCATTCAAAGGGAGACCCTAGGAATCTAGGTGAGCCATACGAGGCTCCTGGGATAGAGGGAGTCATAAGAAGAGCATGGTATACTACACGTGCGGTGGGAAGGGGAACATGGATCAGGATTGATCAACTCACCACACAGAGGACCAACAAACTTTTGAGGGATATTTAATGTTGAAGAAGAGACCGGAATAAGGTGGTTCACAAAAAATAATACATGGGAGGGGAGTGAGATGAGTTGAATGATGTTGGAATAGATACAAGGCACTACCACCTCCACCTCCATGTGGTCCACCAAAGACTCCATGAGTTTGTGGACATGGGAGGGATCATCATTCAGAAATCGAGGCCTATAGTCCTGACATCCCAGAGATGATACGAGAGATGATTTGTGTCTTTATCACATTAGTTGTATTTCATATAGACACAGGTTTTAGTCACTCAATCATTTCCATGAACCTTCTTCGAAGCATGATGATTCTAATAGACCCATTCTCTCGATCATTACGCTTAGAGACTCTCACAGGATGGGATTTGACAGTCCCAAATTGTTGAAGAATGTGTGATCATACACTTGGAGGTGATGTATTCAATTAAAATATACTAGTAGCGATGATAAGGCCGTGTGATGTCATTACGGGTATGAAATACCAATCAGTAATTCATGCTCAGATCCACTATTTTAGACGCACATTACGGTGTGTCTGTTGAGATGGGAAATAGTTTTCCATTATATGTGAGTATGGAAATGGAGTAGCATGGGATGGACTCACGCATAAGAGGGTGAGGCCAGTCACTCATCACATGGATAGCATGACCTTTGGTGCAGTTTATGGGACGAGTCCACATTTTCTTATAGTGGTGGATGAGTATGAGGATGGCGTTCCAAATGATGTTCTGGGACAACGTCCTCACTGAGAGGTATACTAATACTTTGATATGTACCCCCAGATGACACATATATCTACACCAGCATATCGGATGGCTCCTACTGAGATATGAGAGCTATGTGAACAGTTAGAGGACATGTAAAAGAGGGGGTGAATAAGGAAAATAGTTTCAATATGGGAAGCCCCAGTGGTTTTTACCAAGAATGCGGGCGGATGTTTGAGTTTATGTGAGAACTTTCAGAAGATAAACCATGTTACTGTGATGAATAAGTATCATCTAAAAAGGATTGATTACCTCTTTAATCAGCTAAAGTGAGTGGGACAGTTATTGAAGAAAGGCCTTAGATCAGGCTATCAACTATTTCAAGAACGAGATGATGATATCACGAAGACAACATTCATATGACACTATGACCACTATGAGTACAAAGTGATGTTGTTTTCTGTGAATAACACCTCAACAGTGTTCATGGGACGCATGAAAAAAATCTCCCAACAGTACCTAGATAAGTTTTTAGTTGTCTTAATTAATGAAATATTAGTGTATTCAACTTCTGAGGAGGAGCACATGATACACCTATAGATAGTTCTGGAAAAACTCTAAGAGAATCAGATTAATTGAATTCTCTTGAAGTGTGAGTTCTGGATAAAAATGTTCCACTTCATGGGACATGTCATATCAGAGACTGGAGTTGTGGTGGATCTAGTGAAGATCAAGGTGGTGATTTCTTGGGAGCATCCAAAGAGCATTACCGAGGAGAGGGAATTCTTTTGGTCGGTTGGGTACTATCGGAGGTTTGTACCTGATTTCATAAAAGTGCTAGAATGCATGACATCATTGACAAAGAAGGGAAAACCCTTCGTATAGATAGGGAGATGCCAGAAGAGCATTTAGTAGCTAAGGTTGAGTTTGAAGAGTTCACTTATCTTGAGGATTCTAGAGAAGGGCCCAAACTACATGCTTTTCTGGGATGCGTCGGGAATTGGGTTTGGTTGATTCCTAATGTAGGGTAAAGAAGTGATTGATTATGGATCATGATACTAGGGACTGCATGATCATAACTATGCGACTCATGACCCTGATTTGATAGTTTTAGTTTTTTCATTGATTATGTGGAGAAAATACCTTATGGGTGAATGATTACACATCTATCACTGAACACAAGAGTGTCAAGTACATATTTTCACAGAACGATATGAATCAGAGACATAGACATTGGATAAAGTTCCTCTAGGACTATGAATTCAAGATATTATATACACCAGTGAAGAGGAACATTGTGGCATATGCTCTTAGCATAAGATTGAGTTCACAACTACTTAACGATCCCTCAGAGTAGTTTTCCTCACATCAGAAATACCTTTATATATATATAATAGATATTTTTTATTTAATTGATGGAAGTTTCCCCTCCACTCATTTAGATAGTCAAAGAGGTGAATCTTGGAATGCCAACTCTGAGACAACATGTGCCCAGATGTCCTTAGGGCATGCCCCAAATAAATATTCAAAAGTAGGGGAGTGAATCAACCTTTTCATAGGATCCACAGCTGTACCGAGGGCATTGCGGGAGGAGGTGTTAATGAAGTTCCATACATCCCCATTGGTGGTACATCCCAGTGTGGTGATGATGTACACATACCTCCAATGTCAATAGTTTTGTTCGGGGATGAATAAGGCAGTGTCATAGTTTTTCTTGAGATGACTCATTTGTCATAAGGTGAAGGATGAGCACTAGGTACTAGTAGGTTTGACATAAGAACATTAGGTACTAGAATATAAGTGGGATGAGATATCGATGGAATTAGTGATGGGATTACCAGATACATCCATGGGAATGATAACATCTGTGTGATTGTAGAATGACTCATCAATTCATTCCACTTTCTACCCATTAGATTTAAGGGTTCAGTAGAAGGAATGGGAAACCACTATGTGAAAGAGATAGTTCGATCAATGGAGTCCCATCTACGTTAGTCCAAGATCATTATGAATGTTATACATCCGGATTGTGGAAGGTATATTAGGAAGTGTTTGGATCTAAGATACTCTTGAGCACAACCATTCACCCATATAAGAATTGACAGATATAGAGAACCATATATTCCTTAGAGGACATGCATTTTGCTTGCGTTCTTGATTTTGGTCATAGTTTTGAGGACCTCTTAACAGTGGTTGATATTACGTATAACAAGATATACCACTCCACAATTGTCATGGCACCATTCGTGGAACCATATGGATGTCCATGCATGTCACCGTTATGATGGAAATACCTTTGGTAGTTAGCACTCATGTGTCCAGAGATAGTAAATGATACCACTAAGAAGGTTCATGTCATCTGAGAGTAGATGAAGACTACGCAAAGTCGACAGAAGTCCTAAGCTGATAGTTTAAGAAGACCCATGGAGTTCTAGGGGGCCATGTATTACTATGGGTATCTCCTCAACAAGGGATACATAGATTTGGATGGGGTAGAAAGTTATCTCTGATGTTTATTAGACCGTTTCTGATACAGAATTGAGTGTTCAGGGTGGCATACCAATTGGATCTACCACTGCAGTTAGAGACGGTGCAAGACATATTACATGTATCCTAGCTAAATAATTTTGTGTACCACCATTATCACATCATCGACCATGGAGACATAGAGATTGATGATCGGGCGACATTCATAGAGTACTCGATGGAGATAGAGGATAGACAATAGGGGATCCTTCGTGGAAAATCGATTCCACTTGTGTACATTCGTAGGTAGCACTAGAATCTCTAGGAGAGAACTTGGGAGTAGGAATCTCAAATTAATACTCAGTACCAACATTTTTTTTATTATATCTATGTATGGATAACAAGGATGTAAATCAATAATTTTGGGGTAATGAAATACCTTGTAATTCAATATAAAATTGTTTAAAATTAAATGAGATTATTTTGAGGCCAAGAATTTGGACAACATGTGATATTGATTTATAGATTATCCTAAATGTATTTTTGAACTATTTTTTATGTTTATTAAATAACCGGGAAAGTGCATTTTTATAAATTCCATACTAGTTCCCAGATTAGAAATTCGATGACACCACAAAACTCAAAGCATCGATATTTTCTTAAGATAGGAATAACATCAACTGGAATGGGTCAACCAGAAAGGATATTTTTAAGGACATTGAGAAGAAAAATAATAAAACATAAAAAAGTTATTTTCTTATTTTTCTCTTAATAGTTATGGAGTGACTAGTCAACAATACAGTACAATGATGAGGTGATTTTCAATCCATTAATGAACTTCAATAATGAATCAGTGTGGTGACACTATAACCCACATAAGATCTTCTTTCTTTAATTAAATAAGGATTTAGTGTATACAAACAACCCTATAATTTCTCTATTGAAAGATGAAGAAAATCTCTCCAACAATGAATGTCAAAGGATATGAAATCCGGGAAGACACCCTCAGAGATAAGATTCATGAGTGGAGATCAATGAATGATGACAAAAGATCATCCTCAACCAAGATACTTTTTCCCAACTAGGGGTTTATTTTTCAATGTTATTACTTTCCTACATTATTCTTCATAAATTAAGAGCACGAGTCAATCCACTGACATTTTTTCTCATAGGTCGATCATCTTTGCCGGAAATGTTAATGTTCATGCATGGAATTATGGGAAGTGGATTTTCCTTTTTGATTATCGTTGGTTAAAACTCATAATAAGTACAAAATATGCCTACAATAATAAATTTTGTGGTCCATCCATTATTTATTGTTTTTGGGTTATTATACTCTATCCCTTTATCTATTCTTCATGATGTGATAGAAATCACAGTCAAAGAAGGACTGCAACAGTGGATCAACCTGGGTAGGAGGCCAAGGGAGATAGAAGAGCTGGGTGAATGCCCACCAAAATGAGAGCTAGTAGCGGTAGAGGGAGAGTCGTGACCAAGTGGGTCATGGTGGTGATTGAAGGTTGTAGTGGCAGAAATGGCCATCGGCATGGCGTAGTGGAGGCCATCGGCACGACACTATGGAGGCCGCCGGGATGGCCCATTGTGGACCTCTGGCATGGAACAATAGAAGCCACATCCAGAAGGGGTCGTGAGGGTATTGGATGGTGGCATCAGTTGGGTGCCACATTAGTTCGAGCAAACCATGGGGCAGCAGTGGCATGTTCTTGCATGTGGTGCACATTATACTACATGTGGAGGGTAAGAGTTAGGTGCCATTAGGACTCATGGATCTATGAGCCAGAACCCAGTGGGTGTTTGGGATGGACCCATGTCAGCCTGCTGATGTTTTCTAGGCTGATAGAGTGAACCGAGAAGCTAGGTTGTCATGGTGGGAGGAGAACTCGCCCGCCATGCATGCTGGGCTATATAATAAATCAGGGCACAATGTGGCCTAGTTGGAAATAAACTATACTATCTAAGTCGATCCGGGCTAGAGACTGCATACCAGGTCCCTGGGCGACCTGGTGGGATGGACCCACGACTGAATCGGTCTGAGTTCACCAAGGCATAGTGGGCATGGAAATTGCTCCAGGCCAAACCGTCCTAGCCTAGACCAAACCTAATTGGGTTGGACAAACCAGGTCGGGTCATACGGGACCCCAAGGCCATGTTTGTTGGGTCTGTCTGACCATGTCGGACCAGGCCCTGACGCAACCACCTCAAAATTACTAAAACAAAAATATCATTTAGACATGCCAGTCGATGGACACAAAATCCATGGTGTTGGGACCCCTGTTATGAGATGGTCCTATAGGTAGACTCTAAGTAATTTTTTTAGTAGGTGAGATATGACTGATGTCCTGAGAATTATATTCTCTCAAATCAAGCACACTAGAGAGCACGAATCCTACGGTTGGCTCTGACATGAAGGATATGATGTGTGAACATCGATAGTCTACAGGACAAGTAGAGCTTAGTGGACTAGTATATGAGTGGACATCAGTGGTCCTGTACACAAGCAGAGTTCAGTAGTCCACTAGTGGAGTTGTTATCATTGGTCTAGTAGTCGAGCAGAGATTAGTGGTCTTGTAGCCGAGCAGACATTAGTGGTCCAGTAGTGGAGTAGATCTCAGTGGTCCAATCAATGAGAGAAACTCAATGAATCATAAGGTACGAGTCCCTTAGTAGTAACAGGTGATTCAACTTTACGACTGATAATCATAGTTTCTATACATTGAGTTATACATGGTGTAATCTATCTTTACATTTCAGTTTTACTTTGTGGTCATTTTTTTCATCATTTCATTGTGGTTCTAGGTCCCTACTAAGTATTGAGTTACTCTCCCATGCATAGGCATTTCTCACACATGTCATGTATCATGCATGAGATCAATTCTTCAATGGCGACCTTAGTGGTTCGGGACCAAGTGGTTCTCAGTGAGACATGACAAAAATGCGTACATCTACAGTTACAGGTAGCCACCCTTCACATAACCATCATGAAGGGTCTCAAACATACAGACCATGGTAGTAGTACATTCCTTTGTGGGGTTGGGATTGTATTCTAACCCCTTTTTCCTTTTAGTTTATAATGTACACTATCAATATTTCTCAGTGATAGTTTTGGTTTACATTGTGTTTACATTAAATAGATTGATATTTTTGTGTCTGTCCATGTTTAAATGCAATGCATTCCCTTATAGGGATATTCCTACTCAGTGCTTGTCATCATCCCGTTGCCTATGGACGGTGGGATTGGCTTTGTCAAGGCGTGGGCCCTAGGGGTGAGCCATGAAACAAATATGGCTTCATTATGTGACTGGTGATACCTGTATCTCCATCCAATGCATTGGGTGACAATAATATGTATACAAGCTCAAAAGGAACATGGGTTGTAGCCGAAGGCTAAAATAATGAGTGTACATGGGTTGTATCAAAATCCCTAAAACAAGAAGGTACATTGGTTGTAACGTAATCCAAAAATAATGTTGGTACACATGTTTTATTTCAATCCCAATAATAAAACGTTACATGGTTTGTATCCTAAGCCAAAAAATAAAGACGGTACATGGGTTGTCACCGAAGACCAAAAACAAGAAGGTACTTGGGTTATAGCTCAAGCCTAAAAGAAATAGGGTACATGGGTTATAGCCTATGCCTAAAACCTAGATGGTACATGGGGTTTTTCCAAATTCTAAAAGTAAGAGGGCATAAGAGTGATTATCGCACACATGTAGTATGTACATTGGTCATAGCCCAAGCCAAACCCGTTATAAAGGTATTGATAAGTAGATTTGAAATAAAATTTTCTATTCTTATATGCATTCCACAAATCTTATGTCTTATTCCTTCAAACGATTTCTTGGACCATGATGTATATTTCATTATGATTCATGCCTTTTTTACTGTCATGATTTATCCCATAATTCTTGTTTATGATCATTGTTAAGAAGGTTACGGTCTCCTAATGTTATGGTTTTGTTCTTATACCCCTATAAATATGTTTATGATTACGTGTATCACTTTTTTACCCTTACTGAGTCCCTGAGCTTTCCATTTTTTTTCATTTCCCATGATTATGAAGAATGGTTTTAGGTAGAAGTTCTAAATGTGAATATATTAATGGAATATGTTTACTATCTTACACAATGATAGAATATTTTGTTTCGAGGTTTCCAAAGACAATAAATTATTATGGATGTTGGGCATGTATTTTTATAATGTATTAAATATTCATCATAAATTATGTAATATCCATGATTCCCAATCCTGTGTTGCTATAAAAATACATTCCATATTAGGAATAATCATAAATTTTTATATTTTGAATATTTCAAATTTAAATTTTCTAAATATTTATATTTAAAATTTTAATAAATATTTTCAACGGTTATGAATAAGTCATTTTACCCGGGCTTAAATTCAAAATATAATTGTTAGAAATGAAATAAATATTATATAATTTGTATTTTATTTAAATATGGCATCTTTAACTCTTATGATTTTATTAAATTATTCATTTTAGAGGCTATTCTATTTATAAAATTGTGGTTTAAATTTTTTATTTTAAAAAATTATAAGTGTGTCTTCTCCCACACTTTTAAAAGTTTAACCCATAGCATCCAATTTATGAACTACCATAACATGTTATTTTAGCCAATAAACTCCCAAATTACATCCCCAAATCACAAGAATCAACCTATAAGTAATATTTTGTTTTAGAAATCCATTTTATGTTGTCTTTTTCGGCAAACCAATATAACATGGTTGTAAAAGTTGTAATATCCATAACCATGCATTTTGTTTTATTTCTTCTTCCACCCATAAAAAAATTATTACAAGATGATGATATAATATCATTAGTATTTTTAACATGCAGATATATTTCTATATTATTTTAATGAAAAATAAATATCTCTACCTCTCTTATATTTTGAACGAAATCATTGATCTTGTGTACGAAAGACTACAACCTCACAAAACCACAAAATTCATTTTCCATCACCTCTTCTCACATATAGATATAATGATTTATTCTATATAAATATATATATATTATTTTTCATGAAATTATACCTATATATTATTAATATTTCTTATAACATCATACATTGCATTTCATATACAATACAATATCATCCCTTATCTATACGATGAACCATCGCCTTGTGAATTGATGTTATTCATTTTTTCCTAATGATTTAAATAATGGTCGAAAAATAAAAAATAAATAAATATAGATGATATATATATAATATGATATTTATTTTGTGAAATTAATACACTATCCTTTTTAACCTTTTAGATGGTAAAAATGGCAATGTCACTTGTATATACATACAGATTACTGTCCCCATGAAGCGATGTCATTTATTATCCATGATGAAAATGAAATAATAATTCTAAAGATATATCTAAAAAATGATATTGATAACATTAATATAATGAAGAATAATTTTTTTATAACTTCTATTCATGATTTGAAACTTCTTTTTTAAAACTTGTTTTAGTAAACAAGCCAATTAACACAAAAAACAAGGGTGATAATATAATATCATTAAATAATTGGTAATTAAATGTAATAAATTGTTCACATATGACATGATAAATGAAAATAATAATTTTTAATTTATTATAATTTGTAATATAACTATTCTAGAAGTAAAAAATTTCTTAACTAAAAGGAATCATGAGCTAAGGGGTTCCATAACTCAATTACAATTCAATTGGTTATATGTTTACATAATTGATTATATTATACCAAAATTATAGGTGAAATGAAATTTTATTTCATTATGACTATATTTAAAAACATTGGATTGAAATTGGTTATACATAATAATTTCATTGACTAACTCTAACTTCAATGATATGATCATTTGAAAGGATTCATCTCAAAACATTCTTCATTGAGATAGTTGTTATTTTACACACATAATATATATAATATTTTTTATATAATACAGATTTAAATATTATATCTTTAATTATTCTAAAAAAAATTCATTTAAACTAAACATTGATATACATAATTTATGTGATGTTATGTTAAAAATTTTACTAAAGTGGAATGGGATTATGTTTCAATCAAATTTTAAGTCAGATTTTCTATGTTGGAATATATATTTCTATAAATTATTTCATAATTTAGAAATAAAAACATTAAATTTTATACTATTATTTTTATTCATGCTGTTTTAAATTGATAGTTATATTTTCCTCTCTTTTTCACATAATATGATTGACAAAACGTATCAATTAAAATCTGACATCTTTTTTCTCGTATGTCGAAAATCACTTTTCCAAAAAATCCATGTTTTATAGAAATTTTTTTAACAATTATTTAATATGATTATTTAAAACAAAATTACCATTATGTTTATATTTAAAAAATTATTGAAATGGAATAATCTCATTATTTTCCAAACACTACACATTTATGAACTTGTTTTAATATGTTGAAAGAAATCCTTGTTTTTTTTATATTTAGCATGAACAAAACTCTTTCACCATCTCGATCACTCAATGTTTTAACGTTTCAATGTTGATTTTCAAGGTAAATTTTGAAAAAAATATCTTCAATGACTGAAAGATATTGAAAATTAAATATTTAATTTCAAAATGGAAATAATATTTTCCTCATGAAATGTTAGATGTGTTCATTCAAAATCATTTCTGATCTATGATGACATCCTTTGTTGTTATTCAGTGTAAAGATGTTATTTTCAACCACAATGATTATAATCATTTTAACATTATTTTCATTAGTGATGATAAACATTAATGTTATGGAATTATGCTAAATCATGTGTATATTTATCTCACATCTTAACCATTATTATTCTCTCTTCATTTGATGAGTAAATACATGAATTAATATCATTTCTCAAATGTATTCATTTTAGAATTTTCATTGAATATGATGTGATGCTAGAGTACTAAATCCATTTTTTCTTGGTAAATATTTATTTTATGAATAAATATTTGATTTATTTTAATTGAATAATTAGATCATTAACATGTTTCGATGGGTTCTTATAGATAGTACTCCATTGCATTGGGTAAATCTTTAGTCTCATGCGACATCATGAATGGGAATAGGGAGTAAACCTAATCCATTATGGGACATTGTCTACGAAATTATTTCATATAATTATTTCATATTTTTTGCCTCTATAAAATTTCATATTCTATAATTAAATATTCATACATTTTAATTACATTATGATTCTATGAGATTACCCATAAGCCTTCTTTTTATGAAATATTGTTATGTAGTCGACTAAAACATTATGATTCCTTGTTATGTATGTTCCCTTACAGGTATTTTGATACCACTCTTTATTTCTAATTATTAACTAGGATATCCCATGTAGTTTATGATGAAGAATGGATTTAGTATCACATTAATGGGAATAAAATAAACATTATTTTAGACTTACATTGTTATTTTATGGACACAGTCTTACAAGGACATAAGGAATTAAAATCTTTCTATTTTAAATGTATTTTTATGTTTATGAATAATGTGATAGAATTAATACAATTATTGGGTCCTCATATAAATCATTATGCTTCAATTCATTATTAATGATATAATGAATGATTATTTTCTTGTGGAACACATATTTATGTACGATTTATTGGTGGGTTCATATATCATCCACTAATGCGTAGGGTAATGTCTTATATCATATAAGACAAGGATGTTATAGAAAATGATGCTTATAATGTGCATTTTTTCCAAATCATATAGCATGAGAATATTTCTTATTCATGACATACAACATTGGAATTTTGTATGCTGACAATAAATAACATGGGAATTTTTTCGTCAAAAATTTATCATATACAAATGATAATACATTTTTCCTATATAATTTTTATTCTATATTCCATATTATTGTTACATATAAATAACATATGTAAAATATTAATCTCTATAATTATTGTGTATTATGTATTTATTTTTCACCCCTTTCCATGCTATATTTATATATAATTAGATCACCTTATTTCATATTTCATAAATATGAAAAACACATATTTACAAAGTATTTTTTATAAAAATTCCTCTATTGTATTGTTTTCTCATATTGTCATGACCTTACACTTGATGACATATTGATCATTTTCTTCCTTTAATGAGCATTTATCTCATCCCATTATTTGGATTCATCATCCCCAGGTAATTGATTTCAAGACTACATATATAAATAAATTTTATAAAAATACAATTCATTGGATATTCTAAAAAAATGATATATTAGTATGGAGGGAATACATACTTTATGGATGAGATTACTTGGTAGTTATTCACCAAAGTCACTGAACAATTTTTTCTTCGGTTTTTATGATTATTATGAGTTGAAATGTTTTAATTATAATATTTATGTAAATAAGGATTGGTTAATTTGACTTTATATAAATACTTTTCTTTAAATATTAGTTTTGGCATCATAATTGAGTTTATGGGTATGGGGTGCCTCATGGGAGATGTATATGAGGTCTTTAGGTGACCTAGAGTAGTTTTTTTTGAATAATTATTTCATGTTCATTACATTATACCAAACTAAATCTCTACCCAAATCTGTCTATAAAAACCCTAATAATGATCCAAATTAGATGTTCTACCAAAATTGACCCCTTTAAAGGTTTTTACTCCATAAAAATGTTGTGACCCAAGAAGAAATATTATGGTTTTAAAAAACATTTTCTTCCAGACTAATTATTCCGATACCCCTTAAATCATATATATCTCATTTTGATAACTATTAAAATTTATAGTTTTATTCTACACTATTTTTTAAAATGAACTATTATACATATTAAGTTTTAACTTCATTCAAGAATTATTAAAAACATGGTTCTCTAATGATGGATTTTGACTATCTTATTGAATGATGATGTTTTATTTTTATATTATAGATCCATCATATGACAATCAATCAATCATGCAATTGAATGAAATAACAATTTGAATCATGAATATATGAACCAAGAAAACAACACAAGTAAATTTAATTTACAAAATGGATAATGTATGATAATAAAATAATTAAAAGGAAAAAAGTAAAATGAAAATGATTTAATTTTTCAAAAAATATAAATACTTTTTTAACATGAATACTAGTAATATTAGAGGCTCTATAAAGTGAGTTGGGAATTGAGATTTTTGGTTTTCTCTTGGATATAACCATTTATTTCTAGGTATTTCTCATTTATTTTATATCCAATATTCTACTTATTATCACCAGTGTATTGAAATTTTAACATTAAATTTTTAAAATTTTTATTTTGGATCTTATCAGTATAAATATCATATATATATTCAATAGTCATTCATTAAGTTATCTATAATGGGATTTTTCCTTATCTATATAATTCTTTTATTAATGTTCTCTATCACCATATCGATATCTATTTATATCTATTCTTGATTCCCTCATTCTAATTATAATAATTTTGGTTCGTTTTATTTTTTAATCATTAATCATTCATTAGATTTTCATTCTATTATGGTTCCCTTAATTTTATTACATTATTTAATCTTCAAAAAATATAAGGGTATAATTACTAGTATTTATCATCCTCAACAAGATTCATCTACACTAACTTTATTTAATTATTTTTTTAGCTTTAATAAATTGTATTAATAAAAATAAAATTTCAGAAACCCATAAATAAAATATTTCAATTATTTTATATTTTTATTAGTTTAAATATTTTAAATAACACTTCATAAAATTAATTGGATACTCATTTTGATATTTCCCCTCATTTTTTGGATTATTATAATCAATAATATCTTTAAGAGAATTTTTTGATATTACACATTTTAATGATTACTCAAATTTAAATATAAGATTTTTTAGTTCATATCCTTATCAAAACATTTTCTTTTTATTTTTTTGTTTCAATGTTGTGTAAAAACTAGAAAATTATTTTTATAAAAATAAAAAACATTCTTATATCTACCATGTAATTTTTTTATTAAAATAGTCAATCAGATTCATCTTTTTTATAAAGTGATATTTTTTATTTTATTATACGATATATTCCTCAGAGTTGAATATGTATTCAAATTTTTCAATTAATTTATTATCCTAGTTCAATACATATGTGATGTAGTGTAATTTAGATACGAATTATAAGAATGATCGTCCAACACATTTATTTTCTAATATTGATATGTTCAAGAAGATAATTTTTCAACTAATTCCTTTTCCTTACCGATACACTACATTTAATTTTTTTAAATTTTTTGATTTATTTCATGTTACCAAACAATTTGATATATTGATAATATTATTGTATTTTCCACATATCATTTATTCAATATCATGTAAATAATCTGTAATTTGTTTTATTAATGAAATATTATTTACCATGATAGGTAAAAAAAGGAAATTTTATCTCCATTACTTAATAATGATATTATTTTTGTAGATTTATTATTGATTTCATATTCATTAGGTATACATATATATTGTTATATCATTACATTATGGGTGGGATCTAAATTATATACCCTTCCAATGTAGTTGGTTAAGTATTATATATCTAGAGATAATTATACATGGACATGTTTCTACCATGATTTTTTGAAATGATGTTATTATACAAAATGAGATTAGAATTTCATATTGTTTAATGCCTTTCCATGAAGTGGTTATAATTATCCACTATATTATGATGGTATTAGTAGAGTTCCTTTTTATCTGTTATGATTTTCAATGATATTTCCCATTCAAACACCATATACTACTTCACTATGGAATATGTATACTTTTTTATGAATTAACAAAAATATTATATATTTTATGTTATTTTTTCATAATATATATTTATTGATTTTGAACTCTCTGGATTATATTTTAATTATAATACTTTTAATCATTATAAAGATAATGACTTCCTAATATTATAATTTGAATCAATCCATTTATCTTATTATGATGAAACTCAATTTGATATGATATATTAATAATTATATTATTTCTTATTGTCAATTTATTATCCCTAACATAGAATTTTATCACACTCTTTTTTGTTTGATGGTTTTACATTACACTAATAATAATTAATGATATTTTTATAAATTTATTTGGGTTAAAAGCTGAACTGTTCCATTAAAATAAATTGATTTACAATGAATAATATACCTTTCTATAAAATACATAAAACATTTTAATATTGGAGGTAGGAATTATTTAAGGATATATAAAAATTTCTGTATGTTTAGAACTTTATCTATAGGTGATAGTCTAGGTTGAAGAAAATAAAAACCTATTGTTTTAATGAAATTTTATTTGATGTTGTATCACTCATCCATTCATTAACTATTCAATTATAACAATCAATAACTACACTCATAAAAGGATATGGAATTATCCAAAAGTTATGTTTCAGGAGAGACAAGTTCATATAAGTTGTTCATATTTTTCATGATGTCCAAAAATAATCGAACACAATATTTATTGATGAATTTTTCTATTTGGATATTTATATTATAGAGTTCCATAACCTTGTATGTCTCAAGAATTGCGGGTAGCATTATTTGTAATGACCTGGAATTTCAATGTAAATTTTTTTATATATGGGAATTTTAGGAGTCTGTGAATGTTGATAGCGAGTGATTCCAAGAATCGGTGTGCCCGGAATCAATTTCTGAAGTTTTTTTCGGGTATGATCAGTGAATGTTTGAGTGAGTTTTTATTACTTTTGAACCGATGCTTGGAATTGAAATCTAAGGACACCGTTGAACTCGCAACACCAGTTTTCGTTTAAGGAGACCTTTAGCTCGACGACAGTTGGTCAAGGATGAAAGTATGTCTTTGGGGGTTTTCAGGTAAATAATAAAATAAAATAAATGCATGTTTTATTTTATTTTATCTTTTATAACAACCCATGGGGATGTTAGAGGTGGTTAACACCACACCTTAACCACCCATTAGAGGTAATGATGGTGGGGCCCACCCAAACCTATCCTCCCACAAGAGGTTATGTTGTGGGGACCATCCAGGACTAAACCACCCATTTAATTGAGGAAAACCATTCAAATCCCTTTTAAATAAGGGAGAGCCTCTTGACCTCCTCCACTTTGATTGTGCCAACAATCATTCCATTAAGTAAGCCAACTCTTTTAATTAATTTCTACAATTTGAATTTTAAACCACACAAAATAAATAAGAGATAATTTATTATTTGGAGCGGCTACCTATTCATTTGTTGGAAAAAGGTTAGAAAAGGATGATTATAGCTCTTGGGAGAAAACTCTCCAATGAAAAATGCTTCCTCCATGAAGAACACATACACTAGTGTAGAACGCTCCACCAATGAAGAACGTCGACCTCAAAATCAACCTTCTTCCTCGAAAATCCTTCCGAAATGGGACGTCCTCGTCTGTAGAGAATCAACATCCATATTTTCCCCAACGGTTCATATTCGTCCTCGCGACCACATCGACGAAAAACGAACAACCAATGGGTTTAATTTTATATAAGTATGATTTATTCCCATGTTCTTCCTTTCTTTCAAAATGAAGAATGAGGTTGTTTTCATTTTGCGGGAGGGTTGTTGTTCTTTGTTCTTGTGAGCCAATTGCTATCACCCTAAACGCAGAGGGTGCGGACCAATCCAAAGTGGTCCGACCAATTAATCTATCTCCTTTGTGGTGTTCTTTGAAACGGGGTGGAGGGGGGGGAGCGACGTCAAATGCGACAAAGGCGCCGAAGGAAACAACCAGACAAGACATGGCCTCCACGAATAGCACCGCACCTGGGATGCTCCGGTGCCCCGGCTGAACTGGCTCTGCCACCCTTGCTGGTCACGCCACCCTCACCGGCCGCAGTGCCCCGCTTTCCGAACCTGCCCGAACCGCGTCGTGCCTCGGCCACTCAGCCTCGCTGGTTGCACCGCCCTCACCCGTTGTTCATCACTCCCCAGCAGCGCTGCCCTGGCTGGCTGCACCACCCTTTCCAACCACGCCGGCCACCCCCTGGCTAAGACGCTCTCCATCCGAACTGGCCCCGGCCGCTACGGCCTCCCTCGAACGAGATGTCCCGAGCCGTGCACTTGTGGCCATCCGAACCGAACCGGCCCCACGTCCAAGGCCAAACCACCCTCGCGGCGCCTCTGACCAGAGCTTCCCACATGGCGCCCTCTGGGATGAACCTCCCTTATGCCAACTCGCATCCAGTCCATGCCAGTGTGACCTGTCTGCGCCCTCACAACCGGTCCGTGCTCTCCATGTCCCCTCGCGGCCAATTGGGATGCGCCCAACGGGCTGGGCTAAACCTAATGGGTTTCCCCGCCCAACGGGATGGGCTAAACCCAACATGTCAGGCTGGGTCCACCCAAACTAGGTCAGATGAGAGGGAGTCGGGCCAGGTCGATCTGACCAGATCAGACTAGACGAGGCCCACTACAGCCCTTTACTTTCTTTTGGTGATATCATTGCTACCAGAGGTCCATTTGAAAAACCGTCAGTAGAACAGTTAATCATAGAGTGTGGTGGTCCCTTTTAGTATATTACACTAGAGATTGGGGTATAGTTGAGATATGGTTAGGTTAGATCTTACACGAATCCAACCGAGCCCTCAGGACTAAAAGGATAATAACTCACAGACCGGGCATCCGATTGACGCGCCGTCTATTGCATTGAGACCTCTATTACGTGGATGACCATTGGGATTCTTCTTTGTGGGACATTATATTAATTATATCATCAACCAGTAGCTTGTGGATCAGATCTTCCAGAGAAGAGTGGCCATTTTAGCCAGAACCTTGTATTTGGATGAGACTCAATGACTTTTGACCATTTGACTTGGAGTGACTTGACTAGCCCAGTGGGGGGCTCCTTGATGGGGTGGAAGACCCACGATGGAGGAGCGCTTGGTTTTGGTGGCAGACCCACAGTGGGGAGTGCCTCTGTGCGACGCCGCAGACCCACTGTACATGACAAGAGGAGTACCTCAGTAGTATAAGGTTATTGGGAAACATCTGGTTGTGGTGATAGGCCCACTGTACATGATAGAGTAGGAGTTCTCAACAGCCGAGGGTTTGAAATGTTACTACCCCCCTCCCACAGAATAAAATCCAGGTTGAGCTGAGACACATCTTTTGTGTTTCCCTCAAGATTGAGATGGATCACTTGATAACATAGGTATATGTGTGGGAATATCCCTAAGTAAGTTTGTCTTTTGATTTCATACTTTGTTGTTTATCCTTGTTGGAATTTGTGAGACCATGAGGGTATCAAGGTCCCTAATGAGTATCATTATACTCACCCCTGCACATGATGTGGCCACACCTTGTTGTGTTGGATGCAGATGACAGACAACATTGACTGAGGCTGAGAGTACCAGGACTGGACGGTACCCAGATGTGTAACATATGATGTGTTGGTACATGGAGGAGATGGACTGATTTCGAGTGCTAAGGAGGCGATCTGTACCTACACTTCTGGTAGGAACCTCAGAGGATGAGCCAATAACTATTTTTCATTTTCCTCAATTGTACTTTTACTTTAATTTTCTTGTAATTTATAGTTGGTATTATATTCTAGCCACTTTTTACTTAGTGTACTCATTTGATTGTTATATAGTTTAATCATGTTTGTATCTGATGTGTGTGTTTATAGGTAATAAAAGAAAATGCCTTCCCAGTTTTTGGGAATTATGCATTTGGTGCTAGTCGCCACCCCCTGGCTTGTGGAAGGCGGGCTTGGGGTTGTAAAGGAATGGGCCCCGGGGGACGGGTCATGACAAATTTGTATCAAAGGAGTCCGTTCTACCGCAGAACAGAAGACTCTGATTTTTTTTGAAGCAATACTGTTAAGGGTATTGAGTGTGGTTTTCAGTTTAGAGAGTCTACTATTGGTGCGGCAACCGATGTATCCATACAACAAGACCCTGACTTCTGATTTCCAACATAGTGCACGAAAGCACTGATTGCATGTGTGTTTTCAAAAGTATTCATTATGTCAGCTCAACCGGGTATGCTCACCATGTATAAGATTTTACCATGTCACATCTGTTTTTTTAGGATTCCTCCACGCATACGACCGACTAGTGTCCTGAGAGTTTTACGCATGGATACCCCATTGAGTGACGAGGCCTCGGTGTATGGACCTTTTCTAGCAGAGGCACCGGCGGTACATTTACCCATTGGTCCACCGATGCCACCGTCCCCAACAGCAGATGGTGCACACCACATGAGCACATTGAACGTGTTCTAACTCCATAAGCCTCCTAGGATTAGTGTAGAGACAGACCCAGAGGAGGATGAGGATTGGATAGAGGCTGTGGTTGAGCTTTCCAACTGGTAGGGACACCAGCCGACCTCGTGGTGATACTTTCTACCAGCCTTCTACCAACAGCAGCGGGCAGACGGTGGAGCGTGATGCTCCAAGTTCATGATGAGATGACACTTCTCTGGGAAGACTTTGAGGGCCTGTTTCTGTCAACGTTTTCCCAGTGACTCTTCGCACAGTGCGGATACATGAGCAACATCATCTGTAGGTGGGAAACATTACTATAGATTAGTACTCTGTGAGGTTCACAAACCACTCACGCTACTCCACCGATATTGTGAGAGACCCATTTTTCAGGGCCTAGACCTTCGAGTAGGGACTCGGGTGGGATAATAGAGCATCGATGGTCTCACACAGCATCCCGACGCAGGTGGGTGTGTTAGAGAGAGCCCCCTTGGTGTTGAGTTTCCTTGCTGAGCAATTCCTAGTAGTGAGATCCACCACCAGTCGACACGTAGAGGAGTCTTGTGTAGTAGGAAGAAGACAGATCTCGCAGAGGTCTAATAGGACTTGACCTACTGGTGGATAACCGCATGACCCAGGATTGGTTGTGCGGGGCACCCGAAGAGGAGACAGACAAGCCAGGTGTGGGTAGTGTTACTTATGCGGAAGGCAGGGTCACATGGTTCATGACTCCCTGACCCACCATTCAGATAATCAGAATACTATCGAAGGACATCCCAGAGAGAGAAAAAGATTCGATCGAGGTGGTCTACAGGGAGTAGGCGGACGTGGCAGTGGATCTGTTCGAGATGCTAACGGTAGGAGACGTTTTGAGGTGTTACTGCCACCACCACCAGGATGTCCACCCTGGCCACAGGGAGTAGATGGACATGGGAGAGCTCAGCTCCAAGCAGCTGAGGCATACGATCATGGAGATCCAGAGATGATTCAAGGTTTGATTTGTGTCTACTCCACCATAGCTTCAGTACTTATAGACACAGGTGACAATCAATTTTTCATTGCCACTACCTTCGTTCAGATCTCAGAGATTCCGATGGAGCCATTAGCTCAATCCTTACATCTAAGGAAACCTATGGGAGTGGATTCGACGATTACGCATTGGTGTTGATAGTGTGAGCATACTATAGAAGATGAGAGCTCCAACTGAGATCTCCAGGTAGTGGTTTCGAGGCCTTACAACGTCATCATGGGTATGGGCTGGTTATCTACAGTCCATGCTCATATTGAATATATTAGGCACAAATTGTGGTGTGTCTGAACAGATGGGACTAGGATTACCTTCACCAGTGAGAAGGAAGCATTTGTAGGATAGGATGAACATACCCAGAGGAGGGTGCATCTGATCACTCATCAGTTGGCTTGCCTTACCATCAGAGCAGTAGATGTGGTGAGTCAGAGATATCCTATAGTGGTGGACTAGTACACAGATGTTTTCCCTAATGATGTCCCAGGTCTTCCACCTCGAAGAGAGGTGAACTTTTAAGTTGACTTATACCCAATGACGACACCGATATCTACTCCAGTGTAACATATGTCTCCCACAGAGCTTCGCAAGCTACGAGTATAGCTAGAAGACTTTCATGAGAAGGGATTAATCTGGCTGAGTGTTTCACCTTGGGATGCCTCGATTCTATTAACCAAGATGGCGGTTGGGATCTTGATGTTTTGTGTTGACTATCGGGGCCTGAACTAGGTGACCGGGAAGAACAAGTACCCACTCCCGTGGATTGACAACCTCTTTGATCAGCTGAAGGGAGAATGGTGGTTCTTGAAGATAGACATCAGATTAGGCTATCACTAGCTCATTGTTGGAGATGAGTATGTACATAAGATGGCTTTCAGGTGTCGTTATGACCACTACGAGTTCATGGTTATTTCATTCGGCGTATCCAACGCTCCAGTAGTGTTCATGGGACTCTTGGACATGATCATTCAGCCATACCTCGATCGCTTTGTCGTAGTCTTCATCGACAACATTCTGGTCTACTTGACTACTAAGGAGAAGCATGCCTACCATTTGTAGGCAGCACTGGACACACTCTGAGAGCACCAGCTTTATGGTATTCTCGTGAAGTGCTAGTTCTGGTTCCGACAGGTTTGCTTTCTGGGACATGTCATATTAGAGTCTAGAGATGTAGTAGATACAGCGATGATTGAGGCAGTACTTGTTTGAGATCCACCCAAGAACGTGACAAAGGTATGGGGATTCTTGGGTCTGACTAGTTATTACTGGATGTTCGTACCAGACTTCTTTGTAATTGCAGCACCACTATTATCCTTGATGAAGAAGTGGAAACCATTTGTGTGGTCAGAGAGATTCCAATAGAGATTTTAGGAGTTGATGAAGAGGCTGACTGGTGCCCCCATTTTGAGACCTCCAGAGGAGTTTGTAGGGTATTTAGTCTACTGTGACCCATTAGAGACCGGAATCGGATGTGTCCTAATGCAAGAGCGTGCAGTGATCACTTATAGTTCTCAGCAGCTACGACAACATGAGCAGAACTATGCTACCCCTGACCGGAAGTTAGCATCAGTGGTCTTTTCCATGAAGATATTGTGACAATATCTGATGGGCAAGTGTTTTACCATGTACTCTGATGAAAAGAGTATTTGGTTTATGTTCTCTCATAAGGACCTGAACTTGAGACAATGTCATTGTCTTGAGTTTCTCCATGACTATGAATTTGAGATAGTCTATACACCTAGGAAGGGGAACATTGTTGCAGATGAACTCCGTAAGAGATCTGATATATAGATTCTAGGCGAGGCGATAGAGTAGATGGTCTCTTTACATATATCATTTGTCGATAGCGATGTAGTAGGTTTCCTTCTATCTCTTACAGTCACTCCCCCACTTCATTAGCGATTCTGGGAGGCACAACATTGGGAATCTGACTGCGAGACCCAAAGTTCTCAGATATCCACACGGCAGGCACCTTAAGGATTGTATGATGGTGGGGAGCTTGTCATCCTCTTCATGAGATGTACGATGGTACCAGTGTCACATCATGAAGATGTTTTGAGGGAGTTCTACACATTCCCTATAGTGGTACATCCAGGCATGGATAAGATGTACCAGGATCTCTGACTATATCACTGGTGGCCGGGAATGAAGAAGGTAGTTGCTGAGTTTTTCTCTCGATGCCTCACTTGTCAGGAAGTGAAGGCAGAGCATCAGGTACCAGCAGACTTGGATTAGCCTTTAGAGGTCTCAGAGTGGATGTGGGATGGGATATCCATGGATTTTGTGATATGACTTCCACGTACATCCAGGGGCCACGAATCCATCAGGATGATCACCGACCGACTCACCATCTCGGCCCACTTCCTACCGATCAGAGGTCAGGGTACAGTAGAGACCATGGGACCCCTCTATGAGAAGGATATTATGCGGATACCTGGGGTACCGTTGACAATTATCTCCAATCGTGACGCACGTTTCACTTCTTGGATATGGAACTGTTGATAGGAGGCTTTTAGGATGCAGATTTTTTTGAGCACCGCCTTCCATCCTCAGATGGATGGTTAGACTGAGCAGACCATTTATACCCTCGAGGACATGCAACGTGCATGTTCCTGCAACTTCAGTCGTAGCTGGTAGGATCACTTACCTTTATTGGAGTTTCTATACAATAATATCTATCACTCTATCATTGAGATGGAACCTTTTGTGGCATTATACAAGCGACCATGCAGATCACTATTGTGCTGGACTGACCCTGGGGAGTTAGCACTAGTGGGACCAGAGGTGGTACGAGCTACCACAGAGAAGGAGTAGATCATCCAGGAGTAGATGAAGACTACAAAGAGCAGGCAGATGTCGTATGCCGACAAGAGATGGAGACCTCTATAGTTCGAGGATGGCGACCACATCTTCCTATGGGTCTCACCTCAACGAGGTTTAAAAAGTTTTAGTCGTGGCAGAAAGTTATCTTCGAGATTCATCGGATATTTTTAGGTCCTCAATAGAGTTGGCTAGGTGGCATACTGCATATCTCTTCCACCTCAGTTGCACTGAGGGCACAACGTCTTCCACATATCCCAATTGAGGAGATACATGCATGACCCTTCCCACATCATCGACCATGGCGAGTTGGAAATCGACAATGGAGTTACTTTTAAAGAGGTTCATGTAGAGGTTGAGGATCGACAGGAGCAGGTCGTTGGTGGACAGTTGATACCTCAGTTTCTCATTTTATGGATGTACGAGAACCTCCAGGAAAGCACACGGGAGTAGGAAGCACAGATGTGTGCTCAGTACCCCCACTTGTTCCCTTAGTTATGAGTTGTGTCTTATAGGGATGTAAAGCTCTAAGGTGGGGAAAATGTAAAGACCTAGAATTTCATAGTAATTGTTTTTAATATATAGGAATTTTAAAAGTCCGTGAAAGTTAACAGTGCATGATTCTGAGGCTCGGTGTGCCTGAAATCAATTTCTGTATTTTTGTTCAAGAACGTTCACTGAAGGTTTGAGCGGGTATTTTTAACATTTTAACTGGTGCAGAGAATTGAAATTTGAGGACACCGTTGAACTCATAGCACCTATTTTCTCTTATGGATACCTTCACCTCCATGGCAGTTGGTCGAGGAAGAAAGTTGGTTTTTGGGGTTATTAATGGAAATAAAAAAATAAAATAAAATATTGTTTTGTTTTATATTATCTTTTATAACCACCCATGTGGAAGTTGGAAGGTGGGCACTGCCAGACCATAACCTCCCATGAGAGGTTATGGTGGTGCGCCCCACCCAAACCGAACCTCCCATTAGATGGTACGGTGAGGAGACCACCCAGGACTAAACCCCCATTTTAATTTTGGTAAACCTCTCAAATCCCTCATAAATGAGGGAGAGACTCTTGACAACCTCCACCTTGAATGTGCCAACACAAATTCCATTAAGTAAGCTAACAATTTTAATTAATTGTTACAATTTGAATTTTAAACCCAACAAACTAAATAATATAAAATAAATTAATTGGAGGGGCTACCTATTCATTTGTAAGAAAAAGGATAGAAAATGAGGATTAGAGACCTTAGGAGAAAACATTCCAAATAATAACGCTTCCTCCACGAAGAATGCTTCCACCGGTGAAGAACTCTCCACCGATGAAGAACGTCGACCTTGACTTCATACTTCTTCCTCGGAACTCCATCCGACATGGGAAATCCTTGTCCATTGTAAATCGACGTCCGTCCTTTCCCCAATGGTCCGTCTTCTTCCCTGTGACCATGTCGACGAACAACAAAAAAGGTAGGGGTTTAATTTTATTCATGTATGATTTATTCCCATGTTCTTACTTTATTTCAAAATGAATAATGATGATGTTTTTCTTTTTCCGGGAGGGTTGTTGTGCTTCGTTCGTGTGAGACAATTGCTATCACCCTAAATGCAGAGGGTGAGGACCAATCTAACATGGTCTGACGCATCTGATAATCTCATTTGTGGTGTTCTTCGAAACAAAGGAAAGGGACGTCAAAGGAGACGAAGGAGACGAAGGCAATGGTCATGCTAGTCGCGACATCCGTGAACTGCGCCGTCCCCATGACGCTCCAGCACCCCAGCCGAACCAGCTCTGCCGCCCTCCCTGGCCACGCCACCCTCACCGGTCGCCCTTCCCTCATCGACTGCACAGCCCGGCCAGCCGAACCGGCCAAAACTGCATCATGCCCCAACCACACCGCCATTGCAGGCTGCACCGCACTCACCGGTCGCGCCACCCTCACCGACCCCACCATCCCGCCGGCCGCCACGCCTTGCCATCTATGCCATGACCGAGCCACCCCAAGTTGTGCCCCAGCCAAACCAGCCCCAGTCACTCTGGCCACCCCGGGCTGAGCTGCCCTGAGCCGCGCCTCAGGGGCCCTCTGAATTGAACAGGCCCTGACTTCTCCCACCTCCCCAGGCCGAGCTGCCCCGAGCCGGGGCCCCACGACCCTCCTAACCGAACTGTCCCCGCGTCCCGGGACAAACCGCCCTCGCGGCGCCTCTAGGTTGAGTTTCCCTGGCATCGACCTATGGTATGAACCGCCATTGCGCTAACTCGTGGCCGGTCCGCACCATCGTGACTGGTCCGGGCCCTCGCGGCCCGCTGGGCTGGGTCCTGCGGGCCGGGACGAACCTAACGAGATTGCCCACCGAACGGGATGGGTAATACCCAACGTGTTAGGTCAGGTCGACCAGAACCGGGTCAGCCCTGACTGGGTCGTGCCAGGATGGTCCGACTTGGTCAGACTGGACCCGGGCCCACTATGGCCCTTTTCTATCTTTTGGCCATATCATTGGTACCGGACATCCATTTGAAAAACTGTCAGCGGAGCTAGTAATCATAGAGAATTGTGGTCCCTTTGATTATATTCCACTGGAGTTTTTGGTATAGTTGATATATGGCCAAGTTGGATCGTACATGAATCCAACCGGGCCCCTCGTGACTAAAATGCTAATAACTCACAAACCGGGAGTCCGATTGACGCTCCGTCTTTTGCGTTGAGACCTCAATGACAAGGAGGAACTATTGGATACTCTTCGTGGGACATCATGACAATTGGATCATTGACTAATATCTTGAGGAGAGGATCTTTTAGAGATGAGTGAGCATTTGTGCCGCAAACTAATAGCTGGCTGAGACATGACGACTGGTGACTATTTGACTTGGAGTGACTCTACTAGACCAATGGGGAGCGCCTAATTATAGAGGTAGACCCATGGTGGTGGTGTTCCTGGTTCTTGAGGTAGAACTACGCTACCCTACAGGATGGGTACCTCTGTAGGCTATGAGGGTGAGCGCCTGATTGTGGTGGTAGACCCACAGTGCAGAGCACCTCTGTGTGACGCAGCAGACCCACTGTAGTCAACAGGAGGAGTACCTCAACAGTCCAAAGTTAGTGGTAAGGGCCTAGTTGTGGTGGCATGCCCACTGTACTCGATAGAGGAAGAGTTCCATAGCATCCTAGGGTTCTAAATGTTAATACCCCCCTACAATAAAATCCTAGTTGAGCTGACATGTTTTTCCGTGTTTTCCTCATAATTTTGATGGATCACATGATAACTTAGGCATATGTATGGGCATATAACTATGTAAGGTTATCTGTTTATTTCATACTTTGTGGTTTATCCTTGTTGGATTTTGTGATACCTTGAGGGTCTCAGGGTCCCAAATGAGTATCGTTATACCCACCCCTGCACGGGTATTCCCACACCACATTGTGTTGGATGTAGACGATGGACATCGTTGACTGAAGCTGAGAGTACCAGGACTGAACAGTACCCTGAGGTGGTCCATATCGTGTGTTGATACACAGATGAGATGGACTGACGCAGAGTGTTGAGGAGGAGATCTGTACCTACCCTTCATGTAGCAACCTCATAGGATGACCCAGTATCTATTTTTCATTTTTCCTCAGTAGTAATTGTATATTTAGTTTCTTGTTGTTCTTGTATTTTGGTCCCTTTTTACTTACTATACTCACTTGATGGTTATACAGTTTACTCATTTTCAAATTTTCTATGTGTGTTTACAGGTTATAAAGGCAATGCCTTAACAGTTTTAGGGAATTACACCTTTGATGATAGTCGCTAGCCCCTAGCCTGTGAAAGGCGGGTTTGGGGTAGTCACAGCACGGGCCCCGGGGGACGGGTCGTGACATTATTGGAAAAACCAGATGCTCACATAATACAGGAAGTAAAAAAATAAAAGATATACTTGTTATGATCTTAGAAAAAATGTTGGAAAACATAAAATAGACTAGAGTATATACGTGGTATCTTATTCTAGTAAATTTACTATATCAATACCTGGGTCGATAATTTAATTATCAGACGCCCCACCCACATATTCTCTATGTTGCAATATTTTTTTGACATGGATGATCAAAAAAAGTTTATGAACAATATTTACATTAATGATATTTTGTTCTTATTTCTTGTTGGAGATTATCTCGACAAAAAAAATTATTATCTCTCAAGAATGAAATATTTATCAGTATTATTTTATAATATTATCCATATATCTATGAATTAGAGTCTATGATTTACACTAATATCCATAATGGATTCATCAATGAAAGCGTCTTTGAATTTATTTATATGATGTTAGTGGACATTTTCAAAGTGGAGGAGGCAAAGTATATGATAGGGACGACCATGGTGAATAATTTGAGTGTAAATTGTATGATAAATATATTTATTATTTAAAAAACTGATAATGGGGGATAATAAAATCCATTGACTAATTAAAATTTCCCAATTATTAAATTATTCAAGATAATACACAGATAAATTCAGTTTCACTTCTCATGATATAATAAAATATTATATTACACCTTTATGGTTCTCTATGATGTATATTCCATGTGAAAAGTGAGACTACTCAATTATGGTTTACTAGGTTAATAGTGAGAGAATCCTTTTTTTGGTGAATTTCCAAAAACATTTATAGTCTATCAAAATATTTATCTTTTGATAGTCCATGATAAATATAAGGGTCAGTGGATGAGGTTTTTTATTATCCAATTTGATGATTTTATGTGTCAGATTAATACACATCATATCATTATAATATAATATATAAAATTATATTAATGTAATTTTTAATGATAAACAAGTAACAAATGGTAGAAATTTGACAATAGATAGTATGGTGAACCTTCGTAATAACCCCAAATAAGATCTATCTATAAATCTTAAAGAATAATTGTACGTGTTTTAGTAATGAAATAATGTGGATTCCAATAATATAAGCATGAAAGTAAGGGATTACATAAAAATAATTATTCAATGATTATAAGAAATGATCATAGAAAATTGAGGGTTGGTAGTATTATGTTCCAATGATGATGTTGTATAATATGTTCCAAGTGGAACTGAAAATATTATAGAAAAAATTATTAAAAAAGAGATAACTAGGGTTGAAAAATGTTTTATCCTTTGATCATTCATAAATCTAATAAATTTTTAAATTTAACACATGCTATGATTACTAAAATTAAAGATAACACGATCTATGATTATACAATGGTAAATATTTATTATGGGATAATTAAAAAATTAGAATCATTCTATATCATTGGAAATATAAAATGTATTATCCTATCTATATTTGATTTCCTAAAATAGGGTGATTGTTATTATCTTTTTTAATTACCTAGATAATGACATTATTTCTCAAATATTACCAAATAATGGGTTAAGAAATCATGGGGCTTCGTACTACATATATCATTTGAATTTTATCCAACCATCTCCCTCATCCTTATTTGTGAATAAAATATTAATATGACTTTAAAGGGGACGCTACGCTTGATGGCGTACCCAACACGCAACAACGAGTTTCTTGGGAATCTTACGTTGCACTCTAATAATAAAATAATATTATTCTAAATGGTAGTTAACATGTAGCCGTTGTAATGGCGGGAATGGATAGAAATAACTAAAATATGATTATATATGTTCTTAAATATTTTTACATTTATACAATAAAAGATAAAGGCTTAAAATACGGAAAGAATTCAATTTTAGGCGTATATGCCCTAGTTTTCACTAAAGGTTCACTTATCACCTTTTGATGGAGAACCATCATTAAATATAGTTTTGTTCACTCCTAAACATTCTTTTGGACCAAATAAAACTCTTATTAAGAATCGGGACATCAAAATTTACTTTGTGTAAATTTTTGGTATCTTTCCGATAAAGTTCTTTTTTTAATGAATAGTGTAAAATGTTGTATTTTAATTCAAAACCACTTTTTAATCTAATTTATTTATATGATTAGATTATATTTTGAATTGGTTTTAAAGTGAAATTAGAAAATATTTTTACCATTAAATCCAATAGTGGTCGTTGGAATCAATTTCACTTTGAAATCAGACTTAAACTAGTGTCAATCTTTTGATACTTATTGTTTCATAAAACACGCTATTTGTCATAACAGCGGGAATTAATTATTAAATTAATTAATGTGACCTATATGTTTTGAATTTTTTAAAACGGACTTCATTTTTGAATTCAGAATATCAAATATAGCTTAGGGTGAATTTTTGGGATTTTTCTGAAAAACATCAATTTTTGATGAATAGTGAAACCACTAAGTGGTACGTATAAAAACTGATTTTCCGTTTAAATGAAATTTTGCCATCATTGTGTTTTGATTTTCAAAAATCCGACATACATGGTTGTCATTAAGATGTAAAATGTGGTTCAATGAGATTAAAATAATTTTTTGGTGAATAGTAACTTATTATGTTTTTAATCGCGATTAGTGGTAATTAGTGTGGTTTAAGGTAAAGATAATGCTTTAATAAAATGAGATGTGCTTGACACATATCTTACCCTCATTTTTTATATCATGGCCGACCAAGACAAGCCATGTTTCAACTTGGGGACCCCATGGATCCACTTTGGTTGGGAAATGACATAAATAACATTTTATTTAATGTAAAAGTAAAATTGACACAAACATGATATGTTTTACTAAAAGAATTTTTAAGTGGGGTTATACAAGTAATCTTTTTGATTATAAATATTCATTGGAAAGATAACAAGATTTCCTAAATTATAGTATTTTTTTTATAATTTTTAGACATTAAATAAATTAAATTAATTATGACATTATAATGATGTAGCGATGACATCATTATATGACAATTTCTATAAAATGGAAAGATAATGTAAAATCTATGAACTACACATGTCCAAAACTTATTGGATGAGTGGATTTAGAAGACTTATCACCTTATCCACTAATTATATCAATGTGGGACCTTTTTAAACCGAAACACATTTTCAAATAAAGTAATATTTCTTTACTTTCCAAAAGTGCCCCTCCTCTCCTCTTATAAAAGGCCCCCACCTCTACCTCATTTAACACACTCCTCAAGCCTTTGGCTCGGCCAAACCCTGTCCATTTACTCTCTCCACATCCCTCTCCTCATCCTAGAGGATTCCCTTTGGGCAGAATCCTTTCAAAGGAAGCCTTTAGGCTCAAATGAAAAGGAGTTACACTTTTAAAGGTAATTCATTCTCTCATGTTCATTTGTTTTATTTTGATTCTCCAACCCCCTAAACTCTTTCTATTTACTTATTTTGTAACAAAACCAGTATCTTCAATATACTAGGATGTTTTTATAATATTTGTTCGACCTACACTCTCACACAACTACATAAAATGGTTAAAGAACATACGGTTTCCGTGGATGGCGAAATTCTGCCTCCCGAAACGATGATTGTTCAATACTCATTTAACACCTTCAAAGGTGGCCATTATGATGTCACTATTTTTATATATCATATATAATATGTTTATGTTTTACTTATGCTTCTATATTTTTCATTTTTGTCTTACCTTTATGGCTTCCATTATGGGTATACGCGATATCTTCATTTTAGGAAGTGCAGACTACCGCCCCCTCAAAGTGATGTGATTCGTTAATACCATACGTGGGACGTATAAAGGATGGATTTAATGTTATTATATATTATTTTATACTGTAATTATTATATACCTCTATATCATCATTATTTCTTTCCATTAAAGTATGAGATAGAAATGAAAGTAGCGTTCATGCGTACGTACGGCTTACCGTCTCCATGAACGGTGCATTTCATTTCTTACCTCTAAATGATTATGTAATATTATAAATACATGTATATTCTGGATATATATGACATATATGATATCTACATCATGAATACAATTTTGGATATAATAAACTTTTGGCCACACGAACAACATGTAATTGTAAGAAGTCCACTTTTGACTTAAGAACCAAACATCGGCAAAACAAATATTATTAACTTAAATGATTACATAATGTTTATGACATGGTAATAAGTGATATAAAAGGAATAATGAACTTGAAAAATGTTCTTAAGGAAGTAGAAATTAACTCAAGTTTATTATTCAGGAGATTAAAGAACGAGCGAGTCAAGTCGGACCCGAGGTAAGGGATCCTACTCCTCTCTTTCTTTTTAAGTACACACTTTTATGTCATTCCTTTTAAAGCTCATATTTATTATGATTGGGATGTTCTTTTATGTTACTCCTACTGTAATTTTTATGTTCATGTGATGAGAGACCATATTCTCTCTCATCAATCCATTTTGGATGTTTTGAGTGGCGCCGTTAGGCTGCCGAATTTTCGTAAGAGATCTAACCTCTCTCTTTCTTTTTAAGTACTCTCCTTTGTGTCACTTCTTTTAAGCTCCTCTTTGCAATGTTGGGGGATTTTCTTTTATATTACACTTTCTGTAAATTCTATTTTAATATGATGGGATACTCTATTTGATCTCATCAATCCATATTCGGAAGTTTTATGTGGCGCCATTAGGCTGCCGAGTTTTCGTAAGGATTTTTCATCTCACTTTTATTCCTGTGAGATTTATGCTACATTTGCCACAAATTCCATTGAGTGGTGTATTTACTGCCCATTATTCTACTCTTTGTGTAATATAAATTCGTTTATGAGTATTTACATCAATTACCTATTGTCTTTCTTTCAAGGGGTGTATGTTTTGAAAGATACCCAAGTCGGTAAGGGAACCTTTCACCCTCCTTTTTTTTAAAAGACTTCTTTTGTTGGGTCTTTTAATTTACATATTGTTATGTTAGGATATGTTCTAATATATCCTTAGTGATGTAAATTTTATGTCCAAGTGATGAGATACACTTTTTATCTCTCATCAACTCATTTTGAGGTGACGCCGTTAGGCTGTCAAGGGAACTTCTTAACCCAATTTCGATTTCTTTGGGTTCAACATGTAGTCATTGAATATGTCATCCATTGAATATGTGTGAATGACCTTTTATTGTTTTACACTTAATATCCACCTATATTGGGTGTATATATATTTGTCACACATATTTTTGAGATTTATTTGTCCTTAATTTAAGGATACCTTCTTTATAAGGGATTTCATCACATTTGACATTTCTATTGAGGGTTCATTGTTGCTATGCACCAATTCACTCTTATATGGTGTATATACTGTCCATTGGAGTATTATATCATGAATCCTTTTATTCTCATGATATTATAAAGTTCTGACTAAATGTTATTCCTCAATTATTGTATTCAAGTGTCTCTAATTTTGGTAAAACCACTTTAACCAAAATATCGTTTTAAATGTTTTAGTTATTTGTTCTTATTAATATCCATGTTTTCAAAATGGTTTTAAGGATTTATTTATATGGATATTAATGGTTTAAAATGTTAAAAGCTTCAAGGTGGTATGGGAAACTTTGATTCAAAAATCTCTTTATTAAATGTTTTAAATGGTTTTGGAAATGGTTTCTTTTGAATGGATTCATTATTTCAATATCCTAAAATGTTATATTGTGATTGAAATGTGGAAATGATATGTTTCCTTTATTCATGTTTATATGATACGATTATGTTACGGTTCTTGGGCATTGATATGAAGAACGGGTGGTTCCGTGATAAACTAAGGGCGGGTGAGCCCGATATAGCTCTCCAATGCATTGGGTAACGCGAAGGAGTGAAACGTTAAGGTTTCTCCGAAGAGATTTAGGGAATATACTGTGATGCGTATTCCAAACGTAACCAAGAGGGTTACTCCCTACGTAATAATTTTATGAATGCCTCAAGTTACCTTTATGTCTTATGTTTTCTATGATTTATTCATGGTTTGATGAGGTATGTTAAAGTGCCTATGTTTTATGGGTAAAGTATGATTTCATTATTATGTATATATGAACTCATGTTTCCATTCCATATTTTTATAACCCTTACTGAGCTTTTTATGCTCATCCCAAGTTTTTGAAATGTTTTTCACAGGTCAAGGGAAAGGTACATGATGTGATGATAGTGTCAAGGATGTTTCAAGAAAGAATCCGTGTTATATTTTAAATATGTTTCCGTTGATGGGAAGAATGAATATTGTCTTTTATGTAACCACATTGTTTAAATGTGGAATGTAATGCAAGTTTCATGATCTAATTCTCTAAAACTCTAAACCTGAAAAGATCCTCAATGTGTAATCTTGTAATAACTCAAGATTAAGTAAGGTTTAAGACTGGGGCCTTATAGTTGGTATCAAAGGTCGGTTTAGATAACTTTAGAGGTTAGGGTATTCTTTAAGCATAATTGACAATTTCCATAATGGTTAGGATTTCAGAAAGAGTCTTAGTTTTAGATAAAGTGAATGAGTAAGTATATCTTATTGTATATCTTACTCATTAGTACATGATGGTTTTGTTGATATACTCACACTGACCTTTTTGGTTTTAGTAAATGGCTGGATCTAGCAGGCACCAAAGTAACAGTGGATGTGAAGGAAACTGTGACAGTTTTTTGAGCAGGCAACTGAATGATATGGGAGCTGCAATGAGAACTCTTTTGATTATCCTCAACCAACTATCTGGAGTCATGATTGACCACCTAAACCTTGGAGATTTCTCTAAGGCATCATATATGCAAGAAACAAATCCCTACGGAAGTACAAGTAATAATCATAAAGGTAAGTGTGTTCAAAAACCTATGTGTCAAAGATGTGGAAAGAAACACCTAGGAAAATGTTTCAAAGGGACATAAATATGCTATAGATGTTGAAATGAAGGTCATAAAGCAAGAACCTGCCATGGAAAAAGGAAGCATCCAGTTGACTCAAGGAAAGGGAAAGAAGTTCTTTCTAAGGGATCAATTGAATGTTTTAAATGTGGTGTGCATGGTCATTATGCAAACACATGTCCTATGAAGAAGTTTCATGAATGGGGTCACCAAGAGAATACCAATATTCGTTTACCAATACCAAATGCCATTCCAATTGAGGATGAAGAAACTGACAATGAACAATCAAAGGTATGTACTATTTCATGACTATTGTTTTCTTATTTTGGAATCATAGGATATGATTCATGATTCTGTTTGTAGGAAAGAGGTATTTCGGAATAAGTTGGAAAGGAATGGATAATGGATCATGAAGAATGTTGAATGAGTAAGATGTCAACATATAAGGGCTTCAAGAGTTAGGGTGAAATTCTTAAGAGTATTAAGTCTCTTTTGATGATGGGGTTACATTAGAATACTTTTTATATTATGTGTAACCCTGATGTTTAATATAGGAAAATTTTATTCATGTAATAGTTATCTTTTCTTTTATGGACATAGTTATAAAGAACCATTTGGGTTTATATGATCCTTACTTTTGAGGTAATTATGGGTCACCATATGTTATGATTGAAGTAAAAGGCATGAGATAAAATTGAGGTTAAATTATGTTATGGTTATTTTTGATGATTTTATCCCTTTTTGGGTAATGATTTGAGAATTATATAGTTTTGGAAAAAGGACAACACGCAGACCGTGTGACAACCCGTCGCGTCGGACAATGCTGCGGGAATCGAACCCACAACCAAAGTGCGACTGGTATTTATTGCCTACCACTGGACTACGTGAAGTCCCTGGTTAGTTTGACTGATTCTTTTTAGTTATATGATTTTATGAATTAAGAGTAAGTTGATTTTGGAGGATATGTGATTTGGATAATTACTTTTCAATGTGAGACTTTAGGAGTAACTGATGTTGTTTGGAGATAAATGTTACGATTTAACTTGGAAGACTATGTGACTAAATCCTTCAAATATTTGGGTTTCAATCTTATATTGGTTTACTTTGAAGAATTTTATGGACAAATTGTTTATCGGATAGTCCTCGTTGAACTTTGGGTTTTGTTGGTCAAATTTTGGAGATTAAGAATATATTTTCTTTTTAAAAGGGGTTATCCTTTTCTGGGTTATCTGATCTTGTACTAACCTTTTTGGTTTTGGTGTTGGTTAAAGCCTAAAAACATGGTATGTATATAGTTCTCTTTTGGGGATTAGGTGATTCTCTAGAAGTTGATTATTGTACTCTTAATGCGAACAAGTCTCCCTAAATACTCGTCTTTTGAAAAAAATATGAGTTGGACTAAGGAATCTAGTAAAAGTTGAAAGTCAACATGATAAGTGATTATGCTTCCTTATGAATAAATTCCTCAATAAAAAGTAACTTAAAACAAAAATGTTGTCTATTAACTTTTCCTACTGGGGAACCCAACACCGTTTAACCCATCACAAGTTTGTGATTTTCTTATTGTTAACTTTCTCCTAAACATGTTTTCTATAACTCTCCATCGGAACATGACCCTATGTTTTCTCCTCCATGTCCATATTTTCATACTTAGAATCCTAGTATGGGTTAACTCGGGTGACCTTTGTACTTATCTTTCTTTATTTTAAAGTGATTTTTTTACCGACTCTTCTCCGATGTGGGACGTTCAAGGATGTTTCCAAGCGCAATTTTAAAATTGCGAGGACGCAATTCCCAAAAGGGGGGAAGGATGTAACACCCCCGGTAAATAAGGAATATGACATTTTCATATGTATCCATATTTGTGAATAAAATATTTATATGACTTTAAAGGGGACGCTATGCTCAATGGCGTACCCAACACGCAACAACGAGTTTCTTGGGAATCTTACGTTGCACTCTAATAATAAAATAATATTATTCTAAATGGTAGTTAACATGTAGCCGTTGAAATGGTGGGAATGCATATAAATAACTAAAATATGATTATATATGTTCTTAAATATTTTTACATTTATACAATAAAAGATAAAGGCTTAAAATACGGAATGAATTCAATTTTAGGCGTATATGCCCTAGTTTTCACTAAAGGTTCACTTATCACCTTTTGATGGAGAACCGTCATTAAATATAGTTTTGTTCACTCTTAAACAATCTTTTGGACCAAATAAAACTCTTATTAAGAATCTGGACATCAAAATTTAATTTGTGTAAATTTTTGGTATCTTTCTGATAAAGTTCTTTTTTTTAATGAATAGTGTAAAATGTTGTATTTTAATTCAAAACCACTTTTTAATCTAATTTATTTATATGATTAGATTATATTTTGAATTGGTTTTAAAGTGAAATTAGAAAATATTTTTACAATTAAATCCAATAGTGGTCGTTGGAATCAATTTCACTTTGAAAGCAGACTTAAACTAGTGTCAATCTTTTGATACTTATTGTTTCATAAAACACGCTATTTGTCATGACAGCGGGAATTAATTATTAAATTAATTAATGTGACCTATATGTTTTGAATTTTGTAAAACGGACTTCATTTTTGAATTCAGAATATCAAATATAGCTTAGGGTGAATTTTTGGGATTTTTCTGAAAAACTTCAATTTTTGATGAATAGTGAAACCACTAAGTGGTACTTATAAAAACTGATTTTCCGTTTAAATGAAATTTTGCCATCATTGTGTTTTGATTTTCAAAAATCCGACATACATGGTTGTCATTAAGAATTAAAATGTGGTTCAATGAGATTAAAATAATTTTTTGGTGAATAGTAACTTATTATGTTTTTAATCGCGATTAGTGGTAATTAGTGTGGTTTAAGGTAAAAATAATGCTTTAATAAAATGAGATGAGCTTGACACATGTCTTACCATCATTGGTTGTATCATGGCCGACCAAGACAAGCCATGGGTCAACTTGGGGACCCCATGGATCCACTTTGGTTGGGAAATGACATAAATAACATTTTATTTAATGTAAAAGTAAAATTGACACAAACATGATATGTTTTACTAAAACAATTTTTAAGTGGGGTTATACAAGTCATATTTTTTATTATAAATATTCATTGGAAAGATAACAATATTTCATAAATCATAGTATTTTTTTTTATAATTTTTAGACATTAAATAAATTAAATTATTTATGACATAATAATGATGTAGCGATGACATCATTATTTGACGATTTAAATAAAATGGAAGGATAATGTAAAATATATGAACTACACATGTCCAAAACTTATTGGATGAGTGTATTTAAAAGCCTTATCACCTTATACACGAATTATATCAATGTGGGACCTTTTTAAACCGAAACACATTTTCAAATAAAGTAATATTTCTTTACTTTCCAAAAGTGCCCCTCCTCTCCTCTTATAAAAGGCCCCCACCTCTACCTCATTTAACACACTCCTCAAGCCTTTGGCTCGGCCAAAACCAGCCCATTTACTCTCTCCACATCCCTTTCCTCATCCTAGAGGATTCCCTTTGGGCAGAATCCTTTAAAAGGAAGCCTTTAGACTCAAATCAAAAGGAGTTACACTTTTAATGGTAATTCATTCTCTCATGTTCATTTGTTTTATTTTGATTCTCCAACCCCCTAAACTCTTTCTATTTACTTATTTTGTAACAAAACCAGTATCGTCAATATACTAGGATGTTGTTATAATATTTGTTCGACCTACACTCTCACACAACTACATCAAATGGTTAAAGAACATACGGTTTCCGTGGATGGCGAAATTCTACCTCCCGAAACGATGATTGTTCAATACTCATTTAACACCTTCAAAGGTGGCCATTATGATGTCACTATTTTTATATATGATATATAATATGTTTATGTTTTACTTATGCTTCTGTATTTTTCATTTTTGTCTTACCTTTATGGCTTCCATTATGGGTATACGCGATATCTTCATTTTAGGAAGTGCGGACTACCGCCCCCTCAAAGTGATGTGATTCGTTAATACCATACGTGGGACGTATAATGGATGGATTTAATGTTATTATATATGATTTTATACTAGAATTATTATATACCTCTATATCATCATTATTTCTTTCCATTAAAGTATGAGATAGAAATGAAAGTAGCGTTCATGCGTACGTACGGCTTACCGTCTCCATGAACGGTGCATTTCATTTCTTACCTCTAAATGATTATGTAATATTATAAATACATGTATATTCTGGATATATATGACATATATGATATCTAAATCATGAATACAATTTTGGATATAATAAACTTTTGGCCACACGAACAACATGTAATTGTAAGAAGTCCACTTTTGACTTAAGAACCAAACATCGGCAAAACAAATATTATTAACTTAAATGATTACATAATGTTTATGACATGGTAATAAGTGATATAAAAGGAATAATGAACTTGAAAAAGGTTCTTAAGGAAGTAGAAATTAACTCAAGTTTATTATTCAGGAGATTAAAGAACGATCGAGTCAAGTCGGACCCGAGGTAAGGGATCCTACTCCTCTCTTTCTTTTTAAGTACACACTTTTATGTCATTCCTTTTAAAGATCATCTTTATTATGATTGGGATGTTCTTTTATGTTACTCCTACTGTAAGTTTTATGTTCATGTGATGAGAGACCATATTCTATCTCATCAATCCATTTTGGATGTTTTGAGTGGCACCGTTAGGCTGCCGAATTTTCTTAAGAGATCTAACCTCTCTCTTTCTTTTTAAGTACTCTCCTTTGTGTCACTTCTTTTAAGCTCCTCTTTGCAATGTTGGGGGATTTTATTTTATATTCCAATTTCTGTAAATTCTATTGTAATATGATGGGATACTCTATTTGATCTCATCAATCCATATTCGGAAGTTTTATGTGGCGCCGTTAGGCTGCCGAGTTTTCGTAAGGATTTTTCATCTCACTTTTATTCCTGTGAGATTTATGCTACATTTGCCACAAATTCCATTGAGTGGTGTATGTACTGCCCATTATTCTACTCTTTGTGTAATATACTTTCGTTTATGAGTATTTACATCAATGACCTATTGTCTTTCTTTCATGGGGTGTATGTTTTGAAAGATACCCAAGTCGGTAAGGGAACCTTTAACCCTCCTTTTTTTAAAAGACATCTTTTGTTGGGTCTTTTAATTTACATATTGTTATGTTGGGATATGTTCTCATATATCCTTAGTGATGTAAATTTTATGTCCAAGTTTTGAGATACACTTTTTATCTCTCATCAACTCATTTTGAGGTGACGCCGTTAGGCTGTCAAGGGAACTTCTTAACCCAATTTCGATTTCTTTGGGTTCAACATGTAGTCATTGAATATGTCATCCATTGAATATGTGTGAATGACATTTTATTGTTTTACACTTAATATCCACTTATATTGGGTGTATATATATTTGTCACACATATTTTTGAGATTTATTTGTCCTTAATTTAAGGATACCTTCTTTATAAGGGATTTCATCACATTTGACATTTCTATTGAGGGTTAATTGTTGTTATGCACCAATTCACTCTTATATGGTGTATATAATGTCTTTTGGAGTATTATATCATGAATCCTTTTATTCTCATGATATTATAAAGTTCTGACTAAATGTTATTCCTCGATTATTGTATTCAAGTGTCTCTAATTTTGGTAAAACCCATTTAACCAAAATATCGTTTTAAATGTTTTAATTATTTGTTCTTATTAATATCCATGTTTTCAAAATGGTTTTAAGGATTTATTTATATGGATATTAATGGTTTAAAATGTTAAAAGATTCAAGGTGGTATGGGATACTTTGATTCAAAAATCTCTTTATTAAATGTTTTAAATGGTTTTGGAAATGGTTTCTTATGAAATGATTCATTATTTCAATATCCTAAAATGTTATATTGTGATTGAAATATGGAAATGATATGTTTCCTTTATTCATGTTTATATGATACGATTATGTTACGGTTCTTGGGCATTGATATGAAGAACGTGTGGTTCCATGATAAACTAAGGGCGGGTGAGCCCGATATAGCTCTCCAATGCATTGGGTAACGCGAAGGAGTGAAACGTTAAGGTTTCTCCGAAGTGATTTAGGGAATATACTGTGATGGGTATTCCAAACGTAACCAAGAGGGTTACTCCCTACGTAAGAATGTTATGAATGCCTCAAGTTACCTTTATGTCTTATGTTTTCTATGATTTATTCTTGGTTTGATGAGGTATGTTAAAGTGCCTATGTTTTATGGGTAAAGTATGATTTCATTCTTATGTATATATGAACTCATGTTTCCTTTCCATATTTTTATAACCCTTACTGAGCTTTTTATGCTCATCCCAAGTTTTTGAAATGTTTTTCACAGGTCAAGGGAAAGGTACATGATGTGATGATAGTGTCAAGGATGTTTCAAGAAAGAATCTGTGTTATATTTTAAATATGTTTCCGTTGATGGGAAGAATGAATACTGTCTTTTATGTAACCACTTTGTTTAAATGTGGAATGTAATGCAAGTTTCATGATCTAATTCTCTAAAACTCTAAACCTGAAAATATCCTCAATGTGTAATCTTGTAATAACTCAAGATTAAGTATGGTTTAAGGCTGGGGCCTTATAGTTATTGTCAACTCATATACATTTTTTCTATTATGATATCATCTTTTGTTTTTATAGTTATATATGTATGTCTCCTTGGTGTATATAACCTTCATAGAAATTATAAATTCATGTTCCCTTATTCCTCCACTATATTGATGGAGGTCCATTTGGATATAGGTTTATAATTTTGATGACTGAAGAAGCATAAGAAATGGTTTTGGGTTTGTGATATAATAAATTTATAAATATGGTGTAATGAAATTAATATCAATGTAACTATGTATTGAGCACATTTTCAAATTAAAATTTTGTTACATGAAATCATTTGGGTAGATGATCCCCTGAGGTGAATGTGACCCTTAATAAATATTGATTGGAAGTGGTAAAATTGAATATTAATCGACTCTACGTAATATATATTTTCATTTAATACCACTGTTAGTCTTATTAATATATGGACTTGTTATTACTATGAATTATTTTTAATTGAAACAGTTTCCCCATTATTAACTAAAAGCATGGATATTCACAACAAGATGAATATTGTCTTAAGAGGGATTTTGGAGTTGTATTTTTATCATGTATGAGTAGTGAGAAGGGATGGAAATAGTGTTTTACAACATTAGTGGATCTTGAAATCTTATATTATTATTTTTAGAACACTATATTAGTATCTTAAAGGTTTATAGATTTTTTCAATTTTTCCCTAAATTTTACCTTAGAAAAAAATGAATAACTAATGAATATAAATTGTCTCAAATTATTATATTCTGAATTTAATCAAAAAAATTTTTATCCCTATTTACATATACTTTATGGTTTATTACTTTGAATATGTGTTTTTTAAATATTATTGTTGTAAAATTAAGACAAAAAAATATAATTCACGTTTATGGTCATAAACTGAAAACCAATGTTCTTTATAGTTTGTGATTTATAGACATGGAGTATTCTTCAATGTGTGTTCATTATATATAATTATGAGATTTTTAGCCCATACTAAATGAAATCAACTATCATAAATTTTTGAAAAACTAATAATTAAAACGAATAGAATTATAGTATATGGGAAAGTAATGAAACATTTGTAGAATTATGTGTCAAAAAACAAGGATACAATAGTGTCTCATAAATTAATTTTAGGATCATATTCCTAAATGGTTCTTTTAGATGATTCATATAAAGTTAAAACCATTATCATATATTTTCTACTCATATATATGTTTTATTATCTAAACGGTAGGATATTTAATTGAATTTTTTTAAAGATAATCCATAATTTATGAGGATTGAAATTAATTGTATTGTGAATGAACATTCCATATGGACAGACAATTTTAAATAATCCTTTACAAATTGATTTAAATAAATAAAATATATTAAAATGACATAGATTCCTATTATTCATAAATATAATGATCAATAAATAAGTGAATAAACCAATAATATATTTCGAACATATTTTAACATGATAAAAACAAATATGGTAAATAAGTGATTGAGATCCATTAACTATTTGTAAACAGATGATATCAAGTAGGTTAGGGTGACCACTAACCATTTTTGAACTAAAGGTCCATTATTATCTTATTAATTATGTATAGTATAAAATACTATTTCTCAAGTTTTAATAGTAGGTTCGACGATAAACTAATAAGAGGGTTACATTACCTTGGAAGGGTATTAAATTTTAAATGAATATATTTCATTGGATGAGTTCCATAGTAATGATGTATTTCTTCTAAAGTAGTATATTCCCTTGGAGGGGGATCACCTGAACATATGAAATCACACTATCATCATGATGAAGGATGGGATTTCATTTCAGATACACTCATTACCAATAGTTATAAATTGTATATGGTTATATAATAACTAAAGATATGAAATATATTTGATTTAAATGGAAATGACCAAATGTGGACCAGGACTTTAAGAAATTAGATCATTCTAGTTAAAATCTATCCATTTACTCAAACATGCCATTAACCTTGGAAAATAATCAAATTGAGGCCTCCTAGTTTCAATGGGTTAAATAAAACCTAATATTTTATTAAATTGAATTGTATAAAAAATAAAAATAAAGAGGAAAATTTATAGTGGTTGATATCATGATAAGGAAACTGAGAGTCATTATGTATTAGATGGAAATTTATATAAAGACGATTATAATTTTAGAATGACTATGGAATAACAGAAGAACACAATCCACACTTGAATCAAACTCTAGACGAGAATAATAAATGAATATTTATTAATATGTGGAATTTTTAATAAATTTTGTGAATTAAAAATGTTTACTATAGTGGAACGAGTTTTGACTAACATAATGATAATAAACACACATATATAAGGGTTTATTAGAACCCTAGTTAGGATAGGATCTACCTAATTAAAAATGAATTAATGATAGGATAAAAAATAGTATACTATTAATTACAATTATTAATGATAAACAAACATGGCTTTGTGTCTTTCAATTTTATGGCATATGAAAAGGGCTTGGGAGAATCTTCTAGATTAAGATAATGTCACATAAAACTAATTTTTATATATAAGATTAATATTAATGAATTCTATCAATGATTTTATGAAATTTAAACATTAATTATTTGTATGATGATTAAATATTGTTCAATATCATATGATTAGTGGGTCTACCATGACATGATGTATAGGTGGTTAGATCTAGTTAAATGTTTTTCAAGTTATGTACAGTTCAAGTACAAACATGATTTCATTAATATTATATTATCATGAATATTTTCTTAAATAATATTATTCATTTTGATTAGTTAGAAATAACTCAAATATTTCATAGACTATACATTCAGTGTTTCTTGACTCATTTTTTGTATCCTTTCTTAAAATATAATTGAATAATATTGGAAGAGGATTTCATATTGGTCAATATCACATATAATGGACTATATGTAACATCACTTTTTATGTTCATAGATCTCCATTTTTTTGTATTTTATGAATCTATGATAATGTACATGACATCATTAATGAGATACAATCACTCAATGTGTGATAAAATTGACAAAACATAAATCTAGTGTGAATCAAATGAATTAAAAAATGCGTAAAGATGTGATTTTACCAATCAATTTTTCCATATGCATAACAATTCAATTTTGAAATTTTACTTTAAAATAAACCAACTATGTAAGTAGTTGGAGTTGAGGTAGAACTGATTGAGAAAAAATGTAATCCTCATTAAAGTGGATTAGGACAATTATGTATGTTTTTTTGAATCAAATAAAATCAATGGTTTGTTATGTTTTTTATACGATCATTTTTACTCCAAACATTCATTTATATAATTTTTATTACAAGAATTAATTATTTTCATATGTCTAGAGAATGTTTCTAAAACAATAAGCTAAAAACATTATAACCATTGGTTGGGGGATGAATTTCGCAATGATTTCATTAATTACTCAACATAAATGAAATTGGACGATAATTTAAAGGTAATTTTGTCCCCGATTCTGGATTTATTTTAGTATTTATCTATAATAACCCATTATATTGTTTTTTAAATAGTGATGAGTATTTTTTTGGAAAATATAATTTAAAAAAATTCTAAAGGAAAACATATTTTAATATCCTAAATAATATAATAAAAAATCTTCCATGAAATATACACCTATATTCATGAATGAAAATTGATTTAATACATATAAATATATTTAAAAAGAGAAATTATAGAAATTGTGTATAAAGAACCATATGAAATGATGATACACCAATATTAATTGGTCTAGGAATGTTATAACATAAACAGTACTATAATATTCTTTTTAAGACATCCTCAATTCTATGTTAATGTTATAGTTGAGTTAGAAATGATTGAATACACTTTATAGAGTCCTATTTTTTGTTCAAATTCACCCCACCCTCACCCTAACCCATTCAAAACACAGCAAAAATGTATAAAAAATAATCTTCAGGGGTTAGAGGAATAATGGAATGTTAGTTCAAATTATTTTCTAACCATTATACTTATCGTACTTATATGTCTATGTTTTTACAATATTTAATGTTATTAAACATTTTTTTTTCTATCACCTCTAACAATGATTTATCCCATTTATATTATTGAAACAATAATTGGATATGGAAAAAATGAAACGGTTCAGAAACATGAGAAATGACGAAAAGTGGAATTTTTAATCCAGAAAACACATTTGAGTCATGAATTATTATACGGAAGCACGAATTTTGGAATAATAAAAGTAAATAAAAAATACAAAATATATAAGAACTCCTAGGTTAGTATTTTTACAATTTCAAAAACAGTAATAAAAACATTATGATATAAAATGGGTGCACCAAAATAACACAATATGAAACAATATTCTCCCATTATAATGTAATGAAAATTATATTAATGAGTCCAATAAATAAAAAATTATATACATAAAAAGTTATAAACATAAAAAACTGTATAATAATAATATACGCTGGTTGGAATTAATTTTAATTCATAATTAGATATTCTTTCTTGTTAAAAACTATTTATCAATGCTATGTAATCGGTGATCAATATAGTAAAACTACATGGAGGGGAGTTTAAATATTGATCACCAATTTCTAAAAATTATTTTTCTGTTTCAATATGTCAATATTATTTCATACCTTCCACATATGTTATGAATAGTAGACCTTATTTTGATATCCTAAAACATTAAAATAAATTTACTATGATAAATAATAAAACACAGCAACAAATATTGTTTTTCAAGGATCCCCCTTGGTTGTTCAATTGTGCAATTCATGTAAAATTCAATTATTAATAAAAGAATTTTGTTTTTATTATGAACATTTTATTATGATTCAAAATAGATAATCATGTAAGGATTATCATATTTTAAAAAAAAATAAAACCTGATGAAATACAATATTCAATAACAATAATTTTTTATAGGGATTATAGACCAATGAATTTTGAAATTACTAAGGAAAACTCAATATTCCCTGATTCTCCCGTGAATTTCAGGTGTCACATATATAAATTTAAAACAAAGTGGATAATTAATAATGTGATAGAATTTATCTTTGTAAGTATACCAACCTTTTTTGATATAGTGAATGATGAAGTATTAGAATTTTTTCATCTATACAGTTAAAAGAGAAATGTGTACATTAGGATTTGACTATTATGAGACCATTAGAAAATAGATATGACCTTTAATGATTTTAAAGTGACTGATGAAACAATACAATAATATTTTGGACATAATATAATTATATTATATGATAATAACATCTGATAAATGTTTTCAATAATGTAAATTATGTTTTGGAAATAATTCACTCAAAAGACTATTTTAGAAATATATATATGATTGTAATTATTTCAGATAAATCTTGATGATAAATTTAATATTATTAAATAAAATTACACATAAAAAAATGTATTCATGATTTAATATATATTATTATAATAATTATAATCTAAATTTAGGAAAACAATTATTATATTAACTATTATAAATAAGATCACTTTATTAAAACATAGTTATTAATAAATGTGATCTTATTGACATTAAAAAATTTCATATATTAGAATGTTTATTTCAGAAAATGGATTTCATTTTTAGAATCATCACATTGATAATAGAAAATTGTGATTTTAATAATAAAAATTTTCTTATTTGGGTTAATAATTGTATATGAAAATGAATCTTATTATACATTATAACTTAAATACCATTTAAAATGTATAACTAGAATGGGTAGAAAAAATATCCAAAAATAAAAATCAAAAAAATTCACTATATATTAATAAGATTCATCAGAAATTATAGTATTGATATATAATAATATAATTAATAATCTACTTAATACACACCCCTCCTCCCATTATAAATACCACAGTTTACCACCCCTTTCTAAAATATAATCAAATTGACTTGACATACTAAATATCTACCCAAATATCTCAACTAACATCATCCACATTCCTAAATATCATGTTCATCCAAAAATATCATTTATATAAGCCATAGGGGGTACCTTAAGTGATAAAATATAAAAGAAGAGGTAATACCATCTTATGTAGTCCCTTGAATATAATGGTTCTTAGTCCTCGTAAAAACTATTTTATACTTAATGTTGAAATAACAAGTATTTATAGAATATACCAAATTTTTGTTATGTTAATGTAATATCCATAATCTATTCTCTTTTCATATTTTGTGAAATTAAAATTTCACCCCTATTTTGGTTGGTTATGTGCCTCCTTGGATGATGTGTTTCATTTTCTAAAATGATATTTATTGATGGTTTTATAAATAATATAATGTATATATATCATCAAGGTAACTATAATATAACATTTTATGTTTAATATAATATATTAAGAGAATTTATTTTTGTATTATTAATATTCTTCATGATGGTCGGTAAAACTACCTAAGACAAAAAACAATATAATGATTACATTTATACGGAATGAATCATACCTATTTCATAACACAAATATATACTTGTGAGAATTTAAATTTATTTTATTTCATGATTATAATTTTATTTAACTTATAATGTTATATATCAATTATAAAAGAACATCTATAATTATAAATATTCTAGAGAGGCTTCATAAGTAGGAATCTAAAACCCATATGAGATTATAAATAATCTTAATGTATCAAAAAATTATTTTAAAAAATAATTTATGATAATTTTAATTAATAATACCTATATATGGTAATGGTTATTAATCATGTATCTAATATATTTAACTTTATTATTTATAATGTTTGGAAATCATATTTATTGAGTCAAGGACCCAACAAAAGGATCTTCCAAACCCACCACTTCTATTGTGGAGTGTTTCTTTTCTCTAAAAAAGGATTTCAAATTATATTCTTTAAAAAAAATAATTTATGTCGTATAATTATTAGTTTAAAATATATATCTTTTGAATATTTCCAGTATTGTTAATATATATTCGGGATTTAAAGGCTCTATTATAAATTTCATTCATTAGGAATAACCAATTAATACAGATATATCTTTTCCTTAAGTAATATAATCTACTAATTAATAAAATAATTTTTACCATAAAATGATTATATAAAAAATAATTTTTAATTTTTAACCATTTTGGTTTATTTCTAGTTTAATTGAATATATTATTCTCTGATACTCTTTAGTGTCTCATTACCCTTTTCCATAAATCTCACCTTATTAAGCTCATTTCAAAACACGATTTTCCACTCTTTTTATGTAATAACAACTATTCATGAATATTTGTTTTTTATTAATTAATTATTATCAAAAAATTGATAAATCCCATATTTATATTGATTATTTATGATATTCCATTTTCTTATTCAATAAGACATGACAGTGTAACCCGTTTCTTATTTAATGTTTTTGTCATATGTGGGGTTTACTAATTTGGAACACATATTCCAGTACATGTTGTGACTATGACCAGAGATAAAAAATTACAAATATCCCAAACTTATTTCATAATGATTCCATCTCACGGGACATAATTTATGATGCATGGGTTGCTAACAAAGTAATCTATTCTATGTTTTCATGGTGGGGAGCCTTAAAAAATTCATATTATGTCACGTTTTTTGTTATTCTACATTCCTATAGTTACATAATCATATGATACTATATTTTTACAACTGGGTTGTATGTTAATATATTTTATTCTCACTATAACACCATGAGTTTTTACGATTTTTTATTTTTTTGAATAAATTTAATTTTTTGTGCCACGCTTTGCACACTACAGTGAGTAAGGATTTTGTTAAATAAAACACCGTGTAAAATGTGTGACACACACTACCCCAATATTATATATTAGAACACTAAAAATGATCTATACTTTCATTACATTTAACACTATTTTTGGCTTGTGTTATAAATAATTCCATGTTCCATCTGTAACATTCATTACTTGCAAGATCCATTTTTTCAGAATACCAATGTAATATTAATATTATTAAATTATCATTGTAGTCAAAACATAATCATTGTAATTTTAGATATGAATATTTATAAATATATTACTAAACTATGGAATAACCATATTTATATAATGAATTCATTGGTAATAAATTTCTTATAAATTAAAATTAAAACCAATAGAATATAAATGAATTGTTTTTTAAGAAAATACTATTTGTATTTCAACAAATGTGTTTTATCATAATAAAATCAAATAATTCAAATTAAATATATATAATTATGAAATTTATATATTATAAACTAATTTTTTGTTTATATTCATCAAATATATTTTTAGGTATAAAATAAGAACAAATCTATTTTTAGTCAAAAAAGTTGAATTATTCAAAAAAGTAGTTCAAACACCTTATACTAGAAGACATGTTTGTAAAATATTTTATTTACACTTATTTAATTTTTATTTTTCAATTTAATTTTTTTATTTTTTAATATATAAATTTACTTTCAATGAATTATTTTTTTCTTGATAAGTTTAATTTTTTGTATGAATATTGGAAAACAATGAATTTTAATTGAAATAAATTTTCATATAATTTATTTTTATTTTCATATTATATATTAATTTTTTTTAAATTATATTTATATAAATTATACATATATTAATAAAAATTATGTTATTGGAATCAATTTTACATTTTAATAGGATATAAATCCATTTCTACTTATTGAATAGTTTCACATTAAAATCTCGTTGTTTCCTCCTATCTACAGGATTGTTTTTAAAATTGTAAACCCTTTATGTTATTGAAATTCATAAAAATGTATTCTATATTTTTAATAATATAAAATTGTATTTTTTTTAAGGTAAACATAGTTATTGACCAATAATACTGGTGAAATTAATTAAATTTAACTACAACAATTCTAGTAAATATGAGTTTACTTAGTGGTTAAACATCTTGTTAAAAGTTCATTTATCAAGAAAAACACGTCCAAAATAAATTTGATGTACATATTTATCCAATATCATCAATTTTATAAAAAATATATATTACGGGAGGCACATGATGTAATGGATACCTCAAAATATTTCTTACCTTTTTATATTTATAATATTGCCACTCCTCCTCTACTGAAAATGGTCACTCACGCCCCTCACTTATTCACACATATCAAACCCATTAATCCGTCCAAAATCTTCCCAAATAAGAAAAAATATATCCTCCTCTGAGACTTGTGTCTTTACATTGTCTATAAATCCGTTCGATCATGCCCTTTGGTGAAAACCAATGGCGTTACCGGAAAATAGATAATGTTCATGAATGCGCACTTTTTTTATTTATTTTTCCACTACTGTAATTATTAATATATAAATATTATATAATATAATAAGTATAAAAAATATACTTATATATTTGAATTGAAATTTTATGACCTAAAATTACACAGACAACCATAAAATGTGTTACACCATCATTATTCGTGTGTACGAGGGACTACCACCTCTCGAATAGATGTCGTTATTTCTTCAATTACAACGTGTCAAAGTTGGTAATAATGATGTAATTGTTTTTTATAAAATATATATGATATGTTTTTATTGTTCTATGATTTTTCCATTATTATATAATACAAAATCATACATTCAAATTTGTGGGATATTCATAATATTTTTTGTGAACGTGTGGACTACCACCTTCTCAAAGCAATGTGATTCGTTCATTCTCTACATGGAATTTATTATGGATGGTTTTATTAATAATATGTAATATTAATGTAATAATTATTCTATTTTAATGATGATATAAAATAAATATACATAATTAATTTTTCATTCTTTGAATATATAATAAGAAAATGAAGACGTTGTTCAGGTGTATATACACTCTACCATCTCCCCGAATGGAGTATTTCGTTTATTACTTATGTCATTAATATAATATTTTTAATAACTAAATAATAAATATATTGGATATTTATAAAATATTTTACATTATATAAATCCAAAAATTTCCTATTTATATATGAGGATAAACAATAACAAGTCAAAACATATACAAATACAAAGTTCTTATTACCCTAAACGTAACATTGACATTAAATTTTTAATAAATGTGTAATATAAGTTAATAATAAATTAATATTTGGTATTATATATGATAATATGGTTCTATGGAATATTTATAAGAAACTATTATATATTATACATGAGTTAGGAATGTTTACAAATAAATTAAAAACATAAGGTAAGGGTTTTATCATCTCACATTTATTTCAATGAGATATATCCATTATTCATCACTTATTCATTTTGTGTTGGGTAAATACTATCTTATGAAATATTATGTAATTAATACAAGTTTTTTTGATATTAAAAGTTTCATTTGATGTTATTATTTCATGGATCTGATGATGAACACGTTACTCAAGTATTAAGGGGATTTCCGGTATCATTTTTATTTCTGTGTTACTAAACACTTATACACAACTTATTTATTTTATGTGTTGTATATGTAGACCATTAATTTATTATAAAATATATATGAATAATTTATTTCTATTTACATATCCATTTTTTGATTTCTCTTTCATGGAATATATGGGTCAAAATTTATCAAATAGTTAAGGTAATTTTGTCTCAATTTTTCGTCGTTGAGACACATGTTATGGTATTCTTGTATATTCCATTACAATGTCTACATAATTACATTTGACATATAATATAATAAATATTAATATATTAATGATAAATAAGTATTCATGATATGTTTTTTATTTATAAGTATTAGGATTCACTTTAACAAATGTTTTAATATTTTATTTCTACAATCTAATCATTTATTAGGATTTTTTATGATTATACTTCCATAGACAAACACATATGACCTATCTAAAAAGGCTTATTTTAAAATATTTCCAACATGATATTAATTATAAATCAGTTTAATGGTATACATTTTCCATTATTGTTTACTTAATATAATTAATAATTTCTTTTTATAAAAAGCTGCCATTATTTCTCTCTTTTGATGGAAATAAGTTCTATTCAAAAAACATGTTTCCTATGATCAGTTTATAAAATATTTTTAAACTATATTAATAATTATATTCATGGATAAGTATTTAAAAACTATTTTTTCATTTTAATGTGTGTTTATAATGGTTTTTAAATGCCCATTTATATGTTTTCTTGTTTATTTTCAATGAAAAAGGGATTCAAAATGTAAAAAATTTATAAAAAATATAAATAAGGAATAAAATATCTATAAAGAATTGTTTTAAATGATATTTCAAAAAAAAAATTCCATCAATTATGACATCCCTTGATGTTACAAATTCTGTACTAGGGTTATGTTCCTAAGGTAACATTCATATTCATTCTCTAAATTGTTTATTCTTAAGATGGAACGTGGTTTCTAAAAACAACTTTTATTACATGGGTTATGCCATGTTAAAATGATTATGAATCCCAAAATTTTTCAACAGTTATTATATGGTGAAATGATTATAAAACGTGTCTCTTTTCCATATATTTTGATATGATCAAATATTTATGATACCCATTCAATTTCATGGTTTTTCATATCATGTTTATGAAACACTAGTCCATTATACAATGAGTGTCTCATTATCTTGTAGAACACATATGTTTTATTTAAATATGCGATTTTGGAGAACTATATGTCCCACTAATTCATTGGTTTTTGTTGTTTGTTCTATGAGCTCATAGGATACAAATGATGGAATCCCAATCCTATAAAAAGAGGGTATACGAAAGGAAATTCAAATCCCCTAACAAGAGGGTATAAGGGAGGGAATCTCAATCCCATAATAAGAGTCTATATAGAAGTGTATCCAAAGGCCGTAACATAAGGGTACATGGGAGGGAATTTCGAAACAATAAGAATAGTTTACATGGGTGGGAATACCCATCCTGCAATAAGAGGGTACATGGGATGTAATACAATGCCCATAATAGGATGGTGCATGAGAGGGCATCCTAATCCCAACAAAAAAAGGTAAATGAGATGAAATCCAAGACCAAAGAAGTTAAACAGGTTATTAACCCATGACTAACATGTTTTGAGTGTCTTTGTAGATATCCTTGTCATAATATTTTATATACATATGATTATTCCACAATTACATGTATTATACCAATTTGATGCTCTCAAGGGTTATTATCTAGATTCAATGAAGTTTCATTTATTATGAAATATCAAACAATATTCTATAACTCATTATTAGGATATTTTATTTTCATGTTATTATCATCAATTGTTCTCCTCATTATCTGACACCCATATATGTTATTTATTGTTACATATACACTTTTTTAACCATACCGTGCATATGATCTCATCCCATTTTTATTGTTTCTTTCCCATGGCTGTGAATTAAGGTTTTAATTAGGGGTACTAAATTGGAAGATAGTTTAGGAAAATATTGAATATCCTTCATCGAGATTAAATAATTTGATACATGTTTCTAAATAATATATGATTTTACCATCCCTAGGAATGTACTCTTGTAATGTTCTGAATATTCATACAATAGGTTATAATATCTAGGCATGTAAATATTTGATCACTATAGTTGGTATTGATGGAATGGTTTTTTAAACCTTTGGAAACAAAGATAAAAAACTAATTTTGATATCCCTATAGAGATTTCTAATTATATGTCTATGGATTTATTAAAGGATATGTCTAAGGGCGACATAATGTATAAGAAAATTTCTTAGAATTTTTGTAGAGGATATAACTAGTGGATTCATAGAAATACATCCCTATCAATATAATACAAGTGGATTTTTCTCTAAAACATATGCACATAGGGGTGAAAACCCCAAAAATATTAAATTGAGCTATAGTCAATCTGGACTAGGTTCTCATCAATGGGCCATGCTGCACATCTAGATTGATACTACAGGGGGATATGATTTTGGAATTCACAAACTCTCTATAAACAATCATCATTTATTTAAATCGAATATGACTATGAATAACATCAGATATTCTTAAGGTGTCATAGATTAAATATGTAGAACTCTTTATTTATAAATCTTAAAATTGATTTTCATTATTATTGGGTTTACTATTATGATATGTGTTTCTCACACTCCTCTTTATATTTGCAGTCAATATAGGGAATCAAAACCATATTAGATAACATTGAATGTTTCATATATCTAATGTATAGTAATTATGTAAATCAATTTTCAATGTGGAAATCTCATGATGTTTATTGGGAAGGTTGTACTGGTATTAATAATACTACTAGAGATAATGAGATCTCGGATGACATGTAAACTGTATAGGATTCTATATCAGTATTGATTATATTAAATGTAAGAAGCCTGATTAAATTGTGGTTGGGGAGCCTAAATAAAATATTTTATAACATATTATACGAAAGTGTTATTAATTAATAGGATGATGAGTCATAAATATTGGTTTGAGAATAATGTTGAATGATTGAGTTGTATAGGTATGTGAATTGAAAAATTACGTTATATGAATAATGATGAAAATATTTTATATTAATGATTTTAAAAAAATATATTTAATAGGGTACAAGGCCTATAAATGTTGTTTAATGGACTGATGATGTTTTATTAAGAGAAGCTATCCCTTAATGTCTTCCAGATATTGAGAAAATGGTATCCATCATAGAAAAATAGACAATTTACATGGATAATGTAAATTAGATCGCACTGACTACCATGAAAAAAATTAATGAATCTTGAAAATGTGGAAATTGTTCTCATGAATTAATTTTACAATTTTTTTTGAGATTTAATGAATATTTCCCATAATATATGGAATAACATTGGATGTCTGTTTGCAACAATGTTTTTTTATTAATTATGGTTATAACTAGGTTTCATGTGAATACATGATAATTATATCCAAAAATTTGATTTTTGAAAAAAGATATACATTATAATATTTGGGGGGTCAATGTTAATATATTTTTTATATATTTAATGGAATTATTTCTAATGTTTTGGAATTTAATATCTTTTTAGGGTTATAAGGTTAACCATTTATAAAAATGTTTAAGTTAAATGTCAGTTCCATTTTCAGAATTTAATGTATCATCTTACTATATGATAATTATTTCTTATTGTATAATATATTATAACCAATTTTCTATGTTGTTAAATGAAGACCTATATAATGAATTATCATTTTACCTCATGATTTTTGATTATTTTAAGAATGAAAAATTCACCATTATTTCATGGATTAAGAGATTCGGTGGAAATCGTGCAGGGATAATAAAAAGGGTGATTTTTTTTCAACTGAAAAAGAATTAAATAAATTAAATATATTCATATATGTTATTAGATTGTAATGGAATTCATCTACTATAGAAAAATAATATTGGAAATGTTTCATCCTAATTTCATCATTTCTGTTGTAATAAACAATTCATAAATCAAAAATCATTAATGGAATTAAGTCCTTTAACATCCCATTGATCATTGACATTATTGTGGTAAATTTCCTCAATCACAATAAAATTATTTCAATTATTCGTCCATGTTGAATATTCACATCCAAGCTGTTTTTTCTTATGTGTATACATAGTTATGATTTAAATTGGGTAACCGTTATGTTTCCATTTTTTTTTAAATTATTTTCTAGTATACATTTTTGTCTGGTGGGTTCCTTTGAAATAATAATTAAAGTATAAAATTCTTAATGAAATATATGAATTTTTAGAGAAGAATTCATTTTAATGGGTATAGAATGTATCACTTCGAGTTTTTATTAATTAATAATTTTCGATAAATTATAATACTTTGGTGGATTTTATTTCATGCAACACCGAGTTAAGCATGCTTTAAATGAAAAACATTCTAAGAGTGCCCTACATGAAATAACAAGATTGCATTTCATGACAATAAAACCCAAGAATATATTCCATTACATTTAGCAATTTCGTTGGATTATGTTATATATAATTTTTGTTCCTTCGATAGCTTTCATTACAGGCATGATGAAGTTTAACTTAATTAAAATATACTATTAATATTATTGAATTATTTTTATAGTTATCTCCTAGCCATATTAATAGAATATATGCATAATATTAACTATATTATGAATCCCTGGCCTACAACTATTTATAATTCAAATCCATTGGTTGTAAAATAATTATAAACAAAAATAAAAACCAAATGAATATAAGGGATGTTTTTTAATGAAAAACCTTTTTTATGACCATGATATTTTTTAGCATAATAAATAAAATTAATCAATATTAATGTGAGATCATGATAAAATTTATATATTATATATTCAACCAAATTTTTGGACATTCCTCCAATAATATTTATAGGAATAAACTTATAACTAATCTTGTTTAGGAATATAATGTTCCATTTTTCTAAAATCCATTTTTCTACATTTTTAATGTTAGAATAAATATATTAAAAAATAAATTTTTTTATTTTTTTACTATGAAAAAAAAAAATTAATTTCATATATGAATTTCAAAATTTAAATTTTTTAAATTTTTGATATTTCTCTAAGATGATTCGATTTCATAGAAATAGTTAAAAATGCTGAATTTAAATTGAAAATATCATTACATATAAATTATTTATATAGTGAAATTATATTTTAAATTTTTAGAAGTATATTTATATCAATTATAAATCAAATAACACAATATAGGTCATTTTAATCAATTTCATAAAGAATGTTTTAAAAAAACATTACAAATGTTTGAACATTTTCAAATCAAAATCCATTGTTTCATCCCATATGCATAATTATTTTTAAATTTATTTATTCTATATTAATGATTTAAATGTCATATAATGGATTACATATATGGAATAATAGTAAATTATAATTTCAATTATATTCAACATTGTTATTTGGAAATAGATATTTAGAAAATATATTAAATTTAATTAAACTGGTTAATGTAATATTAATTTTACTTAATGGATAAACATTAACATAAGCTTCCAAATGACTTATAACCATGTCCAAAAACCATTATATATAAAATTTTGACCATTTATAACCTTAGAACTAAACATTACAATTATAGGAGGCATATGATATAAGGGAGACCTCATTATATTTTTTACCTTTTAATATTTGTCTTGAACAAGCATGGGTACCCCGGTAACCAGATATCTGAGATGACCTTGACATAGACTAAAGAGAATTAACGATCCCCATGGGTAATCGACTATCTCGGGACATCATAAAAAATGAATTTGGAAACTCTTTTTCCATATACATTGTGAATATAAAAGAAACAAGATAATATGAATTGAAAAGAAAATCCAAAAGAGATATGTACCAAAAGTCAAACAAGTATATCAAACCAATGTACTTTTACCAAGTATGAGAAAATAAAAAAAATAGGCACCAATTAAAGCATGAAAATGAACAAGTCCACAGATCAGTATCCAAAACCACATCTATGTGTTTCTATACCCCTACTCGATCCTGAAAGGAGACAATATAAAATCCCCTAAAATAACATGTAGGTAGTCAGTTAAAAATCCTAGTAGGTTCTCACCAAGGATTCAAAAACATATTCCAATATTAAATTAGCCAAATAATTTTAATTTAATTTAAATCAAACATGTCTATAATTTAAAAATCATAATTACAACGATTCATCATCTACTTTTCAAAAGAGAGAAATATTTTATGCAACAGATTTACTATTTAGGTGATGGAATATTTCTAAAAATGGATATTTTTACAAATGCACTAAAGAAAAATATTTATATTTAATAGTTTATATAAATATTAAGGCATGTAAAATAGTTTGACACCATAAAATATATTCATTTAAAATAGACACAACTGAGCAACATGGTCATATTCCAAATATGGTATGATAATTCTAAGAGATAGAGACTCAAAACTCATGTTGAGAAGACAATATGTACATACGTCAATTTAAAATCAAGGTGAAGAGGACTCTTAAAAATCACCTAAGTGATGTGATGTTCTTCATTTATGTTTTAGAAAACTATAAATCATAATTTTCTATCCAAATAACTCAATAACTAACAATGTATTTCATGTTATATAGTAAAAAATAATGATCATAAATTTATTTTATAATATAATAAATATACAATTTATCCCATTATCTATTTAAAATTTTCCAATTTACCTTTTAAAATCCTACACACTTCTATTTATTAAAAAACATACCATTCCCCAAGATAATAACCTAAGGTTTCCATCAAAACCAATTTAATTAATTTTCACAATATAAAAATTTGAAATCAATTCACAATTAAATTTTAAAGGTCACTTTCACAATTTAAATTAAAAAATTAATGTTTCCCAAAAATATAAAGGTTTCACAACAATCACACATTTCATTGAAATTAGATATTTTCATAAATTTTCCATCTAATCTACATACACAATTACATCTTATGATTTAATTGAAATTGTTTCCATCATATTATGAATTGATATACAAAAATTTATTTGTTCTCAAATTTTTATAAAAAACCCAAATTCAAGGGTGTTGGGGGTTTTCCTATTTCTTTCCAAAATCCATTTTTTAACCACAAATTAAATGGAATTGGGTTTTTTAACAAAAAAATTGAATTAAATATAATTTAAATGAAGAAATATTATTTAATTTAACCAATTTTTAACTAAATAAATCAATTTAGTGTTATTAATATTTGGGTATCATAATAGAACTACCTACCACGGGATCAAAATATGACAAATAAAACATATTTATATGGATTAATCGAGTAATGATTGTCATTAAAAACGATCTAGGAATCAAACCTATGTTTTTTTTTTGAAATAGTCAGTATTAGATCCACCAATAAACATGAGAAATCATGTAACCATTTTGAGGAGAAGAGAGATCATAGGAGAACGAGAAGAGGTAGAGAAAACTATCCAACAAAAAATCGAAGGCATTCTTAATGCTTTGAATATCATCTAAAATATATCATAGAGGAAAAAACTATTCGTGGGAGCTCAAATGATATGAGAAATATATTTTGGGTCATTATACCCCATTGGGGTCTCAAAAGTGGTTTTGGATAAATTTTTATCAAAATCCGAATTAAATAAAAATGTGTAGGCTTGGTTAGCTGGGCAGACCTACAGTGTTAGAAAAAACAATGTGTCCTGGCCATGTGCATCAATTTGTGCATATAATGAACCTTGATTTTTATTTGATAAAAATTAAATAATTATTTTTTATTACTTATAAACATCTTACCAATGGATGTTCAGTGACTGTATTATTTTAGGGCCATTGGAAACATGGAAACGTAAACACTAGTTCATAAACAAACTATATTTTCTCCCACATGGATCTCCTAGACTACCACATCTATTATATATATCATAAATATAATATATATTCATAACCATGGAATTTAATGAGAGAAATGGGTGGGCTCAGACGCCGAGTATGGGTAAACAAGGGAGACATGTAAGGAAATATATGAACAAAGGGTATGAGAAGATGATCATAAAATTAATAGACCATACCATTCTTATAAAATATTTTAACATGAGTTATTGGATTAAGTATTTTAGATAATATGAAATGAATCATAAGTAAATAAACATCATGATCCATGAAATTTTAACTAATTAATAGGACATATAATATCAGGCATACATATTAGAATGTAAATTTTATGTCAAGGCTACCTACTAAGACCCTTATAAATGGTACACACGGTCAATGTACCGTTTTCCTACTTTGAGGATAAAATAATAACCCATTTACCTGCTTCCTCTTATACTAGGGATAAAACCCATGTATCTTTTTCTTTTAGTTATTGGGATACAACCTTTGAACCCTCTTACTTTTACTCTTGTGTTTAACCGATGTTCCATCGTTTTTAGGTTTGGGACGCAACCCATACACCTTGTTGTTTTTGTTATCAGGCCAAAACCAATGTAACCTAAAATCTCACATGTAACAAATCATTACCCAATTCATTGTATGGAGATATAGGTCCCACCCATATCATAATAAAATCATTCATTAATGTTATATAAGGTATTAAATATTTCATCATATTTGACCAATTAAAAGATAGTTTTTATAAACATCAAATAATAATACCTGAAATGAAATGTGTATCATTAAGATTTAATAACATAATAACCTATGAAAATAGATAGTTTACATAAATACTTCTTGAAATCATTACCTATTTCAGGAAGTGAGTTTCAATTGAATAAAACCATTAGATGTGAAATAAGTATCATACAACTTATTCCATCAAAACATAAACCATTAAAGGAAGAATATGAATGAAAATTTTGGCTCATTTACGATAAGGTAATGAGTACAATAAACAGATGTAACCATAGATATAAAATAAATCAGAAGGATATTTTGAAAATATTTCTCGAGGTAAATTTTGCTTCATCTTGGAATACGGATCTTTAAAACAAAAACCATTTAAAACCCATTTTCATTTCAAAATTATATAATAAACACTACCAAAAAATGACTTATACCCACAGTTCAAAACCATGTGTTTATGCCCCAAAACCATTGGTATTGGATCTACCCATAGTTTGAGGAATCGTGCGCAACCGAAGCTTCGGGATAGGTCCCCAACCTATACCCAAGGTTTTCCAAACTATGGGCATATCTTTTTTTCCTATGTTTCAAATCCTCAAACAATATTTCCTTGCTGTCAAAACGATATTCCCACGAATTGAAAACCATGGGTATATATTTATGTAAAAAAACACGCCACATGTGTTGAACTCATGACCTGAATTTCTAATGCCCCGCCAATCAAGCTATGTAACTTACATGAATATTAATCTATATTTTTCTAAATATATTAATGTTCATCCAAATATGAAAAAATACATCTTGTGGGTTTCAATCCTAAATCATTATCTTCACTCATCCAATTCCTAAACAACCAATAATTCTCTCTTTTATATTAATAAATCATTATTTACTATTATATATTAATTCCAATCCCTTTATTAGAATAAATAGAATTCAGTTGGTTTCGACCCTACGACCGCAGCGAACAATAAACAACACCTCACCAACTCACCTATAATTCATTTATGATTATATATTCATATGTAGATAAATATTTTTAATCAGAACAGTGGGTATAGTAAGGAGAACCATGAGGATAGGTTTACCCAGCACATATTATTTTTGTCCAGCTAATTGTTTTTCCTACCATAACGTGGGAATGCTATACTCACGGTTTTATAAAACCCTGGTTATAGGTCTTCGGAAAAAAATCCTATACACAAGGATTGGCCACAACCCTGGGTATTAGTCTTAGAAAAATTTATATACCCATGGTTTTGACCAAAAAGGTTGGTATAACTACCTTTTATCCTGGTATTTTCCAAAACCATGGGAATACTAATTCAAAAAAAAACCATGCCCACATTTTTTCTAAAAGAACATGGTATACGTTCTCATATTACCCCTTTACACATGGTTTTCAGAAACCGTGGGTATATGGCTATTTTCCAGTAGTGAAACATAAAAACCATTGAAACCCATTTCCTTGAAATTATATTTTAATTATATTCATAAAAACTATCTTTTAGACAAGAAAATAAATCTTCGATGAATTTACGGAGTGTATGTTAGTACATGTCCTATGTGGTAAAAGGAACATTCCTTTTTCACCGTAGGCCATTTATAAAAATTTTCCATTCATAAGGTGAAATTAAGATTACATTTAAAACATTGGTAAAAGTAAAAATGATAAAAATTTATTTTAATTATTTTATTTTAACATTAGAATATTCTTGGGAAACTTTTTTGTAAAAAATGTTTTTAAAAACATTGATTTTTGACCGAATATATGGTATATTCAGGCATTATTAATGAAAAATTATAAAATATATTATGTAACAATTATTGAAAAATGGTAAAAATAAATTAATATATCAATAATAACAATAATTATAGATATTTTATGATTGTTATTGAGAGTTGGATCGTATGATTTAATTAAATTATGTATACAAATTAACAAACTTGAAAAAATGAGAATGTTTCGTTAAACTCTTACCACATAGTTACATTGAACCATACTCCCCATTTAAGAAAATAATTTAAAATTATTCTTAAAAAAACATTAAAAGACTATGACTCATGATATAATAGTTCAATTTTTTCACATGCACCCCATGTAAAAATATAGATCTACAAAATTTCATGTGTCTCAAGGAAGGAAATTTGTGACGAAATTATTTTTCAATTTGCTAAATTTTTAAACATAAAACCCATGAGTGATAGATCATAATGTGGACATGTAAATAATAATAATTTTCTGTTTAAGAATCATATAATACATCCATGGGATGTATACACACCACAATAAAAAATTGTGGTGAATAAAGCATGTTTCTCATGAAAATATAAATTTAGATGAAATTACCATACATTGTGTCTTGAATCTCAGCTTACTCATACCAGATTCCTATATAATAAATGTCTATTTATTATCATATTTTATAGATATATATTTTTATATATATTTTTTAATTAATGGGGTTGTTATGACAATATATTACTCTCTTGTTAAAACTTCTATGTTATGGGTTCATTTTGGGTAATATCCACTTTGTGTGTGTCTTAATTTGTTTTATATTAGATTATAATACTTATATACAAATTTACAGAATTTATAACATGATATAAACATATTTTTTAGTATATGTTTTATTATAATAATATATTTAAAATATATGTTCTAAATGAAATTCATTGTTCATGGAGACGATAAGCCTTATGTATGCATGAACGATGTCTCGGTTTTTATTACATTTTTGAATGAAATAAAAAAATAAAATATATGTATATATTTATAAAAGTAATTATTCTATTATAATATATATATATATATAATATGTTCACTATAACCATCCATAATAAATTCTGAGCTGTGTTTGAATGGAGCACATTGCTTTGAGGGGGCAATAGTCTACACTTACTCAAGATAAATAATCATATTTATATCAAATGGAATGTAAATAAGGATATGTGTTGTAAAAGTAATAAATAATCCTTAATAAATAAGAAATTTAATATATTAAATATATAAACTTAGCATCCATCATAATTTACATTATGATATGTGGTAAAGTAAAAACAGAACAATCATCGATTAGTTAGGCGGTAGTTCGCATTACTCATAACTAATATATTCGTTACCCATTAGATAGAGGTGTGTGTAAGAGTAGGTGGAGAAATTATAATAAAAAAACATATTAGAATAATTAATATACTATTTTTGATATAAAATCACCGAATAATTAGAGTGGAGGGGTTGGATGAAGAATGTAACAGAATGGTGCTTGAGAGAATTCGTTACCTCTTAATCAGGTAACTCTGTTTAGTTTATTCCAAAAGGCTTCCATAGATTTCTTTCTACTTAAAGGGAAGGATATATGAGTCAGGGAGAGATTTTTGGGAAGTTTATTGGGAATATTTTTTCCTAACATAAGTGGTTTTACAGTTTTGATGAAGAGTGAGAGGTGGTGTCCTTTTATAGGGAAGGGAAAGGGGACACATGGCATTCTTGAAATCAAGTTAAGTATACCGCCATTTTTACCTACCATAAATTATAAAACCCCTACCAAAAAATAAAATTTAAGGTTTATGGAATATTAATGATGATAAAATGGATGTTGTAAAATTTTATAGGTCATATTGGGTCTTATATTATAGGTTTACTACTTTTTTAACCTATTTTTTCTCTCATCTATAGAAATTATTTTTAATCACTATTATTATTAATTTCTGTCAAGATAATGATGACCATATTTGAAATTATAAATTATCATTATTCAAAAAAATTAATTCTTTTTTCAAATTCTAATCAATGAAGTGTCAAAAAATAATATTAAAATAATCCAGCAAAAGGGACAGCACTTTGGGTTTTAAAGTAAAAATGTCAAAAACATATCTTAAATTTTATAAATAACTTCAAAGTAATATTTATTCGATTTCCTGAATTGTATTAATTTGAAAAAATAATACCAAATTATACATGGAAACCAATTTAAATTATAAATTTACATTATAAATGAATTAAAAAAAAGGCAGTTTTAAATTAAAATTTGGTATTTTTCACTATTCATCAAAAATTGATGTTTCTTAGAAAAATATAAATAATTCATCCTAAAATAATTTAAAATTTATACTTTCAAAAATGAATTTTTTATAAAATATAAATTTATAAATATGTTTAAATAAAATATTATAGTTTTCATAGAAGAAAATGAAATGTAGTTTATTGGAGAAAATAATACTTTTAAACTTATTAAGTCAACAACAAAACTTAGGTCTTTCATTATAAATAGGTTTTTTTATATAAAAAATTATATGAAATTTTTCTGAAAATTTTCTTTCACTACACATATTAAAACGATTAAAGAATAAATTATAATTATACAATTTAAATAACAACAAGAATAAAAAATTATTTCATTAAAACTCAATGTTGTGTCTAATGTATTCCAAATTGGTGGTTTGTGATATGTATTCCAATCTGGTGTTGTGTATAACATACACCATGATGAAACCTAAAAATGATGCACCTTTTAGATATTGTTAAAAATTATTTTTTGTGTAATGTATAAATGACTTTTTGTTGTGTATAACACAATCTAAACATTATGATTTTATATAAAATAAACTACTTTTAGTGTGAAATGAATAGGAAAATATCGTAATGGTTAAATAAAATTGAAAATAGAATTCCCCAAATATCACGTTGTTACATTATACCCCCCTTAAGATTAATTTCTCCCTTAAAAATCATCTAGGATATAAAATGTTTTATGCTTGAATGTTTCATTCATTAAAACACACATTGAAAAAAATAGATTCCAAAACGTCGCTTAAAAATTGAAATTTGGAACCATAACAGTTGGAAAATGTTACATATAACTAGGTTTCCCCATATGAGAACATAGGTTGGGATTAAATATTGGACATTGATGAAAAACATAAATATGTATTGGGAGTGAATAAGGTCATCAATCACAAAAAAGTGAATGATCAAGGAATAGTTGAGGGACTCAAAGTCATAAATCTATGATGACTCAAAAGGATATCAGTTCAAAAAAATTATAGTAATATTGAAAATAGTTTTGTTTTTATCATTATCCTAAAGTTTATTACTTATTTTCATGACTAATAATATATTGAAATATACATAATTGACATATTTCTATAATAAAACACTTATTCTTATTTTTTTTCTTTTATCAATATATAATTCATCCATTACATTATGTAACTGATGTCCAGAAATTAACATGGATTGTTGAAGTGCTAAAATACACTTTTTGATGATATTAAGGACCGTAAATGAATGACAAGTATTACTATTTCTATATAACTATTCTTAAAAATAAATATTTTTAATAAATTAATATGTAAACCAAAAAAATACATATACTAGTTCATCATTAATAATTATTCAACAATAAAAATTACACATTAACCAGGACATCATGTAGTCATGCAGGAGGAGTGAAACCCTTATCATCATTTGATCATTGGTTTAATCCTCGCGGCCTCCTCGGACATGATCGGTTATCACCTGACATACCTGATGTCCTTTTATAAAACAACAGTAATATAATTCCAAAAAATATGATGGAAATCCTTGAAATATGGTTAATAAATAAATATACATTTAACTAAATATTTTAATAAAACATTAATACATAAATACTTCATCCAATGTTTAACTTAATGTTTTCATTAATAGTTATCCTTATAAGCCTTGAGAAAGATGAATATAAAAATAATATAAATAATGTCATGAAATCAGCTTAACATTGACCCCATGTGCCATCCCACACCAAACAGGTGAATGCCTTCATCATATATTCCCTTACAATAAGATAATAATTTTAATTTCCATAAATCCTTATTGAAATCATATATTTTTCGAAAAGATAATACACCCTTTATTCCTCAAATAAGATCATATCTTAAAAACAATTATCATATTATGTGGTTCATCCTTATAAATGTATAATATCAGTGTGATTTTATTAATAAAAAATTCATGTAGAGATAGATACTCAATTCTTATACTCATAACAAGTTCCACTAAAGGATCATCAAGGTTTTTACAGATCTTATTTTTACAAAACACCATAGGAAATTACCATCTAGAGTGTGTCCCAATTATCATGGCTCACATAATTTGTAGTGATTTCATATGCTTTTCCATTGTATATTTTCTTCAATGGATGTTGGTGTTGATCACAATTATTAATCCTTGTATTTGGGATCTTTTATGGTTAAATGACTATACTCTCTTCAATTGTAACACTAATGTGTTGGAGGTGCATCATAATAAGTTTTATTATTATTCACTTGATTATATAACTTTTTGCAATCACTTTAGCATTAAACTATTAGTGTTATACCATTCCAAATATAGTAAATTGACTAGTACCATTAATACATTTATAACCATGCTTCTTTCCACACATAGTGCACAAATAAAGGACCATCCTCTTATGTCCATCATTTTTTTATTTTACTTAGATCATTATCTTCCAAATCATGTTAAAACTATGATATTGATAAATAAGTCTATCCTCCATTTTAAATTTTATTGCACAATGCGAAATTTATTCAATGCAATGAATTTATATTATAGAAAATGCCCAAATTTTAATTTCATTTATTCCACTGAAAACCCAATAAACACGAATTTTCTATTGGATTCTAATTATAGAAGTGTACCTCACCATTCTTGTAAAATTAGTATCGTAGGAACTGATAAAGTCCTCCTTTTTTCACAAAAAAAGAACGAATTTTTTATCTTGGTACAAAGAACATGAGGATTTAAATCTTTTAATAATAAGTTATTGAACTCATACCAATAAAAGGTTTAAATTTCATCATTCATACTCATATTCTTGATTATATTCCACCACTAGTCTGCTTCACCTTCAAATAGATAAACAACCAGAAAGACATTCTCATGATTCAAACAATAGAAAATAGATAATATCTTTTCACTTGTACTGATCTAGTGTTTTCAGTAAGTGGATCATAAGAACCACCGAAAGAAGGTGGATTTTGACTCTTGAAAGAATAAAAAACATTTTTCCCTCTATGTTTCATTTTAAATATCATCAGGATTCATATCTTGAGAAATCTATGTAAAAATAGCAATGAGGTTTTTCATTCCATCTACCAAAGCATACAGATACCAATGAGAACATTTGTTTCACTGAACCTCACAATCACTAAAAATGATTTTCTTTGGGGTTTCATCCATGTAATAAGTCGAAAAATTACAATGTAAGAAATAATTATCAAAGTGAGAAACAATATAATCTGGAAAAGTAACTTATAGGATATATAAATTATGAAACCATCTTTAATATATGAATCATTAGGTTTATCCTATGTTTTTAATATCCACTATTTATTTAAAACTATCATGATGGTTTGTCAATAGTTTTTGAATTACCAAAGCATATCCCCCATGAGTGTCAAACCATGTGTGCATCAAGGACCATTTTCAGGTGCTAGATTACCACAAGTGAGGCTTAAGAAATTTTTTTAGAGTTTTCACCCCTGGTATATATCTTCCATATCCACATCCACTTTTAATTTTCCTACATTGATGTATTTCTAGGAAACCACTCACTCTATACATTACCCAAATTCGAAGATGTTTTTATGGGCCTTTACATATACTTATACTTATCCTTAGACATTTCTTTAGGGTTCTTATGAATGTTCTGTCATTATAGATTCTAATGGTTAACTATAACAGTACTCTAAAACCTACTATAGAAACCTTAAATTTTCATACATATACATTAAATAAATTTATTGGAATACCTATAAAAAGTTTACAAATTGATTCCCAAAAAATATTTTTGTATATTTACTTTAGAAACATGGAAACGTAAATATTGGTAGATTAGAAAACAACATTTTCTCAAACTAGTTTCTCCATGAAAATCACCCCTCTTATATATATCATAAATGAAATATATATTCATTATCTGGGGATGTAAACATAATAATGGATAGAGATAGATGCTCATTATTGTTAAACAACGGGAAAATGTAAGCATAAAGATGAACATTATGGTATAATAATTTGATTATAAAATTAGATGATCATACCATGTTTATCAACGATCATAAACATGAGTTATGAAACAAATCCTGGAATTACGTAAGTCATGAATCATATGGAAATAATCATCATGAGCGATGAAATACTAACTAATGAATATGATCTTGAATTTGTGGAATATAGATAAGAAAATAGAATTTTACTTCAAGACTACCTACTAATTCCTTTATAACATGTTAGTCTTGGGCCATGACCCATGTACTTGCTTTAGGATTGGTATAATGATATGTATACCCTCTTAATTTAATGCTTAGACTATAACCCATGTACCTAATTTTTTTGGGGTTGGGTTACAACCCGTGTACCCACCTTATTTTATGCATGGGCTACAACCCATGTACCTTCATGTTTTTATGCTTGGGATACAACCCAAATACATTCATGTTATCAGGAGTGGAATAACTCCTCTATATCATCTACGGTTGTATACAACATTTCATTGCACAATTCATTCTAGGTACATATTGGACCCACCCATCTCATAATAAAATCATTCATACATTTGCCACATAAGTAATAAAACATTCTTCATATCAAGACCCATAATAAGAGATAGGTTTTATAAAATAAAATTATAACCCCTAAAATAAAATGGTTATCATTAAAATTTCATCACATCATAATTAGTGAAACAATATAGGTTTCACAATCACTACATAAAAGAATAACCTTTTAAAATAATCAGGGTTCAAAAGAAAAAAAAACACATGGATGTGAATTGGGTTACACAAGCATCATTCCATCAAAACATAAGACATTGAAAAAATAATATAAATGTATCCATTGGGTAATATCCTATATTGGAATTACTAACATTAACATAATTAATTTTATGTGAAAAATAATCTAGAATGTTATTTTGAATAATTTTCTGGATGTAAATATCCTTTCTTCTTTGAAAAAGGCTATTTAACACATAAAACCATTTGAAACCATTTTCCTAAAAAACATATTTAGGAAGATTTAAAATATTTTGATATAAATATCCTTGAAAATATATTTTAAAATATATTTTATAATAATTATTCTTTTTTAAATTAAAATAAATATTAAATGAATTGACGGTGGGTAAGCCATACATGTTGTATGATGTTAAATGAACATTCCTTTTTCTAGAAAAAAATATCATAAATATGCCTTGTTTAGAAAGTGTCATGAAGATACATTTGAAAAAATCGATAAATTACAAAAATTGTAAAATTTTATTTTAAATATATTTGGATAATAGTAGAATATTCACGAGAGTCCTTTTTATAAAACATTATGTTGAGGGAACACAAATTTTCGAACAAAGATAAGGTAATGTTGGGATTTCTTAAATCCACATTATGAACAATATCATCTTCCAATGACTGGAAAATTGGTACTAATACATGAATATATCATGAATAACAAAAATAGAGGAATCATCATGAGTTTTTATGATATATGGATCATAATTTTTCATCAATTTAAGTATAAACATAAACTATCTTGAAAATTGATGAGATTATTTCAATAAACTCTTACCACTTGGTATGTTTGAAACATACTACCCATTTGAGAAAATAAAATTAAATTAAAGTTAAATTTTGATGAAAATAATAATATTCAAGATATAATATTTCAAAGGTATTACATACACCTCTTGGAGAAATATTCGTTCATAACATGTCATGTGTCTCAATGAAGGCAATTTCTGAAGAAATTTCATTATTGATTTGGTATATTTTGAAACATAAACCCCATGAGTGAAAGTTCATGAAATGGGTATTTAAATTCCCAAGAAATTAATTTTATGAATCATATGATACATCCATGGGCAGTATGAAAACCACATAAATGGAAAGGTAATTGAATAAAGCATGTTTCTCATTGAAATTAAAATTGAAATTAAATTTACATACCTTGTGTATTGAATCTTGTCATACTCATCAATGATTCTTGTATAAAAAAATTAAGTTTAATATAAATATTTTAATGTTGAATATTATTATTTCAAGATCCATACATGTTTTCATAATGATTCATATTACCCACATGATAACAATTAAATGTCAAGATCTCAATATGGGTAATATCATCATTGCATGTGTCTTGATTTGTTATATATTTGATCCTATACTTATATAATGATTTATATAATGTAAAACATGATATAAAAATATTATATGTTTAGTAATGTTATATATTAATATTGTATATAATATATAAGTACAAAATGGAATACATCGTTTATGGAGATGGGAATTTATACGTAAACATAAACGTAGTTTATGTTCTTAATATCGTATTCAATAAAAGAAAAAGAAATTGACAAGTATGTATATAAGTACATGTATCCTTATTCCATTATAATAATTTTATCATGTATATAATATAATTTCACATGACTGATCCTTAATGCATTTCATGCAGCGTGTGAATGAATCACATCACTTTGTGTTGGTGGTAGTCCACACATCCTCAAATGAAATTATCGTATTTACACCAAATAGAATGTAGAAAAGATATATATTGTAAAAGTAATAATAATGTTTAAAGACATAATAAATTTAATATGTTACATATATAGAGAAAACTCCATCATAAATCCCACCATGAAAGGAGGTAAGGTAAAAATTAACAGTCATCATTTAGTGAGGCGGTAGTTCACTACACACATAAATATCATGTTCATTACCCATTAGATAGAGGTGTGGGTATGTGTTGGTCAATCCAATAACATTAAAAAAATACTAGTATATTGAATATTATTGTGTTTTTATAAAATCATTAAATATAGAGAGTGGATGGGTGGAGAAAAAAAAATAAAATAAAAGAGGTTGAGAGAAGTCATTACCTCACTACAAGAAAACTGCCGTCTAGCGTTGGTTTTTTTGCGGTGGTTTTTAAAACCGCCGCTATACGGCAAAAAAAATTATTATTTTTTATTATTTTTAATTTTTTTTAAATTTTATTCGAGGATTAGCAGTGGTTTTTTAAAAAACCGCCGCGAAATAGCGGCGGTTTCGGTAAAACCGCCACGAAATGAAATGAAAAAAATAAAAAAACACGAGAAACCCCGAAATCACTAAAACGACCATAACTTTTGATCCGGGCGTCCGTTGAAGCACCACGACCAGTCAAATCGAAGCTCATGAAGAGATCTAAGGGGCACATATAATCAATACCGTGAGAAGGTATAAGGTGTGGATGATATTAGAGTTATAAAAAATTTGAAAAAAGTTCTCCAACTTCAAACGGCCATAACTTTCGCTCCGGGTGTCCATTTGGGCTCTACCACATATCAAATCGAAGCCATCGAAGAGAGCTACGCACCAGAGCAACACAAGCAAGATTCTATCATGTGTTTAGACACCAAAACCCCTCCAAAGGCCTCTAAAACCCTGTTTCTGTCACTGGTGTCCCGTCGAACTTGTCTTCAAACAGACCTAACATTCGATCCGCGGGTCAGTTCGGCCTCCTCCACCTGCCAGATCATAGCTCGTTCCATGAGCTTCAGTTTGACTAGTCGCGGCGCCCACATGCACTTGTAGATCATATGTTATGGCCTTTTTGGTGGGTATCAGATTTGTTATGTTTTTCAATGCCTTGTTTCTAGCACCCGTTCCCAGTCAGCTTTTTTTTAAATAGTCATAACATCCGATCCGCATATCCATTCAGACTCTTTCACCTTTTCGGTCGAAGATCGTTTCAGGATCACTGATTTGACAGGTCGCGGATCTAAAACGGACTCTCGGATCATATGTTATCTCCGTTAATGTGAGTCCAATGATTTTGTCTCTTTATGACTGTTTTGACGGGTTTTAACGGTAGCTGAATTTATTACTGTTTATTTGGGTTTCCATGACTTGTTATCTTTATCAATGGGTTTTTATGGGTTATTATGATGATTATATAGAATTATTAAGGAGTTTTCCAGAGTTGTCACGAATTTTCATGCGTTCTCATTCTTTCTAATGCCTCATTCTTCATATGCTTCTCTATCATTTTTCATGCATTTTCATGATTTTCCATCCCTTATCACGTCTTTTCATACTTTTTCATGTGTTTCCTTTAGTATTTAGTATTTACTATTTATTATTTATTATTTATAATATACTTTAATTTATTTATTACTTATTACTTATTATTTATTATTTATTATTTATATTTATTTATTATTTTTTATTTATATTTATTTATTATTTATATTTATTTATTATTTATTATTTATTATTTATTATTTATTATTTATTATTTATTATTTATTTATTAGTTATTATTTCTTAGTTATTAGTTATTATTTATTATTTATATTTATTATTTATATTTATATTTATTATTTATTATTTATTATTTATATTTATTTATTAGTTATTATTTATATTTATTTATTATTTATTATTTATATTTATTTATTATTTATTATTTATATTTATTTATTATTTATTATTTATTATTTATTAGTTATTAGTTATTATTTATATTTATTTATTATATTTTATTTATTTTATTTTATTTATTATTTATATTTATTTATTAGTTATTATTTATTGGTTATTATTTATTATTTATTATTTATTCTTTATTATTTATATTTATTTATTATTTATAATTTATAATTATTATTTTTTATTTATTAATTTTTATTTATTATTTATTATTTATTATTTATATTTATTAATTTATTATTTATTATTTATTATTCATTATTTATTATTTATTATTTATTATTTAATATTTAATATTTATTATTTATTATTTATTATTTATATCTATTATTTATTATTTATTATTTATTATTTATATTTATTTATTATTTATTATTTTATTATTTATTATTTATTATTTATTAATTATTAATTATATTTATATTTATTTATTTTTTATTTTTTATTTTTTAATATTTATATTTATATTTATTGTTTATATTTATTTATTATTTATTATTTATTATTTATTATTTATAATTTATAATTTATTATTTATTATTTATTATTTATATTTATTTATTATTTATATTTATTTATTATTTATTATTTATTATATAATATTTATTATATAATATTTATTATATAATATTTATTATATAATATTTATTATTTATTATATATTTTTTATTATTTATTATTTATTATTTATTATTTATTATTTATTATTTAATATTTATTATTTATTATTTATTTATATTTATTTATTATTTGTTATTTATATTTATTTATTATTTAATATTTAATATTTAATATTTAATATTTATTATTTATTATTTATTATTCCTTATTTATTATTTATTATTTATTATTTATTATTTATTATTTATTATTATTGAGCTTATATCTATTATAAATGTATTATTTGTTTTTTCAATTAATATATATTAGTATATTAAATTCTGTTTATTAACCACATGGCGAGTTTGGTGGAGTGGTAAAGTCTTTGGAAAATATGAAAGAGGTTAGGGGTTCAAATCTCACCAAACGCAGAATTTCTTTATATTGCATGGGATGTGCATGTGCATGTGATGTGATGTGCATGGGATGTGCATGGGATGTGCTTATGCATGTGCATGTGCATGAGATGTGCATGCATGGATAAATAAAGAAAATAAAATAATACGAAATTAATAAATAAATAAAATAAATAATAAATACGAAATTAAATAAATTAAATAAATAAATAAATAAATAAAAATAAATAAATAAATAAATAAATAAATAAATAAATAAAATAAAATAAATAAAATAAATAAATATATAAATAAAATAAATACGAAATAAAATAAATAAAATAAATAAATATGAAAAATAAATAAATAAATAAATAATTACGAAAAATAAATAAATAAAATAAATACGAAAAATAAATAACTAAAATAAATAAAAAATATTAAATAAATAAATACGAAATAAATAATTAAATACGAAAAATAAATAAATAAATAAATAAATAAATATATAAATAAATAAATATATAAAATTAAAAAAAAATAAAAAATTTAAAAAAAATTAAAAAAATTAAAAAAAAATAAAAAAATATAAAAAAAATAAAAAAATATAAAAAAAATAAAAAAACCGCCGCTAAAAAACCGTCGTGAAACGAAAAAAACCGTCGCTAAATGCCTTTTCTACCGTAGTGCATCTTAATCGGGTAACTCCTCTTGGTTTATGCGAAAAGGATTCATTAGATTTTTTTTCTAAGGGTAGATATCTAAGAGGTAGTTTAGGATATTTGAAAGTGGATTCGATATATATTAGATGCAAATTAATGGTTATAGAGGTGTGATGAAGAGGGAGTTTTCCATTTATAGGGAAAAGAAAGGACACAATGGGCATTTTAAAAAAAAGATAGGTGTACCAACATTTTTACGTAAAAAAATCATACCAAACTGAATAAAATGTCAATAATTGAAGATTAATCTCCTAATAATGGATATAAAATGGGTTTTCGACAATATTATATTTCTTTTTGGGTGTTAAATTTATTTTTAGTGCTTTATTATCCTATTTTTTCCCTTAATTATTGTAATTAATTTTATTCACATTCAGTAATATTTTTGGTCAAAAACAAATTTTAACTTATGAGAAATTGTAAAATATTCTATTTCCAAATATTAAATAATTTATTGAAAATTATAATCACATAAGTGGTATACATTAATTTAATAATAATCTCGTGGACGAGTTGATACTACAGGTTTACCTAGTAAAAATGCCAAAAATGTTTATATGTTTTAATACCCAATTTGAAAGTGAAATTGATTAAAATGTCCTAAATTTGATTAATTTATAAAAATAGGATATAATAAAAAATTGAGAATAAATTAAAATATAAAATATACTTATAAATTATGTATACAAATTGGATGTTTGGAATTAAAATCTGGTATTTTTCAATATTCATCCAAAAATCAGGTTTCTCAGAAAAACAAAAATAATTTGACCAAAGATAATTTATAAATATTAAATTCAAAAAATAAATTTTTTAACATATTCAATTTATAAATGTGTGTAATATTTTTTTCACATAAGCACATGAAAATTTGTTTATTTGAAAAAATCCTATTTTTAGTCATATAAGGGCATTACCCAAAATTTTGTCTTTCATTTTCAATATGTTTTATTAATATGAAAAGATAATATAAAAAATTTAAATTGTAAATTTCACTATTCATAGTAATATTTTTAATGTATGTATCATAATTATGTCATTTATATAATTATGGAAATGAAAATATGTTTTTTGGAACTCAGTGTTGCGTGTAACCTACACCGAGTTGGTGTTGCATGTTGTGTATTCCATGTCAGTGTTGTGTGTACGGTACACCAAGTAAATATCTAGCATCAGTGTTCCTTTTAGAGAATTCAATAATTTATGTTGTTCGAAGTTCAAAATTAAATTTATGATGCATAAATCTCATTATAAACATCATGCTTTAATTTAAAATAAAATATATTTAGTGTTACGTGAAATGAAAAATATTACAATGTTCCAATAAATTTGAAAAAAAATAATTCACGAAATTTGATGATGTTTCAATATAGGTAAACTATTTCTACTCGATTTCATATGTAACACCCTAAGCTTATACAGTACGCTTCTCTTTGAATAATGTGATAGTGTGTGTTGTATGCAACATCGAGTTCTAACACACCACAACCAATCAAACTAGCCGTTATGAATAGTAATATATACTTCTTAAAACTGTATAAATTTTATCTCTCAAAATGAACTTCATTTTTGTATTTGGAATATCAAATTTATCCTAGGGTGATATTTTGGAACTTTTCGGATAACATTTATATTTTGATGAATAGTGAAAATTACTAAATTTTAATTAAAAACAACTTTTTTAATGGAAATATTTTATATTGATAAATTATTAAGTTGAGTGGTTTTAAAGTATATTTTGAATATATTTTTACCATTTAATACAATTTTGGTCATTGTACATAATTTTACAATTAAACCGGACATAAACAAGTGTCAATCTTTTAATAGTTATTATCTCTTAAAAACACGTTTTTTGTTTTAACAACGGGAATTAATTTTAAATTTATTTCTTCCACTTATGTGTTTTGAATTTGGAAAAATGGATTCCATATTTGGAATCAGGATGTTAATATTGTGTAAATAGGTAACATTTATTTTTAGACATTTTGAATAATTACTTCGGTAAATATTTTATTTACCATGGTTAAGGGTAAATCCGATAAATAAGGGTTAACAAATAATGTTATAATAATACTAAACTACCCTAAAATGTGTCCTAACCTAATTGGTGGATACCTGTCCGACCATGACCATCTTTGGGTCGATTTTGGGACCCCATGGAGCCACTTTTAGGTGATAGGGACACTTTATTTTAATTAAGTTAAAGTAAATACAAAAATTACAAAAGCATATATCTTTTAGAAAAACAATTTTTACACGGGGTCATATAAAGTTTATTTTCGACTATAAATATTCATTAGAAAGATAAAACGCTTTCCTACATAATTATATTTTATTTATAATTTTTAGACATTATATAATTTAATTTATTTATGACACAATGGTGATGCAGTAATTACTGAATTAATAACAAATTAGAATAATTGATATTATAAATACCCAAATAAATGAAATTTGAGACTTTTTATAAATTCCAATAATTTTATAGGATAACATGACATGTTAGGAGTGATTTAATTAAATTTTTTCCAAGTAACAATTCTGTTGTAATTTTTAGAAAAATCAATTATTTAATAGTGTCAAAATTGACAGAAAAGAGTTTTCAAAACAAATATTATATTATTAATTGATATTAAATTCTTAAATATCTAAGGATCGGCCAAGAGACTTATATAATGATATTTGTATCATTAATGGACCACTTGGGGGGACTCTTGGATGCATATAGTATGTTTATAAACTATATAATATAAAAATACAAAGAGACATTGTAAAAGTGAAACTAATTAACTAAGAGTTAATACTTAAAGATAAGGCTAATATAGTGACCCAAACCTATCTAAATCCTATTATTTTAGAGGTTTTCAACCAATCCCCACATTAACCTTTAAATAATACACTTTGGAGCCATTATAAACCAAATATGAATTTATTATAAAATAATATTTATAGCTTTTCCAAAGGTTCCCCTCACCTCTCTTATAAAAGGAAACTCCCCCTTCTCATTAATTCACATCGTCAAAGCCTTTTGGTTCAGAAAACCCTTACCCAAATACTCTCTAAACATCCCTCCCTACAACCTAGAGGCCTTACTTTGATAATAAAGACATCCTACGGAGATAGTTTGATCAAATCGAAAGGAAGAACCCGAAAAGGAGGTAATGTTTTCACCACCCGTTTTCAAATTCATTTCTTCTTCAACTTCTTCATTCTTTGTTATTCCCATTATAAAATAATGAATCCAGTATATCCTATATACTATAATATTATTATAAATATGGTACAACCATATTTATTATTATATCCATCCTTTGAATGACATGTCACCATACGTGCGTACGTACGGCTTACCGTCTCCATGTCGTGGTGTAATTGTTATTCAATATATTATTATTTATATAGGAATAATAATGATTTGTAATTTATGTAAATAATAAATATACCATGATAATGATTCTGTATATATGATATACCATCAAATTATATATTAGTTTAATATCAAAAGAATGAGATTGTCGCTCGTGCGTACGTACAGACTACCGTCTCCACGAACGCGATGAGATTCATTCTCCATCTTATCCATTCAAGCATAATTATCATTTGACGATTTAAAAATAATGTTTAAAGACTTTATATAATTATGTATATGAATAATATAAAACCTATCCATGATAAACATGACTTACGTAACAAAACATATAAAATAAAACGAGTAAGTTAACACCCGAAACCACGATAATACTAAGATATTATTAACAAATCAATATTAAAAGATCATATATAATATCATATTAATGTATATGAATATTTTATAATTTAATAACAATTATTTCACCATTAAACAAGAGGTTAACCTACCCTCAACCAAGTAAAGGTACAAGGTAAGGGTTTATTTCGTAATCTCTTCATTATCCGGGGTTGTTTATACGTAATAATCTATTGGGACTTCTTTATCATCCACATCCATGTTTCTTAAAAATGTATTTCAAAACATTTTTAATATTTACTAGAATATAGGTTAATTTCATTGATACCCTTTTTTGACTTTTTATAAGAGGTTTATAAAGGAATCATTCCGTCGTTTTCCAAACAACGCGCTTTTTAACCTTTTCGACAGAATTAAGGTAAGAATGTTTTTTAACTTATACAGCGGGTGCGGCTATTTTCCACTGTTATAAAGTCTTTGAAACATCCCTTACAAGATTATAAGAATATTTTCAAAGAAAATGTTTTATTTTATATATATATGACTCTTAAATGATTTCAAAATAAAAAGAGTTTTTACTCTAAAAAGAGTTTTGATTTCATATATGTCAACATCCTTTGATGGATTTTACGCTTATTTGAAGTTGATTTATTATGATACAAAACTTCTATATTGTATTGAAGGTTTTGTGATATGTTTGAATGTGGATGTGTTATTTTTATAACATTCATGGTTTATGGATGAAGTATTTACATTTCGTATGCTAGTTTTAATACAAATGTTTATGTTATATTTAAACCTGTTCATATGAGGAATGAACTGGACTTAATATGTGACGGGTGGAGACCTCTATAGCTCCTAGATGCATCGGTAGGTCTCATGAGACAAACTAGTGTCTTGGCACCAGGCTTGACAAAATCTTATTTGTAATCTTGGAACGAGGCCTTGGCTATGTGGTTATGATAGTCTGGCATTATGCATACCATCATTATGAAAGTGGTTATTGATATTGCATGTGATTATTCGATTAGTAGAATATCCATGTGAATAATTAAATGGCATTATTTCATTTTATTTTTTCTATACTATGTTGAAGTTCAAGATTAAAAGGATTTTGTTTTATTTATACATTGCCTTAAATGTTTATTCTTATTTATGAAAGATTCCACTATATTGTTTTCCATACTAGGCAATTGAGCTCACCACTTTTCTATGTTTTATTATTCCCAGGATGTGAAGAAGTAAATTATGAATGACCTGCAGGGATAGTATGAGGGGATACGTATGTGGAATATGGAGACTATCTTGTTTTAGTTTTCATTTTTATGATGTAATGTAAAACTTTATTAATATATCTAGTGTTTCTGAGGCTACTAAACTAATCGGTCATTCAAGGCTTGATCTTTCTTGTGATAATGCCAATGTTATCTAATAATGAACCGACTCTGGGTAACTGGGGTCGGGGTGTTACAGTTGGTATCAGAGGATGTTTAGTACAAACATTGGAAGCTAGATTTAGATAAACTCTGATTAGAGAACATAGATCTAAGATGGACTTTGAGGATTAATATATAAGAACTTCCAAGAATTTTTCTATTGTAGAGATCTTGTGAATTTTCTGAACAATACATCCCTGTCTAGATACGAGCAGGCAGAGGCGGCTCTGGAACAGATGTACCTAGGGGTAAAACACGAAAACACCACTTTGAGCTAGACTCTAACGGGAACAGGTTCACAACAACGGTCCTTGCTGCACTCTTGGTTACGACACTCCAGGGGGATATGCTTAGGATAACTCTAATTTTCTTTACAAATCATTATGAAGTGTATATGAGTATATAATTCCTTAACGAAAACATTTTTATGATTATGTATTATATCCATAAATAGTTCAATGTATGTTAAATGTTTTATAAGTATGGAATTATGTATTTTGATTCATAAACTGATCTAGTTCATGTCATTGGTTAGAAATGGCTCCTAGTGGAAGAAATGGAAACTGTATCAATGCACGCACTCCATGTAGGGATTTCCATCCTGCTCAAGATAATTATAGTGGATCTGGTGATGCAACTAGTGCCGATCAGCTAATCACCATATTAGGACAACTCACTCAGGTTATGAATAATAACCTTACCCGTATGTAGCACCCTGATCTGTAGCATGGAGGATCAATGTTAGATCAATTCATGAGGAAAAACCCACCAACGTTCCATGGGAGTACAAATCCCTTTAGTAGCTGAGAAATGGATAAATTCCCTTGAGAAAATATTTCAGGCTTTGGGGAGTAGTGAAAGGGAAAAATTTATCATGGCAGTTTACAGCCTCACTGGATATGCCGATCAATGGTGGTCATTGATTCAAAACATGGAGGAATATAATGAAGTATCAAATATGGAATAGAGGGACTTCAAAGATCTTTTTTTAGAAAAGTACTTTCCTCATGACCATCAAGCAGATATGGAAAGACAATTTCTGAGTCTGAGACAAAAGGAGGATGAGAATGTCACAAAGTATGAGGCTAACTCTACATTGTTAGCAAGGTATGCTGGAGATTATATACATAACCTAAGAAGTAATATTGATCGTTTCTTTGATGGGTTAAAACCCTGTATCCGTTGAGAATTAGTCTCACAATCCTTCTCGTTGTACGAAGACATTGTCTCATGTGCTATCAAGACAGAAATGGAATTATCTAAGTCTTATGACTTTAAAGCAATGAAAGAGAAGAAGAGATCTTCTTATCAATATGGGAATTTAAATAAGGGGAATAACGTAAAGGTTGAATATCCATCCTGTGGTAAATGTGGGAAGAAACACCTCGGTACTTGCTTGAAGGGAATGAGTGTCTGTTACAAGTGTGGTGAAAAAGGCCACCAAGATCATGATTGCAATGTGAAAAAGGAAGCTACCAATGTTCAGTGCTACAATTACAAGGAGATGGGACATTATGCAAATGAATGTCCTAAGCGTCAGGGGAACTTACCTCAGAAAAGGCCAAGGGATCATGGACAAGATTTTTCTATCACTACTGCTGAGGTAGAAGCTCCAAAATACATTGTGGCAGGTAATTTAATGGTTTCCTAAAGTTTAGAAAATGCATTATTTGATTCTGGATCATCTCATTGTTTCATATCTTCCAAGTTTTCTAAGAAAATTAGATATTTCAAATTTTATTTAACACGGGATTTTTCAGTTAAAACTCCTAAGGTAACTATCATTATAACAAAGTTTTGTGAATCAGTCCACATTAGAGAACATAAATCTTCTTTATCCGCTGATCTCATCGTCATACCTATGATTGAGTTTGATATAATACTTGGTATGGATTGTTTTTCGGACCATGATGCGACAATTTATTGTAAGAAGAAGGAGGTTACGATTTTTGATGATGATGACAAGGAACGACTTATCTTTAGAACGGAATCATCACCACATAATTCTTATCAAGATCCACCCCTAGTAGCTCATCTAAATTCAATTATTGGGGAGGAAGAGAATGAAATGACTGTGGGTGAGGAATGGAATGTTCAAATATAGGATGTACCTATTGTGAAAGAATATGTAGATGTGTTTCCAGAATATTTACCTGGACATCCTCCAGAATGGGAAGTTGATTTTTCATTGATTTAATTCCTGGATCAAGGCCTATATCAAAGACCCCTTATAGAATGGCCAATGTAGAATTAGATGAACAAAAGAAACAACTAGAGGAATTGGGTAATAAGGGATTTATTCTCCCTAGTGTTTCTACATGGGGAGCCCCTGTTCTTTTCGTTAAAAAGAAATATAGATCTATGAGGTTATGTATCGACTGCAGGGAGATCAATGCTATAATAATAAAGAACAAGTATCCCCTACCTCGCATTGATTATTTATTTGACCAACTTCATAGAGCTCAATAATTTTCAATGATTGACCTTCGATCTAGATACCATCAGTTGTGTGTGAAGAAGGAAGACATTCTGAAGACAGCATTTCGAACTAGGTACGAGCATTATGAGTTTACAGTAATGCCATTTGGATTGACTAATGCACCCTCTGTATTAATGGATCCAATGAATAGATTTTTCAAGGAATATCTCGATTAATTTGTGGTGGTATTTATTGATGATATCTTGGTATACTCCAAAAGCTACGATGATCATGAAAATCACTTGCGCATTATCCTGAAGACATTGAGAAGACATGAATTATATGGGAAGTTTAACAAGTGTGAATTCTGGCTTCAGAAGATTTCTTTTCTTGGCCATATTGCCTCTAAAGATGGAATCTCTGTTGATGCTTCTAAGCCCAAGGAAATCCAAGAATGGCATGCACTGACGAGTGTAACTAAGGTATGTAGTTTTATTGGTTTAGCAGGATATTATTGATGTTTCGTCCATAATTTTTCCCATTTGGAAAACCCATTAACAAAGCTCACACGTAAAGGGGTTAAATTTGTTTATACAAAAGAGTGTGAATAATGTTTCGAATAACTAAAGAGAAGATTAGTCAATGCTCCTATATTGACTCAACCATCGGGGAATGATGGGTTCATTATTTATAGTGATGCATCAAAGAAAGGACTTGGTTGTGTCCTTATGCAGAATGATCGGGTTATTGCCTATGCATCACGATATTTGAAAATTCATGAACAAAACTATCCTACTCATGATCTAGAGTTAGCAGCTGTGATCTTTGCTTTGAAGATATGGAGGCACTACCTCTATGGTAAAAAATGTGAGATTTATAATGATCATAAGAGTTTGAAGTATATTTTTCACAGAAAGAAATCAACATGAGGGAAAGGCGATGGCTTGAATTACTCAAGGATTATGATTGTACGATACACTACCATCCGGGGAAAGCAAACAAGGTGGCAGATGCTTTGAGCAGAAAAGACCATGGAGTTTTGAATAATATGAGAATTTAAAGGGATCCAATTTTCATGGATCTAGTGAAGTTGGACTTAGGAATAACCATAAAAGGTGAAACATCAATTCTTTTTCAAATGGTTGCCAAACCATTTTTACTAGAAAGGATTAAGAGTTCTCAGACCGATGATGAAGAATTTCAAAAGATGATTAAAGCTGTGAATGATGGGAGATTGAGAGACTTTGTGTATGAAGAAGGAATTTTGAAATTCGGGAAGAGACTTTGTGTTCTCAATATACCTGATCTAAAAAGGGAATTGCTGGATGATGCTAATAGTTCCAATTTGTCTATACACCCTGGGAGCACCAAAATGTATAGAGATTTGAAGGAACATTTTTGGTGGGTCAAAATGAAGAGGGAGATTGCTGATTTTGTGTCAACATGTATGGTTTGTCAACAAGAGAAATCTAGAAGGCAAAAACTAGGAAGAGTCATGCAACCTCTTCCCATACCTGAGTGGAAATGGGACAATATTACCATGGACTTTGTCATGGGTCTACCAAATAATCCTAGAAGGAACGATGTAATATGGGTCATTGTTGATCTTATTACCATGTCAACACATTTTCTTGCTATAAGAGAAGATCTACCACTGGAACATCTAGAAGGACTATATATTGATGAATCTGTGAGAATTCATGGAGTACCCTTATCTATTGTTTCTGATCGTGATCCCCGTTTTACTTCAAGATTCTGGAAAAGTCTTTAGAAAGCCTTGGATACTAAAATTCATTTGAGAACTACCTTCCACCCTCAAATAGATGGAAAATCAGAATGAACTATTCAAACCTTAGAAGACATGATGATATCCTTATCACATGACTTTCAGGGTATGTGGGATCAATATTTACCTCTGGTAGAATTTTCCTACAACAATAGCTTCCATTCGAGTATTCAGATGGCACCATATGAAGCGTTATATGGAAAGAGATGTCGCACACCGACCTGTTGGATGAACATTGGTGAAAGAAAAATTTTAGGCCCAGAACTGGTGGAGGAAACGATGGAAAAGGTGGAGGTAATCCAAAACCATATCAAAGAAGCTCAAAGTAGGCAGAAGAGCTATGCCCATAATCGAAGGAAGGATTTGGAATTTCATGTTGGTGATCTTGTTTTCCTGAAGGTATCTCCATGGAAGGGAGTCATACATTTTGGTAAGAAAGGTAAATTGAGTCCCAGGTATATCAGATCTTTCGAAATTCTAGAATGAATTGCGGTTGTAGCTTACCGATTGGCAATGCCGCCAAGTCTCTCCAAAGTTCACGATGTGTTCCACGTATCTCTATTGAGGAAATACATGTCTGACCCAACGTTTGTACTCACCTATGAGGAATTAGAAGTGGAACCCGATCTATCTTATTGCGAAGAGCCCGTCGGTATTCTTGATACGAGAGAACAAATACTGAGAAACTGGACGATGAGTCTGGTAAAAGTTTTGTAGAGAAACCATAAAATGGAAGAGGCAACGTGGGAACCCGAGAAACTTGTGATGAAGAACCACCCGAGTCTTTTCATGCGGTAGTATTCTAGAAATTTTGAGGACGAACTTATTTGAATGAGGAGAGAATGTAACACCCCATGCTTCTATGGTACACTTCTCTTTGAATAATGCGATAGCGTGTGTTGTACGCAACATCGAGTTCTAACACACCACAACCAGTCAAACTACCCGTTATGAATAGTAATACCTACTTTTTGAAATTATACAAATTTTATCTCTCAAAATGAACTTTATTTTTGGATTCGGAATATTGAATTTATCGTAGGGTGAAATTTTGGAACTTTTCGGATAACATTTATATTTTTATGAATAGTGAAAATTACAAAATTTTAATTAAAAACAAAATTTTTAATCGAAATAATTTATATAGATAAATTCTGAATTTGAGTTGTTTTAAAATATATTTAGAATATATTTTTACTATTTAATACAATTTTGGTCATTTTACAAAATTTTACAATTAAACCGTACATAAACAAGTGTCAATCTTTTGATAGTTATTATGTCTTAAAACACATTTTTTGTTTTAACAACGGGAATTAATTTTAAATTAATTTCTGCCACTTCTGTGTTTTGAATTTGGAAAATTGGTATCCATATTTGGAATCAGGATGTTCATATTGTGTAAATAGGTAACTTTTATTTTTAGACATTTTGAATAATTACTTTGGTAAATATATTATTTACCATGGTTGAGGGTAAATCCGGTAAATAATGGTTAAAAAATAATATTATAATAATACTAAATTACCCTAAAACGTTTTCTACACTAATTGGTGGATACATGTCCGACCATGGCCATCTTTGGGTCGATTTTGATACACCATGTAGCCACTTGTAGGTGATAGGGACACTTTATTTTAATTAAGTTAAAATAAATACAAAAATGACAATAACATATATATTTTAGCAATACAATTTTTACATAGGGATATATATGTTGTATTTTCGACAATAAATATTAATTAGAAATCCAAAACGATTTCCTACATAATGATATTTTATTAATAATTTTTAGAAATTATATAAATTAATATACTTATGACACAATGGAGATGCAATAATTACTAAATTAATGCAAAATTAGAATAATTGATATTATAAATACCCAAATAAATGTAATTTTAGACTTTTTATAAATACCATTAATTTTATAGGATAATATGACATGTTAGGATTGATTTAATAAACGTTTTTAGAAGTAATAATTCTGTTATGATTTTTAGAAAAATCAATTATTGAATAGTGTCAAAATTGACATAAAAGAGTTTTTAAAACAAATATTATATTAATAATTTATAATAAATTCTTAAAAATCTAAGGTTCTGAAAAGATACTTTTATCATGATATGTGTATCATTAATGTACCACTTGAGGGTATCTTGGATGTTTATAGTATGTTCATTATCCATATCATATAAAAATACAAAGAGACATTGTAAAAGTGAAACTAATTAACTAAGAGTTAATACTTAAATATAAGGTTAATATAGAAACCCAAACCTGTCTAAATCCTATTGGTTGAGTGGTTTTCAACCAATCCCCACCTTAAACTTTAAATAATACACTTTGGACCCATTATAAACTGAATATGAATTTATTATAAAATAATATTTCTAGCTTTTCCAAAGGTGCCCCTCACCCCTCTCATAAAAGGCCACTCCCTCTTCTCATTAATTCACACCATCAAAGACTTTTGGATCGTCGAAACCCTGCCCAAATACTCTCTCAACTTCCCTCACTACAACCTAGATTCCTTAGGATGATATGAAAGCCAACATAAGGAGCCCTTTTGATCAAATCAAAAGGAAGAACCGGAAGAAGAGGTAATGTTTTGACCACCCTTTTTCAAATTCATTTCTTCTTCAACATCTTCTTTCTTTGTTATTCCCATTCTAAAATAATGAATCCAGTATCTCCTATATACTATAATATTATTATAAATATTGTACAACCATATTCATTATTCTATCCATCCTTTGAATGACATGGCACCATACGTGCATACGTACGACTTACCGTCTCCACGTCGTGGTATAATTATTATTCAATATATTATTATTTGGATGGGTATAATAATTATTTGTAATTCATGTAAATAATAAATATAACATGATAATGATTCTGTATATATGATATACCATCCAATTATATATTTTTTTAATATCAAAAGAATGATATTTTCGCTCGTGCTTACGTACGGTCTATCGTCTCCACGAATGTGATGAGATTCATTCTCCATTGTATCCATTCAAGCATAATTATCATTTTATGATTTAAAAATAATGTTTAAGGACTTGATATAATTATGTATATGAATAAGAAACAACATATCCATGAAAAACATGGCTTACGTAACAAAACATATAAAAGAAAACGAGTAAGTTAACACCTGAAACAACGTTAATACTAAGATATTATTAACAAATCAATATTAAAAGATCATATATGATATCATATTAATGTATATGATTATTGTATAATTTAATAACAATTATTTCACCATTATACAGGAGGTTAACCTACAATCAACCAAGGAAAGGTACAAGATATGGGTTTATTTCACAATCTCTTCATTATCCAAGGTTGTTTATACGTAATAATCTACTAGGACTTCTTTATCATCCACATCCATGTTTCTTAAAAATGTATTTCATAACATTTTTACTATTTACTAGAATATGGTTTAAAGTCATGTATACCATTGTTTGAATTATTATAAGAGGATTATAAAGGAATACTTCTGTTGTTTTCCAAACAAGGTTCTTTTTAACCGTTTCGAAAGAATTCAGGTAAGAATGTTTTTTTAACTTATACGGCGGGTGCGGCTATTTTCTGCCGTTATAAAATCGTTGAAACTTCCCTTAAAAGATTATAAGAATATTTTTAAAGAAAATGTTTTATTTTATAGATATATGACTCTAAAATTATTTCAAAATTAAGAGAGATATTACTCTAAAAAGAGTTTTGATTTCATCTATGTCAACATCCTTTGATGGATTTTACGCTTCATTGAAGTTGATTTATTATGATACAAAACTTCTATATTGTATTGAAGGTTTTGTAATATGTTTGACTGTGGATGTGTTATTTTTATAACATTCATGGTTTATGGATGAAGTATTTACATTTTGTATGCTAGTTTTAATACGAATGTTTATGTTATGTTTAAACCTGTCCATATGAGGAATGCATTGGACTTAATATGTGACGGGTGGAGCCCGCTATAGCTCCTTGATGCATCAGTATATCTCATGAGACAAACTAGTGTCTTGGAACAAGGCCTTGACAAAATATTTTTTGTAGTCTTGGCACGAGGCCTTGGCTATGTGGTTATGATAGTCTGGCATTATGCATTCTATCATTATGAAAGTGGTTATTGATATTGCATGTGATTATTCGATTAGTATAATATCAATGTGAATAAGTAAATAGCATTATTTCATTTTATTTTTGACATACTATGTTGAAGTTCAAGTTTAAAAGGATTTTGTTTTAGTTTTACATTGACTTAAATGTTTACTCTTATTTATAAAAGTTTCCTCTATATTGTTATCCTTACTGGGCATTTGAGATCACCCCTTTTTTATGTTTTATTTTTCCCAGGATTTGAAGAAGTAAATTATGAATGACCTTCAGGGATAGTATGAGGGGATAAGAGTGTGGAATATGGAGACTATGTTGTTGTAGTTTTCATTTTTATGATGTAATGTAAAACTTTATGAATATATCTAGTGTTTCCAAGGATACTAAAATAATCGGTCTTTTGAGACTTGATCATTCTTGTGATCATGCCAATGTTATGTAATAATGCACCGACTCTGGGTAACTGGTGTCGGGGTGTTACATCACATGAATTAAATATGACTCTATACCTATAAAAACACAAATTTTTGAGTTTTCATTGTTTCTACTGATATGGTGTACCATTTGGGTAAACAGTATGCCAACCATGCAATAACCCATAAAAATATATAATTTTGAATATATTACCTTAAATAGCCCCAAATTAAACCAAAATAATAAATTATTAAAAATAGGGGTTTAAGAATACCTAAAAACAGTAACATGATGTTAGAACCTACCCACCATATAATATTCATACCCCCATTAATCCTTTGAAAAAGCCTCCATTTATAAAGATTAATCCACTACTATCTTCTCAGTACCTCCATCTACTACATCTCAAGTGAATAAGAATTTTCATTCCATAGAAAATGATCCCAATGTATCATACTAATATGAGGAAACATGGTTTTAGAATCAACTTTCCTAACCAGTCATTCAGTCATGGTTAAATTAGGTTCAACCTCATGATCTCTACATCTTAGTATATGATATGGATCAGATATATAATTTTGGATTTGAGATACAAGGAACACTTTATGTATCGACAACATCTACGATGGAATTTCAAAATGATATGAAACTTTCTGCACCTGATCAACAACATAAAATTGTCCCAAAAAATGTGGAGGAAGTTTCCCTAACCTCCAAAGAAGACAATTACCCATCCCAGATGAAAATGTTCAGAACAAATACTCCCCACCTAATAATTATAATGTTCAAAAACAATCAGAAAAATAATACGTATATCAACATCGTGTTATCACCACTCTCTAACGAATCAACTAGATCATTATTGTCATCCCTAAGACCATGCATGGTCTAACCAAGTAATTTTTAAAAATCTATGACCAACACTATGGAAATTTACATGTTCAATCATACAAGTCCTCAAAAGGATTCATTCTAACAATGGAAAGGTAACTATTATTATAATAAAACAAAACTATCCCCATGTGATCATACTAATATTCACCAAATATGGGAATATAACAACAAATAATATCATAGTTAATATGTATAGATATTTATATATAGAGAATTAAAAATGGATGGCATGTTGTACTCAAACAGACGTGAGATATTAGTGCCTCATGAAGGCCTGTACAAAATAAATAATTGAACCGATGATCCATATTAGATTCTACCGCAGAAGGAATTCATTGAAAATAAAAAATCTCTTTTACATAGAGATTTACCAACTCTTCAACATTTGTTATGTCATGAATGTGTAAAATGTGTGTAGATTTATTCATCCTATTCATTATAATTCATATGTAATTATTCATTCAATATGTGAGAAACAACCAAAAAACAAATTCAATAGATATATCATTCCACATTCATGTGGGGGCTTGAATGGATGAAGAAGACCTAAAGGTTTCTGGTGCTCGGTCATAACCTATTGGAACATATAACAATGGGATTCAAACTCAGTAATACCCTGTCTTATACATGAACACTAGAACACCCAATACATTTCACAGATCATATTTATGTTTCTTAAGTGAATATCTGACGAAGAACTATGGAAATCCCCCATAATATATTTTCATACCAAATACGATAAACCAATATGATTATGAAGGAATATAATGAACTCATTGGAGAACAAAAAATAAATCATGTTCTCCAAACCATTAAGAGTGTCTCTAATTCTATTGAACTCATCCTCAAGTTATTATTCCGTAAGAATCAGTTTTTGAAGACAGAATAACTACTAAACCCGGCCAAGAAACATCATCCCCTTATTATCAGAACCCAATATGCAAGTGTGAAAATAATTCCATAAATATCCACTATTATTATTATTCTTTTACATCCTAGGTATGATGTTTTTAAATCAAAGATTATTCATTGATATTACTTTTCCTAAATGTATAGGTGATGTTGAAATTGAATGACTATTATTATACCACCTAACACCATTGAAAAAGATTAAAATATATTTGATAGAATATATAACTCAAACTTTTTTAGTCTGGAAAAACTGTAAAATGCTATCTGAAAAGGTAATGGTGACAACATTACACATGTTTTTCACAAATACATGTTTTATTGAATTGTTGGGATAATTATTCTCATGTGTACCAATATTATGATATCCATTGGAAAAAATATGATTACACTATATAAGTGCACAACCCAAGCCGAAACCTTATGGGTCCAAAAATAAAAAAATAGCAAGGTCCATCCATTAGAAGAGTAAAAAATGCCACAGTAGGAAAAAAAGCTTCAACTCCTCAAAATAATTATTTCATTTTACATCCAATGAAAAAATTCCTCACATTCAAGATAGAGCATTCATTAATAATTCCAATGTTGAAAATTCCATTACTAACTTCTAATAGTGTCCAATTAATCCCAAGAAGCTCTGAATCTCAAAGTGGATTCATGGTTGTTCACATGTTATTAAAGCCTTCACTATTTCAGGGTCAACTAAAATACCATGTTCTGAAAATAAATTTCCCATTAATTTCACACCGTAGATCTAAAAATCTCATTTCAAATGATCTTCATAATGGAAGTGATTTCTCAGCAAACTCATATCTATTCTTAGATGATTCACGTGGTCCTCCCCGAACAATGTGTAAATATGGATTTCATCCATGAAGACTACCATGAATGTATAAATATAATCATAGAAAATAAAATTCACTAAATCCATGAAATCTACATGATCAATGGTTATACCAAAGGGCATAAATATTTACTCATAATTTTCATACCATCTTCGAAAAATAATTTTTCTGAAAGTCAAATTCTTTTATTCTTAGCTGATAGTAACCAGATCAAATATCAATCATTGAGAACCATGTTCCCCATTAAACTAGTCAAAAAGGACATCAACTAGTGGAAAAGGATACTTATTAATCACTAAAAAATGACATTGTTTTCAATAATAATCACATATGAAAATTCAACCATTAAAATTATTAATGAAGTGAACATGCACCACCCAAGGTGACACACTCTGGTTCTCAAGAGAATTGTAAAACTATGACATCATATATTTAAATATAATGTCTTTATTATGGTAAATGGGAATTTAATCTATTTGAGTACGAGTACTTTAGTCCATTGAAAACAAAAAATCCCTTACATGGGGGAAACCATTGAATTCAGAAGAAAACCACTCATGAAACTCAATGACAACTGGAGGGTGATCACTAGTAAGATATTCCTTCTCAAGAACATAGGAAACAACTAACATCATATTTACCAAATCCATATAGGAATATCCATCTATGCACGACCATAGACCCCATTCTCTGTGGATGACATGGAACACACCATAAGGTGTATTGAAGGAGACCCGTCAAAGAAAAAAGTCAATATGGGCTTTATTATAAATGATAAAATTCATCCAAAAAATGATGTAAATTGATTTCATATAGAGAATCATAAAACTAAATGAAATATTAAAATATGATAGGGATAAATACATGAGATCCCATGTATACATTGTTATACATTCATACCAAGGGGTGAAGTAATATAGATTATACAAGATAAAAATTCATAATAATATTATGTAGATAAACAATATGGGTTGACATAAACAAATAAGATGAAACAACACCAAATAGATTAGTAACTAATGAGGAAGCTATAGTAATGGTACCAATCACAGTCACTAAACCTCTATCAACATTCTATGGAGACCCTTTCACTGTGTGAAGATGTTTTGTGAAGCATCTGAATAAACTATAGTTTTAAACGGAGCTGATGATCTCATGACTATATATGAAGTTGAATAAACATCACAGAAAATATTCAAGTGACCTAGTAATCCCCATGATCATTAGTTCATAGGTGCCTCAATTCCAAGCCTATTTGAATCTACAAGATTTCCACATTAGTATCAAACTAAATGACATCTTCCATGCAATAAATGAGGTCTAGAATCGCCCTACTATCGAGATCCTCCATGAGAATCATCATGACTTTTCATTCCATTAGAGGAATTCACACATCCACTATGAGATAATGAAACTCATGATATCATTGAAATTCCAGTTAATTGAATCTATATCATTTGTTCCCTATCCAGCACATCAACATATAAAGGAAGTTTTTGTAAGAAAACTGGAAAAAAAATATCTCATCGATGTCCCAACTCAAACTGTCAAGCCTTTATCATCAAATTTCATAAAAAAAATTGGTGAAAACATCCTATGATCATTAAAACTATTTTCATAATCTTTAATGGTCTTATCGCCTAGCACAATTTTTAAAAAACATAGCGTCCTTGGCCAACAGTAATGACTTGGGATGGAACTAGGAGGTAAAAATAACCATTATGGCATTCCACTCTAAGACCTCATGTTTCTTCACCTTCACCATCTTTTCCCACTATTTCATTCTTGATCCTTCTTCCACAATGTTGGAATACATCACTTTTATTTATTCAAGTGTGTCCAAAACCCCAAAAAAATTCTACCTCATGGACAACCATTCCATAACCTCTTGGGAATCATTTTATCCATTCAACGGTGCTAGATTTTGTCAAAGGAACTCTTGAGAATATATCTTGAGAATATCCTTAGGAAGTTCAACAAATGGATCCAGAATGGGAACTGCATGTTTTTTCTATACCAATGACTAGACAGTAGGCACAATAACATCAACCATGTATGAGTCCAAAAGAGGATTTTTTTCACCAAGTTTTGATAGAATATTATTACTAAATCTGATTCACACATCTTCTAGGAGTCACGATGATACAAAACAATAGTAAAAAATATATACACCATATTAACACGAAAACCATGCAATAAGAGATATTAATACCAAAAAATACATATAAAATATTTTTATTTCAATATATCCATATGAAATGCATAAATAATCTAAATATAATCCTTAATACGTCATTCCCTGACCACCTATGATGATATAAGTTATTTATTGTGAGATTTGTCATGGTACTAAATCACATATACTCCCCTGTCATGAAAAGATTTAACAATGTGTATTTTCATTATGACAATAAGCACAACCTCCCATTAATTCCACTTCTTCATGAACTTGCACGGGTACCTTGGTATCTCAATATACGATCCAGCCCTAACATAACCTGAAGGGAATTGTTGATCCCAATGGGTTAATGACTAGCTCCAAACATCATTCAAAATCAGAAAGGAAATGATTTTTCTAAACAAATTTGGATTGAATAAGAAATAAGAATGTATGAATACAAAAGATAGTCCACATGGAGATATGCACTATAATTCAAATATGAATAACAACCCTATGTTTTACAAACAAATTCAATAAAAAATGGAAAACATTGCTTGTACCAATGAATGAAACTCACAATAACCACAAATCAATAGCTAGAACCACCTCAAAGTGGTTCTCTACACCTACTCAAACATATATATATATATATATATATAATCTAAAAAACACATGAATGCACATATAGGTTGTGACCTAAAATTTATCCTAGGACCTCATAAAAGATTATATAATAGACGCAAACATTTAATTAATGAGTTAATAATATTATACCTTAAAATTTTTTCTAGAATTTTAAAATCATAATTACAACATTTCATGCTTCTCACATCAAAAGATGGAAATATTTTAAGCAATAACATCACATTTTATGTGGTGAAATATTTATAAAACAATGAATTTTTATCACAATGGTATTAAATAGACACTTTTATATATAGAAAAGTTTATATAAAAAAGATTACATAAATCATAAGGTATGTAATATAGTTTACAACATTAGAATATATAAATTTAAAATTGAAACATGAAATAAACATGGATATATTTCTAATAGGGTATAATAGTTACATGCTCTAGGGACTCAACACTCAAGGTGACATAGAAATAGGTGCATAATTACCATTAAAATGAGTCCAATGTGGACTCATCACCAACACTTTATTGATTTGATGTAGCATCAATATCTCACGATCCACCTAAAGGGTGGCCCGAGCAGGGTTGGCAACATAACCTCAAGTGAATCTCCCTAAATTAGAGAAGATTCTAACTAGTAGTGAGGGATTTTGTCTTGTCTGTGGGGGTGACTATTCCATCATAGGTAATAGGTATTATCACAATGTATGTAAATGGAAATTATTAATAAATAGAAAACGAATAAAACTTAACAAATGGCAACATAATAAATATGAATGATCTAACTAAATAAGAATAATGTTTGGAAGCTCACAAAACAATGTCAGGATATGTTGTATTCCAATATATAAAGACTTGAAAACATAAACCCAAGAACACTATCAACTAAAAATAAAAGGCACTATGTAGAACAAATGCATCACGATCATGGATCAGTCCTCTTCCCCAGTCTCCATCTGGAGTAGGAATAAAACTCAATCATCGGATATAACATGCTTCCCTTTGTCAATACATGTACGTATATATTATACTCAGGTGTCAACAACCCTAGACTAGGGTGTGAGATAAAATCCCTATAGTTTAACACCCATGGTCTCTAAAACAATCCATTTTATGTAGTAATAAAATGCAGTGTGTCATTATATATTAAATGTAGATAAATAATTAAGTGTAATAACATAAAATTACATGGCCCAGGTTACTAATGGAACTCATCCCTAATATCTTACTTCGACCTAAGCCAGAAGAATGAATGTAGTACCTATAATAAGCATGATACACATTTGAATATATGTAAACCTATAAATTCAAGGTAAAACTAGGCCATGGAATACCACCAAGCCTGTGCTTTATCTTGGGGACTAAATCATGTGTCAACCAGGTGTGTTATAGAATTCTAGATAAATGTCACAATTTTCAAGAGATTCAAAGTTTCATTATCCTAAACCTTCAATGAATCATAATTAATTCTCATGTTGAGAGTTAGAGTCTAATACCGCCCTGAAGGTATCACTATGGTACATCCTTTAAATTATCAAATACCATAGAGATCATCCAATGAAATCTTTCGAAAGACCATGTATCGCACGAGGAATGGATTTTCCATCAATCTTTCCCAGTCATGAAAAACTTATGGAGTATCATATGAGGATGGCGTAGCCACATTTCCAACAGATCCTTCCTCAATGGGCCCTTTTGGAACAAGTATTAGTCATAAGTATTTGGAACACCAGTGAAATTAATGTACTGTATTATCTTATATCACCCCCTACGTGTAGTGTTGACCAGTCTAAACTAGAGGATCTAAGCATGGACCTTAATATTAGACCCACATTCTCTCTTAGCGGTGAATTTGATTAAAATTTCACAGCATGAGATATGACATAGCATGCATATGTAACTTACAACTTTAAATCTATGTAGATACACCCATGTAACACAATGTATTAATATAATATTTCATCACAAAAACATAGTGTGGAAATATACTATATCAGAAGAAGCAAGCAATTCACATTTTAATAAATAAAAAATTAAGTACAAATAACTACAAAAAATACACCAATTCATGGTTCATTATTATTCTAAAACTGTTATTTAATATAAACACAAAAAATGGGATGTGTAACACATGCAGTCAAATAAAATAAATTCATGGGCTAAAGGAATTTATACTGACCACGTCAGCACACCCATGGGGGTGTACGAAAATCTTATAACAATTAAAACCAAATAATTTATAATAAATAATTTTTCAATAATTAGGCAAAGAAATTTAAATAAAAAATTTGGGTGAAGTTAAACAAGGTCAGTAGGTACCGACGAATGACACAACCGTGAATTTTTATAATTCACAAAGAAACAAAGGGAAATTGAGTATTCCTCCTATATTGTCATATTAGATGATTCTATGGTACATGGTAGGATTTTAATTGACCTAAAATGGATGAAAATAGATGATTTTTAATAAACCCCAAAATAGTGTAAAATCCTTCTACGGCGGACTATGTGAGTCATACTAAACAAAACACTAATATTCTAAAAGGATGAGGTTTTCCTAGCATTAAGTATTATAGCGCACCTGAATACAAAGTTAAAAAAAGAATGAAAAATAGAGGTACAAAGATCTTTCAAAGGAGGGAGAAGGTAGTGCACCCCCTAGGGAGAAGCAGAGGTGTGACGTGAGAGAAGGAGTTCAGGAAGTGAGAGGAATAAAAGAAAAGAAAAACAGAAAAGAAAAAATAAGAGAAAAATAAAATAAAATAAAAATGGAAAATAAAATGGAAAATAAAATAGAATAAAAGTGATGGAAAAAAATTATGATAAAAAATAATACAAAATGGAAATATCCCATTATAATTTTTTAACCCCATTTCTTTTTTTTTCTTCTAAATTTCATTTTATCCCTTCAATCATTATTTTAAATGAAATTATATCTATTATTATTTCTTTTAAATAATTATTTAGTTATGTTATTCCCAATCACCATGATAAATAAAAATAATTTTTTTTCATAAATCCCATATAATTATTTATATTATTTAAACAGGTATCTATGAAACGCAGTGGGATGCGTAGGCGCGCACCCTCAGCCGATTTAAAGAATTAGTCAACACAATTTTAAAATGGTTTCTACCTAATTAAAGCTCAGGTGTTACATGTGATTTTCTACATTTTCTTTATCAAATGTTTTAAATAGTAATGTTCTATCCAAATAACTCAAAAAATATATAAGTACTTCATGTTCAATAATACAAATAAATTATGGGAAATTATTTTTAATAATGCATGAAATAAAATTATTCCCATCATCTATTTCAAATATTCCAATAATCCATTTAAAAACCAACAAACCTATTGTCAATCTAAAACAAGACTTTTTATATAATAATACCATTTGGTTTCTATCAAAACCATTTTATTACATTTCAAAATATAATAAATTGAAATCAATTCATAGTACAACTTTTAAATTCACTATCACGATTTAATTTAAGCAATTTAAATTATAAAAAAAATCCGTTAATTTCGCAATAAACCCCAAATTCAAAATAATTCGGGTTATTCATAAACATTTCCATCCAATACATTTCCAAAATAAAAATTAAACAATTTAATTGAAATATCTTCCATTAAATTCATAATTTTAATTAAATAATTTAATTATTTCCAAATTCCAATAAACACAACCCAATTCATTTGAAATGACGGTTTTCCAATTTCATGCCAAAAATGTATTTTTAAATCCCCAATTCAGTGGAATTGAGTTTTTACCAAAAAATGTAATATAATTGAAATCAATTAATTCCATTTAATTTAAATAATTAAATATAAATTCAGAAATTTGTTGTTCATAAAATTTTGGCATTAGAATGGAACCACCCAACTTAGGATCATGGGATCTCGACTCACAATGATTTTAAATATCCAATGAATAAAAAAAAGTCAAGGATATAAGAATAAAACCTAGTTATAGATCTAAAAAAGTGGTTATTACATCTACTAATCCACATGGGGAATCAAAAAACCCTAGGGAGGAGAAGATAGATCTTGGGGGAATAAGAACATGAAGAGGAATATAACTAAGAGAATATCTGAGTGCATTCATCATTCTTCTAATAACTTATATAATAGACTTATGGGGTTAAAAAATCTTGATGGGAGCTATAGGGATGGAAGAAATCGACTCTGGGTCGTTCTGATCCATCGGTGGCCCAAAAGGAAGGTTAAGGTATTTTAGTCAAAATTTAGATTAATTAAAAACACAAATTAATGGTTAGTTGGGAAGACATTCGTGGTTATAGAAAATTATGTGGGATGGTTGTGTGCCCTAATTTCCATAGGGGTATGGTTTTCAAACCATTTAATAGACATGAAGAACCCCATTGCCCGATTTTGCACAGTTGTTCTTTGATACAATACACGGTTTAGGAAAATCATGCTCCAATAATTCACTTTCCCAAAAACATATAAAATTTTCTAAATAAACTTGAAGAAACCCCCAAATAATGAAAGCCACAACATTATTCAAAATAGTTGTTTAAGAGTACATGGAACTAGTAATAGGATGCTATAATATTTTGACAATATACAGTCCCCGTCCACTATAAATGGTATCTCACACATCTCACTTCTTCACACATCTCATAACATGTTTTAAATAAATATAACTCTTAAAAAAGCTACACGCTTTCCTAAAGTTAAACTAGATTCCCCACATTGGGCATAAATCCAACCAAGTAATTTTTTTTGCAAACCCAAAAGAGTAACCCAAAGAAGATGTAACGTTCCTCAACAATCAGTAAAGTTATATTATTTTTTTTACCCATGAAATTATTCATATATGTAGATTATATAATAAAAAAAGTATCCTAAATATACTAAGATATTTTTTATTATAGGTTTTATACCAACACCTTTATACAAGTTCATCAATTTTGTTATACAATCATATTTTGTTTGTATAGTGGACTACTACATCACGAACTGATGTAGTTCATTCATCAATTATCACCTATCATGGTTGGGAACAATGATTTAATTACTATTTATATTAATATTTTATTTATTATCTTTAATTTTATTATTATATAACACATACCTTCATGCTTTCTATTTTATGGAATATCATTACATTGTTGGTGGATGTGTGGACAACCACCTCTTCAATGTGAAGTGATTAGTTCATGCATTGCACAAAATGTATTATAGTTGGGTATATTAAAAATATGTATTTTAGTGAAATAAAATTTCCACATGAATTAATATATATATATATATATATATCATTTAATTTTCATCATTTTAAAATATGACAATAATATAGGAACAACTTGCATGCATACGTATGACCTACCATATCCATTAACAGTGTATTTAATTTTATATGTCAATATTTTATAGATTATTATAAAAAATTATAGGAAAATATATATGATATATATATATAATGTCTAACATTATTTAATTATGTAAATCATTTTCTATTTAAGGGGTTTAATAATAATAGGAAAAAACCTATATAAAAAACTAAGTTGTTTTTACCCAAAACCTTAAATTAAGATAAAATTGTTAAAAAAGGGTAATATAATGTCCTAATAGAATATGTTTTATACGAATATAAAGTAATATGGTTATTTGGTAGATTCATATTAAACATATATTTATTATATAGGATAATTTAATGTATAAAAATATAGTCAATAGGTAATGTATGGGATTTCTCATCTCACCTTTTTTTCTATGAGATATATGATATATTCAACACAAAATATTCTTCTATGGTTTATACGATTTCCTATTAAATGTTATATCATGAATTTTATTTATTTCATAAAAATAAAATTTTAGAATGTTTGTATTTTTTCTTGTACCTTATGATTCAAAAGCTACTCAATTAGTAATGGGATTTCCAGTCTAAATTTTATTTCAACAAGATGTATTGCTTATCTCCACTTGTTGATTTTTTATGGTGTATATAAAACCCAATAATTAATTATATTATCCATGTAATTATATTTTTTGTTATTTAAAGACCCATTTTGTGATATATCATTCATTTGAATTATGGTATAAAAGTTACAAAATCAGTGAGTAATTTTGTTTAAATGTTACCTCCCTAAGACACATGTATTATTATACCCCTTGATTACTTTTTTAAGGTGTATATACTTCCCATTAAAAATAAATATAATAGATATAGTTATTTTAATGATATATAATGCCTCATATATTTTTATTTTTTAATGTGGAATCAGATTCAAATTTAACAATTTAGTAAGAGTTCATTGCTATAATCTTTCTCTTTTAACAGGATTGTTTATGAGTATACATCCACTAATGAAATATTATGATCCATCACTCAAAAATTATGATGAAATTTATTATCCTATGGTTATTAATGATATATCAATGTAATGGTTATATTTTACCATTCACTGGTAGTAATGATAATTAATAAATTATTTTTATGAAAATATGACCTTATTATTCTCTTCTGTTGGAAATCAGTTCTTATTAAAAACATATTTTCTAAAAAAAATTTACATAATGTTTATAATAGATATTTTAATCAAATTTACAAGTAAAATTTTTATAAAAAATAAATATGATTCAAAATGTGTTTAATATTATTTTAAAATCTACATAAAATAATTTTCATGGTTATATTCAATGATAAAGGATTCCAAAAAAATAATGTTTTAAAAAATAATGACGAAAATATATTATCCTAAAAAATTATTTAAATGATATTTTAGTATAAGATTCCTTGTATTGTGACATTAGTTGATGTCACATATTTCTTACTAGGCTTATGATCCCAAGGATCCATTCATATTCTTTCTCTGAATGGGATATATTAAAGTTAAAAATTGGTTTATGAAACATGTTTCCCTTCCCTGGGCTCTACCATGTTAAAATTATTATAAAGACTTATTTTTTACAATTTATTATACTATGAAATGATTATGAATAATATCTATTTTAATAGTTTATAATATGATGTAATTTATATTATACCCATTTTAGTTCAGGATTATTTTATGATTTTTATGAAACCCATCCCATTTGATGAGTAATGGTATAATGAGTGTTATATATGGTTGTGTCACATGTATATATGATTTAATTATATTAGGGGTGGGAGGTATATATCTATCTAATGAATAGGTTAATGGCTAATAATTTATGACATTATAGGTTACTTTGGAAGGAATGTTAATCCTATAACAAGATGTTATACAAGAGTACATCCCAATTCTATAAAAATAGTGTATACAGAATTGAATCCCAATATAGTCAAACAAGGGTATAAGGGAGGAAATCCCATACACCCAAAAATATGGTATATGAAAGGGAATCACATGAAAAAAACTAAATGGAACAGATGAGGGAATCCCAATATCAAAACAATATAGTCCCTGGGGGCATCCCATGGCTATAACAAGTGGGTACATTGGAGGCCATGCTAACCCTTAAACAATATAGTACATGAGAGGACATCCATATCCAGAAGAAGGTACACACGTGATTATCCGAATCACAATTTATTAGGAGGATATTTGTATGGTTTCCTGATATATTATTTTTATGCTTATGTGTATTCCAAAATTCCATATCTAGTTACTATATTATTATCTAATGGATTATGAACATGATTCCATTATTATTGATGTCTTATGAACTCTAAATCATTATTACCTAAATAATTATTGTGAAATTTGAAAACTAAGGTGTGATATTAAAATGTTTTTCACTTATTCACATACCATTATACTCATGATATGATTACATATTTCGGGGAATAACCATTCTAAGAATCTGAGATCACCTATTTCTTATGTTTCTTATCCCAAGTTTATGAATAATTCTTTTATTTAGGATTTAGAAAGTGGATGTTCATTAAGGGGTATAATTATTAGCATTCACTAAGTTAGAAGAATGTGTTCCATGTTTCAAAATTTACCATACAATTATGGTCCTCATGAACATCTTTATGTAATGTTCTTAATATTCATCTAAAATGATTTAATATCTATATGGCCCCAGCCTTAAACCTTACTTAATCTTGAGTTATTACAGGATTACACATTGAGGATCTTTTCAGGTTTAGAGTTTTAGAGAATTAGATCTTGAAACATGCATTATATTCCACCTTTAAACAAAATGGTTACATAAAAGACAGGATTCATTCTTCCCAACAACGGAAAACATATTTAAAATAAAACTTGGATTCTTTCCTGACACATCCTTGACTCTATCATCTTATCATGTACCTTTCCCGTGACCTGTGAAAAACATTTCAAAAACTTGGGATGAGCATAAAAAGCTCAGTAAGGGTTATAAAAATATGGAAAGGAAACATGATTTCATATATACATAAGAATAAAATCAATACTTTACCCATAAAACAAAGGCACTTTCATACCTCATCAAACCATGAATAAATCATATAAATAATAAGACAAAAAAGGTAACTTGAGGCATTCATAACATTCTTACGTAGGGAGTAACCCTCTTGGTTACGTTTGGAATACCCATCATAGTATATTCCCTAAATCTCTTCGGAGAAACCTTAACGTTTCACTCCTTCGCGTTACCCAATGCATTGGAGAGCTATATCAGGCCCACTCGCCCTTAATTTATCACGGAACCACCCGTTCTTCATAACAATGCCCAAGAACCATAACATAATCGTATCACATAAAACAAGAATAAAGGAAACATAACATTTCCACATTTCAATCACAATATAACATTTTAGGATATTGAAATAACGAATCCATTGAAACCCATTTTCAAAACCATTTAAAACATTCAATAAAGAGATTTTTGAATCAAAGTGTCCCATACCACCTTGAATCTTAAAATTTTAAACCATTAATATCCATATAAATAAATCCTTAAAACCATTTTGAAAACATGGATATTAATAAGAACAAATAATTAAAACATTTAAAACGATATTTTGGTTAAAGTGGTTTTACAAAAATTATAGACACTTGAATACAATAATTGAGGAATAAAATTTAGTCAAAACTTTATAATATCATGAGAATAAATGGATTCATGATATAATACTCCAAAGGACAGTATTTACACCATATAAGAGTGAATTGGTGCATAACAACAATGAACCCTCAATAGAAATGTCAAATGTGATGAAATCCCTTATAAGGAAGGTATACTTAAATTAAGGACAAATCAATCTCAAAAATATGTGTGACAAATATAAATACACCCAATATAAGTGGATACTAAGTGTAAAACAATAAAAGGTCATTCACACATATTCAATGGATGACATATTCAATGACTACATGTTGAACCCAAAGAAATCGAAATTGGGTTAAAAAGTTCCCTTGACAGCCTAACGCCATCACATCAAAATGAGTTGATGAGAGATAAAAAGTGTATCTCTTCACTTGGAAATAAAATTTACATCAATAAGGATATATGAGAACATATCCCAACATAACAATATGTAAATTAAAAGACCCAACAAAAGAATTCTTTTACAAAAAAGGAGGGTGAAAGGTTCCCTTACCAACTTGGGTATCTTTCAAAACATACACCCCATGAAAGAAGGACAAAGGATCATTGATGTAAATACTCATAAACAAAAGTATATTACACAAAGAGTAGAATAATGGGCAGTACATACACCACTCAATGGAATTTGTGGAAAATGTAGACTAAATCTCACGGGAATAAAAGTGAGATGAAAAAATCCCTTACGAAAACTCGGCAGCCTAACGGCGCCACATAAAAATCCGAATATGGATTGATGAGATCAAATAGGGTATATCACCACATTAAAATAAAATGTATAGCAAGAGGAATATAAAAGAACATCCACCAACATTACAAAGAGGAGCCTAAAAGAAGTGACATAAAGGAGTGTACTTAAAAAGAAAGAGAGAGGTTAGATCTCTTACGAAAGTTCGGCAGCCTAACGGCGCCACACAAAACATCCAAAATGGATTGATGTGAGAGAATAGGGTCTCTCATCACATGAACATAAAAATTACAGAAGTATTAATATAAAAGAACATCCCAATCATAAGAAATATGAGCTTAAAAGAAATGACATAAAAGAGTGTACTTAAAAAGAAAGAGAGTTGTAGGATCCCTTACCTCGGGTCCGACTTGACTCGATCGTTCTTTAATCTCCTGAATAATAAAATTGAGTTAATTTATACTTGATTAAGAACCTTTTTAAAGATTATTATTTCTTTTTTATCACTTATTTCCTTGTTATAAACACCATGTAATCATTAAGTTAATAATGATTGTTTTGTCGATATTTGGTTCTTAAGTCGAAAGTGGACTTCTTACAATTACATGTTTTTCATGTGGCCAAATGTTTATTATATACAGAATTGTATTCATGATGTAGATATAATATAAGTCATATTTATCCAGTACATTCATGTATTTATAACATTACATAATCATTTAGAGGTAAGAAATGAAATGCACCGTTCATGGAGACGGTAAGCCGTACGTACGCATGAACTCTACTTTCATTTCTATTTCGTATTTTATAGAATGGAATAATAATGATATAAAGGTATATTATAATTCCAGTATAATATCATATATAATATCATTAAATCCATCCTTTATACGTCCCATGTATGGCATTAACGAATCACATCACTTTGAGGGGGCGGTAGTCCGCACTTCCTAAAATGAAGATATCGCGTATACCCATAGTGGAAGCCATAAAGGTAAGACACAAATGAAAAATACAGAAGCATAAGTAAAACCTAAACATATTATATATCATATATAAAAATAGTGACATCATAATGGACACCTTTGAAGGTGTTAAATGAGTATTGAACAATCATCGTTTCGGGAGGCAGAATTTCGCCATCCACGGAAACCGTATGTTCTTTAACAATTTGATGTAGTTGTGTGAGAGTGTATCTCGAATAAATCTTAAAAAAACATCCTATTATATTTAATATACTGGTGTTGTTACAAAAAAAGTAAATAAAAAGAGTTTAGGGGGTTGGAGAAGCAAAATAAAACAAATAAACATGAGAGAATGAATTACCTTTAAAACTGTAACTCCTTTTGATTTGAGCCTAGAGGCTTCCTTTGAAAGAATTATTCCCAAAGGGAATCCTCTAGGATTAGGAGAGGGATGTGGAGAGAGTAAATGGGCAGGGTTTGTCCGAGCCAAAGGCTTTAGGCGTGTGTGAAATGAGGTAGAGGTGGGGGCCTTTTATAAGAGGACAGGAGGGGCACTTTTGGAAAGTAAGAAATATTACTTTATTTGAAAATGTGTTTCGGTTTTAAAAGGTCCCACATTGATATAATTCGTGGATAAGTTTATAAAGGTTCTAAATCCACCCATCCAATACGTTTTGGACATGTGTAGTTTATAGATATTACATTATATTTCCATTTTATTTTAATCGTTAAATAATGATGTCATCACTGCATCATTATGATGTCATAAATAATTTAATTTATTTAATGTGTAAAAATTATAAAAAAATTACTATGATGTAGGAAATATTTTTATCTTTCCAATTACTATTTATAATCAAAAATATTACTTGTATAACCCCACTTAAAAATTTTTTTAGTAAAACATATCATGTTTGTGTCATTTTTAATTTTAACATTAAGTAAAAATATATTATTGTCATTTTCCAAATAAGTGGCTCCATGGGGTCCCCAAGTTGGCCCATGGCTTGTATTGGTCGGCCATGACTCACCCAATAGGTGTAGGACAAGTTTCATGGTGTTTTCACATTCTTATAATATCTTTTTTACCTTAAACTACACTAATTACCACTAATCACGATTAAAACTTAATAAGTTCCTATTCACCAAAAAATTATTTTTATCCCATTGAACCACATTTTACTTCTTAATGAAAACCATGTATGTCAGATTTTTTAAAATTCAAAACACAATGATGGCAAAATTTCATTTAAACAGAAAATCAGTTTTTATAAGTACCACTTAGTGGTTTCACTATTCATAAAAAATTGATGTTTTTCAGAAAAATCACAAAAATTCACCCTAAGCTATATTTGATATTCCGAATTCAAAAATGAAGTCCGTTTTACAAAAATTAAAAACCTATTAGTCACATTATTTAATTTAATAATTAATTCCCGTTGTCAGAGCAAATAGCGTGTTTTTATAAAACAATAAGTATCAAAAGATTGACACTAGTTTAAATCTGATTTCAAAGTGAAATTAATTCCAACGACAACTGTTGGATTTAATGGTAAAAATATTTTCTAATTTCACTTTAAAACCAATTCAAAACATTATCTAATCATATAAATAAATTAGATTAAAAATAGGTTTTGAATTAAAACACAACATTTTACACTATTCATTAAAAAAATGAACTTTATCGGAAAGATACCAAAAAAATACACAAAGTAAAATTTGATGTCCCAATTCTTAATAAGAGTTTTATTCAGTACAAAAGAATGTATAAGAGTGATCAAAACTATATTTAATGACGGTTCACCATCAAAAGGTGATAAGTGAACCTTTAGTGAAAACTAGGGCATATACGCCTAAAATTGAATTATTTCCATATTTTAAGCCTTTAGCTTTTATTGGATAAATGTAAAAACATTAAAAAAAATATAATCATATTTTAGTTATTTCTATCCATTCCCACCAATATAATGGCTACATGTTAACTGCTATTTAAAATAATATTATATTATTATTAGAGTGCAACATAAGATTTCAATGAAACTCTTTGTTGTGTGTTGGGTACACCATCGAGCATAGAGTCCCCTTTATAGTCATATTAATATTTTATTCACATATTTGGAAAAATAAGAAAATGTCTTATTCTTTATTTAACTGCGGTGTTACATCCTTCCCCCCTTTTGGGAATTGCGTCCTCGCAATTTTAAAAAAAATTGAGCTTGGAAACATCCTTGTAAGTCCCACATCGGAACAAGAGTCGGTAAAACATTCACTTTAAAATAAAGAAAGATAAGTACAGAGGTCACCCGAGTTAACCCATAATAGGATTCCATGTATAAAAACATGGACATGGAATAAAAAGAAAAGGTTCATGTTCTTGAGGGAGAGTGATAGTAAACATGTCTAGGAAGAAGTTAACAATGAAAAAATCACAAACATGTGATGGGTTAAAAGGTATTCGATTCCCCAGTAGGAAAAGCTAATAGACAACATTTTTGTTTTAAGATAGTTTTTATTGAGGAATTTATTCAAAAGGAAACATAATCACATATCATGTTGACTTTCTACTTTTACTAGATTCCTTAATCAAACTCATATTTTTTCCAAAAGACGAGTATTTAGGGAGACTTGTTCACATTAAGAGTACAATAATCAACTTCTAGAGAATCACCTAATCCACAAAAGAGAACTATATACATCCCATATCTTTAGGCTTTAACCAAAACCAAAACCAAAAAGGTTAGTACAAGGTAAGATAATCCAGAAAAGGATAACCCTTTAAAAAGAAAATCTATGCTTAATCTCCAAAATTTGTCCAAAAAAACCCAAAGTTCAACGAAGACCATTAGATAAACAATTTGTCCATAAAATTCTTCAAAGTAAACCAATCTAAGATTGAAACCCAAATATTTGAAGGATTTAGTCACATATTCTTCCAAGATAAATCGTAACATTTATCGCTAAACAACATCAGTTGCTCCTAAAGTCTCGTATTGAAAAGTAATTAACCTAATCACATATCCTCCATGATAGGTTAATCATTTTCATAAATAACCCAAAATCAACTTACTCTTAATTCATAAAATAATATAACTAGAAATAATCAGTCAAACTAACCAGGGACTTCACGTAGTCCAGTGGTAGGTGATAAATACCAGTTGCACTTTTTTTGTGGGTTCGATTCCCGCAGCTTTGTCCGATGCCACAGGTTGTCACACTGTCTGCATGTTGTCCATTTTATAAAACTCCAAAAATAACCCTAACATGTTTTAACCTCAATATTTTCCTTATACCTTTAATTTTCATTCAAATTCATTATGATCTCAACACCTTAATTCTTGAAGTCTTATTTCACCACCATAAGATAAAATAAAACAATTCCCAAATTGAATAACATCATACCTTGATCATGGCGTCCACTCGGTTTCATCGTCATCTTGCTCACGTAGGTAGAAGTCCCATGCATTACAACAATGATTTATAGATCCTTCAAAATCATTTTCTTCCTCCATCCAAATACACCTCGTGCAATATGGGTCATATGGGTGTTCACAGAAAAACAGTTTTGGAAAATAATCATGTATGACATATAATTCCAAAACATCTGATAAAACATGATTTCTAAAAAATAGTCGGACCGAAATTGAGTTGAAACTTTCTATCATTGGTCCTTTTAAAATACCATAAGTATGTGATGTGATACTATATTTTAAAAACAAATATAAATAGGTTGCGCAAGGGTCTCCTTCCTCAGCACCATTTTGAAAATCATAATATGCTTCAAATTCTTGTGATAAGGTAAAATATTTGAAAATACCTTGATAATATTTACCTCTCTTGAAAACATGAGAATATTGTGAAAATACTATTTTTCTAAAAAAAACCCATGATCCATGATGATAACGAGGTATAGCGGAGGTGTTTGATATCTCAAACAAATGCTTGCAAGTGAGTTGTATGCTAGAAAAAGTTTCACAATCATCTGAAGATGACTTTTCAATAATTATTGCAAGCATGTCATCAGGAAGAGATAAGAATGTCGTTTGAGATCCTCCACCTTCCATTCGTAACCGACTTTACTTGACCTGAAAAAAAAAGTTTTAAAACAAGGATTTTATTGAAATAATATTTATAGGGACTGATCATGTGCCTCACAAAAACTCATATTCCCTAAAGTTGTCTAAACCGACCTTTGATACCAACTATAAATCCCCAGCCTTAAACCTTACTTAATCATGAGTTATTACAAGATTACACATTGATGATCTTTTCAGGTTTAGAGTTTTAGAGAATTAGATCTTGAAACGTGCATTATATTCCACCTTTAAACAAAATGGTTACATAAAAGACATGATTCATTCTTCCCAACAATGGAAAACATATTTAAAATAAAACATGGATTCTTTCTTGACACATCCTTGACTCTATCATCTTATCATATACCTTTCCCGTGACCTGTGAAAAACATTTCAAAAACTTGGGATGAGCATAAAAAGCTCAGTAAGGGTTATAAAAATATGGAAAGGAAACATGAGTTCATATATACATAAGAATGAAATCAATACTTTACCCATAAAACAAAGGCACTTTCATACCTCATCAAACCATGAATAAATCATATAAATCATAAGACAAAAAGGTAACTTGAGGCATTCATAACATTCTTATGTACGGAGTAACCCTCTTGGTTACGTTTGGAATACCCATCACAGTATATTCCCTAAATCTCTTCGGAGAAACCTTAACGTTTCACTACTTCACGTTACCCAATGCATTGGAGAGCTATATCGGGCTCACCCGCCCTTAGTTTATCACGGAACCACAAGTTCTTCATAACAATTCCCAAGAACCATAACATAATCGTATCACATAAAACATGAATAAAGGAAACATAACATTTCCACATTTCAATCACAATATAACATTTTAGGATATTGAAATAACGAATCCATTAAAACCCATTTTCAAAACCATTTAAAACATTTAATAAAGAGATTTTTGAATCAAAGTGTCCCATACCACATTGAAGCTTAAAATTTTAAACCATTAATATCCATATAAATAATTCCTTAAAACCATTTTGAAAACATGGATATTAATAAGAACAAATAATTAAAACATTTAAAATGATATTTTGGTTAAAGGGGTTTTACAAAAATTAGAGACACTTGAATACAATAAATGAGGAATAACATTTAGTCAGAACTTTATAATATCATGAGAATAAATGTATTCATGATATAATACTCCAAAGGACAGTATATACACCATATAATAGTGAATTGGTGCATAACAACAATGAACCCTCAATAGAAATGTCAAATGTGATGAAATCCCTTATAAGGAAGGAATCCTTAAATTAAGGACAAATCAATCTCAACAATATGTGTGACAAATATAAATACACCCAATATAAGTGGATACTAAGTGTAAAACAATAAAAGGTCATTCACACATATTCAATGGATTACATATTCAATGACTACATGTTGAACCCAAAGAAATCGAAATTGGGTTAAAAAGTTCCCTTGACAGCCTAACGGCATCACATCAAAATGAGTTGATGTGAGATAAAAAGTGTATATCATCACTTGGACATAAAATTTACATCAATAAGGATATATGAGAACATATCCCAACATAACAATATGTAAATTAAAAGACCCAACAAAAGAAGTCTTTTACAAAAAAGGAGGGTGAAAGGTTCCCTTACCGACTTGGGTATCTTTCAAAACATACACCCCATGGAAGAAGGACAAAGGATCATTGATGTAAATACTCATAAACAAAATTATATTACACAAAGAGTAGAATAATGGGCAGTACATACACCAGTTAATGTAATTTGTGGAAAATGTAGCATAAATCTCACGGGAATAAAAGTGAGATGAAAAAATCCCTTACGAAAACTCGGCAGCCTAACGGCGCCACATAAAACTTCCGAATATGGATTTATGAGATCAAATAGGGTATCTCATCACATTAAAATAAAATTTACAGCAAGAGGAATATAAAAGAACATCCCCCAGCATTACAAAGAGGAGCCTAAAAGAAGTGACATAAAGGAGAGTACTTAAAAAGGAAGAGAGAGGTTAGATCTCTTACGAAAGTTCGGCAGCCTAACGGCGCCACTCAAAACTTCCAAAATGGATTGATGAGAGAGAATAGGGTCTCCCATCACATGAACATAAAAATTATAGAAGGATTAATATAAAAGAACATCCCAATAATAAGAAAGATGAGCTTAAAAGAAATGACATAAAAGAGTGTACTTAAAAAGAAAGAGAGTTGTAGGATCCCTTACCTCGGGTCCGACTTGACTCGATCGTTCTTTAATCTCCTGAATAATAAACTTGAGTTAATTTATAATTGATTAAGAACCTTTTTCAAGCTTATTATTCCTTTTATATCACTTATTTCCTTGTTATAAACACTATGTAATCATTAAGTTAATAATGATTGTTTTGTCGATATTTGGTTCTTAAGTCGAAAGTGGACTTCTTACAATTACATGTTGTTCGTGTGGCCAAATGTTTATTATATCCAGAATTTTATTCATGATGTAGATATAATATATGTCATATTTGTCCAGTAAATTCATGCATTTATAACATTACATAATCATTTAGAGGTAAGAACTGAAATGCACCGTTCATGGAGACGGTAAGCCGTACGTACGCATGAACGCTACTTTCATTTCTATTTCGTATTTTATAGAATGGAATAATAATAATATAAAGGTATATGATAATTCCAGTATAATATCATATATAATATCATTAAATCCATCCTTTATACGTCCCACGTATGTCATTAACGAATCACATCACTTTGAGGGGGCGGTAGTCCGCACTTCCTAAAATGAAGATATCGCGTATACCCATAGTGGAAGCCATAAAGGTAAGACACAAATGAAAAATACAGAAGCATAAGTAAAAAATAAACATATTATATATCATATATAAAAATAGTGACATCATAATGGACACCTTTGAAGGTGTTAAATGAGTATTGAACAGTCATCGTTTCGGGAGGCAGAATTTCACCATCCACGGAAACCGTATGTTCTTTAACCATTTGATGTTGTTGTGTGAGAGTGTAGCTCGAATAAATCTTATAAAAACATCCTAGTATATTGAATATACTGGTGTTGTTACAAAAGAAGTAAATAATAAGAGTTTAGGGGGTTGGAGAAGCAAAATAAAACAAATAAACATGAGAGAATGAATTACCTTTAAAAGTGTAACTCCTTTTGATTTGAGCCTAAAGGCTTCCTTTGAAAGAATTATGCCCAAAGGGAATCCACTAGGATGAGGAGAGGGATGTGGAGAGAGTAAATGGGCAGGGGTTGGCCGAGCCAGAGGCTTGAGGAGTGTGTGAAATGAGGTAGAGGTGGGGGCCTTTTATAAGAGGAGAGGAGGGGCACTTTTGGAAAGTAAGAAATATTACTTTATTTGAAAATGTGTTTCGGTTTTAAAAGGTCCCACATTGATATAATTCGGGGATAAGTTTATAAGGGTTCGAAATCCACCCATCCAATAAGTTTTGGACATGTGTAGTTCATATATATTACATTATATTTCCATTTTATTTTAATCGTTAAATAATGATGTCATCACTGCATCATTATGATGTCATAAATAATTTAATTTATTTAATGTGTAAAAATTATAAAAAAATTACTATGATGTAGGAAATATTTTTAGCTTTCCATTGATTATTTATAATAAAAAATATGACTTGTATAACGCCACTTAAAAATTGTTTTAGTAAAACATATCATGTTTGTGTCATTTTTAATTTTAACATTAAATAAAAATATATTATTGTCATTTTCCAACTAAAGTGGCTCCATGGGGTCCTCAAGTTGGCCCAAGGCTTGTCTTGGTCGGCCACGACTCACCCAATAGGTGTAGGGCAAGTGTCATGGTTTTTTCATATTCTTATAATATCATTTTTACCTTAAACTACACTAATTACCACTAATCGCGATTAAAACTTAATAAGTTACTATTCACCAAAAAATTATTTTTATCCCATTGAACCACATTTTACTTCTTAATGACAACCATGTATGTCGGATTTTTGAAATTCAAAACACAATGATGGAAAATTTTCATTTAAACAGAAAATCAGTTTTTATAAGTACCACTTAGTGGTTTCACTATTCATCAAAAATTGAAGTTTTTCAGAAAAATCACAAAAATTCACCCTAAACTATATTTGATATTACAAATTCAAAAATGAAGTCCGTTTTACAAAATTAAAAACATATTAGTCACATTATTTAATTTAATAATTAATTCCCGTTGTCAGAGCAAATAGCGTGTTTTTATAAAACAATAAGTATCAAAAGATTGACACTGGTTTAAGTCTGATTTCAAAGTGAAATTAATTCCAACGACCACTATTGGATTTAATGGTAAAAATATTTTCTAATTTCACTTTAAAACCAATTCAAAACATTATCTAATCATAAAAATAAATTATATTAAAAAGTGGTTTTGAGTTAAAACACAACATTTTACACTATTCACTAAAAAAAATGAACTTTATCGGAAAGATACCAAAAAAATACACAAAGTAAAATTTGATGTCCCGATTCTTAATAAGAGTTTTATTCGGTCCAAAAGAATGTATAAGAGTGATCAAAACTATATTTAATGACGGTTCACCATCAAAAGGCGATAAGTGAACCTTTAGTGAAAACTAGGGCATATACGCCTAAAATTGAATTCTTTCCGTATTTTAAGCCTTTAGATTTTATTGGATAAATGTAAAAACATTAAAAAAATATATATAATCATATTTTAGTTATTTCTATCCATTCCCGCCAATACAACGGCTACATGTTAACTTCCATTTAAAATAATATTATTTTATTATTAGTGTGCAACATAAGATTTCAATTAAACTCTTTGTTGTGTGTTGGGTACACCATCGAGCATAGAGTCCCCTTTATAGTCATATTAATATTTTATTCACAAATTTGGATAAATAAGAAAATGTGTTATTATTTATTTACCTGGGGTGTTACAATATCTATATTTTATAATCCTAGGTCCCGTATTCATCAATTATCTTATCATGATAACACAATTTTCTCTATATGTATTATTATTCTTGTTGATTTACTATGATTATTCCCTTACATGATTTTATAGATCAGCGTTTTCATTATTTATTTCCTCAAGTTATTTTATCTAATGTTAGAATTCAAATGGTACTAAGATTACATTATTGTGATTAATATACATAATATAAATCCTACATTTACATTGATGTATTTCACAAAAAATAACCTAAGGAAACTAAGCCTATAGGTCATTTTTATGTGTTTTATGTATCTTTTTATAGATTATCATGTAATTAATTATGTTATAAAAATTTCATCACTATTATATGAATTATAGATTATTAAATTTATTTTATAGATATGGATTATAAATATATCATGAAATATAAATGATAAGTCTAATTTTAGTAAAGTGACCTAAATTTTGACAATGGAGTGTGTTTTATCCATGTAATGACCTAATGTTTAAGGTGCTAAAAGTTGATGTCATCATAGTGCAGATGAACTTATGGATAATAACCAATAAATGGTTTGGTTGGTAATTATTTTATATTTATCAGGGGAATTTTTAGTGGCCCTTATAACACACCTAATTTTACACTCCTATGGGATAATATTTGGTACATTCTCACGATATGTAAAAATCATTATGAACAACTTTTGGAATTTGTTGAAGTAGCATATATGAAATTGAAATAGTGATCCAAATTTTAAAATAATTATGGAATAATTATTTTTAAACCTTTATGTATATATATTTTTTTTATGTATGCTAAATATCATTTATATCTACCATTTATATACTCTTCCTTTAATATTATTATAAATTTGATAGTAATTTATCAGAACATTTAATTTTAAAAAAATGGTAGGAAAATGAACCCATCGTGTCAACAATATATGTAATGTGGAATGAGATTATTTTCCTAATGAAATTAATAATAAGATGGGATCATGATTCAAGAACATTAAGGATTTACTAACACAACATACTCATCTTTTGAGTAATAACTTGACTCATGTCCAAAATCCTACTTCTATAAAGAGTGAATGAGAAGTATTTGAACCATTTTAGTAATGTTTTTCCTAAAATTTAAATAGATATTCTTATCCCATAATTGTCGAGGAATATATTCAATCAATTCCAAATATATTCCATATCATCTTATAACATGAGTAATTGAATGTCACTTTTGTAGTTTATTGAAAATATGGAGAAGCTACTAAATGGTGAACACTGATTATGAATAAAAATTATACGGAAGAAATTGTGTATATATAATTGTATAGATTCACTGATATATTTTTCAGTAAATATTTTCCCCAAACACCCATGTTTCAAATTGATATGTAATTCAATAGACTCAATAAATTTGAAGATTAATCTGTTTGTGTTATGAAGAAAACAATATTAGGATTTCAGGATAATTGTATGATTTCCTCCAGGATACTGAATATATGTTTTATTAGTTCATCATTTGGTTAATGATAGTATAAAAAAACATTTAGAAATTTGATATATTGTATTTTTATGAAAAAATAGTATAATATTCCCCAAAATTCAATATGTAAATTGGTGATTCCCATTGGTCTCATGGGACTTGTGATAGGATATCAAAAATTGAGTTTAACTATAGAAGATCAAATTATAATTCTCATAGATTAATGAAAATACATCTTCCCAAATTCTACATGTCTGGGGATAAGCATCCTAGAAAAATATTTATGGGGACATAGTAATTTCACTTGTTAAACAATGATATTTTAGAATATATTTTTTAAAAATAAATTATATTTTATTGATATATCGTGCAACACACAAAAACGCTTCTAAATGAACTATGATATACTATGAAAATTATAAATATATAAACATTTCAATTATAACATATCACTTATTATTATCATTATATATAAGAATAAAAATATTTTTAAAAAAATTCATGAATGTTTAATATAAAGAAAGTACATTTTTAGTAATGAAATTATATGTGTTAAAATAAATTTTCCCCAAATTTAGTTTTTATTTATCTTTTTGAGAAAATATTATAATAAATGTTTTGAACATTAAAAAATATAATTTTATAAAAGGAGTATAAATTTTTATTCAAAATATCAAAACTAGATGAGGGGTAAATATTGCGAATATTCAAGAAATACCGATTTTCAAGAAAATACTGAAAAATATAGTCTTTTACCAAAAATAATACTTTTGATTCATGAAATTAAAAATATACATTTCATTTTAAAATGGTTTTATTGTAAATTTAGTTTTCATATATAAATAATACTCCAAATAATTTAATTGTTTTAAACTTTAGGGTTTAATTTGGTATAATAACATTATTATACTTTAAAAACATTTTTCTGAGAAATTATTTTTTCTTGGTGTTTTCTTGTATTCTCTTCAAATAATTTAGTTGATTTATATGAATTTAATCTTCACAAATAGATTATATATTTAAAATATTGTAGTTATTATTTGATATATAGGTCCTATTTATTTATTTTTAATTATTAATAATGACCATGGTACATATTTGACACCTCTTTAATGGTAGAATAGGTGAAATAGGGTTTAAACATTGGGATAAGTTGTTAAATATTCTATAACACATTAATTTATCATTTCTTATTACTATTGTTTGGATAATTTAATATAAGTCTCAAATACATTTCCACAAGGTTCAATTTATCTTTCATTATTACCTTTAAATTAAATAATGAATGTAAAATTTTAAAATTTGGCATTGTTGACATTAAAATATTTTAAATGCTTATATAAGGGAAAATAGAATATAAGTATAGATATAAAAATATAGTTGAAAATTATATTAATTTAATTATCATTATAATGCTTTTAATTTTTATTCCTTTAATAATTACCTTCTATTCTTACATAACATTAACAAGATATTTATTCAATTAAAAGAAAAATAATATAATTGCTATTGTAAATTTTAAATATAAATACAATTTGATGTATTATTACATTCAAAAAGTAGTGAATATAAATAAAACATATTTGGGTTTCTTTAAGGGGTTATATTAAATTTACATTATGGAATAATTTTTTCAAAGTAATATTAAATTAATATTTCAAAAAAGAGTGTTACTGATATTTTATAATAAATAATATTTTATTAAATTTTTTAAAATTCAGAAAAAATCCAATTATCATTACATAGGATGTTATATGGTTGATAATATAAACCATGTCCCAATTATGATTCAACTTATATTTTATAATGTAATAGTTATCCCAAGAAGAGTAGAAAACCCTGATAATGTGTTAATTACTAAATGTTTTTACAAGGAGTTAAAAAATAGAAATTGTTTAAAAACTCACTAAATAATTTGTAAATATTATTTTACGTCAATATATATAAAACTAAACATCCTATAATATAATTAAATTGATATTTAGAACCATTATTTTAAAAAATTAATTATTAATTTGAATCTTGGTGTTATTTCAAGTGTTATACTTCCCTCACATACAAAATGGAACCTCTTCTACTATATTCCAAAAAAAAAAATCATCTTTCTATATAAATAATTTCACATTATAATATCTTAATGTTCCTAATCCCCAAATCAGAGAGTTTATTAACTCACCAAATTTCATCCTTTCCATAAATAATGTGTTAGGCAAAGAAGGTTTATCAATGAAGAAGTATAACTATTTACAATGTGGTTTCTATTTTATATATTATTATACCTTATCTAATTATATTGTATAAATTATACAAAAATGAACTAAATAGCTTATTATATTCAATTTTAATTATGTTAATTAAAAAATTATTTTGAAACATCTCAAAATCTATAGGAAAAGGATGACGTAACTCATTTATACCTGTAGTATACCACCTCTAGTAAGCGATGTGAATTATTTTTAATACCATTTTATGTGGATTCTATAAAGGATAAATTTAATGAATAAATATAAAAAAATTTATATAACAATGTTTCTGATAATTTGACTAATTATTTACCTTCAATTTTATCTATCTATTGAAATGTTGAAAGAATATTCTTGTGTACGTACGTCATACTATCGCCGATAAAGGTGTATTTAATTTTTATAAATATATGTTATATTGATGAATATATATATTGTAATTAATAATATATATGATTTTAATATCACTATAAAATTTCTGTTGGTGATGTAACATATACTAATATATATAGACTAAGACTCCAGATCCAAACCTCGAAGGAAAAACCAAGAATTTATCACCCATAACTTTGATTTTAATAAAAAAAGATGGTAAATAAAATTACAATAACATGATATAATTAAATTATATATGTTTTGATATATATTATTATCTCTCAAATTTTCATTTATCATTAATCTATATTAATTATAAAAGTTGTTTTAAAACATACTAATAATTATGCAACTTTTTGGTATGAAGTTATCAATCGATCCCAATTTCATTGTGATGGTTTATGTTAGAATATCCATTCATGATGTTATATTATTTTTATATGATAAATTAAATTAATTTTTTATCACCTATTTTAATTTATATTTAATTAATTTTTTCCATTAATTTTCATCACATAATGTTCTCATGTGAGAGGAAGAATATTTCTACAAAAAAACTGATTATATTATAGTATTTGGTGTTTTATAATTTTCATCCGTGTACATGGTTTGTTTCAAATGTTTTGAAAATTGATTTTTGAATATTCATAAAATTTTTTATAATTTTAATTTTAACAATCGTTAATTTTTTCTAAATTGTTAAAGGATTATTCTTATAATTAAATGATCAAGGTGCTTTTGACTTTTTAATAAAAATGTGAAAGGAATTTTTTATTTAACAAAAAAACATTAATGGGATTTTACTCCATCAAAACGGATTAATGTTTTGAAAATTAAATTTCAATTTTATAAAGTTTTTTATATTCAATGTATTGATTCAAAATATTTTATAAATATTTGTATTAAAAAATAGTTTTTTATGGAAAAGGTTATTAATTGATATGATAATTTATTGATATATCCCATATTTACCATTAATTGGCATATACTATCAGCCATTATTATGATTTCATTCCCAAGGTTTTAATGAATTGTTTTACACATGTTAGGTTAAGAAATTAATAGAGTGGAATAAATATTATAAGATATGATGCTAAATATACCTAAATAATATTTTCTTGTATATAGTCTCCAATCATATTAATCCATTACATTTTAATAATGTATAACTATATTAAATATTGTAAATTTATTTAAATGGTATAATATCAACGTATGGAAATTTCAATATTCTAAATTCCGTACTAGAGTGTGGTTGAGAATATCATTGGAGAATTGGGTTTAAATAACGATGATTATTATAATTATTGGATTACCATCGAAGATTTGGTAATTTATTATGATAAACTATACTAATATTGTGGTATTAATTTTCTATAATATGGTGTTATGATTTGAAAATCCATTAAATGATATTTCATGATAATATGATACCTCACTATGATTATTATATCTTGAGGCTTCCTCTTTTATTTTTGGTATTAGTTAATTTCAGGTAATAAAAGACACTATTTAACAAAAAAGGTCATCGATAATGAAATTATGGTAATCATGAGGAAAAACACTATATGGGATATTTATTGTATAAACATGTAGTTATGCTGACAGAAAATTGTCAAGAAATTAATAGTGATAACATTCTAAATGATTTATGGATGAAGAAACACATTATAGATTATCTCATGAAATAACATCAACTATATTTTATTTTATATTTTTCCACTAATGGATCATATATGTATCATCACTATTGAGAAAATATTTTCATTATAGTTCTCGAAACATAAAAAATATTTATTATCAATTTAACATATGGTTGGGAGAATTAGATAAATACTAGTGTGGTATTATGAATATTATTTATAAAGATGAAATTTAATCCATACAATTTGATTTCATTATAAGTATATATTTTTTAGTATGTACATACCCCCATATTATTTATCCAAAAATTAATAAGGAATATCATGATATTTCATATAATGATGATCAATCCACTGGAATATATGAAGAAAATATCATAATTCATTATGGTATTCTTCTGGTTTTTTCATCAGCCATGAAATAAAATTTGATCAATATATTATTGCTTAAAACCCCTATATGTAAATGTTATTATCTATTATAAAATTTAATATATATAAATAAATAATTTTATTCAGAAATAATATTCAAATTTAAATAATAGATTCTATCTAATACAATAGGTTTGAAAAGAAAAATGAAATGTATTTAAATAAATCTCAATTAAATCACATAGATTATTGGAATGACATCCATCTAAATTAAAAAAAAAGGATAGAACATAAAAGGAATTTCTTGAATTGAACTAGGAGTTTCTATATTTGTAATAAAGGGTTATAAATCTAGTGAATATTGTTAGGTGATAAAGAGACAATAGATTTAATTGAGGAATTAATGATTATAACTAATGCACAACCCATGATTAAATTATTCATGTTAAATGAGTATATAGATAGCATTAACCGATACAGAAATCCAATTTGTTATGATTAATGGAATCAAAACCCTTTTATTCCCTTTCAAAAATTTGTAATCTCATCTGTTAACTACTTCCAATATTAATGATGATAACAAAATTTTAAATTGTAAAAATATTATCCACTCAGAAAAAACTAATGTCTTATATAATTCTGGATATACTAACTCTTATATATATAATAAATTTTCCATGTTTTTATGATTATCAAATAAATTATTATATTTTTAGTTTAATGTGAAAACACATAATGGTATGAAGGTTGCATCTATTGTTAATAGTTCCTCTTAAATTGATGATTGTGGGAAAGTTCTTCTTATAAATACTATGATTCATCTTATATTAATGTATACTATGATTTTAGTCATGAATGATATTTTTATTTATAAATCATATATCTATTGATTGGAAAGAATAGTCTCATTTAATATTCCAAATGAATGTGAGATTGTTTAATATAATGAGGAATAATAGGAACTCCCAATTAAAATTACTTCTACCATTGGGTATTAATTCTTATCTATGATCTGTTTACATCATAGAGTGTTGGATATGGACTCAAAAATTAAAAAAAAAAATTATAAGAGATTTTTTTGATATCCTTCCAAATGAACTACCAATTCTTCATCAAAATCATGAAGATAATTTTTCAATATAACTCATTCAAATTGATATGCCTATTTCAATGATTCCTTATAGAATGAAGCAACATAAGATGAAGTAATTTAAGATGAAAGTATTAGAGAATCATGATAAGGGATTAACACACTCCAATGTGTCAGCATATAGTGCACATATTCATTTTATTCATAATAGTGATCATTCAATGAAACATTACAATGGTTATTAGGAATATAAAAATTTCACTATTTAGAATAGGTTTCCTCTACCCCTTATTGATTATTTTCTTGAACAATTTTGAGGAGATAAATATTTTTTATGATTGAACATTGTTTTTTATATCATAAATGAGGGTTAAGTAGGAGGATATACCTAACATGTCCTTCTATATGAGGTTTGATAATTATAAATTTATTTTAATTCAATTTTCCCATATGAATTCCCCAGGTATCATCATATATTTAATAAATAGAGTATTTAGAGGTTACCTTGAATAGTTTATGGTATCCATTATAGAATATATTCTTATATATGAAATGAAAATTGTAGTTCAAGAAGACAATATTTTATTTGTAATAATGGTCATGATGAATAAAAATTTGTATGAAAAAATTAATAATTTTAAATTTTGGATTCATATATTTTAATTCTTAGGTCATATAATAACATGTGAGTGTATATCAATAGATTCAACAAAAATAGATTTTATTGGTAAATGACCTTGACCAACTCTGGTAACCAAAATCAATAAATTAATAGTTTGGAAAAGATTATTGCATCTTTCCGAAGCATTTATAATTATTATATAATACCTTCATCGTGTTCACTCGGAATGGGGTTTCATTATTACAGACAGATTAATGTGAACATAATTCAAAGGAACTGAACATACGGTTGGTCAACATAGCTATTCTCACACAACCATGTAGTGTAGAAAAAATTATGATCTAGAGTGATTCACTAATGAATTGAATGGGATTATTCCTCATATATAATGATATTGTTATAAACATTTCATCATGCCAAATGAAAATACATTAGAGAAATTTCCCAACTCATGAATTGGAAATACTTTTAGTATTTTTCACATTGAATATATAGATTCATAATCATCATGGATAAATGTGTTTCATGTATTTAAATCATGATGGTTTTCCATATATTCTCCCCCAGAAATATATTAATATGTTCTAGAGATGAGCATTAATTTTTTAATGATTATTACATCTGAATGTATTTCTATGATTGGAAGGAGAAAATAGTTTGTGATGCTCGGAGTCTGAAAGACCATTCTAGTTTTTCTATGATGATGAATCAATTATGTACAATAATTATGTATTTTTAGAATATGAAATTAGAAATACTATTGAAAGTGGATAGATAATATAATTCATAGATGAATTTTCAACCATATATACATGTGATTATTTAATTGGCATATAACAATGATGTTGAAATATAGAAGAACACTGGATGTTCGCATGAGTTCAACCATAGTTTTTTATGGAATTATAATGTTTAGGAGTTAGGTATGTTTCTTATAAATACATTATTTGATGAATGATAAATTGGATTAATGTCTTGATCATCATTATGTATTAATCCACGAATTAAAAATGATGGTTATATATCAGAGAGAATATATCTTATGTGACAACATGATGATGGATATTGTAGATTATTCTTCTCAATGCATTTTATTTTTTGAATTTAAGGATTATAATGTAATGACTTGTATTTTCCCTATTTTATTTTTAGAAATTACATGGGAAAATTTCAAGACTAGGCATTAAGACGACATGCAATTCTGAGGCATGGGGGGCCCGAAATAATTTTTCTGAAAAATATTGTGTTTTTAATAGCACAGATGCATGAAATTTTTTAAAATGAAAAATAACTCTATTACGAGTGCCTGGATCATATCTTTGAGGTCACCATTGAGCTCAGAGTAGTGTATTTACCCTAGATGCAACCAAACATTGGATGACATAGGTCATCTGTAGAAAAATTCACTAGGTGCGTAAGCGTAAATAAAATAATTTAATAAAAATTATTATTTTTTTAAATCCTAATTAACTCAAAAATGGAAAATAATATTAGAAATATGAGACCAAAGTTTATTTCAAGAGGGTGTGTTTTCCTTAGGTAGGGCTTAACCTCGACTAGTGATAGTTTCAGGTGAAATTAAGTTTATGGATGTGATTTCATTAAATTATTTAATAAAAAATATTATATTTGGATGTTATGTGTTGATTTAGTGGATCTTTCCATTTTCTAATAAGACATTTCTGATGAATTCAACGTTATCATCATAACCCCTGAATTTACTTGAGGTAATGATAACGATGCTCTTTCCCGATTACGAAAGATGGTGAATCGAGGATCAAAGACAACATAGATCTTTTTTCTTCATCAGCGAGCAATCCAAATCGAGGTAGGTTCTCAAATTATTTGTGACTTATTTTAAAATTTATAGAATCAAACGATGAATGTGGACTAACCCACAAATAGTTTGATTTGCAGTCCGATCATTCTTTTGGGGTGGGAAATTATTATAAGATTATAGGGATAGGGCTTCGTGATTATTCTGATGTTAGTTTCTTTATGATCCTAATAACATGAATGGATCAAGGCCGAACAAATAAGGAAACTATTCATTCTTTGGGTGTTCAGGTTCTTATCTCTCCTCTAAACCGATCATGTTCTTCATGCATTCTTTTCATGTTGAAACCCTATGTGAATGATCAATAGTTGTGCCCACGATTCCTGGCATAACATTTTGAGACCGAAGGCAGTGATCAGGGACATCACTATAGATGTTCTATGGGAGCGAAACAGGAATGTGGTGAATCAAATTAGAGGTCACGACGAATGGAGGGATTCTTGCTAGGTCACCAGTGGTGTGGGTAGTGAGTGGCCCAGTAAACGGTTGGGTTCCAACGAGACACACAACTGCAAACCATTGATACCGCATTGGAGGAGGAGACCGTGGTGGTGTAGGATTTGGGTGGTGGACATGAGCCATAGAAAGAGGTTGTATAGAGACATGGATAGGAGGCCACATCATAGGAGAACCTCATAGAAGAAGGTTAGTAGAACTAGGTAGACGAGGTGGGTCAGCCACACAATGCGGTCCGACATAGTGTTAGCTAGCGGAACCGGTTGGCCACACGATCTGGTAATTTCATGGACTATGGGGACACGTGCAGGGCATGCTGTGGCCAATAAAGCAGAAATGGTCCATGGGATATAGGTTGTGTTGGGTGAATTGTGCCGCATCGGTGGCCCAGCGGGCTCGACCGCGTAGCCTAGTAGCCCAATAGGCCATGACCATCTGGCTGGGCCAGATTGGGCTAGCCTAGACCAACTGGGTCAGGTCATGTCGGCAAGACTATGTCGGGTTGGACCTGGACTAGGTCAGCTCAGACCCAGACCAGACCAAATCCATTTTATTAATATGGACATATTTTTCATACTTTGTTTCTATTTCTTGAGTCGCATACAATGTTGGTTTCCTTGAAAAAAAAAACGATACTTATTAGTTACTCTAAGTGAGTTTTTGTGGATGTTGGTTGGAAACATAATGACTTGAAGATTAGGTGATCATGGATTGAGTGCGGTATGAGCAGAATCCTGATGATGGATATGAATATGTACTATTAGGGAGGATGTGACTTGGGGGATGGTTCAACCATTGGTTCTTTGTGCATCATCAAATCATCTTGAACCACTGACGCTCTGTGTGTCGTCGACGTTCTGTGCACCATCAACATATCATGCGCCATCGATGCTCTTTACGCCATTGACATCCTCGAATTCATTACTAATCTGCGTTCCACTGACTCTATGTGCACCACGAATGCTACCTATGCCATAAACTCTCCATGTTTTATTGACTCTCTGTCCATTGTTGATAATTTTATTATCATAGAGACTCATGTATATATGCACTAAAAATAGAAATCATTCTCTTTGTAAAATATACATGTACCTATATGATCTAACCATGTTGATTGTACATTGTGTGTTACCTTTGTGGGATACTTCATGTCTGTGCTTTTTTATGTACTTCATTTTTTTCCATTTTTGTATAATTTGTGTATTTCATAGTGGTGATCCTTTGTGGTTTTCAGGTAACTCTTGAGTGTTGTATTACTCACCCCTACACCGGCTATGCACACACATGTTTTGTCTCATGAAGATGATTGACGCTATGACGGAGTCCTAGGTGGAACATGGATAGGTGGCACTTAGATAGATTCCTGATAGATGAAGTAAACTTTAGTGTCTTCAGATAGATTTCTCTATACCTACCATTCAGGAAGGCTTTTCTAAAGATTAGATTCAAGAGCTTGTACATTTCATTTTGGTTGGGCTTGTATTCTATCCTCATTAACATTTAAGTTATTTACTATCATACTCTATTGTTGGTATCTTATTGGTACACGAGGTTGTTTATTATTATTTTCAATTTCATCATTTTGGTCTTGGTGATGGGTGTGTGTGAAAGTACTTAGGAAAATGCCTCCCATTTGTGGGATATGCCTACTCAATTCTTGTTTCTACCCCTGGCCTATTGGAGGCATGCTTGGGGTAGTCACGCAATGGGGCCTGTTGGATGGGTTGTGATGGAGTGGTATCAATGGTTGTCATATCTACCTAAATAATAATGATTCTATGATATTGCATTGGGGAAACAATGTCGATCATTTCGAGTTTATCATTAAGGATAAGGAATACAATGTCGGTGTGGCAGCCAACGGATCCGTACAACAGGAATCAAAATTATGCTTTCCAACTTAATAAATGAAATTGTGGTTGTAGGTGAAATAATATTACATCAATCATATATTATTGAGTGTGTTATGATATCCTTCTTGATTAAATGTGATATCACTATGTATAGTTAATTTACAATGATCTACTTCAGGATTCCTCAACATTGGTAGCCATCCAGGATTCTAATGCGTGATCATGAGGATGATCTTCCCAGAAATGATGTGTTGTTATCCTGGCCATTTCTAGAGATAATACCTCTAGGTGGTGTACTAGAGATTCCACAACTAGAATAGATTAAGTTTCTACCATTGATACCAGTAGAGGATGCATGCATGTTTAATCACTTTCATGATTTCTAGAGGTAGTGAACTACCAGGTTCATGGGAGATCCAAACCCCCACACAGCCAACGATTTGATGTAGGTGTTAAAACATGTCATAGGCCTAGAGAGGACACCTATAGACCATGTTGAAGTCATATTTGTGTGTTTTATACAGTTATTTGTCGGGATATGGTTGATCAAAGTGATCTAGATGCATGAGGAGAAGACCTTTGCATGGAAAGACTTCTTGAATATCTTAATAGAAGTGTTCATTCCAGTAATGCTATGCTCTGTGTGTATACATGTTTTACTACATCTACAATAGGGCATCCAGACAATTTCAGAGTGTTGAGCGAGGATTAAATATCTATCTTATTACTCCATGTATATGATGTGATAACCTTTAATTATGTCTCAGACCTTAGATAAGGGACTACGATTGGGAATCAGGGAATCCATTATATATATTAGTATTCTTATATATGCTGGGGTATGAGAGCAAGATCTTATAGTATAGTGCTTTCTAGTGGAGCAGACACCAGTAGTGGGAGCCAACACCAGTTGTCGGGTAGATGATTCTTCAGCATCTTGTTGCTGACAGTAGATGTAGGGATACAAGAAGATCAAAAAGTTTATGGGATGACCCCAGGAAATGGGATCCATGGTATTTGACTCTAAAGGTAGTTTGAGTTGTCCATGGTCTAGGTTGTGAAACTCATGCATCTATTGGAGGTAGATGGATCCAGATTTCCTAACACACCATAAGGATGATTAGAAGGTGGTAAGGGACTACCGAGGTTGAGATGAACACATGAATAGGGTTTTCTCTAGTGCATCGTATGTCGTCAAGGAGTTGGACATGCTATAGAATGAGGATATATTTTTGAGTTATTACCACCTCCACCCCTGGTTGTCCATTATAGGCTCATAGAGGTGGTCGATATAGTCGAGGCTAGCCTCAGGTGATGGAGGCTTTCAACCTTGGTACTCAATAGATGATTTGTGTTATTATATGTTTCCTCTCCACCCGAGCTACAATTTTATAGGCACAGGTGTTGGTCATTATTTCTATCCATTACCCTTGTTCGAGACATGAAGATTACATTGGAACCATTGACTCGACCATGCACATAAAGAATCATATGAGAGGAGATTTCAGAATCACACACTAGTGCTAATAATATTCCCTTATTATGGGGGTGATTATTTCAGTTGGGATCTCGTTGTGGTATCGTCATGTCCATACAACATCATTCATGGTATGGACTGGTTATCAGTAGTTCAAGCCCAGATTGACTGTTTTAGGTGTATAGTATGGTGTGTCCCCGGATATGGTACACCGATTTAATTTTTTCATCAAAATGAATCTGATGTGGTGTTTTATAGACTTGCACATAGGAGGGTTCAGTCGATCACCCACAAATCGGATAACATGATCCTTGGTGCATTAGATGAGATGAGTCCTCAGTTTCTTGTAGTGGTGGATGAGTGGAGGATGTCTTTCGAGAAGATATTATTATATTACCTCCTTTCATGGATGTAAACTCTCCTTTGATCAGTACCCAGGGATTCCACTGATATCTACACCTAGATATTAGATGTCTCTCATAGTGCTTTGTGAATGGAGGGTATAACATGATGATTTTCAGAGGAAGAGCTTAGTATGACCCAGTTTTTTGCCATGTGATGCCCCAGTTTTGTTTGGAAATAAGTAAGATAATAGCTTGAGGTTATGTGTTGACTTCCACTTCCAGAACTAGGTGAGCATGATGATTTAGTATCCCCTACTAAAGACAGATGATCTCTTTAATCAGATAAATAGAGAAAGGTGGTACTTAAAGGTAGACCTCATCTCCGGCTATCATAAGCTTCGTGTATAGGATGAGGATGTACAAAATACAACTGTTAGTTGTTATCATGAATACTATGACTACCTAATGGTTTTGTTTGGAATCAAAAAAACCCTAGAAGTGTTCATGGGACTGATGAACAAGATCATTTAGTGTTACACTGGTTCATTGTAGTCTTTATTGATGACATCCTTATATACTCAATATCCTAGAAGGAGCATCTGATACACTTGATTGTGGTCCCAAACACTCTACAACAACACCAGATTTATGGGAATCTCTCAAAGTGTCATTTCTGGATTCAGGTGGTCCACATTGTGGGAAACATCATTACAAAGGCTAGAGTTGTAGTGGATACTATGAAGATTGAAGCATTTCATTCTTGGGACCCACCCAAGAGTGACACCGAGGTGGAAAGGTTCTTGGGTTTTGATGGGTACTATCATAGGTTTTTTCACGACTTTTCCAAGGTAGTATCACCATTGATGGCCTTGACATATATGTTGAATCCATTCGTGTCGACAGAGAAGAACCAAAAGTGAATTCAAGAGTTGAGATTGAGATTGGAGAGTGCTCCCATCCTAAGAATACTTGAGGAAAGTGGTGAGTATGTGGTGTCTGTTATGCATCAGGGACAATGTTTAGTTGTGTCCTAATGTAGAGGAATGTGATGATTGCCTATGGTTCACACCAGTTGAGGTGTCATGAGATAAACTACCCAACCCATGATCTTTAGATAGTAGTGGAATTCTCTGCATTGAAGATGTGGAGATACTACCAGATGGTAGAACAGTTTACTATCTACTCTAACCACAAGAGTACTAATTATATCTTCACTTCGAAGGATCTGAACATGCGACTGTGATGACTTCTAGAGATCCTAGAGGACTTTGAATTTGAGATTTTCTATACTCTTCGGAAGGGGAATATAATGGTGGAACTCATAGTAGGAGATCCAACTATCACATGTTGAGTGAGGCGTCAGAGTAGTTAGCCTCGTTGTAGATATCCTTTGTCGATGGATATAGAGAATATTGTCTCCAGTCGATGGTAGTTACCCCACTAATCTTATAGCGAGCCAGGGAGTCTCTTATTAGTAATATGTATTATGAATCTAAACATGCTCATATATCCATGGTTATGCCCCAAATAGATATTCAACAGGTAGATAGTGCACCATTATCTTTATAGGATGTACAGTAGTACCAATGATATTGGGGGAGGAGGTTTTGATGGTTTTCCTTAAATCCCCTTTATTGATACATATATAATTGGAAAAGATGTTTCAAGACCACCAACATTAGTTCTAGTGGTCGGGGATATAGAAGGTGGTGGAAAGGATCCTTTCTCAATGCCTCACTTGACAGAATGTGAAGGATTAGAATGTAGTTCTAGCTAGTTTTACTCTACACTGTGAGGTTCTAGTGTGGATGTGGGATTAGATATCGATCAAATGTATTATGGATTTCTCACAAATTTATAGGGTACATGATTCCATATAGGAGATCATTGACTGACTCACCATATCAGACCACTTCCGACTGATCTATGTGCAGAGTTCAATAGGGAGCTAGGGAAACCTCTACACGTAGGAGATAGTTCAGCTTCCCGGAGTTCCATCAACAATCATCTCAGTTCATGTTGCATGATTTACATCATGGTTGTAGAAGGGATTGAAAGTGGAATATAGGACTCAATTTCACTTCAATACATCATTTCATCCCTAGACGAATGGCCAGACCGAAAGAACCATCATGGATCAAGAAAACGTTTTATGTGCTTCCATCCTAGACATTGTCCATAGTTCGAAGGACCACATACCTCGGTCTGAATTTGGGAATAACACTGTCTACAACTCTACCATTGGGGTTTCAACATTTTTTGTCTTGTATGGGTGACCATTAATGTCACAACTGTGCTGGACATACATACGGAAGTTAGTACTCATGTGTCCTGAGTTGGTATGAGCTACAACTAAGAAGGTTAAGATCATCTAAAAGAATATGTGGACTACACATAGATGAAAAAAGTCATATGATGATAGGAGGTAGAGTCTTCTGGAGTTTTAAGTGGGATTCCATTTGTTCCTTTATGTCTCAATACTATGGGGATTTCAGAGAATTGGCGAGGGTAGAAATATATCTCTTTGATACATCAGTCATTTTCATATTCTAAGTAAAGTTGGAGAGGTGGTACACCACCTAACTATACCCCAACAACTGCACTAGTTTCATGTTGTCTTCTATTTGTTGTTTCTTAAGAGTTATGTCTACGATCCATCCTTTTCATTGACTCAGGTAAGATGATCATTGACGATGGGGTGTCTTTTGCAGAATACCCAGTGGAGATCGAGGATCAACATGATCAGATCTTTTATGGATGGTTGATTCCTCTGGTGCACATTTATGGTTAGAATTTGAATCTCTATAAGATCACATTGGAGTGGAAGTCTCAGATTCAGGTTTAGTACCCTCACATTCTGTCAAAAATCCCTTTTTTTGGCATTCAAGGATTTCAATACTAAAGGATGGGAGAATGTAATGACTCAGATTTTTCCGATTTTTTATTTAGAAATTATTTTGAAAAAATCCAGACCATGCGCTATGAAAACATGTGATTATAAGGCTTGGGGTTCCCAGAATGACTGTTTGAAAAATGATAAATTTTTATTTTCAAATGCATGTGAATGTTTTGAATAAGTGAAATAAATCATAACTATGTGCCTGAATTAGAAATCATAGGGAACCATTGAGCTCAGAGTAGTAGCTTTACACTATGAACTATGTATCATTGGTTGGCGCCTGTCGTCTGTAGAAAAATGTCATTAAGGGCATAACCTTAAATAAAGAAATAAATAAAAATATTTTATTTTGAAATCCTAATAACTCATAAATAGAAAATCTGATAATAAGTACAAGCTCGTTGTTTTGTTTATAAGGTGGTTTTTCCGTTAGGTGGGACCGAACCTCGACTGTCTCTGGTCGAGGGAGAATGTTAGTTTTTGTATTAGAACATCATCGAAATATTTTATAAAAAAATTTATTTTGACATTATGTAATCACACAGTGGTGTTTTTTCCTTTTTTTTAATATTCCATGTAAAATGAATTTAGGGTTATCTCTATAATCATGGAATTCCCCTAAGGCAAACAGTAGGAAGATTTCTCTTGATGAAGAACACTATCAAATCAAGGATCAACGACATAGACCTCCATTCATTATCAGAGAGCGACCCCGATTGAGGTAGTGTGTCAATATCATTGACATTTATTTTCCACTAATTAGAATAAAATGATTAACGTAGACCAACCCAAGAATAGGTTGATCCACGATTCGATCGTTCTTGTGGGGTGGAATATTTTTGTGGGATTAAAGCGAATAGATCTTAGTGATTATTCTAATGTTGGTTTCATTTTGATCTCATTAACATGAATAGATCACAGAAAAACAAACAATAAAATGTTATGTTCAATGGTTGTTTATGTGATTTATTTGTCACCCAAATCGATGATGTTCTTCCTGTGTCGTTCAACCTATGAAACCCTAAACAAATGACCGATCATTGTTCCAACGATCCATAGTTCAATGATCCGAGACCGAATTTTGTGATCCATGATGACATTGTGAAGTTGTGATGAGAGATAATTATAAAGTTGGTGGATCATGATGGAGGTAACGATGAACAGTTTGCCGTTGTTAGGGTGGCCAGAGGCTATGACAATGCGCAGCCCGGTGGTAGGCTGAGTTTCGACAGAGTGTACACCTGCAGTCTATTGGGAATGTTCCTTAGGAGGATCCCACGGTAGTGCCGGCGATGAGTGGCAGATGGAATCCATGATAGGAGGATGTAATGGAAGCTATATAAGGATGTAGTTTGATGGTCGTGTCATTGGGGGACACTATGGCAGTAGGGTCGCGGGACAAGGGGGATGAGGCGGGCCAGCTGCACAACGTAGTTTGGTGTCACATTTGTTGAGGGAATTAGATGTCTATGTGGTTGGGTTACCACTTGGGATAGAGGGGAACCATTTAAGGGGATCTTATTCAGGAGGAGATGAACCAGCTTGTTCGATAGGGGTTGGGCTGGTTAGGCAGATCCGTGTTGGGTCAGGTTGGTTATACCATGTTGGGACGGACCCGAACCAGACAATACATTTATTACTAAATTGGACATATCATTCAAACTATCAGTCAATTTGATGATCCACATTGGGCATTGGGGCCCTTGTGATGAGAAGATCCTTTTTGGATACTATATGTCAGTTATTGTGGTGGTTTCAGGATGACCTAATGGTTCTTGGAGAAGGTGTTTACGGAATGAGCATACTGCAAGTGGAATCCTCCAACTAGCAGTGATTATGTAATCTTGGTGACTAAATGAATTGGGGGCTACATGACCCATTGATGCTCTATGTTCCACTAACACTCCTTGTGCCACTGATTCTATGTGCACTATCGGCCCTATGTGTGACATTGATGCTCTGTGTGCAATCGACAATTCGTTCCCTATTGATAATTTGTGTGTCATGGACACATTGTGCACCATCGATGTCCCTGACATCAGTACCTCATCGGGCACCAACGACGCTCCGTGAACCACTGATGCTTCATGCGCCATCAATGATCCATGCGCCATCGATGCTCCATGAACAATCGATTCTTTGTGCCCCATCATTTCTCTGTGCGCTTCCAATAATTTTAGAGTCATATAGACTTGTATATATATGTAATACAAATGGAATTACTTTTTCCCTTTAAAATTTTACCTGTCTGAGATAATAATATTGGCTATATATCGCGTGTTTCCATTGTGGTTTAAATCATGTGTTTTCATAGTGGTTAACTTCATGTGATTCTTTTGTGGTGTACATCATGTGTATCCATTGTGGAATACATCATGTATTTCTTATTGGTTCACCTTTGTGGTTTCAGGCTCCCTATAGAGTATCGATTTACTAACCCCTATACGGGATATGCCCGTACGTGACATGTATTGTGAAGATTAGTGACACTATGATGGAGTCCTTTGTCGAATTGGGCCAGGTGGTTCTTAGAGTGATTCCAAATAGATAAGGGGTGATTCAGTGACATTAGACACTTATTTCTGTACCTACCCTTCATGTAGGAGTTTCTACAGATGAGATTTAATAGGTTATAATTTTTCTTTTGGTTGGGATTGTATTCCGGCCCCGTTTAATTTTCTATTTTTTATTGTCTTTCCCTATTATTGATATCTGTGTGTGGATCATGTTTATTTACATAGTGTTTTCAGTTTCATCATTTTGGCCTTGGAGATGGGTGTGTTTTTTCAGGTACTTCGGGAAATGCCTCCCAATTGTGTGATATGCATACTCATTGCTGGTCTCCATCCAATAGCCCATTGGAGGTCGGTTTTGGGTAGTCATGACATGGGCCCTAGGGGAAAATTTATTAGATTTATAATGAATTATAATGGGTTGATATAACTTGTACCCATACATAAATATAAATGGAAAAACATTACCATTTATCCCATTATTGGACTCCCTAAAAAAATTATTGTGCACATACCATTTGTGTTTTTGTTGATCACAAAAAAAATCACTCCATTACCATCAATATATATATATATATCCTTATCAATATTCATGGATATATTGTATGGATGTGCTGACAATTAATGTTTTATTAAATTTTATTTTATCAAATAGGGATCCACGTTTTATATTAATGTTCCGGGGGAGTCTTCTATATGCTCTGATGGTAGAATATTTCCTCATAAAAACTTGTCATCCTTAGTTTGTGGGAATATTCAATACAATCAATCAGACCCATGAGGATTTTTTGAGAGATTTAATCTTGAGTTTAATTGTTTTATGCAAAAACAGCTTCCATTAGTCATGTTTTCTAGCTATCACATTCATTCTATCATTCAGATGGCTCCTTATGAATCCATCAACGGACAAAAGTGTATAACATAAACATCATTGGCTGTTGTTATAAAATTAAATGTATTAGGATCTATTCTAGTTGAGTATGTGGACAAAAACAGAGATCAATTCAATAAAAAATATAGATAAAATTGTGATGATAGATATGAGATGTTGAAAATTGTGGGAGATTATTAGTGCTCGAAGTCTATGAAAATGTATTTGATGGAATTTATATATGGAATAATGTTATGATATTTAAAAATAAGTGGGATCTATGAACTTTTTTATGTTTCCCCCTTCATGATTTTTGATCATATCATGATGGTAGCCTATCATTTGGTGCATTCACCAAATCTCTCTAAGGGTCACGATATATACCAGATATCTTTCCTCAGGAATTATGTACCATACTATTCATATTTTACAGTCATATATGAAAACCAAATGGTGTTTGTCTTCTCTTAATAATAAAAATGGTTGATATTTTTTATCATAGTGATAAATTTATATGAAATAAGACCACTCCCATTGTCAACTATTTTTTGGAGAAAAATAAATTTGAGGAAGATATATGGGTTCGTAAGAATATTATGATATGGAAGTATACTCAATTATTTCTACCAATGTGATTTAATTTCAAGGATTAAATTTTTACATGTGGTTTTTACTTTAATATCCTGATATTTATGAATATATTATTTTTTAAATAAATTTTATGTCTTGGATAGATTGTGTTACACACAATGGTTTGTATAAATGAAATGTGATATACTATTAAAATTGTTTCAATTTAACATTATCATTATAACATATTCATTAAATATGTATGTATGTATTGGAATACAATATTTTTTTATCCATACATGTGTTTGATTATAAAATTGAATATATATTATTAATAATTTCATTATATGCTTTAAAATAAATATTTCCTCATAAATGGTTATTATTTCTTTTTTGATGGAATGTAATAATTAATTTCTAGAAAATTTAGAAATATTATTTTCATGAAAAGGATTCCATTTATTAAATTCTTATACCAAAATTATCTCCGGAATAATTTTTCACATTTTTTAGAAAAATTTAATTTCTAGTGGATAGTGAAAAATACTGATTATTAATGAAATAATTACATTTTTTTCCTAAATTCACAAAGATCATTTTTGTTTTAAAATAAATTAAAAGTATAATATTAATTTAATTTTCTAAATAAAAATAATATTTACATTAAAATTAATTTCATGATGGTATAAGGTATAAAAATATATTTCTTTTATAATGATATTTTATGAAAAAAAAATTCTATTGGGTTTTTTATATTTCTCATAAATTTTTTCCCCTAATATATTAATCGAGTACATAATAATAGATTCAATATTTTGATTTAGGATATATATTTTAGGAAAATAGGTCTCCTTTTCAACATTATGAATAGTAACATCAGTAAATATTTTTTCACATTGGTATTGGTAAAACATATAAAATAGGTCCCGTTTTGGAGATACAACATTAATATTTTACAAACACATTCCATTATTTAATAAGATAAGAATATATTTTAAATTTCCATCCATTTCGTGAATATATTTCCACTTTAATCCATTTTAATTTGATTTATACTTTTATAATAATTTTAGAAGGAAATAAATACCAAATGTAACTCTCATGACATTAATGTCACTAAATTTTTGACATAGGCACCAATATGATGTATTTTGTACTATATGATTATTTTAAATAGAAATTTAGAATTTTTTTAATGGTAAAATACTTTAATATTTTAGAAAATAAAAAATTCATTAAAATCATAAGCAACAATGTCATGGTGTTTATTAATTATATTGAAAAATAAAATAAAAAATGTTTCTTATTTTAAAGGTAATTTTTTGGGGTGAATTTTCATATTAAGAGTTATACGACTTAAAATGTAACATCTTATCCTCCATTCATCTAAACTCCATCTGATCCTTCTATTGAGATGTATATACCATAATACCATCTTATATTAATTAATCACATAGAATAAATTCTTGTAATTATATAATACCATCAATTTCTAGAATAAGTGGTCTGCCAAATAATGTTTCTTAATTAAGTTATATAACTCTTATTCAATTGTTTACCATTTTATTTATGAGTATACATCATTTAAATCAATGAAAATGGTTTTGAAATAATTTATTTAGTCTCTTAAATTTTGTTTTTTTATAATGATTGGTAATCCATAATACACCTTTTCCCCATCCCTGGGAAAATAATAACATTACTCGTGCATATATGTGGACTACCACCACCTTTAAGGGATGCAAAACATTTTTCAATTTCATTTTACATTGGTGATTATAAGGATATAAATAATACATAATATGAACTATATTTTATATAAATCGTTATATAATATTGAATTTTTATTTCCCATTCATTCATTCCCACTATCACAATTTTAAGAAAATGTACATATGTATGTACGACCTACCATCTCTTGAAATAGTGAAATAATTTTTTCATAAACTACAATTTATGAATGATTGTAAATATATGTATATATATATATATATGTATAATTAAAATATTTTATATTTATAAAATAATTTTAATTATTGATATGATGGAATAATGATAAATGTATAAGGATTGAGACTATTGAAACCAAATATGCAAGAAACATGACGTGGTTATCACTTAGATCAATGATTTTAATAAAAATTGTCAATATATATGATATAAGACAATATATGTAAATCATATATAGTGTGATATAAATTATTATTGTTTAGGAATACATGAATAATTAATATGAAATTATTAAAAGGGATTTTTAAATAGGTATAAAAATTAAAATACTTGAGGTAAGGTATTTATATATAAATCCCATTTTATTCAGGATTATTTATGTATGAATTTATATAAATTATTTTATAGGTTTTATATTTTATAAATAATATTATTTTTATAATCCTAATTTATTTATTTTAGAATGCATGTTTTATTTTCATTTTCCTCTCTTTAATTACTCATGAGAAAAAAATAATGGATTTTCATATAAACGACTATGTTATAGAATTTCATCACGAATCTTTTTCATCTATGTCAATGTTTTATTAGATTATTTTCATGAATGATTTTTATTATTATAGAATTACTGGTAAAATTTATTTTTTCACCATTTATTTATTTTTATACTATTTTTTAATGGAATAGTCATGTTTTATATAATGTGGTTCTATTTACATTTACTAATAATGTGAACTAAAACATTGTTCTAATATACATGGCACGAATTGGGGATCCAACTGATATAACCACTAACAAATTGAAGAAATATTTTAAATTTTACTATGTTTTGAAAAATAATTTTATTACCATAATATTTTTGATATTCTGATTTTAAATAAGATATTTCCAAACTAAAATGGTATTTTAGACATGAAATGTTAAACTAATCTTTAAAAGTGATTTAATAATATGATGATATCTTTTGATGCCAATTATTGTTTGTTATATATATTATCTAATAATAAAATCCTTGTTATCCCTATAGATGGATTACTATTATCATGATATTTTAAGGAAACCCATTTATTGTTTATGGGGTATTCAACAAAGATATGATAAAATGTTTATGAATCTTGTTTTTATTTCACAGGTTATGTTATATTCATATAATTAATGTTGTTTAATTTCATTATACACATATACATGGTTATCATTATCTTATTTGTAGCTCAAAAATTATATATCCCTTCAATTCCTAGGGTAAAATCTTATATCTCTTGATTTAGTGAATGGAAACAAACAAATTTGATTGATACACTATGGGAAAATGATTATATTTTTAATCCACTATAAAAAAAATAGGTAAGGATGACTGATTTGTTATATTATATGAAATATGTACTCATTCATTATCTATAGTGATTTTATGTTCCTATTAGACATAATTGATATATGATATGGTTTGTATACATATGATTGAACCATAAATTTATGAGATCACATTGATGTGAACTTATAGTTCATGATTGATTATTATGTTCTCTCACACAAAGTAGTCATGTATTTTAAAATGATAATGTTTTATTCCATGGATCCGGTTTATGATCTTATAGATGGGTTATGGTCATTTTTATAAAGACCCAAGCCTAACATGAATGGAAATTATATCATTTTTGTTTTAAAATTTTTACATTAAGAAATACATGCTCGAGGAATGTAATAGTATAGTGTCATTGGAAACATGGAAATAAAATATTATATCCATGTCAAAGATCTTCATAATATTCCATAAGGATCTCCACCATTAATAAATCTACCTAAAAATATTTCTTTATAAATCAGGGAAAGGAAACGAAGAAAGGTATGCACTCATATGCTCAGTAAGGGTAAACAAGTGAGATAAATAATAATAATCATGAGCATAAGGTATGAGAACGTGATCATGAAAAATAAAATATCATACCAATAATTTCAAAGATCATAATCCATTATCATTGAATAAATATTGAATATTAATAATAGATGAATAATAATGAAATAAATAATATAACCCATGAAAGAATAACATGAGAATAAAACATGGAATTGTGGAAGACACATATGTATATATAATGATTCAATGGTTGTCAAGGAATTGATTCCCTAAAAAACATAGTGCACGAAGTCCATTTCTAAACCGGATTCACACCCTTTTTAGCCATATATTACTAAACGATGTTCACTCATTGTTTCATCCCTATTTTACTATACTGAGTTCACTTCCTATTCTAGTCCTATAATACTGAACTGCGTTATATTTTCATTCCATCCCTATAATAACGAACCATGCTTATTTATCATTCTATCCATGTCTATTAATGATATATAAATATTTTACCAAAACATTTGAGGGAGATATTGGTCTCACACATCTCAAAATGAAATCATACATACATGTTTGAAAAATTCATAAACACTCATATCACGACCCCGGAAGGGAAATGTTTATCATAATAATGAAATAATATCATAACCTATAGAAAATGATACAGGTTTAATATTTTTTTATCAAATGAATAAATCATTAAAGAGAAACATATTTTATGAATATATAATCTATTAAAGGAAACATATTTCATATACCTATAACCCATGAAATAGAAATGGGTTTCATACCAAGAATAACATAAAGCATAACCCATTCATATAAAGAATATGAATGAAACCATTGGATAATTTCTTATAATGTGAAGGGTAACATCAATAAATTCAATCTAAGATGGAAAATAATTTTAAATATCATTCAAAAACATTCCTATGTAAAATATCATCTCTTCCATGTGAAACGATTTTTAATAAATAAAACTTTTTAAAAATCAATTTCATATAAATATCATAAAAGCATAAAAAGAATACATGAAATCAATTGAGAAACCCTTTCAATGAAAACTTATAAAATAAGATCCGAACATTTTAATTTTTTTTGAAAATATGTTGAAAATGTATAATGAAAGCTTCAAGATTTTTGAAAATAATTTCATTGATAAAACATTTAAATCGTATAAATAAGGAATGAATATTTTTTTGGAAATTATATTATTTTAAAAATATAATATTATCTTGAAATTTTTTGATTTGTGTTGAAAATTACTTTTAAAACCTTTTCATAAAAACTATCTTTTTAAAAATGAAAATACACTTCAAATAAATGAAAACGGGAAAATCCGTACATTCCATTTGAGGTAAAAAGAATATTTCTTTTTCATAGTAAAAATGATATAAAAATTCTTTATTTAGTAAGTTATAATATTCTGTTGAAGATATGGATAATATAATAAAAGGGTAAAAATTTCATTTACATATTATAAGATAATTGTACAATATTCATGGAATCATGTTTTTAAGAAAACATGATTTTAAAGGAACATATATTTGTGACTGATGATAGGGTAAGGTCAGGATTTCTTGAAAAAGTTTCTTATCTATATAATGCACCAAAGAGTACAAAAAAAAGGTAACAAATACATGAAAATATAATGAATAAGTAGAGGATAAGATATTTTTTTAATGGTTGTGAGAGATGGATCATAATATTTTTTCAAAGGAAGCATATACATAAACAATATTAAAATGCGATGAGTTTGTTTCAATAAACTATTAGAACATGGTAACATGGGCTCATAATACCCATATAGGAAAAGTAAAGTACATAAATATTATAATATCATAAAAATAAGGATTTTCTTGATATATCATGTAAAATGGAAATATATTTTCCTCAATATGAATTTAGGTGCATAAAAACATGAGTTTCAAAGAAGGGAAATTAAGATAATTCTATTTTACTAATTCGATAAAGTATGAAACATAAACCACATGAAATAAAGGTAAAATAATTGATATATGAATACATATAATTTTAACTATAATAATAATTTATTTCATCCATCATATGTATGAACTCCCAATAAAAGTAATTCATGGTGAATAGCGCATGTATATCAACGAAATAAAAAGTAATATGAAATCCCAAAACATTGTGTTTTCACTCACTTCATACTAATGAAAACCATATGTATAATAAATCTAAATTTATTATATATATTTTACAGAACCATATTCTTATATCTAATACAATATATTTTTTGATTATGACTTCATATTACTATCTTGTTATCAATCCTATGGTAAGGTATCATTTCAGGTAATATTCCCTTTTATTCTTCGTATGAGTCGTCATTTGTTATATCTTTATCCCTTAAAATAATATCATAATTACATGATTGTAAAACACGATATAAAAATATATTATATAGATTATATTTTTCCTATAATAATCAAAATAATATACAAGTATGAAATGGATTACACCTTTTATGGAAACAGTAATTTGTACAGACGCATGAACAAAATTTATGTTTAATTAGCGTAATGAAATAAAGAATATAAATGAAATTTATGTTTGTGTAAATATAATAATTATAGGGTATTTATTATCATATATATATATATATCATATATATTTAAAAAACCCATATTTAATATGTTCCATGTAGTTTATTAATTAATCACATCACTTTGAAGGGGTGGTAGTTCACTCTTTCTTTAACAAAATTATCATATTTACATGGAATGGAAAGTAAAAATGTTATTTCCTGTAAAAGGAATAAATAATTATAACTATATAACAAATATAATAAATAATATATATCAAATAGAGTGTTTCTCATAATTTCCACCATGATATGCGGTAATGGTAAAAGGAATAATAATGGTTTCGTGAGGCGGTTGTTCGTCGTACACATAAATAGTATGTTTGTTGCCCATTAGATGAAGGTATGTGTAAGTGTAAGTCAAACCTGTGAATAAATAAATCCATTTATCTTTATTATACTAGTATTTTTTATACAATAATTTAACAAATAGGTTGGATGGGTGGAGAATGAAAATAAAATAAAGAAGCATGGGATAAGATGTTACATCTTAATCGGAAAAATCATTTTGGGTTGTGACAAAAGGCTTCATTGGGTTTCTTTATTTCCAAGGGAGGCCTCTAGGAAAAAGGGATACATTTTAATAATTGTACTATATAGGGTATTTCTGATGTTATGTGGTTTCAGTGGTTTGAGGAATAATGAGAGGTTGTGGACTTTTATAGGGAAAGGAAATGACACAATTGGATTTTTTAAAACATGTTTGGCGTAACCATGTTTTTACCTAAAAAATGTCATAAATAACAATAAAAAAAATATAATTTAGGATTAATGTAATATTAGTTCCCAGAAAATGTGGTTTTATCATGTTTAGAATTTTTTTATGTCTTATATTTTAGGTTAAGTATATACTTAATCTTCTTTTTTCCTTAATCGATATTATTAAGTTTTTTATACTCACTATTAAGTTTCGTAAAAATTTAATTTTAACATATTATTCATTATAAATTATGGTGATTCCAAATATTTTATTCATTTTCAAAATTCTAATCATAGAATTGGTAGAAATTATTTTAAATGTGAAACCACTAACGGCACGACACTACTTGTTTTTAAAGTAAAAATGTCCAAACCATTTCTATATTTTTATAAAAAAAATTCAATGTTAAATTTATTATAATGAACTAGGTTGTATTAATTTATAAAACTATTATCTAATTAATATTTTGAAGCAATATAAAATATTTTTTAAATGTATTAATTAATTAAATGAAAAATCAATTTTGAAATAAAATTCATTATTTTAACTATTCATTAAAAAAGGAAACGATGCAGAAAAATAATAAAACATTAAGATAACATAATTTTGTTATTTATATTTCAAGAAATTATTTTTATTTTGACATATTAAATCTATAAAATATTAAAAAAATTATATAAAAATGTTCTACATTAAAATGTGGTAAATATACTTTTACAAAAATAATGGTTTCTAACCATAAAATCGGGTTTTTTCATATCTTATATTTATCAAATATATTGCATGATAATAGAAAACATTTTTTTGAATATATTAAATATATGTTTAATTAATATCATTCCATATTATTAATTAATATAACTTATTAATAGAAATCATATTTTACACGTAAAAATAGATTTCTATAAAATTAGTCCATTTATATTCATTTGTTTTCAATATTATTTGTAAATTAATATGCAACCAATTTTTTAAAATATATATATTCATAAATTATTTAATGGTATAATCCAATTAGATATTAATATTTTAATAAATAATAACTATTCTATAACATTTAGTCTTGAATTTTTTGCAAACCATCATGGAAGGTCAATCATATGTGTAATATAAGCTAACCTCAGTGTTCCCTATCAAGAAAGCTAAAATTTATGTGTCATGTAGGTCAAGAATAAACTTTTGTTTTTTATAATGCATGACGGGCATTCTAATTTGATATAAATTAGACCATTTTTATTGTAGCATGAAATTAAAAATATCAAAAAGATTATATAATTTCAAAAATATAACTCAAAAAATAATTAGGTGTTAAATTATACCCCCCTTAAAATTAATTTCTTAATATAAATTCATCTAGGTTTTCAATGGTTTAATATGTTAAAGTATCATTCACAGAAACCAACATTGTAAAATTAAATTCTAAAACATACCTTAAAAAGTGTAATTTCGAACTATAATTGTTACCAAAAGAAACATATAAATATGTTTCCATATAGGAGAACATATGAGCGATGTGAAAACATGGATATAGAAGACAAATATAAAAATGAAATTATTATGGAGAGTGATAGAGAACATGGTTTGGAGAAATTTAAAAATTCAACGCCATAAATATGGGATGTTCTGAGGGACCTTATGATTCATTATAAAGGAATGTACTTTGACAACATTTTTAGTTTCAAGACCATCTTTTAAAAAGATAAATAATTTTCATCAAAATATATACATGCATGATTTTAGAAAAACCTCACCCTTTGTTGTTCCTTGATCAACTTAACCTATTTTTCTAAAATTAAAGCTTATTTTTCACTCTGGTAGCACTAATATATAATGAGTTCTATGATATTTGATCCCATTTATAATTTTTTATCATGAACAGAGATTAATTTTAATATGCTATCAAATATTAATAAATCCACATTTGGAGAAATAATACTTAAATATTATTGACTTCATCTAATGGTTAACACAATCTTCCCATAAGTGGTTAACCTTGTATCATATCCAAAATATGAAAATTCAATGAATTAAATATAAATTCATAATATATTCTTATCATTAAATCCCCATATATAAAAAATCACCACTTAGATGTCACATTAAATACATGTGAACAACCTCATAGTAAATCCTCTTAAAATATGGTTATAACTTGAATTATCAAATATCATTTTGGAAAACATGCTTGATTCCTTATAAAAAAATTATATGACATTTTAATCAAATATAAGAAGTTTTAAACATCATCTATGATGACATATACCACTTTTTCAATAATTAGTTCTAGAGTAATCCATATTTTCCAATTTAATTAATCATTTCAAACATATCATTATCAAAACATCATTATCTCCACATCATTCTTATTTAATGGTTACCTTCCCTTTATCTAAATATAAAAGTTCTCTGAAATGAATTTTTTATGTCTTCATTACTATTCAACATTTCATTTTAAATCCTTAATGAAAACATATTCTGAAAATTCTTATATATTTCGTGATAAATATATCATAAAGCTTTAATTTAAATATATAAATAGTTTATTCATATAGAATTATACCTAAACGATTACTCAAGCATCATAATCATATTCCTTGATACCTAAATCCTAGAATATGAAATATGAATCATGTCTTATGGTTCTTCAACCACAATCCAATCATGATTCTTATGTTTCATGTAAACAATACTGGAAGAACACCATATAGAATTCACATTTCATTTGAGGTATATTAATCATCCAAATTATATGTAATAATCATACCACATTCCTAATTCTCTTTATGATATTTCCACATGGGAAATCGATTTTCATAATGCCCATACATTATATATTTGAAACATTCAATGTTAACCATGTTTCTTCTTATTCTCATGATTGACTAAAACAGGGAAGAATAGTGTAGGAAACATTTATCATAATGGGATACTATTAAATCATAAACAATTACTTATATGATACATAGATTATTTATAATTTTTAATTAATCATTGAAACCATCAGTTTATCCTATGATATTCATAATAATAATCTATTTAAATCCTTTAGGATCATTCATAAAGAGTTGGTGAATTTCCAAAGAATATCCCCAAGGATTTTCAAACTAGTTATGCATTAAAGCACATTGTTATGTACCATATTTCCCAGATTCAAGCCCATAACATATTTTCTGATTTTTTACCCCAAAGTACTTTTGTTCCTGATCCACGACCACTTATAGTATCGATAAAGGGATGAATTTCTAAGAAACCATACAATCAATCCTTACCCAAAATGCAAGGTCATTTTACAAAACATTGACTCATATTTATACTTATCATTAGAAAAATCCATAGAAAAATCCATAGAAATATACCAAGGTATATCACTAAATTTTTATAATCCTAGTCTAAAAAGTTTGACTAAACATTTCCTTTTATACCACCTATAACGACCTAGGATTAACATATAGGGATATTATATAATTTTAGATGAATATTTGTTACATTACAAAAAATACATAACTAAGGACTGTAATAGTTTTGTTCCATTGAAAATATGGAAACAAAATGTTATTTCATGTTTATTGATCTTTATAATCTCCCATAATGATCTCCAACTTTAATATCTCAATCTAAATACTTTTTTCATAACCAGGTCAAAGGAAATATAATATGGGGCTGATCTCAGATGCTCAATAAGGGTAAACAAGGGATAGACGTAATCATATTCATGACAAAATTTGTATGATAAAATTAGCCTGAAAATTGTTGATCATACCATGAATACAAAATATAATAAACATGAAACATGGCCCAAATCTTGGAAGTTATTAACACATGAATCATGAAGAAATAAAGAAAAAATTCCATGAAATCATAAAATAGGAATAAAAAATAGAATTGTGGAATTAACATAAGAATATATAATTATTTGTATAGTATAAAAGGAATTTATTTAAAGGCCATATTAGTAGACAACATTCTTTACTAAATCATGTTCATACCCTTTACAACAATGTATTATTGAACCAAGTTCACTCCTCATTCCAGTCCTGTAATACTAATCTGATTTCATTTCCTATTCTATCCCTATAATACTGACCATGGTTAATTTCAAATTTTAGACCTATAATATTGAACCAAGTTATTTTCTCATTCCATTCATGTCTATATCAAGAGAAATAAATCGTTATCCAATACGTTGTATGGAGATATAAGTCCCGCCAATATCGTAATGAAATCATACATTCAAGTTCCCCAGAATCACAAAAAATCGTACCATTACCCATGAAATGAAATGTGTGTCACAAACATGTAATGGTATCACAATCTCTGAAAAAAGAAACTTGTTTCATAATAATATCGATAAAAATAGAACTTGTGAAAGAGAAATAGATTCCTTAATCACAAAACCCATGAAAGGGAAAACAATTTCCTAAAACTATAACCTATGAAATAGAAAAGGGATTCATGAAGACAATTAAATTATGAACAAAACATTAATATAAATAACATTAATGGAACCTTTAGATCATTTACGAAAAGTTAAGGAGTAACATCAACATATGTCATCATAGATAGAAAATAAATTTGAGATTTCATTCCAAAACATTTCAAGGAGAAAATATCCATTCTTTGAAAAAGAATTTTTAATATATAAAAATTTCTGAATATCATTTTTATAGATTATACCTCGAAAACATATAAAGAATACTAAATATCATTTGAATTTTTTTGGTTTGATAACTTATAAAATAATCTACAAAAATTTAAACTTCTTTTTCCTAAAAACACATTTAAAACGTTTAAAAAATCTTGAATATTTTTTATAACCAATTGTATAAAAACACATTGATTACTTATAATTTAGGCCTCAAAAAATTTTGAAAAAAAATCCCTTGAAAACATTTTAAAATAATATTGAAAAAAATTTGAAAAAAATTTTCCTTGAATTTTACTTTTAATAAACATTCTAGAAATATATCCATTAAAAAATGTAATTTAAGCTTTAATGAAATGACAATGGGTAAATCATTACATGTCATAAAAGGTAAATAGAACATTACTTTTTCATTGTAAAAAGGATATAAAATCCTAGTTTAAAAATAGACAATAATAATCCATTCATGATATTGGTAAAATAAAAAAAAATAAAACATTTTATTTAATGATTATTGGATAATGGTATAATATTCTTGAAAAACATTTTTAGAAAACATGGTTTTCATGGAACATAGATTTCTGACCGAAGAGAGGTTAAATTAAGTATTTCATAAAAACACCTTCTTAACATGCTTATGTATCAAAGAATATAAAAATATTACCAAATACATCAATATTTCTTGAACGAGAACAGGAGAATAAATGTGATGAATTTTCCTTTGATACAGATAATAATATTTCATTAATGTAAGAATACGCATAAATAATATTCAAATCCAATGAGATTATATCAATAAACACTTATAAAATTGTAACATGGGATAATACTCTCCTTGTAAGAAATGGAAAATAAATTTATATTATAACATCATGAAAATATGTATATTAATTATATATCAGGTAAATTGAGTGTGTATATTCCCCAAAACGATTTTAGGCTTTCAAAAAACATGACTCACAAAGAAGGAAAATTGAGACAAATCTATTTTAAGGATTTTATAACTTTTTAAACATAAAATCCTTGAAATAAAGGTCCTAAATTGATATTTAAATACCTATATATTTAACCATAAAAATCATTGAATAGATCTATGGGAAGTATACACACCACACAACTGGAATATGTGGAAAATAAAAAATGTGTCTCACGGAAATAAAAAATGGGATGAAATCCATTTACCATGTGTCTTGAATGATTTTTTACTCATACAAACCACCTGAATATGATATATATATATATATTATAAATCGTTGAAAGATCCATATTTTTATTTCTAATACATATATTGTTTTATTGTGACCTTATATTACTTTATTGTTAAAAAAATCCTATGTGAAGTTTTCAATTCAGGTAATATTATCTTTATTCTTCACATGAGTCTTAATTTATTAAATATTTGGTCCCAATAATTATATCATCATTTAGATAAAGTAACAAATGATATAAATAAAATTCATATACAATATATTTTAACTAAAATAATTTATATAAAATATAATTGTGAAATGGAATACATCGTTAATGGATACGACAAGTCGTACGTACACTTTAACCCTATTTATGTATAATTATCGTGTGGAGAAAATGAAAGTAAAAGACAGATACATATATATATATATATTATCATTATTAAATTAAATTTATCATATCATAGATATATCATATATATTTACATAACCCATCCTTAATACATTTAATGAAGTTTATGAACAAATCACATCGCTTTGAGGGGCGGTAGTCTAAAATTCCTCAGAAAAAATTATCATATTTACAACAAATGCAAAGTTAAAAGATATGTGTTGTAAAAGAAATAAAGAATATTAAAGAAATAATTAAAATAATATATAATATATTAAAATAAATTTTTCATCGTAATGTCTACCATGTGAGGTGGTAAAGGAAAAATGAACGGTCATCGTTTTGTGAGGTGGTAGTACACCAAACATATAAACAGTGTGTTTTTCACTAATTAGATGGTGGTGTGTGTAATTTTTGGTAAATAAAATTAGAACAAAACATCATATTATATTGAATAGACTATTTTGGATTTTAAAATCATTTAATATAGAGTGTGTAGGGGAAGGATAATGAAAATAAAACAATGGAGCATTAGAGAAGATGTTACTTTATAATCAGGTAACTCTTTTTGGTTTGTGCCAAAAGGCTTCCATGGTATGATTTCTATCCAAGGGGTGGATTCATGGAGAAATAGAGGTATTTGGGGAATAGAATTGGGATGATCATGTAATAACCTATGTGTTTTGATAGGTGTGAACAAGAGGTACATGTGGTGAACTTTTATAGGGAATTGAAAGGACACTTATGAATTTTTTTAAACAAGTTAGATGTACCCACATTGTTAGCTAAAAAATTCTTAAAAACCAAACCAAAATCAATTCTGGACAGTTAATGGCAAAATAATTTCCAACCAAGGAGTTTTTTAAAAGTTTCTATATAGTTTTGGGTCTTAAAATTAAGGTTTCATCCTTAGTTAATCTTAATTTACATTATTCGATGTAATTAAAATTTATTACACTCAAAAATTATTTTGGACAAAAAATAATTTGAAATTATTAGAAATGAGAAATTTTTTGTTTTCAAAATACACAGTCAATTTTTCAAAATTCAAATAATATAAGTGGCAGAAATTAATTTTAACGTAATTTCGTTGATGGGAGGAGAATGCAACTTATAAAAATAAAAACGTCAAAACATTTACCATGTTTTTATACCTAATTTCAATATTAAATGATTCCAATGAAATAATTTGGATTAATAAAAAAAAATATTGAAATAAACATTAAAAAAATTAAAATAAAATTTAACTTTATATTTGAAGTAGATAAAATAGATGTTTTGAATTAAAATTTAGTATTTTTAACTATTAGTTAAAAAATTGAAAACATATTGAAAAATAACAAAAAAAATACCTTAACATAATTTTATGTCTCTATATAAATTATAATGTTTATTTTTACATACTAAATCTATAATAGTTCCATAAATTTGATTGAAAATGGGTTCTCTATTAATATTCCATAAAACTACCTCTATTAAATTATAAGTTACTAAACAAAAAATTTGGTTTGTTAATATTGTATTTCTATCAAATATATTGGATTATTATCATAAATAATTTTTTAATATATGAAATATCAATTTAATTAATAACATTCCATATTAGTAATTAATTTAACTTATTCATATAAATTGTTTTTTTCAAATAAAAATAAACATTTATAAAAGCAACCCCTTTATATGAATTTGTTTTATATATTATTTTATAATTAATAAGGTAACCAATGAATTCAACTATATATATTAATTATTTAGTTAATCATATAATCCTTTTAAATAATAATATTTTAATAACAGATTATTGATCGATAACACACAGTCTTGCGTGTTATTGAAGCCATCAAGGAATGACAGCCTTATGTGTATCGTACGCTAACCTCATTGTTCCATGTAATGAATTCTAGAATTTTGTTGTTTTTAGTGTACGATTAAAATATATTTGAGTAAAACATAATCCATACATAATTTTTAATTTAAAATAAACTACTTTTAGAGTTGTGTGGAATAAAAAATATCAAAAAGAATAAATTAATTTGGAAAATAATAATTTACAAAATCTCATGGTGTTAAAATTGTTTGATTTTTTATAATAACATACTATTATTATTATTTTATGATATTATATTATCATTAATTGGTTTAAAAAATTTTTTCTTTTAAAAATAGTATTATCCCAACCATTCTTATGTTTCCCTTCAACTGTTTATGAAGAATAGTTATATGTTTGGTATATGAAGAAGGGAAAAAATTTGTAATAATGTTAAGAGGAATGATGAAGAATGTACATAAATTTTATTTTCATGTAACTAGTCTCAAAAGGAATTAATTATATACTGTTATATAATGTATCATAATGTAATATAATTAATATTCAACTAAAATGATGTATTATTTATGAATGAAATGATCATGCCACAAATAAAAACATCTGGAATTGAGGGGAATCAATATAATGAATTACGAAGAGATTTAATAATACAACTAATGTGATAGATGAAGAAATGTTTCAAACCATCATTCTTCCTATTTATTAATGTATTAAATACAAGGAATATTTACACTATTCAGACCCATTCCTCTATGATTTTTTCTAAAATAATTATTGAAATACCTCTTTGTCCAAAAGAAAAAAGATGCACCATTTCTACAACTATGGTTATGGTGGATCTTGAAAATTATGTGCTCACACATTCACATGTTTTTCATATAAGAATTGAAAATTCATCATTAGATTCTGGTTCTATACATTATTTCATTTCATGCATGTTTAGTTAAACTGTTAGAACACCACCCTGGAAAAAGAATGTTAGATACTCGGTGAAAATTGGAAATAAAGAAATTATTACATCTCAATTATGTAATTCATCCCATGATAGTATTATTTAACTCCATATGCAAGAATATTATGTAATATTTCCTTTAGTGTGATTAGATACCACACATTTAATGGATTTGTTGTCTTTATTCTATGATCATATCAACTATCATGAGTTGAATATCATATTAGCTACTATAAAAAGTCATATAATTATAAACATGTGTAAGGAGTGGGATAGTTCTCTTTGTACACTCCTTCCCAAGAGTTTATATTTTTTTTATGAAGAAAATATTTCTAAAATTATTTGTTCCAAGTAGGGATATATCTTGAGGGAATTCATATTATATGGTAATATGGTGATGCATTCTCCCATGGAGTTTTCTGGTCTACCTCGTAAAAGGGATGTTGCAATCTAAATAAAACATATACATGGAGCTTCTCTAATATCAATTATTACATATAGAATGGTTCCCTTTTAACTAAAGAAAAAAAATATACACCAACAAGAGATTATGAAAATGCATTTATAATACCATGTGATTCACAATAAGTTGTTCCAACCCTCTTTATCAAGATGGGTGATGGGTCGGTATTCCTATATATTAGATATAATTAATTCAGTAAAATCAAAATAAGGATAAAATATCCAAAAAGCGTCTTTAATACATGTTTATCAGTTATGGGAGGCCTAATTCATCATTAATTTAGATCATTTGTCACGATATTACTAACCAATAGTGGGAAGGGATATATTCCAATGACTACATTTTTATAAGAAACAGTAACTACGAAATAAAATTATATCACCTTGAACATAATAATGAACCAGTAATACTCAAATTATAAATGAATATAATCTTTATTTATTATCTCATCAAATTATAAATTATCTGCATAGATGAAATTATCATATATTCCAAAGAAATCAGGATCCTGAAGAATATTTTAATATTATGACAAAGACTATGATAAAATATATGTATTATATAATGTAAAGTTAATGTATTTTTTATATATAGAATTAATCAAACATTTGACATATTATAAAAACTTGGTGGATTTATATGGATAATTAGATGATTAAGTGGTTATTCAATATCTTATTAAAATACTAGAAGAGAGAAACGTAGTATCCTTAATTTAGTTGGGAAATATCATTGATTTCTTAAGAACATATCAGTATTGTATAACAGGCTAACCAAGAAATATTTGGATTGTTTATAGATTGTTTCAATTAATTAATTTGAATAGGATTTTAAAGATTTAAATAGTAGGTTAATCACTTCTCTTGTAGTCACACTACTAATATGTGGATAAGGATTTGTGATCTATTTTGATTCTTAAAGAGTTTTTTATTTTGTGTCCACATGTAATATTATAACTAAATATATTATGACTCCGAATAATTGAAACATAAAGAATAATTATATCTAATTCTTTATCCAGATATCTATGATGAAATTTTCATAGTATGGTTTTTTAGATTATCTATATTTTCTGACATGTGACATATATGATGATAAAAATAGTCTCATGTATAAATTTTCCTAAATGGTGGTCGATATGAAACAAAAATGGTGGTTAGAAAAGATCAAGGATTTTGACTCCATAATTCATTATCAACATGTGAAGGAGATTAAATTAGTATATTAAATTATTATAAATGATAGTACAATATTATACAAGATATAGAATTAGTGGGACCCAATATTATTATTATTTAAATCCATTTAAATAGGTTTAAATATTGAATGATCCACATCATTACTTGCACAAAGGGTTTCTCAACTATCTATTAATAAGGTGATTATTGAATATAAAATGGCTGATTTAATGATAATGACGAATTTGGATATAATTATTATGTGAAAATACTTAGATATAAATATTGACGAAAAAAGATTTATGAGACTCTAGTCACGAAATTTAATAACATCAAACCTAATGATATAGATATTGAGTGATATAATAATCCAATTCATAGTGACAACCTACACAACACATGACAATTTCCCTCATATGGCTTGAAAGGGAATTCACATTCCCCATGTGATGGAATATAGTGTTAGGGAATCCAAGGTTGAACAATGGGAAGGATTCCACCATCATAAATTGATATTAAATTATTTTCAATAATTATATCAATAACCAAAAAAATAAGATAAATATTTACTAAAAAATCAATATGATATAAAAAAGATTCACAAATAAAGAATAAAAAACATAAAAATAAAATAAGTAATTGAAAATACAATTTCCAAAATTTCTATAAAAAACAATGATTATAGTAAAATCCCAAACAACATTTATAATCCTCTATAAGACCCACGAAGTAGATCTGAACAGGAATTCCCCCTTGAGATCCTTTTGGGATGGGGCAAAACTAGAATGAACCTAGACCTGTAACAACATAGGGATGTGAAAAACATCCCATTATGTCTATAACTACTTAATTTATTCAATATCATTCATAATAAATCCTAAAAATACAAATATGAAGTTTGGTTAAAAAATACCAATTTTTAGTATCTGTTAATATAGAAATATGAAATTCATATCAATTTTTCTAAAAATCCATTATGTTTATTTTCAATAAATGAAAATTATCACAATGATGGTATTTTTCTCTACCCAACAATACTTATCTAAAGAACGGTTCTAAATTCCAAATTAAATTGCATTTCCGAAATATCTTTTTTGAAAATAATCATTTTAATACATAAAATTGGAATAAAAAATTCTGATGATTTTCCAAAATAATTTTTAAAATGTATATTGAATAAAACATTCCACATTGTCCTAATATCACATTTTCAAAAACCACACACATTTTAGTTTCAAAAAAACAATTTCCATCAATCCCATAAAAATTCTCCTAAATAATTTTTATGTTAACATTTCACTATTAGATTATTCCTTTCAAAATCATTGTCATTTTTATTTAAATCACATTAAAAACAAACATTTAGTATCCCTAAATAATCACTTCTAAAATAACATACTAATATATTTAAAAGGAATATCCATAAAAAGATGAATGAGGAAGAAAAGAAAAATGAACATCCTATTCAAGTCCCAAAATAATGATACATAAAATATATATATATGGATACCTAGAAATAATAAGAGAAGAAGGGGATTCAAAGAAAATAAAATACACTTCTCTTAAAATAACCATAATAATGGTCTTAGATTATTGTGCTCTAACTAATAGGCTATAATCAATGTGGTCTTGATTGACTCCATGTAACCATCAGTTCCCAAAATACTGTGTATGCAAAACAATATTTTGAATATCTGTCATTCTTCCCCAGTATCTCCTAATCAAAATGGGTCTATCAGACACAACATACCAGGATGTTACGTGGCCCCATAGATGACTCCTGTTATATAGAATCTGGTACCCCCTGGAGGAATTCATTTAGTAATTTCAAAACCTATTTCCTATCTTTAAATGCTATGTCCCACACCTTGATTACCCATGTTCTCCGAGGATAAGTCAAATTGAGCTGAGTATAAATAAATAAAGTCATGTTTAAAAAATAAATAACATGATATAACTCACCCCTATACTCGTGAACACATTAAAGAATAATACCCATACACCTAAAAAATAAAATGAATATTAAAATGAGAACATATTTATAATCACCTCAAGGGATCACAAGACACATCAGGAATAAAATGAATAAAATGGGGCTAAAGAGTGCCTCCCACATTTTATTGAAACTCGTTTATCATTATATTTTAAATGAGGCTTCACAAAAACATACATGAAATTTGAAGCCAAATAAAATTTTCCAAAATTAATCCTAATATACTCGTGAGATCATATTTATAAAAACATCATTGAAATATATGTGGGAACTCACATGTCCCTTTAAGACACCATTGAGAACATTCAAGGCCAAACATAAGCCTCTAAATATAATTAAAATATAATATAATAGAAAATTGAAACAATATAACCATTTTGATGATGTAAAATGAATTAAACACCTCTACCCACTAGTTTAATGTAACACCTCATGTACCCACGGTACGTTTTTACTTGAATAATGCAATAGTTTGCAATGTATGAAACTTCGAGTTCTAGCACACCATGATCAATCAAACTAGCCGTTATGAATAGTAACACCCACTTTTTGAAATTTTATAAATTTTATTTATCAATATGGACTTATTTTTTGGATTCAGAATATCAAAATAATCTTAGGGTGAATTTTTTTTAATTTTCTTAATACATTCAATTTTTTATAAATAGTGAAAAACACTGCTATATTGTTTTAAAAAATATTTTTATTTAAATAGTTATTTTTTATTTAAATTTATTTTAGGGGAGAAAAGATACATAATACCTGTATAAATTCAATTTAATTAATTGGAGTCATTTTATATTTAAATTTTATTTATAGAATTTTATTGATCGTTTTAACGTCTTTTACCCACCTTCTACACACATTTGAAAATTTGCATAAAATGTACTTTTACCGCTTCGTTTAATTGAATTTAAAAAATTAAAGAGACATAGTGGACATTAGTATGTAAAATTTTGATCAATATGATGGAAATAATTTTTTTGGAATAGTAATGTTTGACTTTTATTTACCACGGTTAAAGGGGAATAAGCCAATTAATGGTAAGAATGATTTTATAATTACCCTAACACATGGACTAATTACATTGGATAAGTGTTTTTCGACCAAAATAAACCATAAAATAAAATATGATCCTATTTTATCATCATTGAATAGAATAAGACATTTATTATTATTTTATTTAAAGAAGAGTCAGAAGTGATAAATTTAATGTTTATTAATATACCAACATTAATATAGGGTTATAAATATGATACATTTGACTATAAATATTCATTATAAATTTAAAAAAGATTTAATACATAATGGTTTTTTATTCATAATTTTTAGCTATTAAATAATTAAATTTAATTATGACACAATGATGATGCAGTAGTTACCTTATTAATGAATGATTAAAATAATTGATATTATAAATATCCAAATATAAGTAAATTGAGACTTTTTATGAATTCCAATAATTTTATAGGTTAATATGACATGTATGGATTGATTTAAATTATTTTTTTATAATTAATAATGTTTTTTTTTTGAATTTCACAAAAACCAAATACTAAATAGTGTCAAAATTGACATAAATGAGTTTTTTCATAAAATACAATATTATTAATTTATATATTAATATTAAAAATATAAGGTTAGGAAAAAGGAATTATAGAAGGACATATATTTCATTAATTAACCACTTGGGGTTCTGTTGTCTTTTTATTGTATCTTTATCAACTATTTATTATAATAATACAAGAATTCATGGTAAACGTTAAACTATTTAACTAAAAGTATAATCTAAAATATAACATTAATAAGGAGACTTAAACCTATCTAATACCTATTGTTTGAGAGTTTTTCGACCGAACCCCACCTTAGACTCTAAATAGAAACTTTTGGAGACATTATAAAATGAATATGATTATATAATAAATTAATATTTCTAGCTTTTCCAAAAGTGAATATTACCACTCTTATAAAAGGGTACTCTCCCTTATCTTAATATCACACCTCCAAATCCATTTTTCATGGAAAACACCTAATTAATTTTCATCCAAACTACCCTCACCCTAACCTTGAGGCCTTAACTTGATTTTGAGGAAATCTAAGGAGCCGTTTTGATCCAATCAAAAGGATGCACCTGAAGTAGAGGTAATAATTTCACCACCTATTTCAATGTTCTTTTATTCATACACATATTCTTTATTTGTTGTTTCCATACCAAAATAATAACTCCAGTGCCTTATACATACTTTTATGTCATTATAAATATTCTACAATCATATTAATTATTCTATTCAACCTATTAATGATAGAGTAACCATACATGCGTACATACATCTTACCGTCTCCAAGCCATGGTGTAGTTTGTTATTCAACACTTAATTATATAGATGGGTATAATAATGTGTATAATTGATGTAAATAATAAATATAACATGATACATATTCTTTATATATGTTATTCCAATAAATTTCATATTATTTCACCATCAATAGTATGATATTTCTGCTCGTGCATACGTATGGATTACCGTCTCGACGAACGAGATAAGATTCCTTCCCCATCGTAACCATTCCTGAATAGTTACAATTTTATAATTAAAAACAATCTTTAGTAACTTTATATAATTCTATATATTAATAAAATACATCCTATCTATAACAAATGTGTTTTATAAAACAAAACATATAAAGAAAAATAAATTAGTTAACACCTGAAACATGTATACTACTTAAATATCATTGACAAAGAAAAATTATAAGACCATATATAATATCATATTTATGTATGTGGTACTTTTATAATTTAATAACAAATATTTAACTATTATACAGGAGGTTAATTTACCATCAACTAATGTAATGTTCAAGGTAAGGGTTAATTCTACAATATCTTCATTTTTTGAGGTTATGTATACGTAAGTATCAACTGGGACATCTTTATCATCCAAATACCTATTTCTTAAAAATGTATTTTAAAATGATTTTACTATTTAATAGACTATTGGATAATTTCGTTTATACCCTCAATTTACTTTTTAAAAAATGGTTTTAAATAAATCATTCCATCTTTTTCCAAACAAGGTACTTTATGACCTTTTCGACGAAATAAGGAAAGAATGTTTTTTTACCATGTACAATATGTGTCGCTATTTTTCTCCATTATAATACCATCGATGTTTCCTTTACAATATTATATGATTATTTTTGAAATAAATTTTTTATTTTATAATTATGTTACTTTGAAATGATTTAAAAAATATTATGATATATTTCCCACATATGGTTTTGATTTCATCTATGTCAACATCCTTTGAAGGATTTTACACTTTTTTGAAGTTGATTTTTTATGATACAATATTCCATATTGTATTGAAGGTTTTTTGACATGTTTGACAATGGATGTGTTAATTTTATATCATTCATGGTTTTTAGTTAATGTATTAACATTTCATATGCTAGTTTTAATATAAATAGTTATGTTATGTTTCTTCCGTTTCATATGAGGAATTCATTGGACATAGTAAGTGATAGGGAGAGCCCACTATAGCTCTGTGATGCATAAGTACATCTCATGAGACAAATTAGTGTCTTGGCCCAAGGCCTTGAAAAAATCAAATATTAATCTTGGCATGTGTCCATTACTATGTGTTTATGATATCCGGCATTATACATTCCATCGTTATGAAATTGGCTATTGATATTACATTTGATTATTAAACTAGTATAATATCAAGGTGAATATGTAAATCACATTATTTGATTTATCACTTCTATATTATGATGATGTTTTTGTTTAAAAGGAATCTTTTTCCATCATATACATTTCTTTAATTGTTTATTCTCATTGATGATAGTTTCTGCTATATTATTAACCACAACGAGCATCTGAGATCACCCCTTTCTATGTTTTATTTTTTCCATGATTCGAAGAAATATATCACAATTATCCTACAGGAATAGGATATGGGATATTAGTGGGGTCAATGGGGACAACATGTTGTTGTTTTTCAATTTTGTAATGTAATTTATAACATATGTATGTATCTAGTACATCTAATCCTACTAAACTAATTGTTCATTTTATACTGGACCTATTTTAATAATGCCAATGTAATGAAATACTGCACTGACTCTAGGTAACTAGGGTTCGGGAATTATAGTTTTTATATGTGAAAGTTTAGTACAAAACTTGGAAACTATATTATGAAAAACACTCATTATAGTAAAAAATGTTATGATAAACATTGAGGATTGGTATAGGCGAATTTTCAAAAATTTTGTTAATAAAGAGATTTTGTGAATTTTCCAAACAATACATCCCAGTCTGAATATTAGCTGGTAGAGTCCCCTCGGGCAAAGATGTACATAAAAGTGAAAACTCTGATAAGGAGTATCATGCTTGACCTAGGGTATCCTAGTACCCGACAACAGGACAATTTTTACTCTTGGTTACGACACTCCCAGGGTATATGCTTAGGATAATTCACATTTTCATTACAATCAATTAATAATAAATTATTAGAAAATACACCTAAAAAATATTTTATTATGATTATAGATTATATTCAAAAACTATTAAAATTTTATTCGGTATTTTATTTCCATGAATTATTTATTGTGATTCATAAACTAATCTAGTGTACTGCATTGTTTAGAAATGGCACCTAGTGGAAGGAATGGAAATTGTATCAACGTACATAATCCAAATAGGGATTTCCATCTTACTCGATATAATTATAGTGGAGTTGCTGATGCAACTAGTGCTTACCTACTTTTAACCATACTGGGACAAGTCACTCAAGTTATGAATAATAACATTACCCATATGGAGCACCATGATCCACAATGCAGATGATCAATGTTATACCGCTTCATGAGGCAACAGCCACCAACATTAAATGGGACTACAAATCCATTTGTAGCAGAGCCATTGATAAGTTCATTAGTGAATATATTTCATGGTTTGTGCAGTATCGAACGGGAAAAAGTTTTCATGGAAGTATATGACCTCATAAAAGATGCAGATCAATGGTGGTCATTAATTCAAAACACAAATGAGGATGAAGAAGTAAAAAAATATGGAATATAGTGTGTTTAATGATATTTTCTTATAAAAATAGTTTTCTCATGACCATCAAGTAGAAATGGAATGACAATTTCCGAGTCTTAGGAAAGAGGATGATAGTGTCGCAATGTATAAGGATAACATTTCAAGGTTAGCATGGTATGCAACAGATTATATAAGTAACCCAAGGAGTAATTTTGATTGATTATTTTATGGGTTAAGACCATTTCTCCATAAATCATTAGTATCACAATCCTTCTCAGTGTACGGTGATATTTTCTCATTTTTTATCTAGAAATATAGGGAATTATCTATGTCATACGATTTTAAAGAAAAGAAAAAGAAAAAGAAATCTAAAGAACACACTAGAAATGGAAACAAGGGGAAGAAGGTAAATAATGAATTTCCATCAAATAGTAAATGTGGGAAAAAACACTGTGATACTTTCCTATAGGGAATGAGAGTCTGCTATAAGTGTGGTGAAAAGGACAAAAAGATTGTGATTGCAATGGAATGAAAGAGGATGTCAATGATGAATGGTACAATTGTAGAGAAATGGTGATAATGAAAATAAATTTCATAAGTTCCACGGAAAAATACCTCATAAAAGGCCAAGGGAGAAAGTCCAAGCATAAGTGATTACAACTGTTGAGTATAATGTTCTAAATGACATAGTTGCATGTAATTTAATGGTTTCTTAAAATTTAGAAAATGTATTATTTCATTCTGGGTCATCACATTACTTCAAATCTTCCTAGTTTGCAAAGAAAATTCGATATTTTCAAATTGATTTAACAAAGGGAGTTGTTAGTCAAAACATCAAAGGTAAGTATTACTGGAAAAATGTTTTGTGAATCAGTTCCCATTACGACAAATACACATGCTTTATCTAGTGATCACATCATCATACTCATCATTTAATTTATTATAATCATTAGTATGGATTGGATTTGCGACCATGTTTCCCAAATTTATTGTAAGAAGAAGGAGGATACAATTTTAAATGATGATAAAGAATACCTTATCTTTAGAGCAGAAATGACACCATCTAATTTTATCTAGATCCACCCCCAATAGGTATACTAAATTCAATTATTGGGGAGTAAGAGAATGAAATCCAAATGGGTGAGGAAAGGAATGATCAAATAGGGTACATAATAATTTTGTAAGAATATATTGATTTGTTTCCATAGAATATACCTGGACATCCTCCAAAATGAAAAATTGAGTTTTCCATTGAATTAATTCATAGTTCAAAGTCCAAATCGAAGACCCCATATAAAATAGCAACTATCGAATTAGTGGAACTAAATAAAAAACTACAGGAATTGAGTAATAAAGGATTTATTATCCCTATTGTTTATCCATGTGGATCACCTATCCTTTTTATAAAGAACAATGATGGATCAATGAGGTTGTGCATTGACTAAAGGGATATCATATTTATAAAAAGAAAAAACATGTATCTCCAACCACGCATTGATGATTTATTCGATGAACATCATAAATCTCAATATTTTTCTAATTTTGACCTTTGATCTTGATATCATCAGTTATGTTTGAAGAAGAAAGTCATTCTGAATACAACATTCTTTACCAGGTATTGGCATTGCGAGTTTATAGTAATGCCTTTTGGATTGACTAATGCAACCATTGTCTTCATGGATCTAATGAATATAGATTATAAAGATTATATTGATGATTTTGTAGTGGAATTTATTGCTGAAATCATGGTATAATCAAAAGCTATGAAGATCACGAAAATCACTTGCTCAATATTCTAAAGACTATTAAAAGAAATGAATTATATAGGATGTTTAGCAAGTGTGAATTCTGGATTCATGGGATTACTTTTTTTGTCCATATTGTCTCTATGGATGAAATATCTGTAGAGCCTTTAAATACAATGTCAATCCATGAATGGCCATCACCAATGAGTTTAATTTATGTACACAATTTTATTGGTCTAATAGGTTATTATTGGTGTTTCGTCTAGAATTTTTCAATATTGGCTAACCCCCTAACCAAGACCACGTGTAAAGTGGTTAATTTTATTGGACAAAAGAGTATGAAAAATTTTATGAAGAATTTACGAAAAGATTATTTAATGCTCCTATATTGACACTACCATCGAGGAATGATTAGATTGTTATTTATAGTGATGCTTCAAAGAATGGTGGGTTGTGTCCTTATGCCGAATGATAGGGTTATTTCCTATGAATCACGGAAGCTAATAAATAATGAACAAAACTATTCCATACCATATCTTGAGTTAACATTACTAATATTTACTTTTAATATATGAAAAAAGTATATCTATGGTAAAAAATGTGAGATATATACCGATCAATAGACAATGAAGTATATTTTCTCATAGAAATAACTCAACATAAGGTAAATAATATGGCTTGAACTACTAAAATATTATCATTGTGCTATACACTACCACCTGGGGAAGGAATATAAGGTGGTAGATGCATTGATAAGAATGAATCATGGAGTTTTTAACAAGATAAGAGTTGAAATGATCCTATGTTCATGGATCTAGTAAAAATGAATATGGGAATAATAATGGAAGGTGAAATATCAATAATTTTTCAAATGGATTCCAACCCATCTTTACTATAAAGGATAAAAACTTCTCAGACTGATGATGAGGACTTTCAAAAGAGAATTAAAGCTGTGAATGATGGGAGATATATTGACTTCGTATAGGAAGATTGAATTTTATAATTTGATAGGAGTGATTGTGTTCCTAATATAACTGATCTAAAAAGAGAATTTTTGGATGAAAAATGTCATGACCTATCCCCGGGGCCTGTGCCGTGACTACCCCAAACCTGCCTTCCATAGGCCAAGGGCTGGCAACTAGCACCAAAGGCGTAAATACCTATACTAGGAAGGCATTACCTTTATAACATGAAAATGAACACAATAGAGTTTGAGCTGGAAACAAAAAACTAAATAAAACTACATAAAAAAGAGTGTTGAAAAGTAAAAGCGGTCAGAAATACAATACCAGCTATGAAATACAATTAAAATGAGAGTACAAGTACTGGAAAAATTATAAACGACTCTTGAATCGTCCACCGGGAAATCCTACCAGTAGGGTAGGTACACATAGACTCAACAACACTCCACGTCCGTCTGTATCCTCCGTGTACCATCACGCCATGTGATCTATCTCTGGGTGCCATCTAGTCCTGCTACTCTCGGCCTTAGTAAACACTGCATGTTGTCTACATAAAACACAACAAGGTGAGGGCATAGACCATGCAGGGGTGAGTATAATGATACTCAGTATGGACCCCGAGACCATAAAGGACTCACAAAATCCAACAAGGATAAACCACAAAGTATGAATTCAATAGATAAACTCAATTAGGTATATGTACATACATATACCTAAGTGTCAAGTAAACCATATCAATCATGAGATAAACACAAAAGCTACTAACACAGCTCAGCCATGATTTTATTCTAGGGATAATATCAATTTGAACCCTTAGCTGCAGGAGAAATCCTTCTCTATAGAGTATAGTGGATATGGAACGTCACACAGAGGCGATTCCCACTAACCTTGGACTACTGAGGTACTGCTTCTGTCATGTACTGTAGGTCGGTCGCGTTACAGAGAGGTGCTCCCCACTATGGGTCTTCCGCGACACACAGAGGCCCTCCCCCTCATAGCCTGCTGAGGTATTCCTCCTGTCGATTACCATGGGTCAACTGTTTCACTAAGGCACTCCCCACTGTGGGTCTCCCGTGACACAAAGGCATGCCCCACTAGGCCAGTAGAGTCACTCCGAGTCAAGCAGTCAGCAGTCATCAGGTGTCTTCAAGCTACTAGGTTCCCGCAAAAATGCTCGCTCGTCTCGGGATGATCCACCCCACAAGCTACTATTTGATTCCCCAACTTCTGCGAAGTCCCACAAAGAAGTATCTCAATGTTCTGTCACGTCATAGGGGTCTCAACACAATAGACGACGTGTCAATAGGATGCACTGTCTATGAGTTATTAGCCTTTTAGTCTCAGGGGCCCGGTTGGATTCGTGTACGTTCCAACCTGATTGTATCTCTACATTACCCTGAAATCTAGTGGGGTATACTCAAAGGGTCTGTTTCACTCGAGGAAAACCACCACCGTTGATGGTTCATCAAATGGTTGTCTCATGCCAAAGATATGGCCAAAGAAAGTTAATGGTCGGTAGTGGGCCCAGGACCAGTCTGAGCCGGCCCATCCCAATCTTCACTGACCAGGTCTGGGTCGACCCAGTCAGAACTGTTGGGTCTGGACTGACCCATTGGGTGGGAAAACATTTTAGGTTCTTCCTGGCTAGCTAGGCGCATCCCAGTAGGTCGTGTGGGCGGTTCAGCCTGGGATTGGGGCCAGTTCGGCCAGGAGCGCCGCGAGGGGGTGGCCTCGGAGCGGCTCGACCCTGAGGGTGCGACCGGGTCGGTTCGGCCATGGTGGGGCGAGGGGGGAATGCTAGCGCAGACAGGGAGCCCGGAGAGGGCCAGTCAGGACGACAGGCGGGCCGGGAGGGAGCCGGGAGGCGGCCGAGCAGGTCGGCTGTTGGTCGGCGGCCGAGTAGGGCTCCCGGGGGGCCGACGGGCCACCCAGCTGCCCGCAAAGCCCGTGCACCCCCCACCCCTCGCGACACTCTGTCCGAACCGACCCAGCTGGTCCCTCTGGGCCGCATCGCGGTAGGCCGCACCCTCGTGGCACTCCGGGCCGAACTGGACCCGAGCCCGGACCGAACCGCCCACGCGGCCTGCTGGGATGGGCCTAGTGGGCTGGGCAGAAACTAACCATTTGGCCCGCCCAATGGGCCAAGCCAGACCCAACAGGTCTGACCGGGTTGACCTAGAACGGTTCAGCCCAGACTAGGTGGGGCGGGGTCGGTCCGACCGGGTGGGACCGGACCCGGGCCCACTACTGACCCATTAAATTCTTTGGCCTTATCTTTGGCACCAGACAAATATTTGATGAACCGTCAATAGCGCTGGTTTTCCGTGAGCATGATGGCCCCTTTCAGTATTCCTTACTGGAATTTGGGTCAATGTTGAGATACGGTCAGGTTGGATCGTACACGAATCCAACCGGGCCCTGAGACTAAAAGCCTAATAACTCACAGACCGGGCATCCGATTGAAGCGCCATATATTGCGTTGATTCCCATATGACATGGTATACCATTGAGATACTTCTTCGTGGGGCATCGATGCAGTTGGAGCATCGAACAGTAGCTTGTGGAGTGGATCATTCGGTGATGAGCGAGTATCTGTGCGGGAACCTAGTAGCTGGCTGAGACCTGACGACTGCTGACTGTTTGGCTCGGAGTGACTATACTGGCCTAGTGGGGAGCGACATGGTGTCGCGGAATACACACATTGGGGATCACCTTGGTGATGCAGCATACCCATGGTACTCGACAAGAGAAGTACCTTAGTAGGCAATGAGGGGGAGCACCTTTGTGTGACGCTGCAGACTCACATTGGGGAGCACCTCTATGTGATGCAGAAGACCCATTGTACTTGATAGAAGGAGTACCTAATATGTACAAGGTTGGTGGGAACCACCTATATGTGACGCAACAGCCCCACTGTACTCAATAGTGAAGGAGTTATCCAGTAGTCAAGGGTTTAGATTGATACTATCCCTAAAATAAAATCATGGTTGACCTGAGTCAGTAACTTTTGTGTTTACCTAATGATTGAGAATGATTACGTGATAACATAGGAATATATATGATCATATACCTATGTGAGGTTATCTGTTGAATTAATACTTTGTGGTTTATCCTTGTTTTATTTTGAGAGACCTTGGGGGTCTTGGGATCCCTACTGAGTATTGTTATACTCACCCCTGCACCCTACTGAGTATTTTTATACTCACCCCTGCACGGGCTATGCCCGCTTCTCATTGTGTTGGATGTAGACGATGGAAAACACTAACTGAGGCCGATAGTACCAATACTAGACAGCGCCCGGAGGTGGATCACATGGCGTGACAGTACACGGAGGAGATGGACATACGTCGAGTGATGTGTAGGCTATCTGTACCTATCCTTCATGTAGGATTCCTCAGTGGATGATCAAGGAGTCGTTTTCCCTTCTACAACTACTTGTACTTTCAGTTTCCTTGTACTTAACAGTTGGGATTGTATTTCCGTCCCCTTTTACTTTTCAGCAATCTTTTGTATACATTTTTATTTAGTGTTTTGTTTCCATCTCGTACAATGTTGTGTGTGTTTTCATGTTATAAATGCAATTCCTTTCCAGTTTACATATTTACGCCTTTGGTGCTAGTCTCCAGCTCCTGGCCTAGGAAAGGCGAGCTTGGGGTAGTCACGGAATGGGCCCTGGGGGACGGGTTGTGACAAATTGGTAACAAAGGAGTTGGTTCTACCAGAGAACTTAGGACTCTGTTATTTTCTATGAAGCAGTAGTTTTAAGGGTACTATGTTTGGTTTTTAGTTGAGGGAGTCCAGTGTTCATGTAGAGGTCGATGTATACAAACAACAGGACCCCGACTACTAATTTCCAACTCAGTGCAATAAAACACTAATTTCTTGTGTGTTTTCAAAAGTCTTCTCCTTGTCATCTCAACTAGGTCAGCTCACCAGTTATAAATAATTGACCGTGTCGCATCTGTTTCATTCAGGATGACTCCCTATGGACGACCAGAGAGATTCCCGAGAGTAGTGCACACAGGTAGCCCACCGAGTGACGAGGCCTCGGTGCAAGGCCCTTTTCCAGCAGAGGAACCAGTGGAACCACACACCATTGGGCCACCGATGCTACTAGCCGCAACCGCAAGTGATGCACACCACTTGAGCGTGTTGCACAAGTTCCAGTGCCAGATGCCACCCATGTTCATGGGAGAGACGAACCCACATGCGGCTGAGGATTGTCTATAGTCTGTGGTGAGTGTTTTCCAATCGGTGGGGAAACCAACTAACATCATGGTGATTCATGCTGCCAACCTTCTACAGGTAGCAGCGGGCAGATGGTGGAGCCTGATGCTCGAGGTTCAAGACAAGGTGATGCTACTCTGGAAAGAATTCGAGAGCCTATTTCGGGCGTAGTTTGTCCCAGCCACCCTACGTGTAGTATGGATACAGGAACTACTTAATATGCAGTAGGGTATCATGACTTTAGATCAGTACTCAGTGAGGTTCAATGACCTCTCTCACTACTCAACTGATATGGTACGGGACCCATTATTCAGGGCATGGACATTCAAGTAGGGGCTCATGCGTGAGATCAGAGCTTCATTGATCTCCCTCAACATCCCGATGTAGGCAGGAGTGTTGGAGAGATATATCAGAGTGGTGAGTTTCCTTGCTGAGCAGTCTCCAGCAGCGCGACCCACCACTAGTCAACATGCAGTGGAGTCTTCTGCAGCTGGCAGTAGATAGATGTCATAGAGGTCCAAGAGGACCATACCAAGAGGTGGACGACCGCATGACTCAAGTTTGGTTATGCGGGGTACCCTAAGTAGAGACATACATGCCAGAAAATGGAAGAGTAATTCATGCGGCGGGCTGGGTTACATGGCTCGTGACAATACTCATAGCTCTAATTTCTCTATACACCATAGTAGCATAATTATGTATATATATTTCAAGGAAAATTTTTTGTGGTAAATCATGATAAGGGTGATTTATGATTATGTGTCGTGATTTATGGTTTTTTTATAGGTTAAGGATATAAGTGAACATCTTAGAGGATTCATGCAACCACTTTCCATACCTGAGTGGAAATAAAATGATATTACAATGGACTTTTTCATTGGGATACCAAATAATCCTAGAGAAAATGATGCAATATGGTTCATTGTTGATCAAAATACCATGTCAATTAATTTTGTTCTATAATAGAATATTTACCTCTTTAATGTTTTTCCTGACTGTATATTAATGAAGTTGTAAGACTTCATAGAGTACCCCAAGAGATTATTTGTGCTCATGATCCATGTTTTAAAAAAATCATCCATAAAAATCATTAGAAGGCCCCAATTATTTATCTTCATTTCAGCACATCCTACCACCCTCAAACTGATGTACAATCCAAACAAACTATTAAAACCACATATTACATGTTGAGATCTTTCTTCCTAACATTATATGTATGTGGGATCAATATTTACCTCTGGTAGAATTTTCCTATAACAACAGATTCCATTCAACTATTTAGATGGAACCATATAAAGTGTTATATGGAATGTGATTTCATACACCAACTTATGGGGATGATTTTAGTGGAAGAAAACTCATTGACCCCAAACTTTTGGAGGAAACAAAGGAAAATTTGAAGATTATCCACACCCATATCAAAGCAGATCAATGTAGGAAAAGAGATATGACCATAACTAAAGGAAGGATTTGGAATGTCAAGTAAGATATCATGTTTTCTTGAAGGTATCACTATAGAAGGGTGTACTACGATTTAGTTAGAAGGGTAAATAATGTTCTAGGTACATAAGACCTTTCGAAATTCTAGAATGAATTGGAGTTTCATATTACCATTTGGAAATGCCTCCATGTATATCCAATGTTCTTGATGTATTCCATGTATCACTATTGAGATAATACATGCCTAGCCACACGCATGTACTTAGCTATGAAAAAATAGAACTAGAACCCAATCTGTCTTATTGTGAAGAGCTTTTCATGATTCATGATACCATAGGACTAGTGTTTAGAAACTGGAGGACTCGTTCGGTAAATATTCAATGGAGAAACCATATGATGGAAGAGGCAATGTGAGAACCTAAGGATATTATGATGAAGAACAACCTTGATTATTTTATGCAGTAGTATTCTAGATATTTCAATGAAGAATTGCATTGATGGAGGGATGAATTTAACACCCCAAGCTTCAACAGTAAATTTAACTTTGAATAATGCAATAGCTTGCAATGTATGCTACTTCTAGTTCTAGCACCCCACGACCAATCAATTAAACTGTAATGAATATTAATACCTATGGTTTGAATTTGTTTAAATTTTATTTATCAAAATGGACATCATTTTGGGATTCATAATATCAAAATTAGCATAGGTTCAATTTTTGGTAATTTTATGAAAATGTCAATTTTTTATGAAAAGTGAAAACACTCTGTTATTGTTTAAAACATAATTTTTTTTAAATGATAATATATTTAATTTTATATTATTTTAGGTCAAAATAGATACATAGTAAATATAAATTTTTAATTCAATTAATTGGAGGATTATTAAAATAAAATTATGTGTATAAAATTATATTTAACATTTTAACGTCTTTTACAAACATTCTATAAACATTTGAAAATTTTCATAAAATGTAATTTTACACTTATGTGAATTGAATTTCAAAAATACATAAGACACTATTGACATTAGTAAGTAAAATTTTGTTCAATAGGATGAAAATTATTTTCAGTGAATAGTAATTTTTGATTTTTATTTACCACGGTTATACGTAAATAAGGAAATTAACTGTAAAAATGTTATTATAATTACCCTAATACATATCCTAATTCTATTGGATATGTGTTTTTCAACCAAAATAATCCTTAAGAGTATAATATAATCCTCCTTGATCCACTTGGATTAGATTAGAACATTTGTGGTTATTTTATTTAAAGAAGATTTAAAAGTGTTAAATTCAATGTTTAATAACTAAACAATTTTAAATATTTGGTTATACATAAGATATATTAGACTATAAATTTTCATTAAAAAGATAAAATGATAACCTATATAATGGTATTTTATGTTTTAATTTTATAAATTTTATAATTAAATTTATTTATGACACAATGATGATGTAGTAATTACCTATTTAATGAAATATTATAATAATTTATATTTTAAATATCAAAATAATGTGAAATTGAGTCTTCTGATGCATTATAAAAATTTGCTAGGTTAATATGACATGTTATTATTGGTTTAAATTATTTCGTTTGAAGTAATCAAGTATTTTTTACTTTCTCAAAAACCAAATACAATATATTGTCAAAATTGACATACTAGAGTTTTAAAACAAATACTATATTATTAAATGATATAATATTCATTAGATTATATGAATCTGAAAAAGGAATTATATAAAGATAAATATGTGAATAATAAACCACTTGGGGTTCTACTGGCTTTTTATAGTAATTTTATTAACCATTTATTATAATAATACAATAATACATGGTAAAGGTTAAACTATTTAGCTAAGAGTGAAATCTAAAATTTGATTTTAATATAGTGACCTAAAACTATCTAAAGATTATTGTTTGGGATGTTTTTGACCCAACTCCACCATATAATAAAAATAAAAACTTTTTTATCCATTATAATCCGAATATTATTATATAATAAATTAATATTTCAAGCGTTTTTTAAAGTCACCATCACCTCTCTTATAAAAGGGTACACTCCCTTATCTTAATATCAGACCTCCAAATCCATTTTTCATCGAATACCCCTGTTAAATTATCCTCCCAACTATCTTAAATTTATCTTAGAGGCCTTAATTCGATCATAATTCAACCTAAGGATCCCTTTTGATCAAATCAATAGAAATCACCTGAAGAAGAGGTAATAATTTCATCACCTATTTCAATGTTATTTTCATCTTCCACTTCATCTTTCTTTGTTATTTTCATAAAAATAGATAATTCTTATACCTTATACATACTGAAATGCCATTATATATATTCTAAAACCATATTTATTATTCTATCCATCTTATGAATGACAAAGTACCCTAACATGCTTACGTGCGACTTATCATCTCCACACCATGGTGTAGTTTATTAGTAAACAATTAATTACATGGATGGGTATAATAAAGAGTATAATGGATGTAAATAATAAATGTAACATGTTATTAATTTATTATATATGATATGTCATCTAATTACAGATGATTTCACCATTAATATAATGATATTTTCACACGTGTGTTTGTACAGATTACCATCTCCCTGAACGCGATGAGTTCATTACACATCATTACCATTCACAAATAATTTTCATTTTAGGATTAAAAACAATGTTTAAGAACAAAATATAGTTATATATATGAATCAAATACATTCTTTATATGATAAAAATTCCTTTCTTAACAAACCATATGAAGTAAAATGAATCATTTTACAACCGAAACAATGATACTACTGAAATATAAATAACAAAGCAATATTTGAAGATTATATATGATATCATATTTATGTATGTGGTTCTTTTATAATTTAAAAACATTTAATTACATATTATACAGATGTTTAAAGTACCCTATATGAAGGAAAATTTCATGATAAGTGTTAATTCTATAATATTTTCATTATCTGAGATTGTTTATACATAAGTATCTACTGGGACCTCATTATCATCCACATCCATGTTTCTTAAAAATAAATTTCAAAACATTTGTATTATTTACTAGACTATGGGTAAAAGAAATTTATAACCTCTTTTTACTTTTTATAAAATGTTTTTAATGGAATATTTCCATCTATTTCCAAAAAATCTTCTTTATGACCTTTTCGATGAATTAAAGTAACAATGTTTTTTAACTTATACAGCGGGTGTGGAAATTTTTTGGCATTATAACACCTTGAACATTTCCATTACAAACTTATAATAACATTTTCAAAAAAAATGTTTTCTTTTATAATTATGTGACTATTAAATTATTTCAAAATAGATACATCTATTTCTCTCAAATGGTTTTTATTTCATCTATGTCAACATCATTTGATGGATTTTACAGTTGTTTCAAGTTGATTTATTATGATAAAATCTTCCATATCTTATTGAAAGTTTTGTAATATGTTTGATTATGGATGAGTTATTTTTATACTATTAATGGTTTATAGTTAAAGTATTAACATTTCTTATGCATGTTTTAATATAAATGATTATGTTATGTTTCAACAATTTCATATGAGAAATGCATTGGACATAGTATGTGATGGGTGGACCCCCCTACAGCTCCTCGATGCATCAGAATCTCTCATGACACAAACTAGTGTCTCGGCACAAGGCCTTGACATAATCTTATTTGTAGTATTACCACGAGGCCTTGACTATGTGTTTAGGATGTCTGACATTATGCATTCTATAAATATGAAATTGGCTACTGATATTGCATGCGATTATTCGACTAGAAAATATCAATGTGATCTAGTAAATGGCATTATTTGATTTATCTTTTCCATATTATGATGATGTTTATGTTTAAAAGGATTGTGTTTTGTCTTATACATTGACATAACTATTTATTCATATTTATGATAGTTTCCACTATATTGTTATCCTTTATGAGAATTTTATCTCTCCCCTTTCGATGTTTTATTTTTTCCAGGTTGCGAAGAAGAATATTACGATTAACATACATGAATAGGCTAAGGGATCTAAATGTTTTCAATGGGGACCCAATGTTTTTTTATTTCATTTTTAAAATATAATGTAAAAAGTTTGTATGTATCTTGTGCTTCTAAGGCTTCAAAACTAATTTGTCTTTCGGGGGATGATCACTTGTGATAATGCCAATGTTATGTGATAATGAACTAAACATGGGTAACTAGGGTCGAGGGGTTACATTTAAAAATCATCCATGGTTGTTAATAGAAATAAAATATAAGCCAGAATAGCTAACAAATATCTATCATATAAAAATATGATGAAATGAATTGTATAACTGCATAAAATATAGTAAAAAAAATTGTATAGTAATCATTAAATATAAAAATAATAATTATCAAACAAGGATTCATCGAGAGAAATGTCAAAACAAAACTCTCACAATCATTAAAGAGTAATAGGTGAATTTTTTTTAAATAATATTTATGGAATTCCATTCCATTCCAAGTGATAAAACGACATGTAAAGAATTATTTTCCCTTATTGATAATTATACAATCATAATAGTAATGAAACCACACTTCAAAAAAGAGTTAAAATGAATGACATATAATGCATTGATAATGAATCAACTCTTTCGATTCAATGGAGACAAAGAGGAAAGACATTACATATGACAGTGAACACTCCCATTATATATTATTTCCCATATACAACCCTTGTAGGGAAAATTCGTAATGATTCAGATCAATCCATACAAAAAAATATACTTATATGACTATTACGTTTCATGGATGGATGGAAATTTTTTAGAGGATGTAAAAAAAAGGGATAAGGCTGAGATTATATGAAAATTACAAGGAGAACCTAATTGAACTTTTGGAGGTAGAAACTAAAAAGGTGATGAGGAGGAAGGAAAATGTCAAAGAGGTGATCCGGAACCATAAAAATGATAAGAGAAGGGAAATGAGTTCAGCATGGTTTAATTTTAGTGAGGGTAAATGTAGTAATTCACTATATAATGAATATATGAATTCATCATGGGATAAACACATTGTTTGAAAAAACCATGTTCTATCCACAAACAAATCTTACTCACATGGTTGGAATTGGATCTTCAAATGGTTGGACAAACCATGTGGTATCCATGTGAAATTTCGAATTTTTTAAAGGCCAACTTCAAATTTATCACAAGGATTAGTGAACTATCAAATGACATGCACCCTCACCCGTTCATACAAGAACTCAAGAATGTTTTCCCTTGTATCCTTCTTGTTTTTTCCAAACCATTAACCAACCCAGATTAAAATCTATGCTCCTCACTAAAATAATTTAAAATTCCACTATGTAAGGGAATCCACACAATTTTCTATAAACCATGCTTGAAAATCATGCACTCCTGGATCAACATCGTATTACACAGGTATATAATAAATCCCCATATATGATTATAAAAACCCTCAATATCATCAAATAATATAAAACTAACTATATAGTGAAGTGGAGAGTGACTTGATTCTCCCCAGTAAGCCAAATTTAATACCTAGATAGTCTAGGTTAGTATAACAATCAAAACTAAATTAATTAAAATATATTCTATAAATATAAATGGTAAAGTATTTGATAAAATGAACTATTACTTATACAAAATAAAACCTACTAAAAAATAATTAATGGATGATCAAATAGAAGGTATATGAAACTGGATCCCTAGAATCAATCTCCCAACTATTTTGAAATTATCAATAATGACAGAAAAAAAATCTAATATTCCAGAAAATTGAATTAACAAAAAACAAAAATACTTAAACCTTCAAATGTGAATAATAATAAATTTTGGGACATAATTTTTTTAAAAAGAAAATATTAATAAAAATAATACTTCTCTATGAAGTATCATAATGGCCAGAAAATCACATCAACAAACCATGCTATCCAAAATCAATTAACACAAAAACATGAAACAATCCTCAATATGAAATAAATTTATTATAACATAATGTTAAAATTCCGTATAAAATTGTTCATAGATTGAAATCAATGGAATTATTTTCCATGTGGAGTCCATATCAAATAAAATAAAACAACCTCAAAATTCATAGCGAAAAAAAACCACACCAATAGGCCACCGTGTATGTTCCCTAGGTTCGTTCCATATCGAAAATGACAAAAAAAATTAATTTGAGAGTTAATTATTTTAAATGGAATCTAAAAAATCATCTAGTGATAGGGAATTAACATAATACATTATAAACACCACTCGACACGAGAAACCAAAAAACCGGAATAGGTGTCGTGAAGACATAACAACTCTAAAAAAGATTATAAATACATTAAATGTTTTGTCATCTAATGTTACACATTAAAACATCCACATGATACAAAAATAGTGTTGCTATTAAAAAAGCATCCCAAAATAGGTTTTAAAAAAGAGTATTTATATAAAATGAATCCCACTTATCCAACCATCAAAACTATGGCTCATGTTTTGAAACAACTTGACTCGTAGGATTCCCAGTAAATATGGATAAAACAAAATGGCATTGAATAGATCCAATTCACAATACATGGTGAAGAGGAAAATAAATTAAGCTCAATTTGAATCATGGGTAGTGTAATCATCAGAAGGAGGATGTTACACTATAACATTCATGTTCACTCGCTCACTATAGGTATCATAGTATTTTATTATTCCTATATTCATTTTTATAGAGATGGTTGCTATGTGTGTGTTCATGTACATTATTACATGGCCTCCATTTTTAGTAATGTCCCTCTCAGTTCATGTTTCCATCCCATGTCATGTTGTAGGTAATTATGGGGGAGCACTAACTATACCCATGTAATAATAATGGGGGACCCATTTCCTAATGTTACCGGGAAGAGACAACATCATCATATCTATGATAATATTCCTCGATCAATTCCATTGGTCATGACTTTCTTGATGAAGATTCATTCTTTGAACCCATCACATCATACCTCATATTTGATTTTTAAGAATATCATCGCATCCAAAATATAATACCACATAGGATATGCTACTCACAAGAAAAAACATGAGTCTTGAAGAAAGATATGCGGAAGGTAGAAGTTCACCGAAGAAGAAAATGATTGTACGTGTGGTCACACGACATATAAACTCACCATAATTCATGGGAGTCATCTCCCCTATACATGGATTGGTAATCCATGCTATACTGCATAGATTGTATTTCTACCTTGATTCTAGGTACTATACACTTGAAACTCAGTTCAATTGGCCATGGAAAAAAAATGTTATTGTCTCTATGGTGACATGGCAATATGACCACCTGAGGTACCAAAGAATGTAGACATGGAATAGTGTTGAGTTAATCTGGTAGGGTTTCACCATGTGTGGGTCTAGCCACATGAAATCTGATCTGTTTCCCTTCCATAAACCTACCAACTATGAGAAACCAGACAACAGATGGTATTTTCATCAATGATATATATACCATGTAGTGTGAAAATTATTCAAAATAAAGAAACATCATGAAGAATATAGATAAATCCTGACCACTACAAATAAAATAGTTTGACCACTTGATATCATTATTTATACCACATAACATCGATATTTTTCCTCCAATGTCCAATTTTCCTAAATTTGATCTCGTAAAATCTAACTAACATTCCCCCTTGACCACACTAGATTAGAAATCCATACAACAACTGATTTATTTCATAATTATCCTCAGTCTATCCACATACCATCAATCCATATGTCCTCTCCAAAACCACCATGATTATGGTGGTTTGACCATTCCCCAACCTTGCCTAACAATTTTGTATTCTAACCCCATTGTCCAGTGATGATGAAATATATGATAATTATTGAAAAATAAAAAGAAAAAGGTAAATACAACATTTTGTAATGTGATCTTGAATGAAAATTATATTATATAAATATGGGTGATGCATGGCACAATTAATAATATAGGGAATCAGGATACAGTAATATAAAATGGTGGTCATGTGATTTACCAGATTGAATTTAAATAATGTAGATAATAAATATTACTTTCTCAATAATCAAAATTATTGAAATCCAAAAAATAATAACCCCTCACTTGATTTTGGATCAATAATTGTTGAAAAAATCATTAACTATTGATGAAGAAAAATAATGTACTGCACTTATTGTCCATCTTGTGATCACAATACCATTCATTATCGATCATCTATCAATATCTTCCAATAAAGAATGTTACTTCCTCCTCTCCAGTCCTTATTATGTTATTCCACTAACACAATAAATTTCCAAAAAAAGTTTATTTATAGAGATAGGGTTTGGATTAGCTTTATTAAATAAATTACTTATATACATTAAATAATTCACTTAATGAACCTTCCATTAGCTACCTCAACTAAACATCCAATAAATACCAACATCAATTCATTTAGATGGAAAACTCTGAATTCCTAATTCAACCATTGTCTTAGTTTTCTCATATTATGCCCCAAAAAATAGGGAATACATTTAAAGTAAAATTAACTATTAACATTTATTAAAATGTTTTTATATTTTTAGAATATTAATTCTGGGTTTCCAAGACACCTAACCACCATTTTTTCTCTATAGAAAAAATTAGTTATATATATATAAATATTCAAAGGACTAATAAAATAATTGAGAATAAATACCTTCTCCCCTCATTCAATAATTTTTTTCCATGGAAAGCATGATCTACACAATATGGTTGGGTTAATGAGCCCTCATATGACTCTCATGATACTAAGATATCGTATGCACACTATTATAGTATCAATGAAACCAAACTAATGGGATGATATATCCAGTCATGAAGCTCTCATAGCGATCATCAATCGGCACTAAGTACTCTATAAGGGTGGATCCATCTTTGATATCCCACACTAACTATACAATATCATGCATTGATTCATGCACATTATCATCATCTATAAAAATTATAAGTATTTATCAACTCAATCCAATTGTGGTGAAATGTTAAAGAAGGTGGAAACCTCACTTAGCAACCATTCTAATTCAAATTCCCTCATGAACATCTTGGATATGACGATTACATGGAGATTTCCTTAAATCGCCATCATGCCGATATTCTTTGGAATATTTGGTCTCCTCACTCAAACTCCAAAGTCCTATTGGGACAATATAGGTACATTTTTTTCATCTTCCGATTATCCCCATTCAGTGATGGATTTCATACACATTCCTAATCATTGTGTACACTATATCTGACCCAAAAAGAGATGTCTTTCAAATATCTATATTGAATAAGGGAGGCCTTCTATTTATCTATTAGAGGACCTCAAAAGGATCAATAAAAATATAAGAGTGATAGATGTTATTTGAAAAAAACACATCTAATAAAAAATTAACCTCCCACATTAGTAAAAAATCTATCGAACTAGACATCAAAATATCCTCAAACACCTGAATTTTATTATTTGTAATAACTTTATTATATGGGTGAATCCTTTTACTCACATCCAAATGAGTGATGATGTATAAATAAAAAACTCCACATAAACGTAAATTGAACCAATAATCAGGATTGGAGATAATCATTGAGTGTAGCTCATGATTTGACATGTTCCCTCACATACCAACTTCATCTAACTCTCAATAAATTGATGCTATTAGATGTTATGAAAGTATGATAAATTTATATGTTGGTAATAAATAACCTAGATAGAATCATATCCACTCAATATCCACATAACCACCATTACAAAGACAATTGATATATCATCCTATTTCAACTCTAGGATCTCAACACACTATTTAAAAATTTCCCCAACCTGGTGCTTATCCATTACCTACTAATATGTGAGGCACTGAGAGAGAAACTCGAAAATTCACTACTTCATTCTTACCCATCAAATTTACCACTAAATATTTTGTACTCATTTTACATGGATTTTTATACATCCGTCATGGATGTGTGAATTCCCTCATCACTTCCACTCTTAATGTAATCCAAAACACCACTCATCCCTAAAAATGTATTATGCAATCCCAAGTATATTATCTATTTTGTGCATCTACTAAGGATATTTTATCAAAAATAACATCAATGTTGATGTCTCTCAATAAAAAATACATCACACAATGATAAATCATAGGGGTCACCAACATCGACTAAACAAAAAATACACCACTCTCCTCCACTTTATTTATCTACAGTGAAGCCAACTTCTCTGTTTACACCTCTACAAAATGAGAATTTGACATCCATATCTCACCTTGTTCCACCATGTTTATTTCCTATTGTTATTAACTATCTAGAACTCACAGTAACATATGAAATAAAAATAAATATTCTTTTATTAGGTCAATATATCATACAGTGAGGGTTTACCTAAGAATATGGTGGCATCAGTAATCAACAAAACACTCACCCATATGATTGTTCTTCCACATATTTATTTAATAAATACATCATCATTCTCTTGATCATGATTCACATAGTCTGTATCACTAATGGACAACCTTATTGATCCATTAGTGCTCACTGTGTGCCTCTATGTTAACACTAATTTGGTTCGGAATCCCTTGGTATTTTAAAATGCTACATTCTCCATGGACACATCCTATAGTCCCAATACAGGATCACTGTTCATCAAAATCATTTACTCATCAAATAATCATCGACATAACCCATTTAAGGTAAAACAATAACTATTTCTTATAAATGGATTCCAAATGGGTTTCCATCCTGGAGAACTCATCCAAAAACCTTATATATTACCTCATGAAGGGGGAAAAAGTCCTCACATGTAAAACCTTCTTGGGTGGATCCCATGAAATCACTGCATTACTATTGAATAGTTCAATATTTAAACCATGATTAGATATGAATTTACATATAAAATAAATATTGAATAAACAAACATAGAACATTGTGATCTTTCTAGATATTTGCTTCTCCTAGAGTGAGTCAAGAACCTCCACATACGATACACATGATCTTGCTCTTACATGTAGTAAATTAGTATGTCAACAACAAAAAAAACAATAAATAATTCCAATTATTCATAGAATTTCGTCTTCATTTGGGAAATAAAGCTAATGTGGAATTCATCACACCAAATCGCATCACGGGGAACATCAAATATTTTTCGAGAAATTATAATTTCATTTTTAGAATATCATCCCCAGTAACCCCCAACTGTTGTTAATCAAGCCTAAGATCGATCATAGAGAACCAATTATCACATATCATCTCATTGATTAATTTATCAATAAATAGAAAGTGAAACTTTTTCATTCTGGTAACCTAATTAAGGACATTATGAACCATCTAAAGACTCAAACTCTCATCCACATTTTTTTATGAAAAAAATAGAGCCTCCTTGCTGGACAGAATAGGTCTGAGTAAACCATTCACTCTAATTTTTTCAAACTATATTATCAAAATGTAATGATAGATAGTGGAAATATGATATGATTTAGTATATATTGATTTTCTCCTAGGGGTATGGAAATAAAAAATTAAAAATGACAACATAGAGGGAGTCTCATAAAATCACCAGGACGTTCATACATACATTCCCCTACTATTGATGGAAGATAAATTATAGAATATCCAAATTCTCCAATCTATATAATATAAAAATAATGACTAATGGGTTATGAAATCCTGTTCATAAGACCCAGTCTCTCAACCATGATATATTTCTCACCAAAAAACGTGAATTTCATCCCATGAAACTTAATTTATTGAAATAATCTTTGTCGATAGTCAATCTAAGAAATAATTGAGAGAAAATAGTATATATACATGATGATTAAATAAGGATTCAAAATGGTGACCAAAAGGTGCCACAAAAACACTTTCATTCAATATTTTACCTACATTTATAAAATATATATGATATTAAAATAATGTCACTCCAGGAACATCTAGCCATAACTAGTGGGATTGTAATGTCTTGGAAATTCTGTATCATTTTTTTTTAATTATATGGAATTATTTTGAGACCGTGAAATCTGAAGGGGATTGATTCTAAGGCCCGGAGTGCCTAGAAAGATCTGTCAGAGTTTTGATAAGCTTTATTTAGTGTGTGTAAGCAGTTTTCCTGAAAAATTAGAATAACTCTTAAATGGTTACTCGGATCAAAAATCCAATGACACTGTTGTGCTTAGGATGGAATGTTTACCTAGGCGTGACTTATGTTTAGTCAGTAGAGGCCTCATATATGAAAACCCAAAAATGGAATAGCTGTAAATAGAATAATCAAATAATGTTATTTTATTTTTTGAATTCTTATAACTCACAAATGGTTACTCGGATGAAAAATTCAAGACCACTACTAAACTCGTGTGGGTATTCTCTCCTTAGGTAGATACTAACATTGGCCGGGGGAAGCCACCCTTGAAATTTAGTTTTTAGTAATAAATAAAATAATTATGTGTCATTTATTTTATTGTAAAATTCATGAAATTTAAATGGTAACTCATATTGGAAATACAAGAGTATCATTGGGTTCATTGGGGCGTGTTTCACTTGGGCAGAGCCTAACCTCGACCGGTGCAGGTCGAGGGTGACTGTTAATAATTTTCGAAACATTTTTTCTGGTACATTAAGTAAACCTAAAAGCAACGTACTATAACATTTGAACCGTTGCTCGAAATTGAAATCTGAGTGCACCATTCAACTCATAGCACTGATATTCACTTAAGGAGACCTTCACCATGACCACAATAGGTTGATGGTGAATGTTAGTTTTTGGTCTTTTAATGGGTGTGTTAAAAGAATAAAAAAATAAAATAAAATAAAACATATATTATTTTTTAAATTATGAAAATACCCATTTAAATTTGGTAGTGTGGACCACATGACCTTCAAACATCCCATTATGAAATTAATGGAGGGGACCACCTGACCCTTGAACTCCCTCTTTAATGTGGGAGGCGACTATTGGTTTCTCCCTTGAATTAATGTGCCAACATAACTAATGAATTTTTCCAACATTAATTAAATTGATAAAAATATTTTAATATGTTGGATCCTCATTTCCTTGTTGGAAATAATTTGAAATGGAGAGTTGGGAGATCCTTGTAGAACAGGAAGAACATTTTCTAATGAAGAACCACCCCCAACAAAGAACGAGTAACCGACCCTGAGCCCAGATCGGAAGCGTCTGGTGGATGCAACGAATACTGATGTTCATCAATGAATTCATCTTCTTCCTCACACCACCTCCATCAAAAAATCGAGGTATGGGTTATTTAATATTATTGAATTTATTTATTGATCCTTCATATTATGATTTCACGACGACAATAGACAAACGAACATGGCCATCATCCCGAACATAAACCTCGCATCATCCCATTTGATTCATCGTGCGTGGGTCGTGCATTCTTCAAATCCAAATATTTATTGAAGTTGGAAACAAAATTATTTGTTGAGTGCTACATATGGACACAGATCCCTTAACACAAGGATCAGGAATATGCAATCGTTTTAGATTTCTGGCCTGGAACGAAACCTTAATTGATTGTAGAAGAAGGCGGCGGCCAACACCCGGCCGGCCACATCAAGGATGGGTGACTGGCATCGGAACCACCAGATAAGCCGGAGGCCACGACTTATTGGCTGTAGTGATGTAAAAGGTGGCAGTTGGAAAGCTCGCCAACCGCGTAGTGGAGCGGCGGTGCACGTCCGCACCACCAGTGGAGTTGGAGGCCACAGAGGATGGTGAAGGGTGGCCGGGTTTTGGCCGGTCATGGTGGATCAGGGGAAGGCGACCTCTTTGCTGGGATGAAGTATGGCCAACCACGCCATATCGGGAAAGACCCCGCTTGTGGGTCCTACGTGCCACCAGTCGGACAGTCCAGAGACAGTTTGGGAAGATCAACATGCACCTCCCCCCAGGCACCAGTTAGGGAAGATCCCCCACGACAGACCACGAGCCGAGTGGGACACACCGCAGGGGGCTGCGCCATAGCGGGCCATGCCGCAGCTGGCCATTGGGTCGGGTCGTCCCCTATGTGGGTAGGGTCAGACCCGAGTCAGTCCGACGGGGTCGAACCCGACCCGGGCCCATCATAACTGAGTTTCTCCTCTTTTTCCATAGCATGGGAACCGGGCGTCCATTTGAAGAAGATTCTATGGCACTGGAATCATTGGATCTAGACAGTCCATTGGATATACTCCACATGATTTTTGTAAAATGTTGGAGTACAACTAGGATGGATAGAACCCCGAATCCAACCTTTCCCTCAGAGCAGAAACACTAATAACTTATATACCGGGCATCCGATTGACGCAGAGTCTATTTCATTAGGTCCCTTATGTCATGACAGACTTATGGGATACTTCTTGTGTGGTAAATTAGGATGGTTTATGTATGAATGATGGCTTGGGGAGTAGTTCTCCCAAGCATGCTACGTACATAACCCTATGACTAGTTGAGACTTGACGACTGCTGACCATTACAACTCAGAGTGACTGAACATGCCCAGTGGGGAGTACCACTATGTGATGCAAAAGACCTGCAGTGGGGAGTTTCCATGTGTGCTATGAAAGACCCACAATACTTGACAAGAATAGAACCTCAGTAGGCCACGAGAGGGAGCACCTATATGTGATGCATCAGACCCATTATGGGGAGCACCTTAGTGTGACACAACATACCTATAGTACTCGGCAGGAGGAGTACCATAACAGTCCAAGGTTAGTGGGAAGTGCCTCTGTGTGATGCGGCAGTCCCACTGTACTTGATAGAGGAGTTGTTCTCAAGCAGCTGAGGCATTCGACGTTGTGATTGGGGATGTTACTTGTTACTACCCCAAGAATAATTCCTGGTGTGAGATGCATTTACCTTGTACATGTGATTGAGGTTATGCTATGTGCTAATTTACCTATGTGGTATTGTACCTTTGTGGTGTTACCCTGTGGTTTTTCATTGTGATACTATATGATACCTTAGGGGTATCAGGGTCCCTACTGAGTATTTTTATACTCACCCCTGGATGGGCTATGCCCGCAGCTTGTTGTGTCTTGTGCGGAAGACGAGCAGCTAGGCATAGTTTTGAGGGAGACTGGACTAGGCGGTAAGAAGAGGAGACGGGAGGACATGGAGTGATGAGGAGGTGATCTGTACATACACTTAAGGGTGGAACCTCTAAGGATGACCAGAAGCTGTTTTCCATTTTCATTCAGTTGTACTTGTACTTTTATAGTTGTCCTTGTATTTCAGAACCTTTTAATTTCAGCAATCTTTTACAACAGCAGTTTACATCAAAACTACTTCTTGTCATGTTCATGGACCATGTTTTGGTACCAAATTAAAGGAAATGCCTTCCCATTTTAGGGAGTGTGCCTTTCTGTATAAGTCGCCAGCCCCAGGCCCGTGGAAGGCGGGCTTGGGGTAGTCATGTCTCGGGCCCCGAGGGATGGGTTGTAACGAAGTGGTATTATATGTGTTCAGTTCTACCGAAGAACAAGGACTCTGATCATGTTTTTAAATTAATAATGTCATGTGTTACAAATGCGGTTTTCAGTTCGGGGAGTCCAGTTTTGGATCGGCGGCCAACGTATCCATATTCCAGGACCCCAAATTCTGATTTCCAACTTAGCTCATGAAAAAACCGATTGTGTGTATTTTTTGAATGTTTTTCTTTTGATTTGTTTTGAGTAATGTCACACAGTTTAACATAATGACCATGGCCCACCTGTTCTTTATTAGGATACCGCCACAAAGACAGCCACCCAGGTTTCCCCAAGAGAGTACACAATGACTGCCCATCGAGCGATGATGCTCTGGTGATATGCCCTCTTACTACTTTGGCACCATCGGGTTGTGTACCAGTAACACCACCACCCGTTGGGAAACCATTTCTGCTGATAGTACCGGTAGATGACACATTTAGTCTTAGTGACTTACAAAAGTTTCAACATCAGATACCCATCATGATCCGAGGCGAGTTCAACTCACAGGCGGTTGAGGATTGGATTGAGAAGGAGATTGATATTTCCCTTGAGCTTATACAGCTTCGTTAGGATGACATGTCAATAGTTTAGTATTCATCGAGGTGTACCGACCATTCCTGGCACTCGATGAATATGATACAATTAGTGCATCGGGGCTCATTCTTCCGAGTGTACTGTGTTTATAGACGTTCGAGATAGCACTATTCCCTTATACATTCCTACCAATGTCAGGGTGATAGAGTGGAATTTTCTGTTTGAATGTTCTTTAGAAGGGAAGATACAACCAGTGAATGTTAGTATTGGGAAATCAAGAAACTGGCGCTAGTCTCAGAGACATGGGCATGTCAAAATGTTTCAAGGAGAAGAAGTGTTAGGGATTGATGAATCTGCTGTGCTGTAGACATGGAAGTAGATCAAGAAGAGCAGCATGAGTTTGTGTACATTTCGACATGTTACATCCACCCACTTTGTGGTCCCCACCAGGCTTAGGGAGCTGGAGGATGGGGGAGGGAGTAGCTTCATGTGATCAAGGAGTATGGCCCATGGGTATTAGGAATGATTCGATGAACAATTTGGGTCTACTGCTAGCTACCGTATAAATAGTCATAGTTACCAATCATTCCTTTGTTCCACGGACCTTGTCCAAGACCAAGCGTTTTCATTTCACACCGTTGACATGACCATCATGTCTGTAAATTCCATTGGGAGGAGACTCAATAATCACCCATACACCGATATTGTGATATGACCCTTGAGGCGAGAGTTTCGGTTGGAACCTCTTGGTGGCAGCATCGAGGCCTTACGATGTTAGACTGTTATGGATAGGACATCCATAGTTCATACTCAGGTTCAATTTATTATGCAAAAAGGTAGTGTTTTACCTACATCGTTGGAATGATATTTTCCTTGATCAACAAAAAAGGAATCCTAGGAAACACATGATAAACTCATGCATAGGAGGGTGCTAATGATCAATCTTTAGTTGGATATACTTACACTTATGGCAGCATGACTTTTCAGTTTTCAGTTCCAAATAGGTATGGTAGAGCATGGGCACATCTTTTCAAAAGATGTATCCAAGATTATCTCCTTGAAGGGAGAGGTAAGTATACTTTGGCTATGTATAACCAGACAATTGTAGTCTACTTATTTATTTTAGAGGCACCCTTTTCAACTTTTATGAAAAAGGGGGAGTAATTCCTATGGACGTAGAATTGTCAACATGGATTTCAGGAGATGATATAGACACTGAAAAGAAGAACTATGATATCCCTGACTGAGAGTTAGCAGTAGTGGTATTTGTGCTAAAGATGTGGAAGAACTACTTGATGGGTGAACGTTTAATAGTCTACTCTGATCACAAGAGTCTCTAGTATATCTTCTCTTAGAAGGACCTGATCCTAAGACAGCGGTGATGGCCAGAGTTCCTCTAGAACTATGAATTTGGGATAGTCTATGCTACTAAAAAGCGGAACATGGAAGCACATGCACTCAGCATGAGGTATGGTCTGTTTTTTGCTGAGTGAGGCGACTGAGTAGCTAGCCACATTTCTAATATCATTCCTGGATAGATTTGGAGCAGTATACCTCCAGTCTATGATAGTTACTCCCCCACTCCTTCAGCGAGTTAGGGAGGAACAACTGGGAGATAATGACTGCGAGGCTCGACGTGATCAGATATCCTCAGGGCAGGCACGAGATGGATTTGTTGATGATGGGGAGCACGTAATTGACTTCATAGGAAGCACCATGGTACTAGAAGTGCTTCTGGAGGAGGTGTTGTGGGAGTTCCATACATCCCCTCTAGCGGTACATCCAGGAGTGGCGAAGATGTACCAGGAACTTCGACGTCGGCACTGGTGACTAGGGATGAAGAATGCAGTGGTAGAGTTTGTATCATGATATCTCATTTGAAAGAAAGTGAAGACTACACAGAGCTGGTAGATGACTAATGCCGACAAGAGATCGAGTCCTTGGAAGTTCTAGGATGGGGGCCAAATTTTTTTTCGAGTCATCCCTCGATGGGGACTACAATGATTTGGTCGAGGTGGAAAGTTGACACCATGGTTTATTTGGCCATTTCTTATACATTGTATAATTGGAAAGTTGGCATACTACATGGCACTACCACCACGGTTGGAGTGGGTGCACGATGTCTTCCAACTATTCATGCTGAGAGATATGTGAATGACCCTTCCCAATTCATCGACCATGGTGGGCTATACCTTGACAATGGGGTGAATCCAATGGAGTTTCCAGTGGTGTTTGGGGATCGACAGGAGTAAGTCCTTCATGGGCGGTCGATGCCTCTAATGTGCATTCACTGGCAGCACAGGAACCGCCAAGAGAGCACATCGAAGTAGGAGGCTAATATCCATCCTCAGTACCCCCGTTTGTTTACTTATTCTATCTTGTGTCATTCAGGTACGTAACGCCCTGTGATGGGGATAATGTAATATATCGAAAATTCCATATAATTGTTTAATTATATAGAAATATTTCGTGACCGCAAAATCTTACGGATCATGATTTCGATACTCATAGTTCCCATAATGATCCGTTGATGTTTTGTTATGTTTTAATTAGCGCTCGTAGGCTCTATTTCGGGGAAAAAGGAATAACTCTTAAATGACTACTCAGATCAGAAATCTGATGGCACAATTAAGCTTAGTATGGCTAGTTTACCCTAGGCATGACATAATTGTAGTCATCTTAGGCCTCCTTTGAGAAAATCCAAAAAGGAAAAACCATAAATAATATAATTTTATAATTTTATTTTATTTTTCAAATGCATATAACTCACAAATGGTAACTCAGATTAAAAATCTGTGACCACCACAGAACTTTTGAGGGTATGAATTATTTAGGCAGATACTAACATTGGCCGGCACAATCCACCAGTGAATGTTATATTTTGGCCGTAAATAAAATTACTAAGTGAAAATTATTTTATTGTAAAATTCATTACTTTTAAACTGTAACTCAGATACAAAATTTGATTGTACAGTTGGGTTTGTTGGGGCATGTTTCACTTGGGTAGAGAATAAATTTGACAGGTGCGGGTCGAGGGTGACTGTTAATAATTTTCCGAACTTTTTTTCGGCTATGTTCAGTAAATGTGGAAGAGACATTTTGTAACTTCTGAACTAGTGGTCAAAATTGAAATATGAAAGGACCGTTGATCTCGTAGCATCGATATTATCTAAATAAGACCTTAACCTCAACCATAGTAGGTCGAGGGTGAAAGTTTGTTTCTGTAATTTTTGTGGGTGTCTTAAACGAATAAAAAAATGAAATGAAATAAAATATATATATTTTACTTTGTGAAACCACTCATTTGAATTTGTTGGTGGGGACCACCTGAGCTTGAAACCTTACATTTTGACATAAATGGTGGGGACCACCCGACCCTTGAACTCCCTCTTTAATGTGGGTGGTGACTCTTGGTTTCGACGCTGAATTAATGTGCCAACATAACCTAATTAATTGTTCCAACTTTAATTAAATTGATAAACTAATTTTAATATGTTAGCTCCTCATTTACTTGTTACAAATCATTTGAAATGGAGAGTTGGGAGAGACTTGGATAATTGGGAAGAACATTCTCCAATGAATAACCACCCCCAATTAAGAACGAGGAACCGACCCTGAGCCTGGATTAGAGGCGTCTTGCGAAAGTGATGAACACCGACGTTCTTCAACGACTTCGACTTCTTCATCGCAGCACCTCCATAATAAAATCCACATAGGGGTTTTTATATGATTTAATTTATTTATTGATCCTTCATATTCTGAATTCATGACGACAATGGCCAAATGAGAATGGCCATTATCACTCACTTAAACCTTTCCTCTTCCCTTTTGATTCACCACACAATCTTTGTGCGTTCTTCAGAGCCAAATATTTATTGAAGATAGAAAAAAATTGATCATGACATATTTACGTGGAGCCCTCCACCCAATGATCATGAATATGTGATCATTTTGGTTTTTTGCCTTGGAAGGAAACCATAATGGATCGCAGAAGAAGGAGGCGACTGGAACCCGGTTGTCCGCATGAAGGAAGGGAGGCATGTGTCCACGCCACCGGATAAGTAGATGGTGAAAGACTGTCAGCCCCGGTGAAGAAAAAGGTGGCGGCTGGCATGCCGGCTAGCCACGCAGCATAGAGGCGGCATGAGTCAGCACCGCTGGAGGAGCCTGATGTCGGGGCCACATGGTCACGGTGGAGGCTGAAGGGCGGCCGACTTCTGGCTGGACGGGGTGGAGCAGCGGTGAGCGACCACTCCGCTAGGAAGATGTCTGGATAACCATATGACCGGTCATGGCACACTGGGTATGAACCCTCTGGTGGGTCCCGCGTGCCACCAGGAGAATGGTCCACGGAATGTTCAGGAAGAATGGGGGTGCCTCCCCCCAGGTGTCAGTTACGGCAGACCTGCCACAGCGGACCACCAGCTGAGCGGGATGCGCCCCGTGGCCAATCGGGCCATGCCATCTCCAACGCGGGTTGGGGCTACTAAGGCTAGGTCGGGTCAGTCTAACTGTGTCATCCCGGACCCAAGCCCATCCGAACAATGTTTTTCCTTTTTTCCGTAACGTGAGAACTGAGCGTCCGTTTGAAGAACCGTCTATGGAGTCAGAATCCTTGGATGGAGATGGTCCTTTTGGTATAATACACATGAGTTTTGGATAATTTTTTAGTACAGCCAGGTTGGATCGTACCCCGAATCCAACTGGGCCCTCAGATCAGAAACAATAATAAAATACAGAACGGGCTTCCGATTGACAATATTTCTATTGAATTGGGTCCCTTATGACATGACAAAACATTGGGGTACTTCTTGGGGGTACATAGGGGCAATTAATGTATGAATGATGGATTGGGGAGTGGTTCTCCCAAACGCGCTACGTACGGAACCCTAAGACATAAGGAGACTTGACGAATGTTGACTATTACTACTCAGAGTGACTCAACAGGCCTAGTGGGGAGTTCCTCTCTATGACTCGACAGACCCATGATGGTGAGCACCTCTTTATGACATAGTAGACACATGGTGGGGAGTGTCAATGTGTGACACGGTAGACCCATAGTACTCAACAGGAGGAGTACCTCATCTATCCAAGGTTAGTGTGAAGCACCTCTTTGTGATGGGGCAGGCCCACTGTACTTGATAGAGGAGGAGTTCTCCAGTAGTCGAGTTGTTCCACATTGTGATAGGAGATGTAACATGTTACTACCCCTAGAATAAATCCTGTTTTGAGTTGTCTTTACATTATTATTGTGATTTAGGTTATGCTATGTGTTACATTACCTGTGTGGTAATCTACCTTCCTGGTGTTGCCCTGTGGTTTTTCATTGTGGAACTCTATGATACCATCGGGGTCACAGGGTGCCTATTGAGTATCTTTATACTCACCCCTACACGGGTTATGCCGGAACATTGTTGTGTCTTGTGCAGATGATGAGCAGATGGGATGTGGTATGAGGGATCCAGGACTTGGCGGAACGCAAAGGAGAGTGGCAGACATGTAGTGCTAAGGAGGCGATCTATACATACCCTTCATGTGGGAACCTCATAGGATGACCCAATAGCTATATTTATTTTTCTTTCAGTAGTATTGTATTTTCAGTTGTACTTGTACATTTATAGTTGGGCATGTATTCCGGCCCCTTTAATATTCATCACTCTTTTACTACGATAGTTTACTTCATAGTTTCTTCTTGCTGTGTTCTTGGACCATGTTTTTGTACAGGATTAAAGGAAATGCCTTCCCATTTTGTGAGAGTATGCCTCTGGATGCTAGATTCTAGCCCCAGGCCTATGGATGGCATGTTTGGGTAGTCGCGGCACGAGCCCAGGGGGACGGGTCGTGATAGGGATATTGTCTCCACTAAAATATAAAGGTCATGTTAGATGAATAAATATATAATGTAATTACTCCCTCATGATCCTACATAAACTTCAGAAATAGTATAATATACTGGGATTATATATCGAATAATCTAGTGGGATGTTATGTCATAACCCTTAATATCCTGCAGCTTCCCACGGACTTGACTTCTAACTCATTGATCCCAGCATCAAACACATATTATGGATGGTGGACTAATAAATTAGCATCACCATCCACCAGTAGCTCTTATAACTGGAACTCCACCTAATCCTCTATAAAAGTTGTCTCCATGGGGGATTCCATAATGATGACTAGGAGATCCCCAATCAAGGAACTGCATGTTGAGTGGAATTTCATTCCCCATATACCTATGCTCTTTGGCACATCACATTGGGAAATCACGAGTTGTGTTAACTCACTATCCAAAACCATAAAAACGGCCCTCACCAAATAGATTGGAAGCTTTATGTTTACCCATATCCAGTAATTCATGTGATGGAGTTCATGATTGATTATGCCTCCAATTACAAGACCTCAAAAATTGGTGTATTATAATTTTTGAAAAGCAATCAGTCGCATAATGAATTTATTTGTCACTAAGTTCCTGGAAACCCTATTATAGTACTATATGATTCTCATGGGTTTCCTTGATAATTAAACTATAAATTGGAAGGAAGAATGAGTTATTTTTGGAATTAATTCCAGATAAATTACTTACTCTAACTTCCATGCTATGATGAACACTTATTTCCCCATAAAGAGGGAGTGATGGATGATTTCAATGATCAATAAAGCATAATCTAAAATATGCACATCACCATATGACTACATAATAAATTGTAAAATAGTAATGGAGTGTATGTTTGAAGGGGAATTCTATTCTATGAATAGCATAAAAAAGTATAACCAAGATGGAATTGTCACATCGTGGGTATGTATCATCAATCTCCACCAACACCCTGATACTTAAAAAAGAAGGCTAGAGTAAGAAGAACCATCTAAATTGTTGTCTTCTAAAAAAGGATGAATTATCAGACCATCAAATTAATACATTCTTAAACTTCTTATGGGGATACCTCTGGATGAATACTTAGTGGTATCTATCACATGAACTCATATACCATGATAAGATTATACACATCATCATCCTATCATGTAGATTCTATATACTACTCAACTGGTGGTGGCACTACTCGCTACCTTCCTAGGGAAACAACTCATGTGATTTACCCTAAACTGAGGTCTTATTAGTGAAATGGTCATCATAATTACCCTTTATTAGTAACCGAATTCGATATCATCACAGAGTAATCATGATATTTATCATTTTATAACACAGTTATATGATCATATATATTTGTTTCAAAAAAATATGGATAGTAAAAATTCTCAACGATATATGACCCATGTATAATTTGTTCCCTGAAGCCAATGTATTGAGATATCAATTCAATACACTTGTTTCTATTCTCCGGGTGAATGGATATGTCATCCAATAATCCAAAAATAGATTCACTATCCAGAATACTAGACTAAAGACAAACTAACTCTGTTTATAAATGTTACCAAACAATACTCCCCATGGGCCCCAAACAAACATTGACCTAAGGGAAAATGGTTCTAATTCCACATTTTCAAGAACATAACCATGGGGTCCTAGCTACATAGCGGTAAACAAGATGTGAAATCCATACTCCCAACTAAAATATGCTCGGTTATGGGAAAATGTTCCCAAAAGTAATAATATTAAATGGGATTACAAAGCCTAATTTAGCCACACAAACAAACCCAAACATATCCTAGCATTTGTAGAGAGGAATAATAATGGACTCCAATATTTATAGTATAATAATTCATTAAATAAACAGTATGTAATAAATAAGTGTAAAATATAATAAATCCAATTTACATATGGGAAAAATAAATAAATAAACAAAAATGAATTTGTAATATAGAATAAATTGGAAAAACGAATTGTTAAGTGAGACTGGATTATTGTGACCCTTATTACCATATATATTGATCAATTCACAAGTATAACTATGCTATACTGATGTCACTATTTATCTATCAATAATATACATAAGAGACAACTTGTGGTAGAGATTCCCATTGAGGGGTGAGTATATATACACTTGTAAGGAAACCCTAAAAACCAAAATCTGGGAAATAAAAGTATATAATTATTATTAGATCAACATAATGACTGCAATAATATAAAACCAACATATATACACATTAAAAACCCTATATGATAGATTAATGATATTTTAATCACCAAATACCACCTATTATTAATAAATTTTCCTACAGTTCCAATGGTTTATCTCTAATTCCCATCATGAAGAAACAAAATTTAATGAATTTTTTTCTAGAGCCTACACCTTGTTATTGCACTCCACAACCAAGGGAGACACAAATCTAGTGGAGAGCCCACTCCCTTTGGGATATTGATGATTGTTGAGTAACACTACATAGATAGTGTCTTATTTCTATGATTTAGTATAATGGAGTAACCAATCTATATCTGTAAATTTTAAAGGGGAGATGTTACCTGGTGTGATAAGGAACTACCTACCACTAAATCTAATTGATTGTCCTGTCTGACCAATATAATCCGTCAACAATCAATGGAATAAGAATAATTTTCTGAACACCTCAAAAAGTATTATATACGAAAAATGGTGTATTACATAACCTCCCATTTGAAAAACTATATTGGATAGGATACACTATGTCCAAAAACCAACTCTCTAATAAAGAGGTATGGAAGGTATACATTACTAGGGGAAGTACCCAATGTGAATGCGGAATCACAAAGTGGTTCACCTCTCATACTTCTAATGGTATTTTATTTATGGAACACTTCTTGGGATGCAATTTCTTACTATATAATGCTTCCACATGGGTATATATATCATGTATGACTACTTAAGGTTTTAGGAGTGTACCCCTAGAACACTACTCATCTGTCATTGTATTTCCACATAGTATGTCCCCAGGGTGGAATAAAATTTATGAGCACTCAAGGAATTTGGTAATTTATAAATTTTCACACAATATAGCTTCCCAAGTAGTGTCACATGTAATTTTGTCTTGGCCACGCACCATGTGGTCCTTATCATGTCCAAAAACATTTCTACCACTTGAACTTGGTCGACACTGTGTATTTCCCCCAAGGATACATGGTGTGTTCTTTAGATATGTGATGAACCTAAGATCATTTATGCAAAAGAGTATTTATCTTCAATGAAAAAAACATTCCATTTATAAACCCAAAATTGATAGGTTTTTCATTGAATATTAATTTATTGCATCATACGTCTAATAATATGAATTTCATTCAGAAAAAATAAATGAACCATCATGAATTATATCACCTTTTCTTCCCACTTCTGATTACAAATCCATATAACTATTACCTTTAATATGAAATAATCTAAGATAAATAAAAAAATATTTTTACATTATTTTTTCAAAAACCATAAATGTGGGGGTTTAGTCATGATCTATCCCAGCTTGGTAATGTAGAACCATGACCCCATGGTCCAATTATGAACAATACAATGAACTGTGGTGGAGAACCACAAGATAGATGTAAATAAATATTTTAATATGTGAACTTATCCAATGAACATAACATGGGTAAACCCTATGTTAGTCATGGTGAAATGAGTAATATTTAGAAGCATGTATCAAAAATTTAAATTCTAGTTCAATAAATTCAAGAGATCAAATTAAAATTTTAAAATTAATAAAAAAACATTTTCAATAATCATAAATAATGAAAACAATACAATATTGAGACCTAATTTGATTATGGAATGGCTGATGTTGATGAAAATATTTTCCAACAATGAAGAAGATTATCTAATTGTGCTCATCAATTGCCTCATGGTCTCATGATCATTCATCATAAATCTTCATTCTCAATCATCAAATGACTAATGATAACTTCATGATCCTAATCCCCCTAGGTTATGCACCTTACCATTATAATATTCCAAAACTATGTATTTATAGCTATAGGGTTCTATTTAATTTTATTAAATATGGAAATTAATTAATTTAATGCACCCTCTTATGGATACCACAACTGAACATTTATCATCGTCCAAAATTGGGCAACTCCTAGGGTAATACAAAATTTTTAAACTAATTGCGGTCCTAGATTTCCAAATAGTTGACAAAAATTATTGGAAAACCATTTATAATAGAACATTGCATGTGTATGGAGTAATATTTGTTACTATATTTAATATATTAATTCAATGGTCTTGAGAAACCGAAAAAATACTAACTCCAAGTAAAAACCCAAATATATACATAGAATTACTTAGTGGAAGAATCTAACAAAAAAGAGTTATTAAAAAATTCTTTCAATTTTCCCTAAAATAATATAAAATCCAAGCATCAATGGGTTGAATTATCCATAATCATCATGGATAAATAACCTTGATTGACTTGACCATGTTTTTGATTAAGAGATTCCAATAAATAATTGGTCCCCATAATGTATTGGGAATTAAGGATTTGGTTTCAATGTGGTTTTCCAAACCCTTCCAGCTAAACTCACAGATCATTCCCTTTTCTATCTACATTCCTAATACTAAACCTAATCCACTATAGAAACTCAATAAAATCCACTGAGTACTACTAGAGATTCTCTATTAATATCAATAGATATTTCAATGATTCCATAAAATGGTATAATATAATGAATGTAAAAAATTTCAACTGATCATAGTGACTTGATGATCAATGAAAGAAAGTTAAAATCAAACACTCACCATACCATGTAGTCATGTCTTTCATTCTCATATTTAGACAACTTACAACCAAATTAATATTGGGATTCCAATAAACATAAGTCAAACTAAGAGAATACATATTTGATAGCAACTTTTAAGGATCATTCCCCATGGTTACGTATAACATGGAGATCAACCTAGTCTTCCACAATTCCAAACAAGGATTCCTAATCCCCACTGGATGGAAACTAATGTATGGGAATCATATAAATAAACATGTGAATGATTTATCCATTATAAATTGATTATAGAAGAGAATATAAAATGTATGAAGTAATAATACAAAGAATTTATAAATAGTTACTAAACATCCAACATGATAGAGAATAGATATAAAATTATAAAAAAGAATTAAGAAGACAGATATAGAATTACAATTTAGTTATAAATTATGTCAAAAAACAAACACTAAAATCAAATATTAAACGAAAATGATCACCACTCCCATAAACCATTGTGTTACATTCATTAAATGTCCAAATTCAATATGAACCTCCAGATCCATGTGGGAAGGAATTGGACAATAATGAAGTAGTCCCTAAAAGAATATATGAATTAGATAAATATCCTACAGTTCATTAACCTTTAAATTTAAAAATTACATTCCATAATAAATTAATGTGTTGATACATAAAATAAATATGGTTATAAAAACATTTAAAATATCTTATCCAAAAAGAATCACATCACAGTTCTGTTAAAACTATATCTCCATTATTTTCATTAATATGAAGAAATTATGTGGAAGGTTATTTTATTTATTTAAAATATCTTTTCCAAAAAAAATAATTTTTCAATTTAAAACTATTTCATTTACAAAACTTTTTTCATGTAAACCATTAAAAAATCACTTATAGTTTCAAATATGTACCAGGATTTAAAATAAAAATAATTTTCAGGAGACCATTCCAAATAACACAGAATATCAGCCTATATTAGTCCTATTAATACAAGAAGACATTAGAGATTTAGAAATAAATAATTTCCAAATTAATCTTCAAAATCATTTAAACCGTTAAGGGTTTATCATATCACATATAATGAAATAATTTGAATCTTATTATTAATATATTTTTAAAGAACATTAAAACCACACATTCACTCTCCATATTTTTAAAACATTTAACAAATACAACTTTAAAAACATTAATGTGGTGATACATAAAATAAATATGAATTAATCACACAAAAAGGAACTAAAACTTAATGTCTTAAAATGTATAATTTAAAAAGTGGTAAATATGGTTTATCCAATAATTCAAGGCGAATGTCATATAGTAAAAATGATAAATATGGTAAAATGTAATTAAAAATGGTTCTAATTTCATGAGATAGAACTAATAAAATATAATTAAAAGGTATGTCATATGATATAAAATAACATTACATTCCTAATGGACATATAAGGTATATAAATTTTTAATGAACCTTGGGTGTTCCTTGGGATCTATCTGTCCCAACATGCTCTATCTCTCCAAACCACCAATGATATTTTTCAGATCCATAGAAGAAGTCCATCAATATTGTGAAATTTCATATTGTAAAATTTACATTAAAAATATTGGATCATTTTGGTCCCTCATAGCTTACGTCCCATTCCATTATTCCCCAACCTCTCCTATGAAAAATCATATAGAGATTTGCATAAATAAATAATGAACTAAATCAAATATATTTAACATGAAATAAAATATTATATCTTTATACACCTTTGAAAAAAGCATCTATGTATAAATCAAAAATATTAATCATATAATAATTCATAATTATTAAACACCACATGATGTGGTCTTAATACACTTTGAGAAAAACAAGAATCAATATAAGATTATGAATGTCTCATAACTTTAATTGGAACAAATTTTTTATAAATTTCAAAAAATTAAAATAAAAAAATTATAGGAATTCCAATCAATCAAACCATTTTAAAATCTAACATTTTTATTTATTTTTATGTGATTTGATTGATTTTTTTCGATCTTCAATGGTTTGGTTCAAGATCATATTCTTAAATTCGGTTTTTGATGAAGATGAGATTTGTGGTCTGGGATTTTAGAGGATTAATTGATCATGATGATATTATGGTCATAATTTTTGCTACTTCTTGATGGTTGTGGTTCTAAGATGTGTATGTGATTTGGTTTTTTTGTGTTTTAGTGTCACTATTTATTATGGTTGCATCAAAAACCATCTTTGGAATCCATTGGTTGATCACTTTGGAAGCATTGGTGATGATGACTGTGGCTTGTGATCTATGTGTACAATACAAGGTGGATCACCGTATAAGGTGGGGTTGTGTTATGTTGATATAGAAATTTGAAATTGAATTTAAAATTTTTGATTTATTTTTTTGAAATTTTAATATTTGTATGTTTTCGTCTTATGGTTTTGTTGGATTTTTTGTTTTGGGTATTCGATTGGTTTATACTTTTTAAAGGATGTATTGATTCCAATTTTTGGTCAATGTATTTTTGGTTTACAAAAAACAAAAAAAGTTGATTAATTATTGAATAATAAAAATGGATTTCAGGAGGAGGATTTCAAACAATTATAACCACTATAAAACACATAAATACTATTATATAATAAGATTTAAGACTAAATCACCATTCAAAAATCCGTGCAAAAATCAAAAATCGATTTTCAAAAACATTTTCATTCTTTGAGAAAAAAATTTGTTATTGTTTATAAACACATGGAATCGTGTCCCATTTATTGTATATGTACAAACCCATTTGAAAAAAAAACCATTTCCCATCTTAAAAAAATATATAGTAACACCACTAATAATGAATTACTTTTACAATAACATGAAAAACCACATGATTTTATGGTATGGCTCTCCTAAAATAAATTCAATTTCTTCGATAGTATATATCAAAGAAAACATCGAACATAAATGAACCATGATATTTTATTAAATATTATTATTTTAAAAATAGTTGCTATGTTAGCTACTAAAAAATAGGATTAACTAAATTCGTAAAATATAGTTTGCACATGTTAATAAAATTGAATAATTACAAATCAAAATAAAAATTGAATGAATATAAAGAATATTATTTTGTAAAAAAACTATATTTATGATCAGAATTTTATTTTTTCCATAAGAAAATATTTTTCAATATCTATTTTTACATTGTTCAATTTTTTTTATTTTTATGTCAAGTTTCTAATTTTGATGAATAGTGAAAAAATATTGAATTTAAATTGAAAAAATCTTATTTTAAAAATATATTATCATATTTTTCTATATATTTTTATTATTTTTTAATATTAAATTTATTTGTTTTTTAAAATTTATTCCAATTTAGGTTATTGGAATTAAATTTACATTGAATTTGGATATTGAAACATTTGATTCTCTTTAACATTATTTACATTAAAAACAAGATTCCTCAATCCACCAATGAGTTTGCTTTTAAATTAAATTATGCAATTTTTTTGTTTTGAGTTTATATAAATGGATTAATTTTATCTAATAATAACTTCCTTGGTTTTTAAATAGGTCCCTTTTATTTTTTCACATTTAAATACTAAATTTAGTAATATTTTTTATTCCCATGGTTATAGTTAAATAACGGTCAAAGAAAAATTATAAGGATTCAAAAATAGTCAAAGAATATATAATTTACATTGGATGAAGTTATTTCAACCCAAAACATCATATATTGTAAATTTATATGATTGGATCCATTTGAATTATAAAATTAATTTTTAATAATTATATAATTAGAATAATTTCAAGAGATCCCCTCCCATATTCTATAATTGGGAAACCATTTTTCTCCTTTAATAAAAATTAGATTTATATTTGGATCCTAAAAGTTTTGTAAAAATATTTTCCTCGAATATCCATCATCATTATAAATTCATTAGTTTCGATAAAACACCCTCCATGGAGGTGTTAAGGTGTTAATCAAAGGAGATTGTCTGAAAAAGTGGTACCGTTTTAATTTTTTTTTCTATTGTATTTCTTCATAAACGTAATTCAAATATTAGTCAACCATGATGAAATGATATCTCCATTTTTCTGAATACAATGAGATATTATTACACTAATAACATCACCGAAATCCATCTCCAATTCCATCATATGGGAAAATAATTATCTTTCATTTGTATAATGAAATACCGACCGGTGATTCTAATGTCATTCAAAAATATTTATTATTATGTAATTATACTATATATATATATTTAATGAAATATTTATAACATTTAAAAGATAAAAAATCATTTACATTCTTAATTTTCCATGCACATGAAAATGATAATGACATTCACACGTTTGTATGGACTATCACCTCCACAAAGCGGTGCGATTCAATTTTTCATCTCCACAACACATGGATGATATATATAATAATATTTATATTAATAATATAATAATAATGATATTGTGATAATTTTTTATGGATAAAAAACACTACCTTCTATCCATAAGGATCATTGAGAAATGGAAATGTTGCTCATGTGTATGTGCAGCTTGTCATCTCCATGATTGTGACACGGATCATTTTTCATGTCAATAGTTAATGGATGGATTAAATAGTATAATTTTTGTATAAATTGGATTATTATTTTATAAATAGTATTATGATTTTGATTTACTAATACCACTTTCACTATAGACATCATACAAATGTCATTTTTACCCATATACCGAATATCATAAATACAAACAAAGTGATATTAAATAAATAACAAATTAATAGTATATCAAGGTAATAATTGAAATAAAAATAATAATGAACATAAATTTTTTAAATTAAATAAATAATTAATATATGTTTATTATTTTGTATGAAAATGAAAATAAGTGATGAATCGGTCCTAAGGTAAGGGACTTCATTTCAATATTTTTTCATTGATGCATATATTGATATTATACAAAAACAATTCTTTTATAGGAAGTATATATAACCTCATTGACATGTCATTCCATGAATTTATTTAGACTAATTTTATCTAATGTTTTATTAAATGTAATTTATTATTGGATATTATGATTTGAAGGTTGAATATCTAATGGGAAACCTTTAATGAATAAAACATTAATAATAAAATCATTTTAACCATGTAAACCTTTTTTATATTATTATATATTTGTTTATATAAATTCATTATAATGGAAATTTCTTGTTTATTTTGAATTTACATTAATGGTTTTGAGGTATGAATATTTTATCATGTTTCATAAAAAACGCATTGATAAGAAAATGGTATCATATAATATTACTGTATACTGTGACAATGAATATCATGTTTTCATGGACATTATTTCATTTTCATCCTCATTTTTATGATTTCATGTTTTCATAATTGAAAATATAATTACACGTGCTTAATGTACCTGTTTATTAAATTTTTTATGTATATTCATGATATTACAAAAACACATTCCTGACCACCATAATAGATGAGGTCATTTAGAAACATAGATCTTATTATTCTAATCTTATGAAGGATATTAAACATATCCCATAGAGGGTTTCCCAGTTAGTACTCCTAATTAAAACCTTTCATTATAACATGGGTGAAGGAATCATATAAAAAAGGTGAACACAGATTCTTAGAAAGGGTTAATCAAGGGAGAGAACATGTGCTTAAAGAAATAAGAAGATGAAAATAATTTTTTCAAATTGTATCCTGCATATCAGTGATCATGAAATTGTTCCATCTAATAATCCATATATGTTAATAAAGAGTTATATAACATATTACATTAGAGAGTAACATAATACATGAGATTATGGATAACACATTGTAATGGCCCGAACCTCTCCGGTCTATTACTTTGTGAAAATATGGTGTTTGAGGTGTTCGTGGAGGTCAAGGTGACTTATCCCCAACACTTTTCCAAATTTCCAATTCTGTGAATAGTTCCATCGGTGAATAGTTCTATCAGTAACCATTAATGGTATGTGAAAAGTGTTCCATCAGTGAGGTTTAGTGAACAATGTTCTATCTGTGAGGTTCAGTGAACAATGATCTATCATTAAGGTTCAGTGAACACTTTTCTATTAGTGAGGTTCAGTGAACAGTGTTCTATCAGTGAGGTTCAGTGAACAGTGTTCTATCGGTGAGGTTTTCTGAACAGTTCAATTGGTGAGGTTCAGTGAACAGTTCAATCAGTGAGGTTTTGTGAACATTTTTATCAGTGATGTTTTCTGAAAAGTTCTACCGGTGAGGTTCAGTGAATAGTTCTATTGGTGAAGTTTTGTGAACAGTTCTATCGGTGAGGTTCAGTGAATAGTTCTATCTACGAGGATTAGTGAACAGTTCTATCAGTGAGGTTCAGTGAATAGTTCTATCAGTGTGGTTCATTGAACAGTTCTATCAGTGAGGTTTTCTATACAGTTCTATCGGTGAGGATCACTGAACAGTTCTATCGGTGAGGTTCAGTGATAAATTCTATCGGTGAGGATCAGTGATCAATTCTATTGGTGAGGTTTTGTGAACAGTTCTATCGGCAAGGTTCTGTGAATAGTTCTATTGGTGAGGCTTAGAGAACAGTTCTATCAGTGAGGTCTTGTGAACAGTTCTATCTGTGAAGTTTAGTGAACAGTTCTATCGGTGAGGTTTTGTGAATAGTTCTATCGGTGAGGTTCAGGGAAAAGTGAATCTAGAATGGTGAGGTCTATCCGTAACCTCTATCAGTAACTTCTAACGTTTGGTGTATCGTAACGGTAGTTGTACAGTGTTTCCAGCTTCCCACAGATTCACCCCTTTGACGTTTCCTTTGACATAAAATACATTTAAAGCCTTATTTTAAGGACTCTTAAGGCCATTTCAAAGGACATAAATCATATATTAATTATTCCCATGGCTCGGTATGTTTTTACTTGGTCAAAATGTGTGGATTAATGCGATCAACTTTTAATGGGGAATTAATCGTATCTTAAACTATCACCCCATTAAATCATCAAAGGGACAAGATATCTTTCTCCCTTGTTGATCCAATTTATTCTGATCTATAAGACACTATAACCTTTCAATCATTCTCATAGGAGTTGCACAGTCAAAATTTCTTCCTCGAATTGGTTCCACTCTGTTTTGATGCATCCAAGTTGTATCAATCAATATTCAATATAAGGTATGTTTTCTCATCGTTCCTTTGGCGATCATCTTCTCCTATTTCTCCATTCCATATTATAGAATGTGATCTCCAGGCTTTTAATAGTGTTTTTTTGGGTTTTGGTTGGCGTGGTCATACAGTGGCACCCTCGGGGGGATGTAGTTGTCGCGAAAGGAGGATCATGACCCATTGTGTGGATAAAGAACGTGATGAACTGTTTGAGGTAGGGGATTCAATGCTTCTCTTCATTTTACGTGAAACTGTATTGTTAGCATGTTTAATCCCACTGGATGACAATGGAATTGACATAATAAATATTTTTACTGGATAAATTAATTGATATCAATTGTATGATAAGGCCTCTTGTTTTTCTAGATAGTGTATTATCTATGCATTCTTCGTATAGTTGTTCTTTCATGACTGAATTTTGTAATGAACGTAAACCGGGATTAATTGAGAATTGTTTGGATAACGATTAAGAGGCAAGTAATGAATCTAGTTCATCTTGTTGTAATTTTGATTTTAACCAAAATGGTGCAGTAAGCATGTTTAATTTTATTTGTGATAGATTACTGTTTTGGATTCCCAAATTTAAAACCTACGTATAATAAATCGGTTAATTCAAGATTGATTAATGAACTTATTTTTTTATAATTATTTGAAGGCTTCTGAGTTACCCTCTTGATTGTTAAAGGGACAAGAGCCCAACTGATGTGATGTTTGTTTTTCCTACTTCATGTGTTGTGATGTGATCCTGGATGGCCATTGTGATATGTGGGGGTAAGGAGGCTTTTGGTTGGGGTAGAAGATGACACATAGAGTGGAAGGATTCATCGATTTATTCATGTGGGTGTCGGGGAGGACAACAGGGATGATAGAATGGGATGGATGTGATTGTTGGATGCTTACTGATTCTTCGGTTGTTTATCTGCTTTACGTTTCCCCACTTCTCAAGGCACCTGGTCTTACATACCCTTCTTCTGAAAGAGGTGAAGATACATGGGGTATTCCACATGCTTTTTGTGATTAGCTTCTCAAGGAAGGAAGTGTATATGATATTGCTATAAGCGGAAAAGACTCGACGGGTAGTACATATTCTCACCATGTTGATCCCCCTTAAGTTTAGTAGCATAGAATGTTTTTCAAGAATGTCTGGGAGTGTGGGGAAGTAATTATGTTATGAATAATTGAATAAACGGTGTTAACCCATGGGGATGGAGTTTGTTGGAACATAATGATGAGGTTGTAATTTTGATGTAACATTTGACTTTGGGTGTGATGCTATTGAAATTTAATGTGGAATGGTTCATGGTTAATTAATGATTAATGAATTAATTAACATAAAGTGGAAATGATATAAAGGAAATGAAGTAATCTATTAAAGCTCATTAAATGGTTGTATGATTATAAGATACCTAATCTTAGAAGTAACAGCCCGAAGTCTGAGAGACATTAGCTGCAGTTGTGTCTAAGACTAGGTTATACCCATAGTGTAGTTGGGAGATATATTATATCTTGTACTTTTTGTGTATCTATATGCTAATCCACCCTGTCAGTAAGGGAAACTGACACCCCAGGGATTCTAATCCCTCGGGGGGTGTTTTCTCCAATATTCTGGTGGGTGGATGGATGGCTAACTACCCCCTTTGGCCCCTCTCTCTTCTCTTTGTAGTTACTTGTGCTGGCAGGCACATTGGCTAGTTTTCCCCATATATATGTGTAGAGGGCTGTATTGGATTGTGGTTATTAACACACATATATTCTAGATATAGTTTTCTATGGAATACTATAGGTGTAACGTGTAAAGGCTTTGATGTCTTGAGGATCCTTACTCAGTGTATGGGCTATAATGGCTTGAGGTACAATACCCGACGTATGATACACATTATGTGTGTTGTGGTGGATCTTAGAAACAACCTGGTTACATAGCTATGTGGATGTGGTGGTTTGTTGCAAAAGGTGCATATTGTGGTGCTTCGCCCAGGTGTCTGCGAGTATGCCTTTTGGAGAGAGATGAATAGGATGTACAACGTCGGCGAAAAGCAGCAAACCAGTGGGGAAGTAGTAGCAGTTTACCATTGATATTCTTTATTATATGATTTATTCTTGTATACATTACTTGGTGAGAGAATCCATGGTGAGGTTGGGAACATAGTATACCTGTTTTGGTGATGAGTTAGTTTCACCTGTTGTTCACTGTGCTTTATCAGTCTTTCTTTAAATTTGCATTAGAGGCTTCGGGGAGAATTCTACCGAGTGTACTATTATACTCACCCTATGTATATATAAATTGTTTTGAGGTCACTTGAATTAGGTTGGAGGTCTGGCTTGTGTTTACTAGCTTGGGGTTGCAGGTGTTGTTCAGGCTTCTGTTGGTTGTCGTTTTACTTTCATTTGGGAACTTGCGGGTTTTTCCCTTTCAGTTGTAGTACTTCTTTATGACATTTCATATTTCTACTAGGGTTATCATTTAAACTTCTTTCTGAGTTGGAGTTGGTTGGTGTCTATCTTATCTCTCTCTTCTGCATGTGTTCTCTTAGAGGGTAATGCCTCCCATTTTGTATGTTATTATACCCTCAGTGCTAGTCTCCAACCCGAGGCCTACTAGAGCAGGGACTCGGGGGTCATTATATCCCTTCTCACATTACTGACCTAGGATCGGTACACATTGTGGGGAGGGGGTCCTGACAGATAGGTATTAGAGGTCTGGTTGAGGAATAGAATGTAGTTTTGAGTTAGGCACAACTGAGGATGCATGGGTTGGTAGGGAAACAATGTCATTCATGTTTAGCAAGTGAGGTGAAAACTGGAGACCGCCTGAGACACAGGAATTTAGGCACCCCTATGATCTGATGTACGGACCATGAATTTATAATGGCTACTAAATAAGGTGATACTAGTTGTAGGGTAGAGACCTAGGAAATGATCATGCATCAATCATCTTTGTGCATGTTTTGGAATGGGTAGACCCTAGAATATGATAACATAAAATCAATGAAAGAAAATAATTACTAAATTAATGTTGATTCTTCCATATTCTAGGTTTTGGATCTCTAATGGTTTTTTATTTTATAGGTATGGATATAGGTTGAGGTCCTCATCAGGTTTGTGCAGAAAATGTCTAGCAGGTTGTTCCTGTAGATTGTTGCAGGGTAGAGGGTGATGACGATGACACATGGAGGAAGACACTCTGAGAGTTTCAGCAGAAGAGTCTAGAGAAGAATGAAGGATTTGTTTCGGATTCAGTCTTGGAAGATTGGTTGGAAGAGGCTGAGATAGGCTTCAGTTTGATCTGTGCTCAGAAGAAGCACTGTGTGTCCTTGGTTTTGATGATGCAATGTGGAGCAGTGAGGCAGTGGTGGTTCCTGTTACTTGGGGATCGTGAGGAGTCAGTGATCTAACGGGAGGAGTTCCAAGACGGTTTTAGAGTGGAGTTTCTTTATTCGACTGCGAAGGAGTCCAGTCGCTAGGATATTCTCACCATTCCACAGTGGAGCTCCAGTGTTCGAGAGTTTGGAATCCGTTTTAGGAAACTTTTACATTTTGCTTCGGACCTGTAGCCAGATGAGGAGACCAGGGAGAGAAATTTCGAGGAGGCATTGTGTCCAGAGATCCAGCACCAGGTCACCCCATTTATGCTGAAGGCATATGTTGAGGTGCTGGGAAGGGAAGAGGTGGTCGAGAGGACATTGTCTAGGACCAGATCATCACGAGAGGGTAATTTTCATGATCCCTCATGAAGTAGAGCTGTGGTCCGGTTTTCAAGGAAAACGATTTTCTGTTCAGCTGGTGGTAGGACCCATCCCTTCACATCACATTTCTCCAGAGGCAACAACTCTCAGGCATATTCCAAGAGATCAGGTGCTTTATTTTCTTGTGGTGTTCATGGTAATCAGTAGCGGGAGTTCCCGACCTTTCAGTTGAGTCATCATGCACCGGGTTCTATGCTGTAGGGCCCTTCTTTGAGGCATTTCCAGCTGAGGAAGCAGTAGTAGTAGGTTGCACCAGCTTTAGAGCAGTAGAGGGTAGATGGGGAAAGCAGAGAACAACCCCAAGTCACTCCCCATCCCCAGAGAGCAGAGCACAGCAGTGGGGGTGGTTGTCATCAGGGTCAGAGAGGTAGTGGAGGAGGTCGTGGTCAGCTTCATGCTCCAGCGTTGCCAGCTCCATGCGAGCCAGACATCGTTCGAGGTACCCTTTTATTTTTTTCAAACTTGGTTCGTGCCTTGTTTGAATCATGAGAGACACACTCCTTCATATCACTTACCCTTGTCCATGCTTTGGGACATGAGGTGGAGAGGCGTCCAGTTCCCTTGGTGTTCACTACGCCAATTGGAAGTCGACCTATCATGTTTGAAGTATGTAGAGACTGTGAGCTAATGTTGGGGAAACATCACTTTGGGGGAGATTTCCTATGATTATGAATACAACCATATGATGTCATCCTCGACATGGATTGGTTGTATTCGGTGTAGTCTATCATGGATTGCTTCCGGGAGAAGGTCGTTTTCATTGGAGCAGATGGAGACAAAGTGGTGTTTTTTGGTGAGTGTGATCCTCGGATGGGTCATAGGCGTGTTCCATACTTATCAACCATAATGGCTGAGATGATGTTGATTTCGTCATAGGTTAAGCAGTTGGAGTTTCCTAGGGTCATAGAGGAGTACCCTGATGTCTTTCCAGAAGTGGTTGTAGAATTACCCCCTCGACAAGAGATCGAGTTTGGGATTGAGCTACAGCCAGAAGAATCTTCTATCTCTATGTATCCATATAGGATATCCCCTTCTGAGTTATGAGAGATATGTTTATAGCTTGATGAACTATTATACTGTGGTTTTTTCCGTCCAAGTGTGTCGTCGTGGGGTGCACCGGTTTTGTTCGGGAAGAAGGCGGACTACAATTTGCGATTGTGTGTAGATTATCGTTGCTTACACAATGTGAAAATAAAGAATCGCTACCCACTTCTGTGGATTAATGATTTTTTCGATCAACTGAAGGGTGAAAACTGGTTCTCAAAGATCGACTTGTAGTCAGGATATCATCAGATGCATGTGAAGGATGAGGATATCCCGAAGACTGCTTTCCATTATCGTCATGGGCATTATGAGTACGCAGTAACACCATTTGGCGTGAAGAATTCACTAGATGTATTAATGGGATTGATGAATGCTATGTTCTGTGATTTCATGGATAGGTTCGTGTTGGTTTTCATCGATGACATCCTTCTGTACTCCACATCTGAAGAGGAGCATGTAGAGCATCTATACGCCGTTTTGGGAGTTCTTCTTTGACATCAGATGTTTGGGAAGTTGTTGAAGTGTAGGTTTTGGGCTCGTGAAGTCCGTTTCATGGGGCATGATGTGTCCCAATAGGGAGTAGTTGTGGATCCATCGAAGATAGAAGCAGTTGTGTCTTGGGAATCCCCCAAGACAATTTCAGAGGTGCGAAGCTTTCAAGGACTTTAGGCTACTACAGGTGGTTCATAGCCAATTTCTCATGAGTTGCGACTCCTCAAACATCTTTGACTAGAAAGGATCAGGCATTCATATGGACTGATCAGTGTCAAGAAGCTATTGAGTATCTAAAAGAGAAGTTAGTATGTTCTCCTGTTCTTTGTCTTCCAGCTGAGGGAGTTCAGGTTGATGTTTTTTTACCATGCGTCACATCTGGGGTTAGGCTGCGGTCTCATTAAGTAGTGGTCGGTTATTTCTTATGGGCCTCGGTAGTTACATCCCCATGAATGTAACTAATCAACTCAAAATATTGAGTTGGAAACCGTGGTGTTTGCTCTAATTTTGTGGAGACATTGCCTCATTTGTGAGCACATTGTGGTTTTCAATGATCATTAGAGTTTGAGGAATGTTTTCTCCATGCATGATTTGAACATACGGAAGCATTGGTGGATGGAGTTCTTACAGAAATATGACTTCAAAATATTGTGAACACATGGAAAATGGATTTTTGTAGCTGATTCCCTGAGTTTAATGTCACGTTGTGATGTTGTGCATGAATCTGGTGATTTATGGAGAGTAATGGAAGAGTTTTCAGCATTACATCTTGATATGGGAGAAGTTGGGGTAGAGGATGTATTTTTCAGGTGATGCTACAATCATCCCTGATATAGAAGGTGGAAGAGTCCCAGTTGGGAGATCTTGAGGTGGAGGTCTGGAGAGACCGAGTTGATTGTGGAGAGGCCCCTAATGGTTGGTCGGAGGATGAACAACATTGAGTTTTGTATCATTGAAGTATTTTTGTTCCCTTAACTATGTGTGAGACGGTTCTCAGAGAGTTCCATAGTTTTTCTTTAGAATTACATCCTGGCGTGGCAAAGATGTATCGATCCTTGAGGAGTCAGTTTTGGTGGCTTGGGCTAATGTGTGCAGTTGCAAAGTTTGTGTATCGATGTTTAGTCTGCCAGAAGGTGAAGGCTGAACACCGTGTTCCTGGATGTCTTCACCAACCATTAGAAATTCCGCAGTAGTAGTGGGAGTACATCTCCATGGACTTTGTTACAGGTTTACCTCGAGCTCCGGGATGTCATGATGCTATTTGGGTGGTAGTGGATCGTTTAGCAAAATCGACCCACTGCATAGAGATCAAGGAGTCGAGCTTAGTGGATGTTTTGTCGTGGAAATATCTATAGGTGGTGAAACATCATGGAGTCCCTAGGACGATCATTTCTGATTGAGATCCTTGTTTTACCTCCAGGGTGTAGAGAGGTCTCCAAAATGCTTTTAGTTCTTAACTATTCCTTTGCACTACTTTTCATCCTCAAACAGATTTTCAGATAGAGTGAACCATCCAGAATCTTGAAGAAATGTTATGCTCTCGTGTTCATGATTTTGGTGGTTCATGGATGAGGCACTTACCCTTGGTGGAGTTCTCTTACAATAATAGTTTTCTTCCCACCATCAGTATGATGCCGTTTGAGGCCTTTTATGTCAAACCTTGTCGTTCTCCATTGTGCTAGACTAGGGTCAGAGAGTCAGCAATTATCAGACCAGAACTAGAGCATAATACAAAAAAGATGGTCCAGGTGATTTTTGAGAGGATGAAGACAGCGCAAGATCGTTAGAAATCATATTCTGATCAAAGGAGGAGACCCTTGGTGTTTAATGTTAGGGATCATGTGTTTCTGAAGGTGAATCCTCATCGTGGGCAGCGAAGGTTTGTTCTTGGATGTAAGATTTATCCCCAGTTTTTTGGTCCATTCGAGGTGTTATCTCGTGTTGGAGTTGTGGAATATCTAGTAGCACTTCCCATACAGATGATTTGTATACATGATGTTTTTCATGTATCACAGCTCCACTGTTATCTTCATGATTACTCTCACATAATAGATTGTGGAGATATCAATGTTGATGATGATGCCACCGTCAAGGAGCGACCGATGGGGATCCAAGAATGAAAGGAGAAGGTCTTTCATGGGCGTTCAGTCCCCTTAGTTCCTGTCTTGTGGAAACACGGTGGCATGGAGGAGAGTACCAGGGAACGTGAGTCACAGATACATTCTTAGTACCCAGAGTTTTTTGATATTTAACTCTTTTAATGTAAAGATGTTCCCTTTGTGGTTAGTCCTTTCACATTTTATTTATAATTTTAATTTGTTGCTTTTGTGTTTTTCTCTCATTTGAGAGGTATCTCTACGGGTGCTTTTTTAGACCCCTTTTCATTTTCACTTTAGTTGGGTTTTAAATTCTCTTGGATGAGAATGTTTTGAGAGTTATATTTTGTAATGGCCTGGACCTCTCTGGTCTATTAAATTGTGAAAATATGTTGTTTGTGGTGTTCATAGTGGTCAAGGTGACTTATCCCCAACACTTTTCCAAATTTCAAATTTTGTGAACAGTTCCATCAGTGAACAGTTCTTTCGGTAACCTATAAAGGTAGATGAACAGAGTTCTATTGGTGAGGTTCTGTGAAATTTTTTTTATTAGTGAGGTTTAGTGAACAGTGTTCTATTTGTGAGGTTCAGTGAACAGTGTTCTATTAGTGAGGTTCAGTGAACTGTGTTTTATCGGTGAGGTTCAGTGAACAGTGTTCTATCGGTGAGGTTCAGTGAACAGTTCTATTAGTGAGATTTTGGGAACAGTTCTATTGTTTAGGTTTTGTGAACAGTTCTATCGGTGAGGTTTAGTGAATAGTTCTATCGGTGAGGTTTTTTGAGCAGTTCTATTGGTGAGGTTCAGTGAACAGTTCTTTCAGTGAGGTTCAGTGAACATTTCTATCAGTGAGGTTCAGTGAACAGTTCTATCAGTGATGTTCATTGAACATTTCTATCGGTGAGGTTATGTGAACAGTTCTATCGGTGAGGTTTAGTGAACAGTTCTATCATTGGGGTTTAGTGAACAGTTCTATTTGCGAGGTTGAGTGAACAGTTCTATCGGCAAGGTTCTATGAACTGTTCTGTCAGTGAGTTTTTATGAACAGTTTTATCAGTGTGGCTTAGTGAATAGTTCTATTGGTGAAGTTGAGTGAACAGTTCTATCGGTGAGGTTTGTTGGACAGTTCTATCGGTGAGGTTTAGTGAACAGTGTTTCAAGAACGGTGAGGTCTATCGGTAACCTCTATCAGAAACCTCTAACGGTAGGTGTATAGTAATGGAAGGTGTACAGTAACGGTAGGTGTACAATGTTTCCACCTTCCTATAGTTTCACCCATTTGATGTTTCCTTTGATGTACAATACATTTAAATCCTTATTTTAAGGACTCATAAGGCAAATTAAAAGGACATAAATCCAATATTAATTATTCCTACGGCTCGGGATGTTCCTACATGGTCAAACCGTGTGGGTTAATGCGATCCTCTTTTAATGGAGAATTAAGTGTATCCTAAACTATTGACACATTAAATCTTCAAAAAGGACATGATATCTTCCTCCCATACTATTCAAATTTGTTCTCGGCTATGAGACGCTAGAACCTTTCAATCCTTATCATTTTTTTTTCACAGTAAAACTTTCCTTCCCGAATTAGTTCTGCTCGGTTTTGATGCATCCAAGTTGTATAGATCAATCATTGAAATAAGGTGTGTTTTATCATCTTTCATTTGGGGGTCATATTCTACTATTTCTAGTTTCCATATTATACCATGTGATCTCCATGCTTCTAATGGAGTTTTCTTGGGTTTTGGATGGTGCGGTCATATCGTGGCACACTCGGGTGGATGCAGTTGTCACGAGAGGAGGATCGCGGCCGTTGTGTGGATAAAGAATGCAAGAAACTGTTTGAGGTAGCCGATTTGTTGCCTCTCTTCCTTTTATGTGCAACTGTATTGTTATCATGTTTAATCCCACTAGACGAAAATGGAATTGACATAATAAATATTTTAACAAGATAAATAATTAGATACAGATCGTATGGTTTTACTTCTTGTTTTGCTAGATAGTTTAATATCTATGATTTCTTCATATAGTTGTTCATTATTGACAGAAATTGGTAATGAATGTAAACTGGGATTAATTGATAATTGTTCGGCTAAAGATTAAGAGGCATGTAAATAAATCTGGTATTTCTTGTTGTAATTTAGATGTTAACCAAAATAGTGCAGTAAGCCTGTTTAATTTTATTTGTGATAGCTTATTGTTTAGGATTCCCTAATGTGGAACCTACATATAATAAATCAGTTAATTCAAGATGGATTAATGAACTGATTGATTGATAATTCTTTGAAGGGTTCTGAGTTACCCTCTTAATTGTTAAAAGGCTAAGAGCCCAATTGATGTGATGTTTGTTTTTCTGGCTACTTGTGCTGTGATGTGATCCTGGATGGCTGTTGTGAAATGTAGGGGCATGGATTTTTTTGGTTGTGGTAGAAAATGATGCCTAGAGTGGTGAGATGCATCGGTTAATGCATGTCGGTGTCGGGGAGGACACCAGGGATGATAGAATGGGATAGATGTGATTGTTGGATGCTGGTTGAATCTTTGGTTGTTTATCTTCATTACTTTTCTCCACTTCTCAAGGAAACTGGTCTTACATACCCTTCTTCTGAAAGAGGTGAAGTCATGCAGGGTATTCAATGTGCTTTCCGTGTTTAGAATCTCAAGGAAGGATTGGTATTTTCTCTTGATATAAGCAGAAAAGTCTCGATGGGTAGTATATCTGCTCACCATGTTGAGCCCCCTTATGTTTAGTAGCATATAATGTTTTTCTAGATTTCATGGGAATGTGGGAAAGTAATTATGTTATTAATAATTGAGTAAATGGTGTTAAACCATGGGGATGGAGTTTGCTGGAACATAATGATGAGGTTGTAATATTGAAGGAACTGTTGTCCTTAGGTGTGATGCGAATGAAATTTAATGTGGGATGGTTCATGGTAAATTAATGTTTAAAGAATTAATTAAAATAAAGTGAAAATGATAAAATGGAAATGAAGTAATCTATTAAATATATTTAAATGGTTGTATGCTTATAGGATACCTAGTCTTAGAACTAGCAGCCCCGAGTCTGAGAGACGTTAGATGCAGTTTTCACTATGAATAGGTTATGCGCATAGTGTGGTTGTGAGATATAATATATCATGTACTTTTTTTGTTTCTATATGCTACTCCACACAATCAGTAACGACAACTGACACCTCATGGATTCTAAGCTCTGGGGGGGAGTTTTCCCCAACATTCTGGTGGGAGGATGGATGGATGACTACCACATTTGGCCCCGCTCTCTTCTCTTGGTAGTTACTTGTGCTGGAAGGCACATTAGTTAATTTTCCCCATATATGTGTGTAGTGGGATGTAACGTCTTGTGGTTATTCACTGACACATATTCTGCATATAGTTTTCTATGGACTACTATAGGTGTAACGTGTATAGGTTGTGATGGCTGGAGGATCCTTACTCGGTGTATGGGCTGTAATGGCTTGAGGTACGATACCCGACATGTGATACACGTTATGCGAGATTTAGTTGTTCCCAGAAACTACCAGGTTACTTTAGTATGTGGATGTAGTGGTTTTGTTGCATGAGGTTCATATTGTGGTGCTTCACCAAGGTGTCTGTGCGAATGAATTTTGGAGAGAGATGCTTAGGACGCACGATGTTGGGGAAAATCAGCAAACCAGTGGGGAAGTAGTAGCAGGGTACCCTTGATATTATTTATTATATGATATATTCTTGTATGCGTTACTTGGTGATAGTATCCATGGTGAGGATGGGAACTTAGTATACCTGTTTAGGTGGCATGTTAGTTTCACTATTTGTTAACTGTGCTTTAGCATACTTTCTTTACTTTTTCATGAGAGGCTTTGGGCAGGATCCTACTGAGTATACTATTATACTCACCCTTTGTATATATAATTTTTTTTTCATGTCACTTGGAGCAGGTTGGAGGTCAGGCCGGTGTTTACTAGCTTGGGGTTGTAGGAGTTGTTCGGGCTTTTGGTTGCTACCATTTTACTTTCATTTGGGTACTTACAGTTTTTCCCTTTTTCTTGTAGTACTTCAGCATGACATTTCATATTTGTAGTTGGGTTTTCATTTATTTTGTTATTTGAGTTGGAGTTGGTTGGTGTCTATCTTATCTCTCTTACTCTTATGTTCTCTTAGAGGGTAATGCCTCCCATTTTGTGTGTTTTTATACACTCAGTGCTAGTCGCCGACCCGGGGCCTACTAGAGGCGGGACTCGGGGGTCAGTATCTCCCTTTTCACTTTGCCAACCCCGAAGGGGTACACTTTGTTGGGAGGGGGTAGCGACACAAATAATCATGAAATAACATTTCTATTTTAGTCATGGATCATTGGAAATGTCATCATAGTAAAAAATGCCCCTTACTAAACTGGGTTCACACCCTATTCCATCCTTGAATATCTAGACCAAGTTTACTCCAGTTACAGGCTTATATTACTTAACCAAGTTCAATCCCCATTCAAGAATAATCTATCTCATGATAAATAAATATATATTCAATGCATTAAAGGAGATATAGGTCCCATCTATCACATAATGAGAACCATACATATGTTTGGCGCAAGATATTAACTAATTCATCGTTTCGAAACCCATGAAATGAAATGAGGTTCATAATCATCATTCAGTCATGACATATCCAACAGAATAAAATTTCTTTCCTAAATATACATCCATCAAAAATATAAACCAATAATCAAAATAATAGGGATATAATCCATGATAAATATCCCAATTAAAACATAGTAACATTGAAGAATGTTATTTTAAATGGAAAAAATCATTCAATTTCACATGAATATAATTCTTGAGGAACATACCGTTTATGCTTTGTAATTATTTTTTCATTAAATTTTTTGACAATTTTAGAAGAAAATATTTTATTTAATAGAAACCCTTTAATACTATAAGGAAATCATCCAGGAATTGAGGAATCATGAAATTAGAAAAATCTATTCATATCATATAATTTCAAAATACATTCTTCTCATACATTTGACTGAAAAGTCAAAACAATACCTCATTAAGAATAGGAATAATATATTTCTTTAAAACCACTATATAAAAATTCATCTATGTGTAAAAATGACATAACAACGCATAAATGAATAGTAAAAAAATTGGAAAACACTTTTAAAAAATGTGGACATATAAGATATACATTCACTTATAAATACATACTTTAAAACAATTTTAGATAATAATGGTATTGTTAATTTGTCCCCAAACAATTTATATTTTGTATAATCATATGACCAAAGATACAGTGAAAAATATATATGGATATTAAAATACAATAATATTCATAATAATTATCATTAAATACAGTCATTGGAATTACATACACCATACAAAATAAATAGGTAGTTTATAAGTAATGTGTATTACAAAAATAATAGCTATACAATTGCCATTTTTTAGGTATAATATCCTTCATGATTATTAAAAACATTATATAATGGATTATAGAGTGTGATTAAAATATTATTAAACCATATTTATATTTATGATATCATCCATGATCATATTTTCACCCAATAATAAAATTTAATTATTATTCTTATTTTGACTATTAACTCTATCATTTTTTATGCATGTTTTGTCGTTTAAGTTGCAATTACTGTTTAGATAATATAGTTCCATCAGTTATATATTTATATTGAAGTAATACATATCAAATTCAATCATTGTTTATTATTTTATAGTCTTATTTGAAGGTGAATTTTGAAAATGAATCACAACGCATCATTGAGACGGTATGTCGTACGTACGCATGAGAGATGATATCAGTCACATAATAGTAAAAGGATATGGAAATGGATGTTACCTATTTTATTTAAAAAATATCATGTTATAATTATAATATTTATATATATATTATTTCAATCATTATAACCATCCAAATAATGTAGTGATAAGAAACAGATTACACCACGATTTGGAGACGGTACGTCGTACATAGACACGCATGAAGATTTTGTTTTCATATGATATAAAAAAGGATGAATACGATTATTATAAATTATAATAACATCTCATAATATATGTGATTCTATATTCATTACATTATAATTAAAAAAAATACAAGAAGAGTAATTCCAAGAATAAATGACTTTGAATGAATCCGTAAAGATGATTACCTCTTCTTAGGGGAACTTCCTCTAGATCTCCTCATAATGACACTAGGGTTGGTCTTTTGATAATACAATAACCTCTAGAAATTGTATATAAATTAAAGAATATTTATTTTTAGGTTATGTTTTATCTTGGATCCATAATGTGACGTGATGAAGTGAGGTGGGAGGTTCCTTATATAATTGATGTGAGGGACATTTTTTGAATTTTCAAAAAGTATTAAATTATAATAAATTTACTATATGTAAAAATATCTATAAGAGGATAATTATTTGATTATAATATTATATAAGTATGGATTCACATAATCCAATCTATTTTAGATATGTTTTGGTATTATTTTTAACGTTTTCAATTTGGTTATCCCTTAGATAACCTATTTAAATTTAACTCAGTTTACCAACCATTCAATATTTTATGGTTTTAATTTTCAGTTATGTATTATAAATTAAAAAATAAATGAACAATTTATAAAATTTTAAACCATATTATATATTTATAATTTTTAAATTTGTTCTACGATTGTTAAATAATTTAATAAAATATTAGTTTTCATAAAATATCCTTACTGTCAATTTTGACACTATTCCTTATTTGGACCTTTAAAAATATAAAGATAGCATGTAAAAATAGAAAAAAATATTATTATATCCCTAAGAGTCAATGTAATATATAAAATTATTTTATCACATTATTTATATAAATTATATTTATTTTAAAATTTTTAGTTACAGTTCTTTGTTATTTCTAGATCTAAATTAATAACTATATCAGTGTTGTGTAATTATATAATACTAATAAACGTTCACTAAAAACTAAATTTAAAATAAAGATGTTAATTTAAATAATCTATACTTATAAATAATATGTATTTTATAATATATATTTTTTTTATCTCTATGTAAAATATGATATTGTATTTTTAAAATGAATGTGACATCTCTAAATTTTTATTAACTAAAATATTTTAAATACCATAATTCCATTTAAGTGACACAAAAAGTAATAAATAAATTTATATGACGAAAATATGTTTATTAAGTTAAACATTTATAGCTATATTAGTTCATATCATATTATTTATCTCATATGGACACATATGTGGTATTAAAGACAAAGGATGTGGCATTTTCTAGGTTTCATTGATTGAAATATTATTTATGTCATTTTCATGGAAAGTGTCAATTATGAAACATAATTTCGATCATTATGTGTTACATGTTTAATTTTATTCATCAAATAATTATTTTTCATGTCTTAGATCCATTTTATTGTTTTAATAATTTTATTTTTAACCAAAATTACTGAATTTACCATTTATCGTGGCAACCAAACTTACCAATGTAACTATATATATTTTCTAAAAACAAAAAGGTGGAATTCACTAAACTTGTATCTTATGAATAAAAATTTCATATCCTTTTTTAATTTAAATCCCAGAAGTTCCATAATTAAATTGAAAAATGCAGATAAACTACCATGAATAATAGTTCATTATAAAAATTCCCTTTTAAAACATAAAATGTTTTTATAATTATTTTATTAATGAAATAATTTAAAAAAATATATTATTTAATTTAAAAACTTAAGTAATTAATATTTAAAAGTAATAAAAAATAAAATTTTACATTGTAATGAATTTAGATGAAAATATAATTATCAATATATTTCACTATTATTACTATTTATCAAAACATAAAACATTGATAATTTTAAAAATTTCACCCAATGTACATTTTGATATATGGATTTGAAATAATAATATTATCCTATAATATAAAATATATAAATGTTTCAACGGCTATATTTTAAACAACTACGCCATCCAATGATGAAAAAACTACCTTCTTAGGAAAAAACTTCTTTCATACGTAAAATTCGATTTATTCTATTATCATATCAATAAAACAAGTAAGATGAATGATAATAATTATATTTAATATATTACATGTATTTAAGTAATATAATTTACGAATAATTATTTATTTATTTATTAGCATAAACCAAACTTGTCTACATTTAAATATGTTTTCATAGAAACTATTTTTTTTATTTTAAAAACACTTATACATTCATTTATAAATAATTATTAAAAGAAATGTATATAGATTTATATATGAAAATATATTAATTATGTTTATCATGTTCGTACCCATTATTATACCAGCATGGTTATAATACTCTTATTTAAATAATTACACTAATGAAATAATGCTTTATTGAAACTGAGTGTAATGTTTAATGAAATCTAAGCCAGTGTTTCATTTAGCTCAATTTTAAAATGGAGTAGAATTTTACATATTATATTAAATAAATGAGATTACATAGAAATATATTACATAAAAAATCTCACTGTGTTTTATTCATTCACATTAAAACAATTGTTTCCCTCAAAATTCCTCAAGGTTAACAAAACCTTAATACATGAATGTTTCTTTCAAATATACACACTTCGTAAAAATGGGTGATAAAACTAAATTTAAATAGAGAATGTTGAATAAAAAATAGTTACCTAATGTAACCAATAACTAAGGTTCCACATTTGATAACATTAGTGGAATATAAAAATATTGACATGTAGGAGAAACCAAACTATCATTTTCTCATAGAGAGTGATGGAAAACATAACCAAAAGAAAGTTTAAAATCACAAAGGAATATATTGATGATGATTTGAGGGACCATTTGATTCATCTAAAAGATGGTTCTAGGGTAAAAATAATTGTTTCAATATCCTTACCATATAGTTAAGTAATTTTCATTAGACTAAATACTTACACGATTAAATAAAATTTCATAAGCACAATGTCATCCCTTTTTTGTCCCTTGATGAATTTTCACATTATATCTTATTCCATGAAATGAAGTCAAAATTTTAATTTTGAATGAATTAATAGTTCATGTGATCCATAAATAAAACGATAGGCCATTGAAAATATCATTGATTAATGTCACAAAAATAGGTTAAAACATGCCATCCAATATAAATAAATACTCATATGGAGAGATAATAAATTAATCTCTTAAACCTCAAATTTCAATTTAAACAATTACATAAATGGTTAACTTTATGATACTTCCAAAAGATTAAATTTAATAACATTTGAAATAATTATACTAAATATACAAAATAAACATGTCATTAATCCACCAAACAACTAGGTCCAGATCTTAATTGCCACAAACAAAACTCAAGGATACCATTATAATGTATTTCCATAGCATAAAACATTAATGAAAACATGCATTATTTCAAAAAATAAATCTTCCATCAAACCAAAAACAAAAAAAAATCTATAATCACACTCTATTATAACATAAAACACCTCATCATATTATTGGTAACAAAGTCATTAATACTATAATATATATTTATCAAGATCAAAAATCTCTAAATTTCATTATCCGAACAACATGTACATTTTAAGGGTTAACAATCCTATAATAAAATGTTTTTTAAAATAATCACCTTAACACCAAAATCAATTTTACTGATTAACTGTAACATTCATCATATGCCCATAAATACTTATGGGAAACAATAGTGGATCAATAGTTAAACGTTTTATTATTCCATAATATTATAAAAGTACTCCTACAACATAATTCATTAATTATGTTATATAAACACTCAATCATTCCACAACATCCTTTTCATACTCAACATCGCCAATAGTGATCACACGTCATTTCCCATTAATTCATTCTTTAGGTTGTTTATGATATCAATACTCATTATTATCCATTATATTTTACAACTGATTATCATAATACCAATTTTCCTTACACTTGAAACATTGATGTGTGTGGGGAGGGGTTCATTCTTCGTATCCTCTTCTCTGTTCACATAATTGTATATATTTTTTCCATCAAATTGGAAATATATTACCTGATGAACATTTTTATCACACAAAACACATCTACCAATACCCTTTACAAATTATCCACCACGCTTCATTCCACACATTTAGCATAATGAATAACTCATATTCATTTAACCCTGGTTTTTATATTTTCTATTAAAACCCATCTTCCATTTCATTTCAAGACCATGATATTTATATGTTACTCCAACTGCCATTTCAACCTTGAAAAAACAAAACACTATTTATTTAGTTATAATGATTTATATTATGTATAACACCCTTTAGAGAATTTTTTTTACCCCACACAAGAATTGATCAACTTTAATTTTAGGTAGGATGATGATTATAGAAACATAACTCACAAGTCTTGAAAAAATATCCTCATAGGTTCCAACAGATTCATTAACACTTTTCATAATCTCATGATACTCATTCTATATATTAAAATGAAGAATATGGGGAGTATACTTAGTGAAAAAGATGTTCATAAACTCCTCCCATTACGTGGAGTCAATTTCATCTTATTGCCTTGTATCCTGGATGATATTCATCAATGACTATTCATATTCTCCCAAATTGTATACATTCAAAATAATATTTTAATGATTTTATCATTAAAGAACTAAAAATATATTTTTAGTGGTACTGATCCACTCCTCAACCACTAGTAGATCATATGGCCCAATAAATGAATGTGGATGCTACACTATGAAGGATTAAACATAATCTTTTCCCTCATTTTCTCATTTGGTGACCCAAAATGATTCATATCCTGATAATGTTATGTGGTAATAGCAAAAAAATATTTCATTCAACAACTCATAACATTTGGTTACTCATGAGTAAAATCACTGAATTTCCCATCACATTAATTATCAAAACATTTCATTCTGATTCCATCAATTCCCCAAAACCAAAAACCCTTGATTGAGTAAATCTAATCATATTGGTAGAACAAAAAATCAAGGGAAATTAATTAAAATATTTTAGTCCATGACACCTTAGTATTAATCCTATGTTATTACTGATAAATAGAAAACCTATTGGATTTTATCCTACATACACAATTATCCTTAAATACAACCCTAAAAATATCTATAGAAGTATCTATGGGTATCTTGATAATGTTTTCTCAACCTAGTTTCTAAAGGATTACAAATCATTTTCTCTAATACCAACAATAATGATCCAATATTAACATACATAGATATTGCACATTTTAGATTTATATTCATTACATTACTTAAATTCTTCATCTAGGACCATAACATTTTAGTGCTATTGGAATATTGGAAGACATTATTCTCTTCTAGAAAATGATCTTCTACATCTAACTTATTGATCTTACCCGTTAGCAAACCTATATAAACATTTAATTAATAACTGGAGGAAAGAAATATAAGTAATAGTTGATTTTGGATGCTCATTAATGTTAAATCAAGGAAGATAACATATGTATAATGGAAAAGTAACATGAAAATAACATTTGATAATTATATCATGAATATCAAAGATCATAACATTATTCTATGGAATCGATCATAAATGATAATAAATAATCAATGAACGTATTCCATTAGATAATAACCTAAAATTATAAATTTGAAATACACATATTAATTAAAAATAGTTTCCATATTTATCATGGATCATTTCCATGATCATCATATTGGGAATGATATGGTACTAAACTGTGTTTACTCAACATTATATCTAAATATTACTGAACTTAGTTTCATCTCGTTTTACTCTAGTATCACTCAACTGAGTTCCTTTCCATTTCAATTCCTATATATATCCTGAGATATAAATGGTTACCCAAATCATTGGAGAGAGATATAGGTCCCAACTATTACTAAGTAGAATTATAAATATGTGTTCTTCCTAAAAAATCCTTAATCATAACAAAACACACAAAAAGAAATGTATTTCATGAACATAAATTAATATAATCATTTCCCATGGGAAGAAATGGTTTTCATGAATATGATTCGAGAAGAATATAAATCTACCATTATAATAATAGGTATAGATTCCTTGAAAAATATCTCCATTAAAATATAAGTGAAATAAAATAATTTTATTTTAAATGGGAAATAATTTTTTGGTATCACGTAAAAAAATTAAAAAAAATATATTTTCACTACTTTGAGAACAATTTCATCTCATAAAATGCCTCATAAATTTGAAAGAGAAAATTTTATTTTAAAATATATATGAAATAATGTAATTGAATCCTCATCAAATTAAAGAACAAATAAATTAGAAAAATAATTTGTTTTATTTATGTTAAAAAAACATTTGTCTCGAACCTTTTCCCATTAATGTCCAAAAATACCTCATTAGGAAAACAAAAAAATGATTACATTCAAAATAGTTTTTTAAATTTCTCATATTAGTAAAAATGAAATTATATAATTATATAATAATATTAAAAATGTTTTTGAAAATGTTTTAATGAATCATTAACATTGAATATAAATATTCCATAGTAATTACTTACATATAAACAATCTCAGATAAAAATGAGATTGTGAAATTAACCCTTACCACATTACAATACGTAGAATAATATTCCACATGAATCAAATAAAATTATATATTGACATTATAATTTAATGATATTAAAAATAATATTGATAAAATACACTCATGGGTAGTATATACATAACACAAATGAAACATGTATTCTATAGGGAATATGTCCTACATAAATAAAAGTGAGAAAAAACCCACTACATTTGGTCTGATTTCCATAGTGAGTATTGGAATCTATTTTTTAATCGATTATATAAGGTTTTTATCTTATTCAAGTACCATATTTATATTTATTATATCATATATGATCATATTATCCCCCATTAACAATATTTAATTATTATTATTCTTTCAGATATTAACTACATAATTTTTTAATGCAAGTTTTGTCATATATATCCCAATTCTTATGCAAAGGATATAGTTTCATCATATACAGAATGATATTAATGTAATATATATAATATATATTCATTATTTATATTTATATTATCATTATTTAATGGTGAATGAGGAAAATGAATCGCATCGCATTGTGGAGAGGGTGGGCTATACATACAGGTGAACGATGATGTCATTCCCTTAACAACAAAAATGTAAAAAAATAGATTGTATCTATTTTGTTCTAGAATCAATAGAATTTTATTATTATCACATATATATAAATTATTTCCATCATTATATCCTTCCAAATAATGTAGTGATGAAAAATAGATTACACCATGAAGTTGAGATGGTAAGTTGTACATACGCGCACATAGTGCTTTAATTTTATATAGTATGAATAAAAGGAGTAATATAGTTTTTAAGGAATCATATTGAAATATAAAAATATAAGTAATACCATATTAATTACATTATAGTTAAATAAACACATTATTAAAAAGTATAAGAAGAAATTAATTTTAAAAATTAGTAAAAGCGATTACCACTTCTTTGGAAAACATCTAATAGCTATCCAATTAGGGACACTATGGTTTCACTTTTGAGAATAAAAAATCCTCTATAATTAGTATATGGTTTTTTAGAATTGAATTTTTTTAGTTTATTATATATATTTATTGATAAATATGATGCAACAAATTGATAAAGGAGATTCCCTTTTATAATTTACGTGAGGGGCATTTTTTGATTTAGCTGAAACTATTAATTTAAAATAATTTCAATATAATTAATAATTATTCCAAAATAAAACGAATTAAAATATAATATGATATATGTTTTGAATATAATCATCCTATATATTTTAGAAGTTTTTATAATAGTTTAAAAGATGTCATTTTTTATCCTGCGCTTCACCTATTTAATTTCAGTTGAGGTTAAAAATATTAAATATTACAAGTTTTTTATTTTAAATTATTTTATATAAATTAAATCGTAAATGAACAATATATAACATCATAGACCATATTTTAATTTTTTTTTTCTTTTTACATTATTATTTCTAATTAATTATATAAAATACAATGTTAATTAAATATCGTTACTGTAATTTTGACACTATTCACCATTTGGACTATAAAAAATATCATCACAAGTCAACATGAAACAAAATATTTTTTTATATCCCTTTGATTTGAGGAATATATATAAAATTCATTGATTATACTAATCATAACTAATTTTATTTATTTATTTTAATATATTTATTTAGATTTATTTGATAATTCCATTAATAAAATAATTACAGATCAGTTTTTGGTAATTACTTAATCTTATTTTTTGTGTACAAAAAACAAAAAACAAAATACTATGTTGGAGATAAATGTTCTTTATTACAATATATTACATATAGTTGAATATAAATATTTTTTATCCCTATATATAAAATAATATATTATTTAAAATAAGAATGTGACATCAATAATTTTTTTTAAATAAAAAATTATAAATAAAATAATTTCATTTAAGTGGCCCAAAAAGAGAAAAAATTAAATTAAATATGAATAATATAGCTATTAATTTAGAAATATAATTTAATATTCCTTCATAAAATAACATTGTTCCCATGTGGACACATATGAGATATTAAAGACCAAAAAATTGACATTTTGTACCTTTCTTTTATTTATTTATTATTTAAGTCATTTTCATAGAAAAGTTTCCATTAAAATTCTTAACTTATATCTTTATATGTTAAGTGATGATATTTATTCATCCAATAAATTTTTTTCATGTGTTATAGTAATTTTCATTTTATTATGATATTTTTTTATCCTAAATTACTCAATTTATCATTTACCATGGTAATAAAATTACCAAGGTAATTATTCAAATTAGGAAAAAATAAAACATAAATATTCACTAAATTTGGTATTATTGAAAAAAAAAATTATTTCATTATTAAAATTTTAAAAAACTTATGTTTCATAATAAAATTTATAATAATCTAGTAAACTACCATGAAAAATAGTTTTTTAGAAAAATTATCTTTTAAAACATAAAACATCATTATAATAACATTGTGTATAAAATGATTTTATAAAATAAAATTGTTTAATTTTCAATAAAAATGACCTTAATAAAACTTATGACTAATCCATGTTATAATTTTACCATGTAATCCCTTTAAAAGAAAATACAGTTTTCAATAAAATACAGTATTTTCACTAACCTCTAAACATTAATCTTCTCCAAAAAATACAAAAAGTAATACCAATATAAATGTTGATATCCCAATTCCATTTAAGATGTTTATTTTTTCAAATAAAATATTTATATCATTCAAAAACATTATTCTTAACATGTGTTCAATCATAATATGGTAAAACAAGATTTTTAGGAAAATGCTTCTCTTATACATAAAATTCGATTTTTTTTCTTTTGTTATATCTATAAAACACATAAGACTAATGATAAAATTTAGATTGAATATTATATATATATATATATATTATTACTTTAACACAACAATAATGTTTTTATTATTTTTTGGTATAAAACAATCATGCGAACTATGAAATAGTATTTTATAAAACCATTTTATTTCAGTTTTTAAAAAGCTATAAATTCATTTGTAATATATAGGTCAACAAATGATATATACATTTTTTTAAAAAAATATATATATTTAAGTTAATCATGTTCATACCCTTTAATATATCTTCTAGGTTATAATTTTTATGTTTAAATAACTACAATAATAAAATGATGTTTCGTGGAAACATAATGTTGTGTGTAGCACAATATATGATGTTATTGTCTATATACAAAGCACATGATTCTGTTTCATGTCATGTAAGATATTAAAGAAATAAGATTATATAAAAATATATTTCAAAAAAATCAGGGTGTTAATAAAAACCATATTTATCTTTTTGGGTTATTTCAGTATTTAAAATAGTTTCACATAGAAATTGGTATTTTTTATTGAAAATGAGTTCTTTAAATAAAAGAGTACTTTTATATGAATATGTTATTCATATGGGTTTAATAAATGTTCTTCAACAATAATGTTTTTATTATATCATTTATTGTATTTTCTTCTATTTCAGCTTCTCTGTTGAAATTTATACTTCAATGAGGTCGATTAATTCTGATATCATTTACCATATTTTATTAAATCGATTATAATTAGTTTGACTGTGGATGAACTATTTTGATATCATTCAACACATTACCCAAATTGGTTTTTTATTATGATTGATTATTTGGATAATTTTATGTATATTTATTATGTATATTTTGTTTATGATTCACCAAATTAATATGAGGAATGCATTGGAATTTTTATGTTATAGGCGAGGCCTGATATATCCCCTTAATGCATTAATATGCCTCATGAGTGAAACCAGATTTGGAATTTGTCGATGCATTTCCAATTTTATATATATATAGAGTTGGATGAGGAAATAATAATTTATTTCCATATATCTTTAATGAGGCCTCTGCTATATATTTTAGATGACCAACATTTTTCATTCCATTACTGTGGGATTAGTTATTGATTTTATATGAAAATATTCAACTAGTAGAGTATACATGGTTATGTTTCCAAGCACGTGTGATTATTTTAATGGAAGTGTTTTAGTTATTTACCCGTATATATTGTTTATTTGATATTTAATCATATCTTTATTTGTAAAATTACCCTCACATAGAATTTAAACTCACCCCTTTTGTATGTCTTATTTTTCCATTATATGAATAACTGTTTTCAATTTTATATGTATGGTTACACATAGAGGATTAATGGATTGATCGAAAAAAATTCCTTTTTTTGTTAAAATTTGTAATATGAATTTCAGGTTTGTGACTAGTATGAAAATAATATTTAACAATTCTAGCCTTTGGGAATTTATCACTTGTATCATTTTCCAATTTAATAAAGTAAGCCACTGAATCTAGGGTTCTAGGGTCAGAGTCTTTAGAGATGGTATTAGATAAAGAAAAGTAGAACCCATCAGAACTAGATTTAGTAAATAATGGATACGAAAACATAACCCAATTAATGATATTGATAATAATTATATTTTTAGGATATCATCTAATACATTTTATAATACCATGAGTAACCTATGTTATAACTATGGACTCTTATATTGAGAAAAAATGTCATGAAATAGGCACCATAAAATGATTCTTCTTGACTATATCATTATGAATAATGTTTCTCACATTTTTCATTTGGTTATTTTCTTTAGTTAGAATTCGAAATATTATAAATATAATGGTCATAGTTATGCTGATAATGATAATACAATGTAAAAAATGAAAAGAATGAGATTTTAGGGAATATGTTGATGAAGAATAGTTATTGGTTTTATATTTAAGTAGAATGATTAATGTCCTTTTGTATTTTTATTGAATAATTATTTCATCTGTGGTTATGTGGTTATAATCATTATGGGATATACCATGATTACAGTATAGAAATTATTCTTGAAGGATTTATATATATGAAGTCTTTAATTATGGTCTTAATGTGACCAAGGTATTCATATATTTGGCATGTTATAATAATATAAACATTATGTTGTTTGGAAAATTTGATGTCAAGTAGATTTTGTCCACTTACTGACCTTCCTAATAAATTTTTGGACTGTATATTTTGATAGAGGTATTTTGGAAGAGTCTTAATGTTTGAAAGGATTAAGATGAACTGTTTACATAATTTTGTTGAATTTAAAGTTTAATATATCATATTGGATAACATGTTATAAACATTTTTGATTTAGAAAAAATTTAAAACCCAATGGAATTACTCATGGACAATGTGATTCAAAAATGTTCTTCAGGATTCAACAATTCATCATGAACATTCATTTAGAAGTGATATGGAAGAAGTGAAAATAGATAGAAGAAAAAATAAAAGGTGATATTTTACTTATGACATGGAATTTAATCAATTAAATTTATATTCCAATTGATTATCTTAATATTATAGAAATACCCCTTCTATAGGGAATGTAATTTTAGAACAAAAAATAATCCTTTTAATTTAATTTCATTAAAATTAATGGCATCATTAACCATTTACGGAGTTAATGTTTTTTAATGGTAGACATTCTGATGACCATGTTCTGTATCACTCTCCATCACAGCGTGATGGTATGATTTCTCCTCCATGTATAGGTTTTCACTTCTCACTAATGTTATCCTATTCAAAATCCAAAATTTTTGGGCGCCTTCGCTTTTGAGTTTCCATTTTATTTAAGGGATTTTTTTATAACCCTTTTTATTATGTGGGTTTCTCCCAAATGAATATTAATTCATCAACTATATATTTTTTAATTTCAATTTTAAATAAAAAGTATGAAATTTATTGACGAATGAGAGAATTTAATAGCCCAATATTTTATGGTATGCCTCTTCTTAAATAATTTTAGTTTCATTGATAATAAAAATTGCACGCACCATCAATCGTAAAAAACCTGTGATATAGTATTAAATTTTATTTTAATAACAATATCCATTAAGTAGGAAAATTTAAATAAGATTTATTAAATTATGAAAATATAGACAACGCGTGTTTATAAAATGGATTATTTTTAAATGAAAATAAAAAAAATGAATATTAAGAATGTGTTTTTACAAATAAAATGTTATTTATGACGAAAATAGTCTTTCATCATCTAAATATACATTAATAACATTTATTTAATGATATTAAATAACTGTATATTATATATATACAATTTTTTTAATTTATCAAAAATGTTTTATAGAATTAAGATATGAATAAATCAAGTTTCAAAAATAAAAGTGTATGTTTTTATAAATAATGATTCCCACATTTTGATGGTTCACACGTTTTAAATAAATTTTTTTGATAAAAAAATCTTTTTGTTCTAATTTGGAATTTCAAATGTTAATTTGGATGATGTTTTGATAATTTTTTAGCAAGATTTATTTATTTGAATAGATAAAAAATATTTCATTTTAAATTAAAATAAATGTATATCTAAATAATTTATAGTGTTAAGTTATATTTTTTATTTTTTAACAAAATATATTGAATAAAATATCATATCAACCAAATTAGGACATTGGAATCAATTTCACATTGATTTTGGATAAAAAAGCATTTATTTGTTTTGAATATTTGTACATTAAAAAAATATTTTGTCGTTCATTCATTGAGATTAATTTGTAATTAATTTATACTATTTTAATGTTTGTAATTATCATAAATGGTTTCCATATTTGGAATAAAAAAGTCCATAGTTTTTAAATAGGTCCTTTTCATTTTTGTTTAATATGAATAGTAACCGGAGTAATATTATTTACTACAACAGTTAATGGAAAATAAGTGTTAACTCTCAAAGAAGAGGATTAATATAAAGTCAAAACATATCTAATATTTATTGGATGAAAGTATTTCTATATAAAATATTATTATTTTGGAAAATAATTTTTTTTAACCATATGGATTATATAAATAGTTTATATTTATTTAATAATTTGAAGAATTCCTAGAGTGCCCCTCCCATCTCCTATAAAATGGAACTGATCCTTCTACTTTCATCACAATTAAAAAAATATTTGTTTGTAACAAAATCTACCCAAATAACTTCTTATAACATCTAAAGATAATATAGAGGCGTTAGCATAGGAAAAAAATATACTATGGTGTTCAGATTTAAATCAAGGGGGATCGTTCGAAGTAGAGGTATCATTTTTAATTAAGTGTTTCAATTTTATTTCAAATTCTATGTCATTAAAATGTAATTAATAAATGATGAAAAAATAACACAAGTATCCTAAATATACTCTGATTTTATTATTCTAATATCATTACCCATATCCATGTCCACTTCCATCAAATGGGATAATATGTTTCATTCGTCTATATGGAGAAAAATCGCCTCACAGACCGATATAATTTGTTTTCAATCACAGTCACGCAATAATGGTTTTAATGTTGTAAAAAATGTTTATATATAATATTATTGAAATATTTATCCCTATTAAATGATAATATAATATTTATGTTCTTACTTTTCCATTCACATGAAATTAACAACATCGTTCATGTGTACGGGTGAACTATCACCTCCACGAAGCAATGTGACTCATTTTTCATCACCACATCACAAGTAATATATATATATATTTAAATGATAAATATGATATGAATGATATTATGAATATTATATTATGAAATAATAACACATTCATTTGTTTCATTAAGATCTTTGAAAAATGGAATTGTTACTCATTCGTATGTATAAATTACAATCTCTATGAAGGTAACATATATCATTTTTCATATCCATATTTAATAGATAGATTTAAAATAATTAATGATGTATAAAAGTGATTATATATTAATGCATATTATTGATGATAGGATAGATTAACACCACTTTGACTATAGACATCATAACAATGTCATTTTGGACTAATGTATTGAATATCGATAAAATGTAAAATATGAGATTAAATAAATAAATAATTATTATGAAATAGTAATAAGTTGTATAAAAATTAAAACAAACATAATTTTTTTATAAATAATGTAAATAATTAATATCAATTTATTAATGAGTAATATAAATAACATATATGATGAATCAAACATAAGGTGAGGGACTTAATCTTAGTCTATTTTCATTTAGGCATATCTTTATATTATACACACACCTTTTTTAAGATGTGTATATACATCCCCATTGACATATCATGTCACGAATTTATTTATTCTCATATTGTAAATGGTTTTATTAAATTTTTTACTTTAATTTATATTATCATATAAATGATTAATGTTTTATGGGACACCATGAATGTTTAATAATTTAATTATCAATCCATTTCTTCATGCTGATATTTTTTATATTATATTATATATTATTTTTTATAAAATTAGTATATGAAAATATTTATGCTGATATTGAATTTAATTCAATATTGTCAAAAAATTAAGTTTTTTTGTGTTTTATATGGTGTGTTTTGATAAACATAAAAACAATGTTTTATTCATAATGTTTATTGTAACAATTATTTTTAAGCCTCTATAGCCATTATTTCATTTGAGTCTTCCATTTAATGATTTCATGATTCTTTAATTGAATAAACATCATTATCATTTTAGGGTATTTTGATATTGAAAATGGGTTCTTTACAAAAACTCTGTATTAAAATTGAAAGTTGGTTTTGAAATGAAAATATTTTTTTATCTGGAACTCTTTTTCATTTTGGTTTGATAAGAGTTTTTCTGCAATAATTTTTCAATGATTTAATTTTATGTATTTCCATCTATGTCATAATAATTTATTTATTTTTTTGATATATTGAGGATGATCTATTATGATATAATTTCCCATTTTTTAATAAATGGGTTGTGATTATTTATACAATGGATATGATTTTTTGATTTCATTAACCATGTTACTTGAAATGGTTTGTGATTATGATTAATGATTTAGTGAAACATAATTACATTTCATAGGCATTTGTTTTGTAAGATTCACCTCATTTATATGTTGAATGAAATGAAATTATTAATTAATGGTTGGTGCCTAATAAAAAACAGGATGCACTAATAGATCTCCTGAGAATGTCCAGATATAGAAGTGTCGAAGGCCTTTCCCAATTATTTTTCGTTACAAATATTGCTGAGAAATTCAAAATTTAATATAATATGCCTAGAAAAGGACTTGATTCTATGTTTTTAATGTCTAGAATTATGAATTCCATCATTGTGGGAATTTTTATTTATTTTCCATGATATTATTTTACTAGTATAACATTCATGGTTACGTTTCCATAATCATGTGATTATTTAAATGAAATTTATTCCTGTTATTTACCTAGCTATGTTGTTTATTCCATATTTACAAATACATTCCATTATATGCTTATGTGGACAGTGAATCCGAGTTATCCCATTTATAATTTATTTCCCAAATATAGGAATAAGAGTTTTTAGTTTTATTGGAAAGGTTATAGGAATGGGATTAATGGCATGCCATAGAAAATAATTTGTGTATTTTTTGTATTAAGTCATATTGTGAATATCATTTTTGTATCTAGTTTATAAAGAATACCAAAATATTCAGAAATTTGGATTGAAATCATTTTTATATATTTACACCCACTCTAGGCTACTAGGGTCGGGGTATTTACATAAAAAAATTAAAATAAATCTAATTTAATGAAATAGAAAAACCTGACTAGAGTCTTTGGAGAAAGAATAAAAAACTCCACCTATGATGATGATTACTCCCATAATAAAATATGTCTCATATAAAACCCCTACATTTCAAATACATCATAATTCATACCAATTACCACAAACTAAAAATCCATGTAAACATTAAGTTTCATAATAGGTTAGAAAAGAAAGATAATTGAATATAGGGAACATAAAGAGGTTTAGAGGGACATACCATAGAGAATAATCTAAAATTCAAGAGAAGACCTGAAAAAATGGAAAGAGGATGAAGGAATCACATAATATTATTGTGTCTGGTCTATTTAATTGAGAGGGGAATGGAAATGCAGGATAGTGGGTTAATTTTGTGTTAGGTTAAAAGTTAAAATTCAAATTTTAAAGAATCTAGATAGGGGAAATGGTTTGGACACAAATATTTCTATACTATGTAAAAAACATTTAATTTCCCACTACCTAGAATTGGAAAAAATCGAATTGTTTAAATATAACCCAATACAATAGAAAATTCTATTGTCCAACCGTACCAATTTAATATTGGAATTTTGGAGGATATTCACATGAAACATGCTCAATTGGCCTAACATTGAATTATTTTTTCACCCTAACCTATATAAACAAGATATATCACAAGATTTTCCCTAGTTAAAAAATGATTTCAACAATACCATGAACCACCCATGTAATCCATCCATGCATAAAAATAAATAACTAAAAAAATACCATGTGTAAGGGTTACCACATTGTTTACAATATACGTTATGCATAAAAACTAAACATATTTGGATGATATAAAAAAAATCTGTTTTGAGGAATAAAAACCACTAAACATTAGAATCACCAAATATCTCATAAAAAAATAAAATAAACTATATATTTTCATGTTTGATTTAACAAATATAAGTAATATCTGAACATTATCTTTTAATAAATGGTCAAACAATATGTAAATATATCTCCAAGTAAACTATTATTGGACACTAAGAGTAAAGATATTATGTAATATACATCATGGTACCCATTATCGTATCTTTTTAAGGATGAAATATATTATCCCTTGGTGATTATTAAACCCTTTCCCATACCTACATGGAAGTGTAATAACATCACTATAAATTTTGTAATGTATCATTTAATGAAAACCAATGGAAATAATGGTATATTGGTTATTGTATAACACAATTGATAAACTATTAATTTTATTACCATTCAGGAGGATTTCTCAATTGATCACATTCCTGATAAATACAACAGATATATTATGGAGTTTTATGGAACACAACTATCAATTTTATCATACTAGACTATGAGTTTCACTTATTCATTTTGTAAATGTGACCATCATACTCTAGAAATTTTGATAAACATCAGTTTGACTTTTCACACTCTGACATATGGCTAATATGATTGAAAAACCTAAAAACATGAGGTAATATTCAGTTCTTGCTTAATTGAATTCAAAGGAAGTTTGGATCAATATCATCCTATGATCATGTTTATATAAAATATTTTCTCATACACAATAATTCTGATAGATGATAAAGTATCATTCTATGTAATTAACAATAAAACAACAAAATGTTTGTAAAAATTTAGATAACATAATCTATTGGGACACATATTGGTTTAATAAATGATGGTGAAGGTCATGACCATTCAGTAAAATATCAAAATAGATAAATTTAATGGAGCTATTATCTTTTCCAAAATCAAAGAGTCCTATTTATTGATGTTGTTGATAATGGGTTCCCCTATATATATCCTGGACTCGATTTGTGTGGTATGGATGATTTTATAGCGATGTACTATGTATATTGGCCCTTTTTGGATTCTTGATCATGTAATTATTGGGGCTTATCAACTCAAACTCCCAAACAATAGTCTCAAATACATGACATGGTCTGTTTATCCTTTCTGAATATGAATAAGCCATATCCATATAATGTACCAAATTAATACGTGGTGTATTCGGAAAATTGGTTTTCATATAGTGGGAATTTGGTAAAGTTATTAGATTATGTTTAAATTTTCTTTGCAATAAGATAACTCACCTAGTTAATGTTTTACAGTTGATTCATAAATGAAACAATGAAATATGGGATCCAAAAAATAAATGATGAAACAATACTCTTATTTTTTCACCATAATCATTGAAGTGAAATTTTATTAGAGAAATATTAAAAGGTGGGACAAATTTAATGACAAAAAAAATCATTCCATTTGTAAAAGAACATATGTTTCATTATAAATTATTTTTTAATTTATTACAAGCATACATAGAAAAACAATTACAATTCATACGTAAAATACATGTTATTAATTAATATTTTTTATAAATTAATTTAATAGTATTTAGAGATAAACACCAATGGATAGAAAAAAAAACTAAGGTAAAATCTGCCAGCCTAAATTTTCCTCTGTTGTTAACTCTTTCCATAAATATTATGAATAGAATTAAAATCATTATGAATATGATAGAAATTATCTAGGGATGTTTATGTGTATTTTTTTATGTACTGGATGGTGAAGAAAGATAATAGTGGTGTATAAATAGGGTTTAATGGTAAATGTGTAAATTAATATATTCTCATTATCCGATCATTTGGATAATAATCTTACTACATGAATAATTATTTTTTATGAATAGTAAACTAACCAATGGGGTATTCTAATAATATATAGGAAATAATATACTAATTTTTTGTTATAATAGAATTTAATAAAAGTTTTCAATATTTTTAAAATAATGTTTAAAAAAAAAATCAATTTTTATATTGGATAAAATATATATTATATATCATCATTAAAATAAATATATATCATGAATTTATAATTTTTAGAAATAGTTCACTCTAATAATTTTTTTTCAAGAAATAATATATATTTATAAATATATAAAATAATATTATCAAACCATAGGATATTTATCTAAGAGTAGGAAATTTTAACAGCTCATAAAAATTAAATTTTCCAATGAATAAAGAATTTATTTAAATATTAAAATTCATGTATTTATAAAATATTACATATGATGTGGATGTCATTTTTTAATAATAATGTTAAATTATATGTGGTGATTTTTTTTATATTAATAAAAATTTGAATTTATAACAAACTATAATATAAAAAAAATATAGTATTTTAAATATAAAATAAAAAATATTAATTACATATGGTTTGATGCAAGAATAAATTCATACAGATTCATATTCAAAAATTACTATATAATATCACATTAATAATAAATATTGGATATACTGAGAAAAAAATAATAAAGTAATGAATATTATGTTAATCCCCCTCTACACTACCTTTTGTATACCACCCCCCACCATCCATCTTTTCTGCATACTATATGTTCTATATAATTCTAAACGTCTTCTAAAATATCTCTTATACCAGATTTCATAGATACCTATTATTATGGACATAATAAAAATATTGTTCTGATGACCAATATGATATATCCTAAGAGTTAACATCTAAAGGATGATGTAATACTATCGGCCAAACTAACTTAAATTCAATGCTTCTTTTGACTCCAATAATAAAATATATAAATGTTGATATAATAACATAAGTATTATTAATTTATTGAAGTATTTTTATATTAATGTAATATTTAAAATATGGTATCTATTAAACTTTTATGAAATGGAAATATCACCCACGTTTTGGTTGGTTTACTATCTCTATTTCATCTGGTTTTTTATTTCATCAGTGCTTTTACATCTTGTTATTTATATATCATTAGGTAAAATATGATAACAGTAAGTATGCAATAATTTATTTCACATCATAAAATATATAAATAATCATTGAATAAAATAAATAAAATCTATTTCCCAATGCAATGTGAAACCACCTAAATAAACTAACTGTATAATGATAAAATTTATACAAGATAAATCATCCCAATGTTTGAAAAAATATGGATATTTGGGAACATTTATACATTTGTAATGACCTGAATATCAATTAATTTCACTTATGATATTATATTCCCTTTTCATATGAACAATGATAATTATATAGAAAAGGATACATCTTTGTAACCTTGAACTGAAAAACCATAGGAATGTAACAATATATATGATGTCCTAAAAAAATATTTTCAAACGGACATAATTGAATTTTAATATATAAATTATTAATTGAAACCAATACTAAGCAATTTTTTTAAGAAAAAATTAATTGATTATTCATGAGGATAAGTGATCATGCCAAGGGATTCAATAACATGATGTATAAAACCCCAAAATTTTATAATATATTAGATTTAAAAAAAACTATATATGATTAATTGTGGTATTCACAAAATTAATAATAAACAAACCATGACATACTATGGAATTAAAATTAATTAATTTTGTTTTCAATTAACTATAAATTTACTTAGTGGTTGTCAATTTGAATGACCATATTATGAAATATATATTTAATGTTTTTATATACTAAAATTAAAAAACAATCATACATTGATTATCATTTGGTTCAATGAAATGAAAAAATATTTCTCTGGTTAAATTTATAATTTTAACAAATCCTTTTTATGTGAGAAAATTATTTTTATCATAATTTATTAAGTAGTTGGGGTCGGGGGAACTTGAGTGGTATACCTAATAATCATACATAAGAAAGAACAAGTTTCGAATCGTGAAAATCCTTTGGTAATTTTTGATGTAGGACATAATGTATGTGCTGACAATGGGGGAGGTGATGAAATAATGTTGTTGGTCGGTAGTTACAAATACATGCCATGGGGAGGTAGTGACAAAATCATGATTAATTAATCTTTTAATTGGGACAACAAGCTTTGTAATGGGTCTCCCTCTTCCGAATAGAAATAGGGATATTTGATATAATATGAAGAGTCTTCATAACCATATTTTTAAAATCATAATACATTAGTTAATAACTATTTATAAATGATTACAATTAAATTAGTACCTATTATATCCTATAAAATTAATTGATATTTTATTACATTTCACTTGTAGGTATGAAATTAGAATAACTTCATATTCTCACTCGAATATTCATTTTCATTAAAAAAATTATTTATCTATTATTGTTCTTGCATATTATAAGTCACTTATTCGTGTTTTAAAAATTTTACATGAAAACGTATATTTTATTTTTTATTTTATCATTTAAATATTATAGGATATTAATTTTTTTGTATTATTTATAAAAATGTTTTTTTATTGAATATTCAAAATTTTGAATTTTTATAAATACTGCCATTTGTTTTAAATTATTTTAAAAACCCCAAATGATTTTGGATTATATTAAATGTAATTTCCTTCCAAATTTATAAAAATTTTCAAAATATTGTTATAGTAATTATTATAATTCTTTATAATTTTATAAACTATTTTTTTTGGGTTAAAACACCTTATTCAATAACAAAATTATTTGTTTTCCAAGTTCATTATTATATAAAAATTATTTTATTCAACTAAAAGAAAATGATTCATTAAAAATTGATTAATTATTTTGAATTAGGAGTTTCAAATTGTGTAATTAATTTATACTCATTTATATTGATGATGAATAATAAACATGATAAAATTTTTATCACCACATCTAAGGTTCAAACGTGTACATTGAGCTTAAATGTGAGTGATGTTTCCTATAAATAAATTCATTAATAATATCATAGGAGAGGATTTCTGACAATATCAACATATTTTATGACATTAATATATTTTTTTCTTTAGGACAATGAGTTATAAATTTATAATATTTTAAATCTTGTAATAATTAAAAGTGTTCCACAAACCTCACACATAATGGGAACCACCTATCCACTTCTCTTCACACATCATAACAAAATCATTTAAGAAAATTCAAACACAAAAAAATTCCAAAAACATAAAAATTTCTTCGAGGAAAAGTAAACCAAAAATGCCAACATAGACAGTTTAATGTCTATGCTGAAGATGTTATCAAAATACTAGGTATAACTCCTAAGAGGGTTCTTTCGTTTTATTAGATATTATACATCCATAAAACCTATCATAACCCTTATAAAATAATAAAAAAACATAACTAATTTTGATTATTTTTATCATGTGTAATATCCCATTACTGTTTTATCAGGTACGCCCCTAACATCATCGTGGGTTTTCCCCCGTTTGAGAATGGGAGGATTTCTATTATGGTGAAGTAAAATATTTTTGAACTTTCTATAAGAACCAATCATTTTTTTCATGAGGGAAAATGATTTCATGATGTTTAATTGGGTTCCACACATTATAACAGTTTCTAGGTACAAGCAGTGAAATAGGATTCACGCTTTGAAAATTACACATTTTGAAATACATTTTCACATCCATACTTCTTTAAATAATGGATTTTAAATCCAAGTTGACAGATTTATCAGAATACATTTACACCATTGATTTCATGGAATTAAACTATATATAATTTCATGAAAGGGACCACATCTTGTTTTAAAAATGTCAGATCAACTGTTTATTCCAGAATCGTTCTCCAAACAACTTTTCTCTCGAACTAATGCCATTCGCAAGGGATATTGTGAGACTCTGCTTATCCTATATCGATCTATTTAATATTAGATCTTCATTAAGGTTTGGTTGTATTTCTCCATGTCATTAACCTTTCTATTCCATCATTTCCATCGATCACAGTATCATCATTGGGTGGCTTCTTTGGATTATCTGTTCTAAGGTTGGTGATTCTTCTTAGTTTTTTGTAGATCCATTGTGTGATCTCTATCCCGAGGACATCTATTTTGTTGCCTATTGTGAGGAGTGAGTCATCTATGAGGTATTTAGTTTTTCTCTCTTCTTACATACACATTTTATTCTTATTTGAATCAATCTTGATGTGAATTCTTTTCTATATACTTCTTTGACATTGTTGTGTGTCAGTTGATTTTAAATTCTATTGCAATCATGTGCAACATGAGTTTTGAGGTATGTGTATCTATCTCTAGCCTATGATAATGTATCATATTGTATTCAATTATAAAATAATTTATAATGGATGATTGGAATGATTGTATTTTTTGGGTGACAAAAATGGTTTTTAATAAAAAATGGGTTTCCCTAGTTTTTGATAAAAGAAGATAAAATGGATTTTTTCAAAGCATTGAAATGGAATTTAATGAAATGGTTTTAAATGCATTGAAATGATTTGTGAAAAAGATAGCATGGAATACATTGGTTACATAGATGGATGTTTTAGTTTTGGACCACCTTATATTGTTTTGTGACAATCAATGAGGTTTGTCTTGGGGCGTTTCTCTATTTCAAAGACTTTTGTTTCTTGGGGGTCAATATTGTCATTAGGGGTGGGGGTTACTCATGGGACATTCGTCTGCTTTATATTCATGTGTTCTATGATCATATTTGGGTACTTTATTAGCATTTTATAAGTAATCTACGGCCTGCACCTATAGTATTCTTTGTTGTTGTGATACCTATGTTTATGTTTTTTATTTCGTGGATTTATGAGTTAGCATTGATATGCCTGTTTATTCATGTTAAAAATGATATAGAAAATATTCTTTTAAATTGATATACCTACTTTTGATTAGAATTGTGTAAAAAAGAAAATTTTTAACATGTTTTATAACAAACTAATTTACTACATATGATGGTACATTTTTACTTAAAACAAGCATTCAAGAATTTTTACAATGATGCTTCTTATGGAACACTATGATGTGTTCTTACTAATCCTATTATATCGCACCCTAAAAACCTTTTCGGTGGTGTTCTGATCATTCTTTGTCTTCCAGTGTAGGTAATGGCAGGTAATGACAATGAGATATCAAGGTTTATGATATACAGTTATATAGCTGGTGGTGAGATGGTTGGAGTCTATCCCTACAATAATTTGATGTATCTTTTTTTAATTACTTTTATTTTAGATTTTTCCTGTATTTTTTTGGTACATTTGATGTTTTATATTTCTAATATGTTCATATTGTTATGGAATATGTATATATTTTTCCATCCAATGTCTCTTCCTATTTTGTAAGTATATATATATACATACCATGTGGTTGTTCAAGTTGGACTAAATCATTCACTCTATTGTTTTGCTCGATGCTTGGGTTCTTCTAACCATCTTTTGGGGATTAGGAACTCCCTTCGGGTATGTGACAGATTGAATCGTGTGCCTGGTTTGAGGGTAACGTAGGCCATTTCATTACAATTTGGTATCAAATGAGGTTTTCGAGAGGAGTCCATGTCTTGGTATATCTGTTAGAATATAGATCGGATTGTCAGGACAAGAAAAGTATGTTGTGATAAGTACGTGGCCTGGTCATTTCATAACGAGACTCATGTTTTCTAGGGATTTTGGGATGCTTTTTTCTAGTAGTGGTTTTTGTTTTAAAAATCTCAATTTATTGATTATTGATTTTTTAGTTTTAGCAGATATTTGTTCTATTGTATAATCATTCTTATCTTTCGGTGTGCAATAGTTTTCCTCTGATATGTCTTCCATTAGTTCATTTGGATGGTTAAACTGATGCTCCTCAGGGGATCCCACATATAGATCCTAATCTAATTGAGAATATAATATGGATATTCTGATCTATTGATGAAGATGTATTGTGGGTTCATAATTATTTTGGTGAGTTACTACCAGGGGTTGTAGGAGAGAGATATCAATCATGAGAGTATGTGTGTGAGAAACCTCTACCATTTAAAGGTATTAATGATCCTCAAGAGGTAGAAGAATGACATGATTGGATTAATAATATATTTTAAATTTTGGTGAAAATAGAGAATATCAGGGTTGAGTGCGTAACATTCAGACATGAGAGGTCTGATATGGGATGATGGAATTCTATAGTCCAAACAGATAGACATGAAGGCTTGGATTGGAAGGGTTTTAAAACTCAATTCATATAGTAGTTTTGTCCAGAGTCATTGATCATGGAAATGTATATAGATTCTGTATTGTTACAATAGGTATAGTTTTCGGGGTCATCATTCACCAATTGGTTTGTTGACCTTGTCTATTATTCATCAAATGTGGTGAAGAATGAACAACTGAAGGAACAGAAGTACCTATGGGGGTTTCAAGTAGATATCATATCGTAGGTGTTTATTTTGATATTTCTACCTATGAGGAGATTATAGATTGTGTTATGATGACATAAGTGAATATAGAAGGAAATGATATATATTCCTCTTCCCATCTATTGGGTGGATGCATTAGTTGTGAACATGGGAAGAAGAGGAAGTTGAAAGATCATCGTAGGAGTAGTGGAGGTGGGTCAATGTAGAGATCCTCCTCTATGCTATGTTACAGCATGTAATGTGACTCTGACTGTATATTAATGTGTATATGGAGGACACACCATTATTTATTTTCCTTTTCTCATGAATATGTGAAATAGTTGTGGACATGTTGGTCAATTACAATGCTTTTATCCGGATATCAATACGCCCTATTAGGGTTAGGGTTTGTCTACTCTGAAGGCTACTATGGTGTAGTCCACAGCTTCATGGACTTGATCAATGTACCCATAGGCCTTATTATTGAAGCATTTCTTTCTATTATATGAGTGTCCAGTGGAAGATGATGTAGGATTGGAAATAGTGATGGGTACAGAGCTTATTTTATCTTTATTAACAATTCATTTACATGATACCGGTTCCTCCCACTAATTTATATCTGAAAATTTTGTTGATGTTATTAAACATCCAACAGATATTATGTCCTTAATAATATAGTTAGAAACATTTCTTGTTATGGGGAAAGTGTAGGAATTCATGATTCCTTCTTATTCATTAGATGTAGTTGATATATAGTTTGTTGGGTTATTTTCATGATCTATATCTATTTTACATAATCATCATCATTGTTTGACTTATCACCCATCATGCCAAGGTTGAATGTTATCATTGGTGTGTTTTTTTTCATACTACCAATGGGTGATCTCATGTGTTTTATGTGGATTGGGACCAGATTTATAGTCTTGAAAGACCTTATCTCTTATAGCTCATGTGTTTTTTAGTCGTTTTTATCCTTTATCCCAATGATGTTTCAACTATTTCTAATCATCCAATTATTTTTTGAGACTTTCCTATTGATTTCACAGATGATTTCTTCTGTAATCTTCTGAAGAGAGAGAGAGAGAGATAGATTTAATGATTGAAATGGTTTTTGTCACATAGCCAATATTTATACCATTATATCATAATGCACTAGTGGAGAAGAAAGTGATCATGATTTAGTTTGACTTCATACTAAAAAAAGGTTTTGTTCAGCCTAGTGTTTTTCCATGGCCATACCCTGTGTTCATTGCCATGGAAATAGATGGATCACAACATTTATGTGGGGAATATTGGATGTTGAACCATGTAATGGTTAATAATAAATATCATTTTCCTTGTTTGGATGATCTATTTGATCAGTTGATGTGGGAAAATTGGTTTTCAAAGATCGATCTTCATTCGAGTAGTCATTAACTCAAAGTTCAGCCGTCTGATATACCAAAAATGTATATTAGGAGCATGTATGACCATTATGAATATATTGTATTGAATTTTTGTATAACTCATTCTTCTCCAATTTTTATGGCCATGATGAATCCTATATTCCATCAATATATTTACACATAAATGGTTGTGTTTTTGGATGATATTACAGATTATTCATGGTATAATTGTTAGTTTGAGAACCATATGAGTTTGGATCTAAAAATTTCTAGAAGTCATTGTTTTTGTGGAATATTTCTAATTTTAGTTTCTTGATTCATGAAGTGAAGTTGTTGGGGAACCTAATATATAGGCATGACTTTTCAGTTGATCCAGAGAAGGTAAAGTCTATTTTTTCATGGAAGGAACCATGAAATGTCATTAAGATAAGGATATTTCATGGTCTTGGTGGATAGTACTGTTGGGTTGTCAAGTAATTCTCAATTAGAGAGTCACATTAGAAATCTATCACTATGAAGGTGGTTAAATTATTCTAGGATGAAAAGCATAAGACTTCTGTCAATAAGCTGAAAAGGATTCTGACATCGGCTCCTATTATAATATTACATGATCCTGGTAAGGGATATGTGGTGTTTTTCAATGCCTCTAGTGATATATTGGGATGTTTTCCTATGTATTATGGCCATGTGGTAGCTTGTGGATCTCGTTAGATTCAAACACATGAGAATAATTACACCACTAACAATTTAAAGAATACGAAAGTCAAGCATGTGATTAAATGTTGGTAGCACTATCTTTTTGTGGGAAGGTTCACATTATCCTACACTCATAAGTGTCTAATATATATCTTTCTCAGAAATAATTGAATCTCTGACAGAGATGATGTGTAGAATACCAACTGATGTTTGAAATCGATATCGCCTTCACCCAAGGGAAGGGAAATGTTGTTTTAGATGATCAGTGCTGGAATGTACTTTCATAGGCTGTTTTGAAATTGAAGAAATAGTGGAAGCTTATTGGGATTTTTCGATCAATTGCATCTGGATGACTAAGAGGATGTTTTTGTTATAGTACTGACTAGTTATCAGTTATCATCATCACTCATGGAGCCTATTTTATGAGTTAGAAGTTGGAAGGTGATTTTCAAATGACTTTAGAATGCCTTTACGGTGGGGATACCATTTCAGGTTTGTCTCTATCTTCAGATGGTATGCTTCACTTTGAGAAAAGAATAGTTATCCCAACATCTGTGAGTAGTGTTTTCCTATTCAGTTGGCACATCTCTTTATGGGATATTCGTCAAGGCACTACAATAATATATTATGAAATGAGGAGGATATTATGGTGGCTAGATATAATGTGTGACATTGGGGACTTTGTGTCTTGATGTTGCGCATGATAACGAATAATGGCAGAAAACTTGAAACCTTCTTAATTTCTTCAACCCCTTCTGGTGCTGATCTAGGTCTGGGATAAGGTATCCATGGATTTTGTTATTGGATTTCTATGGAATACATGAGGGAAGAATGCTATCAAGGCAGTTTTTGATCGGTTAATGAAGGATTCTCAATTTATTCGGAACAAATTCACCATTAATGATGAAGATCAACATAAGTTGTTTGTGTTGGAGATTTTGAGGATACATATGATTAAATCTTCCACTATTTTGACTTGGGATCCTAGTATTACCTCAATGTTTTGGAGGAGTATACAATAAGTGATGATAACTCCTGTCAAGTTAAGCATAACTTACCATCCACAAACATATGGTAAAACAAAGTGATAAATTCTAAGTTTATTGGATATTATCCACTCATGTGTCTTAGATTTTTGAGGATTATGGGATAACCATTTGGGGCTACTTGTGTTTGATTACAACAACTGTTACCAGTCATTGATGATAATGGATCCCTTAAAGCTGTTGTATAGTCGCTCATGTAGATCACCTAATTGTTGGGATGATTTGGGTGAGGTACCTATGGTTGGACTATGTTTCATTTATAAAAAATCCCCAATGGTTCATGACGTACATCAAAGACTTCTTACACCCCATATTCAACAAAAATTTTATGAGGGTCTACTGTGTCAATAATTGGTGTCATCCGTTGCTGACTAGGTTTTCATGAATGTTTCTCCTCGGTTGGTTCACCATCGACCTGGAAAATTGGGGATGTTGTCTTTATGATATGTTGGAATATTTAAGGTCTATAATTGGATCAAAAATATTATTATTGTATAGAGATAGTAGTTAATTTTATAGGTATTCATAATGTTTTAAAAATATCTCAGCTCAATAAATATCACCCTGATCCAGCTCACATTATGAGTTGGGAGTAATTGAGCTAGATATGGATGTTTTTATCTATAGAAACCAGTTCATATCATTAACTCTCAATTGAAAGTATTGTGTCAGGTGTCAATTCTTTTACTCCGAGTTTTATGGAATCAAGGATCACATTCTTAGGAGACATCGGAATTAAAATTTTTGATGAGGGTGTAGTGGCCTCTTGTCTTTCTATGGATTACATCTTCCACCTGACTTCTTAGGGAACGAATGTATTTATTTTGGGGAGTTTTGAATATCCCATTACAATTTATTAGGTATTCCCTCAATGTCATCATGGATTCCCCCCTTTGATATTGGAAGGATACTTATAACGGTGTAGTTCTAGAATTTCTTGAATTTCACAAAAAATAGTCATTTTTTTATGTTGTAGAATGATTTCAGGATGGGTAACTGGGTTACATGACATGTAACTATTTCTAGGTATATGTCATGAATGGGGAATTTCACAATGAATGTTACGTGTCATGAGTGAAGGATTCATGTCACGAAATCATTAAATAAAAGAATTTTTATAGGAGGTGATGGAATTTTCAGCGTACATGTACGTCGTGGATTTATTGGGATGTAACTATATTACACTTCATGAAATGACCTATCTCTAGCTATAAAAATGGTCGAGTGACTATTTTTTCTTGAATAAATCTCCAAACCTCATGGTTCTAAAACTAAAACTCGTCCATAGTGATTTTGGGAGATTTTGACCCACCTAGATTGATCAGTCTGACACTCGATCAACAATGTGGTTGTGGTGTGTCTCTCCGGGTGAGTAAAATTTTTGTTCCCTCATTTACTTCGATCATAGTATCACTATTAGTGGCGTCATAGGATCTATTATTATAATTTTTATAATTTGGTAACACCCCAAGGATTTAAGGATAAATTTAAATTCAATAAACACTATGTCTCTACATAATGAATGTTTTTTAACGATATAGTTAGAAACTAGATATTAAATATAATTATCCACTTCTATAATTTGAATCTCAAAAACATACATACACAGTTGCAATCAGTATGTTTTTTGGATTATTTGAGAACCCTTGGTTATTTAAGAAACCTTTGTTAGAACTCACATTATCTATTTTATATTTTGGGTCACATTAATCATGTATATTCATAGTCTTGAGCAAAACTATTAAACTAATGATTAATATAACGGTAAACCCCTCATCTCCACCACTATAAATACCACGATCTCCCCTCTGAATCTCACACATCTCAATCATTGCGCAAGATCTAAATTCTACCCAATACACTTAACAATGATCTTATTTATGTCCAATAGCAGTTTTCCTCATAAAAAGGCCAAAACCAAATGACTTAAGGAGAAGCTCAAGGAGAAGAGATGAATAGGTAAAAATCATCTTTAATTTTCTTGTGTTTTCGTTTTAATTCTTTTTTTACATTGTCTTCACATAAACATATGAAAGGGGAATGAAAGAAAAATTATTATATATATTCATTATTTTTATCATGTTTATGAAAAAATTTATCATCATTCTTCTTATCTTCTTCCTCTTATTCTAAAAATAATAACATCGTTCGTGATGTGTCGGTTTACTGACATCGAGGACAATGTGTCTTAAATTTTTATTACATTCATCAAATATTTTTATAAAAACATTTTAATGGATGAAAAAGATTTTAATGTGTATGAAATGGACTCTCTTATGTTTTGGAATTAACATAAATTCATAATATTACAGGTATATGAAAAAAAAAGTTCGTAATAATCGAAGAACTACGAAAATGATCTAAATTAATATCACTAATAATTTATCTAATGATTAATCCAAATAACATATACAAATAATGATTTATGGACTAATTTAATAATATTTAAACATATCAACCATTCCATTCCAGTTTCGTAGTTTTTCTATTATTCGATAAGAAACTACTTTATGAGCCGACAATGGAAATCATGTAAAGGAGACACCCAAAACAATGGAAACGCCAAAATATTATAAATAAAAGGGTAGAATGATAGAATAAAATGATCTTAAGGTGATATAAAAATGATTAGGGTTATTTAAAATTTTAATAACACCTTTTGTAACCATTATACAATAGTTTTAATCATGTTTTATGTAAAAAACCCTTAGGTAGTGGAATTTGTAACCTAATTTCCATTCATGGGGTTAACCAACCACTTTATTGATTATATGGTACTATGATTATTTTTTGTTATGAATTTTAATATTTTGTTATTTTATGTTGATATAACAATTATAAAACTATTCCATTCATTCTTTTAATTCTCACACCAATTATAAGATATTTTTTATGGTAATTTTCTTTAAAAATCATCTTTTAAAATTTTATTTTTCATAATTAAAAAAAATGAAATTATTCAAGTTTTAGTATTTTGTTATAGTTATTTGGAATTATTTATGGTTAAGGGTGGAAGTTATATCACCCTCCATTGAATTGGGTACATGTATGTTGTAAGATGTCTGAATGGTACTACATGTGTAACTATGATGGTAACCCCATCAAGTATCTGTGATGGCTGCATTGAAAGGTAGTCGTGAGAGATGATAATCATATGGCAGTCGTGAGGGTTGAAATATAAGTAATTAATGCCGAAAGACACCATTATGGTTTTATATATGTTATTTAACGTTTTATAGAAATCTCATGTTTCACAAGGTGAGTATATATCTATGAGAAGTATGTCTTTTTGAAAATGATATCTTGTGATTATAGGTATTCATGGACTAATGGTTTATTTCATCTTTTTATCTCATACTAAGATATTAATGCTCATACTATGATATTAAATGTTTTTCATACATTATAAAGATCAGTAAGATAAATAAATATGTCATGTTAGATGTTATAATGATTTTAAAAAGAAATCATTTTGTTGTTTTGTGTTAAAAATATTATATTTTGGAAGAAATGAATAAAGTTTTAATTGTACCCACTTTGTATGCATCTGGGCTGATATATACGATTAATTTTCTAAATTTGTACAACTAAAATCTAAAATGATATTTGGGAATGTAATGATGTTAATTATAGTTTAAATATTTTGATTATGTAATGTTTATGTCTATCTCCTTATAGATTATTCGTTGTTTCTTCCAAGAATTGTTGTAGAGGCCTTATCTTCCATTGTTCAGAGTGTGGAAGGCGTTATTCTTTAGGGAATGTTGGTTTCCACTCATCAACCAACCCCTTATCTTATTAATTTAATCAATCATGATGTGTATTTGACTATAGGGCAGTCTTCGACGTTGTTGTGTTTCGTTGATTTTGGATTACATTTCGAGTGTGTGAAACCTGAGATGTGAGGTAGTTGGTTTCAACACTAGCCTATGATAATGGATCTTGTTATATTAATTTATAATTTAATTCAAAATAAAAAATTGGCATGATTATTTTTGTGTTTTGAAAAGGGTTTTCAATGAAAAAATAGTATTTGCATGTTGTTGATTAATAGAGAAGAGATGTGTATTTTTAATGAGTTGAAATGGAATTTGTGAAATAGTTTTGAATTGGTTTTCAAATAATTTCAATTCAATTGTGAAAAATATCACATGGGTCACCTTGGGTACATAGGTGGACGGTTTATCTTGAGGCCATCTTCAATTGTTTTGTGATTATCTAGGATGTTTTTCCTGGGGATGCTGAATGTGTCCTAGGGCAATTGTTTAGGGGACCAATATTTACAGTTGGTGGGGTTACCCATGAGGTATTCCTTTTCATTATTATCATGTGTTCTAGTATTAGATTTGTGAACTTTATTTTTTTGGTTTGAGTATCCTACGACTAAAACCTTTAGTATTCTATAGTGGTGTTATACCTATTATTGTATTTTTTATTTATTGGCTTTCTGAATTACCCTTGATATGTATTTTTTCATTTGAAAAACGATATAGAAAATGTGCATTGAAATTAATATAGTTATTTTTTTAGAACTATGGACATGGGGAAATGTTTACGATGTTTTCTATAAAAATTATTTACAAATTATAATGCCATTTTTTACATAAAATGAGAATAGAAGAATTGTTACCTAGAGGATTGTATAGAACACCTGGGAGGATCCGACTGAGCATATTAGATCACAGACTACACACCTCCTAATTGGTGCACATAACATTTTTCAGTTTATGGAATGGGAAGGAATTGTTGTGTGGTAGTGAGGATAATTTCATATGGTTATGTGGGTAGTGGTGAGATGGTGGGAGTCATTCCCAACTATTTTTTGGAGTAGCTATTTTGTTTTTTGTCATCTGGTTTTGTACATATCATGATGTTTATAGATACTTTTTTAATTATATGTTTCAGATGTTTTCTCATAGTTATAATAGATCTATCTTGTTCTTCTTCACATATCACTACTTGTTCTCTCTCTCTGTGTGTGTGTGTGTGTGTATATATACATATATTCCTTGTGGTTTTTAAGTTTGGGATATATCATTCCCTCTGTTGTGTTGTTAAATGCCCGGGTTCTTTTTGCTAGCCCGGGGAGATCGATAAAATCCTTTAAGTATATGATAGATTAGTTCAGGTTCTAGGATTGATTGTAACCTAGGACAGTTCATTACATCATGTGTATCATATTACCATTTTTCTATTTCATTTAAATCTTATGTAAAAATGAAAACAACACTCATGTGTATGTACAAACATTTTTGTATATATAACTACGTAACTTGTATTTCATTACCATTATATATAGATAGCTGTAAGGATGGATTTAAGTTGTGTATATATATGTGATATTTATGAAATAATTTTTATTCTAGAAAAGATAGAACTACCTTATTACAATTAAATTTGACAGATATTATAATGCAAATGTTCATTTATGTGGATTACGACCTAAAAGAATTATTGTGAATTTTATCAGGACATCCTTTTAGGATTGTTCTAAAATTGAATCTAATATATAAAAATTCTAATTATTTCATTATTTTTATTCGTTATATTATTAAACCATGACCCCATAGACATTTTTTAACATGTTGAGGTTTTTTGGATTATGAGTCAAATGTCCTCAAAATGTATAAAACACAAATAATAGATTAAGTAACTATATATGAAAATGTAATTAATTAAATAAAATGTATTATTATAATTAAATAAACCCAGAAAATAGCTTATGAAAATAAATAATAATTAAATTATTAGTATATATGTGTTAAATAATGTACATGGTATGTTATTAATGTAATGAAATTACTACTCAATGATATTTTAGACCTCATTGGCTTTTTAGGAAGGAGTCAACATATTTATTTACAACATTTTCCAAATCAGTTATTTTTAATATTTTTACAATAGTATGATATGAATATTTTTAACATATTTGGGATTATGAAATTTTATTCCCTTAACTTTTAGTATTATATATATTCATCAATGATTCAAGATGTTTTTGGATTGTGTTATTTAGATTTTCTCCACATAAAACCACCCTCTATAAGGATATAAATTAATCTAATCTTCCATTATAACAAATGAAAACCATAATGGTGAAATAGTAATAGAATGAGAAATCATCAAATTTTTATAATGGTTCAGGGAACAATGATATCCGAGTGCACTCTACCAACAATCTATAATTTGATTGTTGTTATTTTCACTAATCCATTGCTTTTTTGGTTCTTACCCACTATATGTAAGTAGGTGTCTCTTAGTATAGAGGTGAAAGATATTATAAATGGGACCACATATCAAATGACCACTCTATGGTACTCATGAACTCAGATAAATTATTGAAAAATAGTGAAAATTTTAAATTGCTATATTAATATAGCCTTTACACATTGTTACATGAAACAAATTGACAAATAATTGTGATACATATAGAGAGATAGAAAATATTCCTAGATTATATACATAAGTTCTTCGATTTCAAAACATATACATTAATCCACATAAAATGAGATGATAAAATATTAAACATGAAATAATAAATAATATGAATATTAGAGAAAATATTTCTTGATTTATACACATGAATCTAAATGTTTTTTATTATATAGAACATCTCTTTGAATTTTAAATCATCGGGGTTGTTAAAAATAATAGTCAAGAAAAATACATTTTTGAAATCTAAAGAAATATTTTATTTATTAGAATGTATTCTTCTTTTATAAATATGTTAAAAATAAAGGTATCATATTGTACAGTACCACATATTTGTAGAGACTTTCTATTCTTATATATTTGTGAATCATTTAATTGAACCATTCCTTTAAATGATTTTTTTAGAATTAATAAAATGGAATAATAAGACATAAAAAATATGAAAATGGTATGTACTATATCCGAACAACACCGGAAATGTGATAATGAATATCGATCCATAGTAAGATAATATGATCATTCAAAGATAAATTATCTATTAGTACAGTTCATGTAACATAATTTCACCATCAAATGATTGAGTATATTTTTGTGATAAATTATCTATCTGGACATTTTAATTTATTACTGCTTTTAACTATACACATAAGTTTTCAGGTTTTTAAAGGTATGTTGAGATCTATGTTAGAGAAATGATTGAGGTAAAAATACATTTTCTTTTTCCTTCGTATTATGAATTAATTCTATATAAAAATTCATATATTTCATGAGGTCGATTACACACTATGTTTAAAAATAAAATATATTCATTTAGTATTATACAAATTAATAAACCATTTATGAGACAATATTTATCAGATTTCTATGATAAATCATGGAATATAAAATAAATCAATTTGAAAATTATTGGAGAAAAATTAAAATCATTCAAAATCTGAAATTAAAATCTAAATAAATATGGGATATGATCCTAAAAACAATAGTGAAAAAAAATCAGTAAAAAATTACGTTATAGTTTGAATGGAAATATGTATGGGATTATATCATATCAACGAATAGAATAAAATTTTAAAAAAAATCACCCCTTTTTTATGATCATGTAACCCTTAAAAAACCTAAGATCTTATATATTTAGTAGTATAAAATAATTAAAATAAAATGTAATATATTTTCGTAAATGCTTTAAGAAATATAACCCATTATTTGGATAAAACATTATTATAAAATAAAACAGAAAAATATTTCTTATTGAACATGAATGAGAGAAAAGATTTCTATATAAAGATAAATACACAATAATGGTTAGAATATACTATATAAAAAATGAACATTCAATGATGAAAATAGTCAACAAATGAAAGAAAAATTATAAAAAAAAGAAAGAATCATCAAAACCCCTATGTAAAATAAAATATATCAAATTTATAGTATTTAGATTATATATCATGAAAGGTATTTTTTGTGGAATATTCTTTAATGACTGAGCATTTTCAAATGGAATAGTGGGTGTAGGAAATTGAGGAGCATCGTTTTGTCTTCAAAGATTACTAATAGAGACAAATGATCCAAATGAAAAACAGTGTATTCCTTTCCATTAGAATATACATATCATCCTCATAGAAAAAACTCTGAACACAAGAACTCATCAAAAACAAAAATTTTCAAAAGAAACAGAAGGTCAACAACCACAAATGGAAAACAGTGTATTCATCTCTATATACCTTACCTTACAAGACTCTGTGATCATAACCTCAATATGTACATTTCCTCAATAGGTAATATCATTTCGAAAGAAAAATGGGATCAATGTAGGGACAACTCCCACTCAAAAAAATAAACTTGTATAAGGGTATCAAATGATTGTCACAAATAGGAGTATACTAATATTCCACTAAATCCATGTACGACTCCCTTCGAGCCACACTCACATCCTGCTAAACCTCGCCAGGATTCAACGTCGGGTCAATTGTCTCATGGTAACCCAACATTTCATGATATCACCTCTACCAAGGAGGGACAATCCATCTAATCTATCAAGATACAAGTCCTCAACAAGTCTTGAAGCGTCAGTTCTCAGGTCAAACATGATCACTCACTAATTTAAATTGGAACAATACCACATACAACCAAGATGAATCTTTATCACCCAACTCATAATCCAATGAGTCCTTCCAGTCATGATTTTTTACACCTTTTCTGACAACATCAATAGTAGTGGAAAGCATTGGTCGACCAAGCTGGGCACCCTAGAAATCCTGCATGAAAAAACAAGTCTTGAAATACAACCATGCCAGGTGCATCATAAAAAACTGAAGGCATAAACATGCCTATAATGGAAAACTTTATCATGTATCATGACTTGATTAAAAAACAAGGATAATAGAAACCTCACTACTAAAATGAAACCTTAAAATACATGCCAACCTCTCATGAATGATTCCCTAGCATGAAACAGATATTGACCTACCAGGGTCTGATTCTAAACAAAGGGTATTTATGTCTCCCACCTAGATCTATAGAAAATCTATCACAACTGGGTCATAATGTCCAACCACCTATCCCAAAAGAAAAAATATTCTCGAATGTAGGTAAAGGTCACAGTGACCAACAATGGTCACAGCTAAAAATATGTCCTAAAAGGGCCTTGTTCATCTCTGAGCAGCCATAGAATGAACTGCTCCCTAGAAGTCACCGCCAATGTTGATGAGAAACTAAACTGACACACATAGGGAATTCGTAAATGAAATTAACCCTTGGAGGTGTAGTTCACAAGAAAATTATTGAAATGCATCGACTTCATACTCAAATATCTGACTATATAACAATGACATGAGAAACAACACCCCAAAAGGTAACAATAAAAGGGAATCAAATGCCATATCGACATACTAGGTCATTGAACCACCAATGAACATGAAATGAGTTAGAATCCTCAAACAAAAAACACATCAATCTAGTTCAAAATAAACTTCCAAAAAAGTGAAATATATTTTCTAACATTCCCAAAAGACTTAGTATTCAGAATATACACAAACTAGATGGTAGATATGATGTGAATAATATGTGCCTAGTATAATGCGTGAGATTCCTCTTTCCTTTGTTGGCCAAAATTCAAAATCCATCTCACGACTCTTACCAATGGAAAAAATTCATATATCAATACTAAATCAAAACAACCACACACAAAAATTGTTTCACTAAAGGTGAAAATCATATACAACTCTAACATCACAAATCCGAACATAATTCTCACACACTGGAAACTAGGACTTCCTATCGGAACTAGTACTCTCAATTCACAAGTCTGATATCCATCAGAGGTTATAAAAACTTCTTAATACTCATGTCTACCAAATCCCAAATAGTAAATACAATGAAATGAAAACCTACTCTATTACCACTCTTTAATATCCCAACCTTGTTTCCATTTAACTAGTGCTCTGAGATGCTGTGTCAAAAAGACTCGGTAGTGACTCCCCATATTCTAGAGGCTTCTGACTAGAATAAATTCCCTAGAAGGTTAAAGTTGGAAGACTATTAACTCTTATTAGAGTGTGAAATAATAAGAAAAAACCATGTTTCGTACATAATGGAATGTAAATCGGGTGTGGAAGAAGTAAACAACTTAAATTGAACATGTTTTAATAATAATTTTTTTTAAAAAGCCTGAAAATCTAAGCCATAAAATACAATATTGGACACTCAATGGTTCGATGATATTGATATAAGAGTAAAAAATAAACTCAATGTAAATTTTCATGGCTCCAGTACTAACTCCATGCCAAACCACATACCCGATCTCTAGACACTGTTGAACTACACCAAACCAATCAATGTAGCCATATAAAAGGCTCAGATCGAACAAGAAACACTGAGTCTTATCCCAATCCATCAAGAAGCCCATGATCAATTTGAATAGAAATCATAAGATCTACACTTACACTGATGAACATGTTCATGGGTGGGAATAAATCTCTGTATGCCACCCTGACAAGAACCCTGTAACATTGAAGCTAATCATTTAGGGAAAAGCAACAGGCTCATCCTAGATGAAGCAGAAAAAATGGTTGTAAAATCACAATGTACTGCCATAGTCTAACCCAGGGTATGTAATCCCATTCAAATGGTCTTGTTCTGACATGGATGTACATTTCGATATATTATTACATGTATAAACCCATATGTAAACATATATATATATATATATGAATATTCGTTGGTAACTGAAAACAATAATTTGAAAAATAGTAAGATTTGATCTATGGTTCTATAATCCTGAGTAGATATACATCTAGAACAAGGGAATTGATCATGATTTCATTCCACTCAAACAGTGTATCATTTATTCGAACTCTAGTCTCGTAATACCATATGTATGTACTTGTTTCATCCAACACCAAAATTATATTACATAGCAAGATACATCACCATAGAGGGATGCTCATCCAATACCTCGGTTCACCTATTCTCTCCGCCAATCACTGAAATAAGTAAATTGTATATCAATGGTCAATCCAATAAAGAGTGATGCCATATACTGATGGTCAATCCTGTGAAGAATGAATCTAGGGAGTACATCATGACATCTAGTAAAAGTTCACTGAGTCAGTATTCATGATTTAAAATCTTATAAACCTTTTCCAATGTTTGAGCCCTAGGTATCAGTCTATAGGTGGTCAAAAAAATCAGAACTCAAATAATCCCTAAGGTGATTACCCTTAGGTGATCTGTAAAGAGAGAACTCATCAGTGAGATTACATGCTACACCCCACGAGTCTCGTAACTCATTAGGTAGTGCATAATCATTCCAATGATAGTCCACGAAGATCAAAATCAACCCCACCACTATATACTGATTAATCTACCATGAGTTTTTGGTCGTCAGACCCAAATAATGCGAGAAATCACCCGTAAGACACCCAGATACGCCATTTGAGTTTCGTAACTGATCTGTTAGAGTGTAATCATTCGAATCATAATATTAGGAGATTATAATCATGAACACCACTCAAGAGTGTGTAATCTACAAACAGTCTTAGGTTTTTATGCCTGAATCGTGGAGAGAATATTCATCCTAATCATATATCATCTAGCCTATGAGTCTGTCCATGGGAATCCTACAACTATAATCTAAGTATCACTGACGAAAAACATGTCAACATGTAATTCTCAATACCCAGATACAAAGAAAGAACATTTGACATAAGAACAAAATATATATCATAATATATATATATATACATCTATTCTAAATAGACACGTTCAAGGTTGTACCTCAGGGTATATAAGTAAATACCAGAAATAACATGGATTAAATGTTGGAAATTAGGTAATCGTGTTCGGGCATCCCAACAAGTAAAATGGTTCCCAAAAAGAACATCTAGGAATCCTAAGGGAAATAAAGACACTGCATGTTAGGGTCTGAAACCATCAAACTACTAGAACCTCTGATAAAGATCTTTACATTAGCAATTACGACGACCATATATAATGAAATGAGTGATAATGGATAAAATTCCTAAACAAACACTCCAGCCACATCCCCATGGGATTACAAGTTCAGCATAGGTTCTAGGTGAAATTTTAACACCATCACAACCCAAAACCAATATAACATCTTAGGGTCAGTCAAACAACATGCACCAGCTAGGTCCATCACGTAAAAAAATGAAATGCATCCTACATGGTATTTTTTAGGTAAACACAAGTATAGGCATCCGACATGGGATCCTTAGAATGACAAAAAGGTATATGGATCGTACCAGGGACTCCCTAGATCAATATGTAAGAAAATTAATCCCTTATGCGATCCTTAGATGAAGTATGTCTTATAGTATCATATGATAGAAGGGAATGTCTAACAAGGGGAACATCTTCACATCAATTGACATAAGAGATAACTCCCATATCATTTCAGATCCTGATATCAACTTGGTTAGTCTAGACACCCAAATTATCATTCACAGCGTGTCTCACTCTCAGGAGACAATTTAAGATAAAAACAAGAGGAATATCTTCTACTTTTTGTTAAAAGTCCCAAAACATCGATTAAGAGTCCCCAGATCACTCCATAGGTTCCACCAACATGATTTACATATAAAACGGCTCAGAATGGAATAAAATCATGTCCAAAAATGACACTGGTGAAAGAAAACCTGAAAACCCCTCAAATGGTTACTAGGGATCAGTACACAGTGTGTCCCCATGGGTATACGACATGTACTCCCACGCCCCCTGGAAGTGTACCTCTACCGGCCAATGCATTTAAACACCTTAGGGACATGAAATATACCTAACATGGGTACATGCATATGTCCCCCATCTATCATAGTCCTTTATCTTGAAAACACATGTACGTCTACGTGGCGTGTCACCCACACAGGGTTGGTCCATATACTCCACACGGACGTGTACCCCTACATGGGTAGACAAGAATGGGTACTCAACTACACTGCCAAGAATTAGTACAAGGAGTGTATAAACCATACATGAAATGTACTCTTTAAAAACATTCATCTTAACAATATGTGATGAACAAATGGTTTGTCATCCCAGACTACATGTCGTGTAACCTGGTTTCCCCGAATGAGAATCCCTCAGATCACCCAAATCGTCCATTTAAACCCCATAAACTAAATATCAGGCCTTAGGACTCCACCAAAATGAAATATACCACATTAAAATTGATAAAAATAAAATTATAATGAGATCTAGAGAGAGAAAATAAATTTACCTACCATAAGGAGGAAACCGCCGAATCATTGCTTGGTTAGACGGTCCACGATCATTGCACGCCGATCTAGCACATCGAACGCATCGTGGAGGTACCATTAATACTCTATATATATATATATATATATAAATTTCCCTATTTCCATCTCATTTTTCTCCCATATCTCTCTATAAATGAGGATTCACCAGATACATCTGTGAGAACAAAGATTGAAAAAGAGAAAACAATAAGAAAAGGAAGAAAAGAAAAATAAAAAAAGAAAAAAAAAGAAAAGGGGGCATGGGACATCCCCACCACCCAACTCAAGTTTATGAATTTTATAGGATAAAATCAACATTCTAGACTCAATGGGGGATATATAATATCAATCCAATATTCAATAAAATGTTATTATTGAATGAACCTATATGAAAAAATTTAAATAAAATATTCTAAAAATTATGTGTTAATAATTCAACAAAAATATGAACAACTAAGATTTCCACCATACTTTTTTCATAGATTAAACATCCTATTCCGTGACTAATTGAGTGGTTATAAAATTTATCTAGGGTTTTCTTCAAGTAGAAAAGACCAATTTACCCCTCTTGAGCTTCTAACCATAAAAATTCAAAATTTTTCTCAAATATGATGTCCAAAAAAACATGGGACCTGAATGATATTGAAAATTAAGTATCTCAATTAATTTTGATTCATAATGGTAAGTTTGATCTAAATATGTCTCTGGGTATATAAAAACCCCAACCTACACTATAATGTAATTGGGAAAAATTATAATGGATTTCACAATCTGACGCACTAAAACATCGAAATGGAATAGTATGTTTTTTTATTTTAGTTTATATCCATATAAAATCATATCATTTTACCATTATTATAAAATATTTAATTCTTATCATCTCACTCAGTTATCCATGAAGGTGTTTTAGAAATTTCATGGATGACCACACTCAGTCATATGTGATAAATGTTTTAGGTTTTCTTTTATGTTCTAAAGAATCATTGAACCAAAACTCATTAATAAATGAGTTAAAATTATACTTATCACATTAATTCATATTATTAGTTTGATAGAAAAATTGAAACTCTAGAAAAAATTATTAAATAATTATAAAGTGATTTTAATGGATATTTGGATCAATAAAATTCATTATAGAATATTCATAGACATTTTCATTCATCCAAGAATTCAGATGGATCATCATGAAAGCAACAAGGGAATGTAATAAAGAAGTCTAAAAATTAATGATGATGTGTGAAAAATATATATATTAGGGATTTATCATGAAAATGAAATTGAAAAGAAGTTCATATCTATTAAATAACACATAATGGTGGATTAGAGTCAATTACAATCTTATGCTTAAAATTTTGGGTGAGATACAGGGTTTGATGATAGATAAAAGTTATTCTGATTTGTATCTCCATGGAATATGCTTATGATATTTGTAACAAGTTCATGTTGTAACTCGATATATTGGTCCCTTAGAAATTACTGAACATATAAAAATAGTGGATTATTGCTATCACTTCCATCAAATCCCTCTTAACATAACGTTGTGTTCACTGTATCTATTATTTAAAAGTACATTCCTGAAACATCACCATTACGAAACTCAATGATCATTCTTTTAGAGGATGACCTATCATATACAGAACAAAATTACTATATTCTAGATCATAGGGAGAATTTTATGTGAAACAAGAACTATAATATGGTAAATGTGTTGTGGAAAATCTATTAATTTAGTAAGATATATTGGGACCTAATGTTTTTATAAGGTAAAATTATACATTGTTTTTATATCATTTTAGAAAAATATAATTTGAATAATTCTTATATGTGGATTAAAATATAACTCCCTAGAATTTTATGATATATTTATCTTTAAATAAGCATGTTAAGTAATGAATAATGTAATTATTAATTTATTTTTCAAAATTTATTTTCGATTTTGCAATAAGTTCATTTTGTGTTGTAAAGAAATTCTATTTTTTTCTTTTTTTACTAATTTATATTTAAATTAATTACATAAAATTGTAGATTTCAATTTTATGTAATGAGAGTAATTTATTGGTTTGTTAATTTAATTTTATTATAGGATTAATTGTAGATATTTTTTTGATGATTTTAACTTTCTTGTAAAATGATTTTTTTAAATTACTGTTTTTTTTATGATATCTCCAAGACACAAATATCATTTAAAAATTATTAAACATAAAAAATTAATAATAAGTGATATTAAACAAAACAATATTGATTAAAAATATTTTCAAACAAATAATTAATAATTTTTTTCCATTATAAATATAAATAACATTTTTAGTGATGATGTAATGCTAGCACATTAATGGAAAAGTCAAATTTAATGTCTTAAAGAACCAATTGGAAAGTAAAAACTCCATAAGAATATATTAAAATGTATACAATTTATTATCTATGGTTTTTAATGTCATATATGAATTCATGAGTTATATAACAGGTGTGATATCATAGTTCTTATGTAATGCTTTTATAATGCTGGAAATTTAAAAATATCAAATTAAATTATTCCTCCTAATATAGTTTTGAAAAAATATACATACAAAATGAATATAAATGGGTATATTGAAACTAATTTAAATATTTTTATGATGTAATTTTAATTTTTATTATTAGTTTTGTAATAATTCTATTAAATTATTAGGAAATACTTACAACATTCATGTGGAACCATTAGAAAAGGGAAAAATAAATAATTTTAAAAATATTATGATTTTCTTAGTAAATATGGTTCTAAAATAAATAAGTAGTTATTTTTAATGTATTATATATTTTTAAATTGATTATATTCTAATTCCATCATTGTATTTATATCATTAATGTAAAATTAACGGAACTCTTTCGAAAATAAAATTAATGTTATTTTATGAAAAAATTATATTATAAATTATATAAAAATATTAATAATTTATAAAATGATATTTTTTTTCAAAATGGACTAAATAAAATACCTGGGAAATTCATGATAAAATTTACAACATATAAGAGAAACTATATCCCATTAATGTTGATGTATTTGGAACAATGGTTATGATTAGATCTGACTAACGAAGGGGTTAAAAATATATATGTCATAGAATACATCATAAAGATGAAAAAAATTATTGGTTAATGGGATTTTAACGATATCATATATTATATTATAATATATTGTGACATGGTTCCACTTGAATATAAATTGAATCTATTATATTTAAATCATTTTAATATTTTCATTTGTCTCATCTCATTCATTATAAAGTGGATCCACCTATCCTCCCTTATGTACACCACCAAAATCCACTTATCTCAACGAAAAAATACAATGAGAACTTCTAGGTATCCATATATATGTTCTAAAAATTATAGTATTCTAAATATATCTACAATATGTCCCCAAATATGTGATCTATATGTTATCAATCAATGAATTGAAATCATCTTCAAAAATCCCTTTAATTTTTATTATTCATTTACCACCTTGAATTATATCATAACCAATAAAAATTAATAACAAAAATAGCTTAATTATACATAGATTGTATTATTTATATAACATAATAATTATCTATATCTTTCTCCATTAAATGGGAATAAAATCCACCACTCATGTGTACGATGGTCTACCACTTCACAAACCGATGTAATTTGTTACCCAATACTGCATCACATGTATTGTCATATTCATAAAGATAAAGGATATATATGTTAAATATGTTTTAATTTTAATTCGTGTATTTTAATATATCAATTATTCATTAATTTTCAAAATGATAATAATTTATATCATTGATCTTGCGTATGTATGACCTGCCATCTCCATGAATCGATATAATTCACTTTTCAACATAGAATCCCAATAATTATTTTAAATATATAAATAAAAAATATATAAAATGATTCTGACGTGATTAAGGTTAGGATATGATATAACCACAATTATGATACAATTACCATTTATATCAAACCAAAGAAGACATGAAAATCAAAGTAGATAACACCTGATACAACGATAATAATAAATAATTTTTATCAAATAAAAGATATTATGTTATAAATGTATTGTATGTTTTATTATAGATATGCATATGATATATTATGTAATTATAAAATATATAAGTATATTATAAAAGAGTTTAATATAATGTAGAAGGATATTCAAATGTATAATAAATGATTTAGATTCATTTTTTCACTCAATTAAGAAATATCTTATGTTATATAGCTATTTTCATTTATATGGTGTATATAATTCAACTATGATATATTAAACATGAATATATATAAATTCTTGAAGATTAATGTGTCATTTTTTTATTTTCCATCCAGTGGTTTATCATTTTATTGTTTCTATGGTGGTAAGAATTTATATTCCAATCTATTATTTTTTTGGTATTTATAATGTTTTGATTGAAGAGAATATTTTATTCAATAATTTATAGACTCCATTTATTTTATTATCTTATATAAATTTTTGGGGTATTCATATTGTCAATGATTCATTTCACTCATCGACTTTCCTCGACGGTGGAGCATTCTTCGTGGAAGAACACATTCTTCATTGAAGAGTGTAATCCTCCAACAGCTGGGGGTCACATCACATTACCAGAAGCTTGATTGCTTGGTGATGCCATCCAAAATCCTCCTCCCAATATCAATATATATTAGAGAGGGGGGAGGTAGGTAATGATCATTGGATTTTATGGCGGTTCATTTATTAGGAACCTTCATAAATTCCAACGATGTTTGTTACTTAATTTAAAAATGGGTAAGCCAATTAATTTACACTGGTGCAAGGACGCAGTGCATTGGAATGATTAATGGTATGTGTGTTGGCACAATTAAGGTTGAGGAGTTCAAGAGGCTATACCTCATTAATTGTGGGAGTTGAGGGCTTCACCCAATTAAAAGGGGGTTTCAAGGGGGTTTAATCCCAGGTGGTCCCTACAACCATAACCTCTCATGGGAGGTTATGGTTCAGGTGGTCCCCACCACCTTAACCTCTCATGAGAGGTTAAGGTCTGGTGGTCCCCACTTCCAACTTCCACATGGAGGTTTCGTTCTGGTTGACACCACTTGAAATATCCACATATAATCCCAATATAAAATAGAATATATTTTATTTTATTTTATTATTTCCATGAAAAACCCAAAAACTATCTTTCTACCTCATCCATATGTCATCGAGGTGAAAGTGTCCTTAAGATAATATCATCACTACATGTTCAACGGTGATCTTGGATTTCAATTCCGAGCACCGGTTCAAAAGGTATAAAACGCCGCTCACGCGTTTACTGAACGTACCCAAAAAAATGATCTGAAAAAATATTATCAGTCACCCTCAACCTACGCCGGTCAAGGTTAGACTATGATTGGGTGAAACACGCCCCAAGGAACCCAAAAGTACTCTCGGATTTTCAAACAGAGTTATAGTTTATATGGTATGAATTTTACAATAAAATAATTTACAATTAATTATTTTATTTGCGGCCAAAAGCTTACTTTTTCTGGTGGCCCATGCCAGCCCAAGTGTGTATCTTCTTAAAGAATGAATGCCCTGATGAGTTCAGTGGTGGTCTCGTATTTTTAATCCAAGCTATCGTTTGTGAGTTATAAGCATTTGAAAAAAATAAAATAATTTATTTTATTATTTTATTAATGGTTATTCCAATTTTGTTTTTCTCATAGGAGGATCGCCCCGAAAAATATTAGGTCTTTCCTAGGGTAAACCCTCCATCCTGAGCACAACAGTGAACTTAGATTTATGATCTGAGTAACATTTAATGAGTTATTCCACGTTTTTTGGAAAACTGCATACACGTGTTAACATAAGAATAACAAAACTTCAACGAATCCTTCTAGGAACTCCGGGCCTCAGAATCGCACGTCGTCTAATTTCATGGACCAATAATATACCCATATATTTAAAGAAAAATACAGGTAAATTTTGGGTCTTTAAAAAATTAAAAACATCACCAAAATTTCTAATCCAATACATCAAATACATAAAACATGGAAATCACACTAATTACATACAATTTAAAAGAATATTTAAAAAACCCAAAGCATGATTATAAATTTATTATCATACCATTGAATGATCATATATATAGATACACAAGACTTTTATTATATCCATATGTAATTCCCTTTTATTAGGCCCACATTACATACTTATAACCAACCTTATCACACATAATCAACAAGAAATAAAACTATTCCCCACATAAAATCCTAGGTTCATCCAACACCCCAATTTAGGGCTACACAATTCCATATCAATGGAAGAAAAAACATGAGAAGGATATGATGATGAATAAATCATTATTAAATCAAATTAACATAAGAGATACCACAAATATTTTTAAGAAAAATATAATATGTAAGAGAGTGTAGACCACCATATCTAAAGGGGAGGGACTAAACACATGGTGGGAGAAAAATAATCCCCAACACCCTAATAAATATAAGCTGGAATGTGTTAAAATATACTTTTTATTGAGATGTAAATTACCACAAGGTTTGAAAAAAGGATAAAAACCCATATGCCAAATTAGAGGGTTCCACTATACAACCAAAATTGCAAACATGGTTTCCCTTTGGGTATCACATAGTATGATGGAACATTCTCAAACCATTCCAATCCTCACTATAAAAACTAAAAAATCCATCATCTGATTACTAAAGGATATAGAAATACAATTCATTGTCATGTTCTTGGGTTTATCACCACAAAAAGTACCATTTTCATCTCCTTGCCCCTTAAAACTCCTTGAACATACAGAAAGATCTCAAAATTATATCTACCAATAATTCTAGTGGGTTATCACAAATTCCCAACCATGCCACTTTTTTCCAGGGAAATTCCTCAAGATTCTCTAGGATTAAATATTCTATGGTAGTACTCCCTCAACTAAACATAATATTCCCATGTATCATGGTTATCATTAAAACACATCCATAGAAGATGAATAGACATGATCATTTCCCACATTTCACCTTGTTCAAAAAAATATGACACGAACATGAAGATCTATAATAGTGGAATTAGCCTATAACTCCAAATAATCTCATTCCAACACGTGACATTTTTTCCAAATGTATCTGTTCTTTTTGTGGTATGTGGAAAACAACATGAATGATGTTGGGCCATGGTGGTAGATCCATAAAATATTAAACATACCCAATATTCTCTACAACATGAAACAACATGACATATTGAGTTTCCATCATTCCTTAGTTTCCCAAATGATGACTACCAAATAGATATGATACATAGAGAAACAGATGATCATCAAATTGAAACCCTAATGGATAATTAAGAATTTTGAAATATTAATCATGGTATTCTATTCTAGCAGAATGACTGAGAAACACTATGAATATGAACTATACCTCAAACAGATAGGTTCATTAGGTCCTGTATCATCATTGATTATTTAATTTAATGAAATTCGGATGATTTTAACAAATGATTTAAAATATCTCATATGTAATCTTCCACACCCAAATTAAAATGTAATCTGATTTGGAAACCCAAAGATTTATTTTCACCCATCCACATAGGCACATGATGTGTCTAAAATAACATGGATGTTCTGTACTGAAAATATTCTATCCTTTGAAATTTCAATCACATTAAAATAATGTTTTACACAACATGGCTCATCATGTTCCACCATTCTATGCCTCTAAATTCATAAAATGTTTTGTCCTCTCAGGGTGAATGGTCAAACCTAAATAATTTTCCTCTTGTGTTACCTCCTACCATAGACTCAAAGGAACAACCAAAAAATTCTCGATAAAGGATAACCATTGGCAGACTGACACCAGTCCCCCATGGAATCCCAGCCATTTAAAGTACTACTTATATTATTGCACTATGTTTAAAATAAATACTTAGTCCTAAATCTATTAGTGAGCGAGTGAATAAATATCAAACATGTCAAGAATATTTTCCCTCAATTATCCAACACATGCATCCTCAGATCAGTAAATATGTTCATCAGAACGCACTCATTTATTGACTCTTAAATAACATTCACTAGATGATTCCTTCCTAACATTTTATCAAACACATCACACTCCACATATGTATATTAAATCATGATATCAATATTATAATGTTATTCCTCTTGTAATCACTATATCATGTTAAAATACCTATTGGTTAAAATCTTATTTTGGATCTTAGTATCCAAATAAAATGAACTCCCCCTAAATATGTAATTTCACCATATCATTCATACATGAAAAATCGATGGAAATTCCAAGTCATGGGTGGTTTAATTCTTCTCATGGGGGCGTAACATCATTATGATATTGGTCAGAACAATGGCATTCTATATAAAAAATCCAACCCCACAAAAAATGCATCAGAAAAAAATGTTTTATCATTGTAATGCTTCGGAATAATTCAAATTGATATAAATTTCATATGTGACTGAAACTACAAGAAATCACTTCTATGGTTTTCAACCAACTAAAACTCCAACCAATTACTGGGGAATTTTATAAATTTATATGGTAACATGGATATATCAAAAAAATCTTTAATACCAGGACAATAACATAAATATTAAAATTTCACACACTTTCAGGGTTTTCTACCAATACTATACTACAATATCCATATTTGAATCCAAAAAAACCGATGCCATTGATATCTACTGGACAGGAATCTTCACATTATAAAGTAAAAAAATTGGAACTTAGAAAAAAAGGTATATAGAATGTTCTCTATAAAACTAAATAAAAAACCTATTTTTTGTTAGTATAATGTTCCTCTATCTTGGAATATACAAAGATTTCATTTTCAAAATATACAACGAATGTGCCCCAAAAATAATGAGAGATATGATTGATTACTTCCATGGAAACAACTATTTTATTTGTAAGAACAATATTATTAATAAAAAAATCTATATATAGACTTCTACAAGAATTATATGGATCATCCTACTCCCAAACCCTTAGCTCAGGTAACTACAATATTAGGGCGGTATTTGAAAACCAACTAGACACTCTGATATGTACAAAAATACAAACAATTTTGGGTAATGGGTATTTTTACATTACTATATCCTAGTTACTTTTATATTAGACTTTGAAATGTCAAAGTCTACCATATTCCTTCATCCCAAAAAGCACATTTAATGACTTTACAAACAATATAGAATTAATAAAACTATTTTTCTTATGATCTTTTAGCTAAACAATCATATTATTTATGTTGGAAAATTTATTTGGAATGATATAAATTATATCGTTCTCAACCCAGAAAAAAAATCAATAGCAAATCCATCATCTCCCTATGATATAAATCATAAGAAATACTCTGGAAACATTTATTGCTACTTTTCCAAGTGCATAGAAATTTCACTAACTAGAACATGATCAACAACCTCAAGGAAAAAATAGAGATCTAGCATTATATCAACTATATTTCCAAAAAAATAGCTCCAACCCTCTTTGAGCGTTGATCCCACTAAACACAAAATTCGTTTGTTCTCTCATCAGGAGTGTTGAAATTGACCCTATGATAATAATATTTAACTATTTACATGAAAATGATTGACTAATCTATACTAATAATGAGTTATAACAAGTCCAGCTCAAAAATAAGGATCTCACTAGCAACCTCCACACCTTCTCCAACAACATGGAAATCATAGAATAGAAAACCTTTCTCCATATTCCATTCCAATGTGGTTATAAACACTATAACATAATGTATCCACTCATCCCACATATGTAAGTAATAAATATTATTAAGTGAAATGAAATAATTTGATGAACCCATTTAAAATAAAACCAATTACATATAATACACACTAAACACTAAACCGTTATCAATGGATAGACCATAATCTAAATCCAGTGGAACAAATTCTACCTCATGTAGTTACTCTACCTCATAAATTCCATGAACCTTATACCCCTTGTTAGTATCCCATTTCTAGTATTATGAGATCCTAACCCCTTGAATGGCCCCCACTTCACCAATGTTCATTAAAAAAGTGAATCTTACATTGATCCCACATAAATCCAAATGAAAGAAGTGCATATGTATTGACTTCCTACACTAGTGGAACATCATAAAAGCCTTTGGGAAAATCATCCCAGTGTTTCATTCCATGCCACACTTCTAACATACATCTGGTATACACACTTTAGAATCCATTTTAGCTAATAGAAAATAGTTGAGGACACTCGTTCAACTTAATATCTAAGACTCATTAGCATAGATCAGATCACATGCCCCATAACATCTCAATGTTTATTTCCTTGAGATAATTTGTTGTTAGAAGATCTATAGATAAATTTAATGACTTTCAAAATATTGTAGCATACTCCATCCCTGAACATTAACCCTTCCCCATCATTAGAATCATAATAGAAAACTAAAATCAATGTATCAAGGTGTATCTACAATATAAAATACAACGAAAAAGTTGTCTAGGTGATATTCTGTTTCATTATAGGAATCAACATTAATACCCCCACTTCATACCCACCCCATCAATCACATATGTTGAAAATCACAATTTAGTGGTCTCGTGAGACTTCATGAAAGTTACGATTTGTAAAACACAATACAACCACTACTAATGCATAGTGGGTCCCTTATCTCAATGGAAGACATATGAATTATTCCTAAAAAAAATTGGTCAGGTTCCATGGTACATGTTTCACATGATCACCAAATTCATCCATAGTTTGGATCATATGATTCATCAACTCCACGAATCTATTATCAGTAGGATGGTTCACTAGTGGGGTAACGTCCACCAAAACCTCTCTAAACCAACATGACGAATTTAACAGAAGAATATTCTACAAGGCACAATTGCTATAAGAACCATCTAAAAAATGATCAGAAATAGTAAAAAAATATCTAAATAACCACCCCATGATGGTTATCAACAAGAAAAAGTAACATCACATGAAACACAAAACCTAAATTAATAGAAAACACAGTAACATTCAACCACTTTAAAAAACACCTGATTTTGATAATCAAATTTGTAAAATATGTGCCAAATAGGAATGTATCCATATAGATGGAGGTTTGGTTGTATATGCTTTGAATTGTTAATACTAAATTTTCCCACAAATGGTCTTCCTCCTTTATAATTCTCTTTTTCTACACTAAACCTTAAAAATACCTTAGACTTCCCTTGTACATAACAATATTTGGTAAATATAACGAATCATTATTAATAACCATAATATAGTTCAATACATAACCATAATGCTAGACCACCCATGGAAACTGAAGGATCATAAAAAATAATATCTCTCTAGTCACTCCCCAATTCCAATATCTTGAGACCAGATATTCCTTTCTCTCATTTAACACTAACACTGAAAACAATTCTATGATACAGTTTTATAACAAACCAACCGTGGTTAACACAACTCATCACCTGACCTAGCATGCTATACAACTCTAAGAGATTTACGGATTTTTCTAGGCTGGGAACACACACTCAACACAAGAAACTATTGCATGGGAATGATTTCACAACATGTAAACTAACATGAATTGTATCTCCCCTAGTTTTTTTGAATAAATTATTTTTCACTGATGTATTTTATTTCACTATTTCTAACATTCATTTCACAATACACCAACTTGGAATCCATTATAAAATGCTAACATAGTGTTCATTGTGTTCTAAACCAACATCGCACACGTTACACGCAACACCAGGTGTAAAATGTAATATAATAATCTCATACATTAGAATATATTTACTTTCATGAATACATAATATATATTCAATGGCCTATAATGAAATATGTGAATAGTTATCTTGACTTACACGCAAGATAGATGTTCATCGATACCATACATTATATGCAACACCAAATATTAGAAAACAATGATATATTATTAAAATAGTAATATGTTTTTAAATAATAAGATATTACATTTTTATTAACTCAATATTTACTAATATTATTAATTAAATTATAAAAATTTATGGTTTATATTAATATTAAATGAAATTATTTGTCACAACCTATCCCCCGGGGCCCGTGTCGTGACTACCACATGCCCGCCTTCCATAGGCCAGCATTTTGTGACTAGCACTAGAAAGGCATATCCCTAAAAATGGGAAGGCATTTCTTCTAAACATGTACAAAAACACATAGTGGAATGAAACAAGAAGCAACTATGAAGTAAAATGCTGTAGTAAAAGAGTGTTTAATGTTAGGGGCTGGAATAAAAGCCCAACTGGAAAAGTACGTGTACAACATAAATGTAATAAACAGCTAAAAAGTGAAAAGAATCTCTTGGATCGCCCACCACGGATCCTACCTGAAGGGTAGGTACAACTCACAATTAGTAGTCCCTATTTCATGTCACACCAAAAGGACCCCCTCCAAGCACCGTCCAGTCCTAGATCCATCAAACTCAATCAATGTTTTATGCCTTCTACACAAGACACAACCAGGTGCGGATGAATCCCATGCATGGGTGAGTATAATGATATAGTCTAGGGACCCCATGACCCCATAGGTCTCCTAAAGTTCGACAAAGGAAAAACCCCAAAGCAATACATAAAATCTACTTAGTTATTTTCCCATACATATACCAGTGTTATCGAGATATACTCATCTCATACATGAGATGAGTATACCATAAAGGTAACACCATGGATGTAGAAGTACGAAAGAGGTAAAAGACATAGTTCAAAAAGAGTATCATCTCGAAACATGTATATATATCAGAGATATTGGATGATGATTCTTACCCATATAATATCGCTATGAATATTGATAGCCTGCCGTAGATTCTACATGTCTAGAACAAGTCACATTCCAAGTCACAAAATCGAACACCTCTGCTACTGGATAACTCCACCTCTAACGAGTACAGTGGGCCTTCCATGTCACACAAAGATGCTTCCTACTATACTTGGACTACGGAGGTACTCCTCCTATGAGTATCATGGGTCTGTCACGTCACACAGAGGTGCTCCCCACCGTGGGTCGGCTATGTCACACAAACGCGCTTCCCCTAGTGGCCTGCTGAGGTACATCTCATGTCGAGTACCCTGGGTATGTTGCGTCACACAGTGTTTCTTCCCATCATGGGTCTTCCACGTCACACAGAAGTTCTCCCCACTGGACATGTCGAGTCACTCTGATTCAAAAAGGTCAGTTGTCTTCAAATCTCATACAGTTATAGGGTTTCGTACGTTGCGCACTTGGGAGATCCACTCCCCAAGCCATCAGTCATATTTCAACCGGCACAATTTCTGAAATGAAACTGACCCGATGATCTGCCCAATCACAATTGTTCCAATGAAATAGATGACACATCAATCAGACGCTCAGTCTGTGCATTTTTTGAATTTCAGTGCCGAGGGCTCAGTTGGATTCAGGTGTGATCCGACCTGGTCAAAAAACAACATTCTCCAAAACTCCCTTTTTCTATGCCAAATTTTTTTTCTCGCTCCATGGATCCTGACACTGTAGACGGTTTGTCAATCGGACATCTGGTTTAGGAGTTATGGCCTGTTTTGTGTAACTGGTCGGTATTGGGGACGGGTCCTGTCTGCCTCGGTCGGACGGACCCGGACTGGTTTGGCATGGGCTTACCCAAATCGAACTGGTAGACATGGCCTGAATCAAGTTCAACCAGACCCAGTTCAACATGACCCGCTTATATTGGCCCGACCCAGCTGGGTTGCGGGTCATGTCATTGGGTCGCGGGTCAACCCACTGAGCGGTGGGTCGGTCCGCTGGGCCGACCCGGTGGTGCCACCCGCATGGCGGCGCAAGCTTCCAGGTATAACCAGATGTGGCACATATTGGTAGGGCTGACGAGGTGCGAATCCAGGATAGCAGGTCAACCAGCGGGGGTTGACCCGATGCGACACCATATGGCATCGCGGGTCCTCCGAGCTATGGCTTTGACACCAGCCAAGACGCTTGTGTGCGCCCCATCTGCTAGCCTCTAGTCAAACCGGAGGCCCCTGCTCCCACTGTGACCAATAAAGGCGATCACTTTTCTACCATGTGAGTGAGACACCAGGGGCGCACCCCCCTATTGGATTCATCGCGGTCGGCTGGTGTGTTGGCCGAACTCTCTGGAGGTGCGCGACGGTGCGTCGCACCGTCCCCCGTTGTTGACCAGTGTGTTGGATGCCTTCCTCTGGTCACCGTGTCTGATGAGATATGGCCTCTTTTCTTCATCGGTGGCACGCAAATTCACGTTGTTCCCCCGCTACAGATGGCTGGTGTCGACCGTTCTAATAATCTCGGTGGTTTTGTGTCGTGGAATATTCTTCCGGCATGCGCCAACGCCCTATCCCCAACGTAGACGGTCAGTATTGTCACGCCGTTAGTGTTCCATGGATGTGAAAAATTAGAAATGTAGAGGAGGGTTTGAGCTGGGTTCATTAGTCCAGCACCCTCTGTGTTACCTCAAAAACATGAGGGGCGGGGGGTTAAGGGATTAACAAACTCTTGAAATTTAAATCAAGATAGACATCACTAAGATACCCCGCAATAACCTCCTGCAAAAAATAATGAATCGTGGGTCACCCTGTTAGTCAGTTGACATGCGTTATTCGTATTATTCAATAACAGGGAAGATGAAAATCATTTAAAATGCATAAACCAATAAACCCCCTAAATCGTAACCTATTGGAGAGCGTATGTGGCTTGAAGATGGGTTGGGGTCCTTCATTCTCGCAAACAAGTTCCCAACGATGCCTCTCGCACGTCGTCCTCCGGTTCATGGATCGGTGTCACCCGACACCTCCCGCCGAGATCAGCTCCACCTTCTAAAGGGCCAGCTTAAGGTTTCTCCTTCAGCACTTCCTTACTTGGTGAAGCTATGTTGATAGCCCTCCTAAAGCACCATATATATAAGAACGGGGGAGGGTGACTAATGAAGTGGGAAATTAATGGGGGATAATAAATTAGGAACCGTCATAATTCCCCAATGACGTCAATAATTAGCATTGGTAGGTCAAGATATTTTTTTGCATTACACATCACTAGCCCCACACCTTGCTTGTCCATTGGAGGATATGAAATAAAATAATAAAATTATTTCATTTTATTTCTTTTATATGTTATGAAACATAAAATCGACTATGGACCTATTACGGTGAAGTTAAAGTCTCCCTTAAGAGAAACTCGACACTATTGATTCAACGATGCCCTCAGATTTTTAATTCGAGCACCGATTCAAATGGTAGAAAATGCCACTCGTGCATTTACTAAACGTACCCAAAAAATTTTCAATAATTTATTAATGTTCACCATCTACCCTCAATAGTCGAGGATAGGCTCCGCCTAATGAGGACATACCCCAATGAACTCAACAGTACCCTCAGATTTTCAATCCGAGTTACTGTTTAGAAGTTATGAATTTTAAAATAAAATAATTGTCACTTAATTATTGTATTTGTTGCCAAAACTAACTTTCACCCGTGTTCTACATACCCCAATGTTAGTATCTGCCTAAATAGAGAATACCCTCATCATATCAGTGGTGGTATAAAATTTGTAATCCAAATTACCATTCTTATGTTATAAGCATTTGAATAATAAAATAACTTTATTTAATTATTTCATTTATAGTTATTCTGTTTTGGGGTTTTATCAGAGGAGGCAGGTGCTCACAAAACATAAGTCTCACCTTGGGTAAACCCACTATCTTGAATGCAACAGTGCCCTCAGATTTCAGATCCGGGCAACCGTTTAACAGTTATTGCACTTTTTCAGGAAAACAACATACACATGCTAATTAATGATTAAAAAAACTTCGACAGATCATTCAGGGCCCTTTGTGCCTTGTAAACACGCATCGTCATATTTAGTGGACTCAAAATAATTCCATATAATTAAATAAATTATACGGAAAATTCAGGACATTTCGTTCTTCCCACCGTAGGAGTCACACCCGCGCTTTTACATTATTTTATTTTATCAATTTTTCTTGGTATCGGGGAGCCGGGGTGAATCCCGACTTAAATTTTTGAATTATTATTTAGAAACACATGTTCTTCCCTTGACACGTAACCTCGCCAAAGCCGCGCGATCTCGCCCGGCTCATCAGGGCTTCACAGCAAGCGACGCACTAGCGAAACATAATTCCAAAGCCGTGCAAATTCCCCAATACCACTTTGTGACCTACCCGTCGATCAAATAAACCAAATAAAGAAAACTAATAATAATAATAATAATAATAATGAAATGAAATAAAATGTGTGGATGAAAAAAATGATAAATATTTTTTATTAATCTAGTAAACATTTTTTTAAATTATAATAAAACTGTTTTTATTAATTGGGATTATTATTAATATTATTTCTACCATGGATAATAATTTAATTGAGTGTAAAATTTTTTTATAAATGAAATTTTATTAATTTGATTATTTTATAGGTGTTATTTAATTTATTAAGATTGTTATTACCTTATTATTATTAAGATTTCCATTTTTTACCTTGTTATTTTTATTTTCCATTTAATTTTATTATTATTATCATTACTATTCTTATTTTAGTATACCACTATTATTATTATTATTATATTTAATTTTATTTTTATTTTTGATTTTTCTTTACTTATTTTTGGGTAGGGTTTTCCCCCACCCTTCTTCCCTCGACCCATCACACCCCATCCTCCTGGTATCCCATCGCGTAGCTGTTCCCCCCTTGGAACCTCAGCTCCCTTGCTTCGCGGAGCTACAGGCCGATGCCCTGCCTTCTCTCTACTCAAAACCGCCACCCTCCTTCCTTTCCTGGCCAGCACCACCCCCGCACCGCACCCTCCTACCTCCTACATCCTGCTCAGAACCCCACCGGACCTCCCCTCTTGTTTCTAGACCGGAAGCCCACCAAACCACCCCTCCTGTTTCTATCTCGGAACCCCGCCAGACCTCCATGGTACGAGCAGCTCGCACGTTGTCCTCCATCGCACTACCGGACCCCCGCTGTCAAGCCCATATGTCTAATCCTTGTAGCACTGCTGCCTTCCTCTTGGCCAGCCAGCTTGGGCTGCACCTTCCCCATGGTCGTCGGCCATCCTCTATTCTGGAAAAATCTTGGTCGGCACCCTCCTCCCTCACCTCTGGTGACCCACTTCTCACACGGCCAACTTCTGTAGCCTTTGTTCCAACCTTTTCCCCCCTTTTCCACAACTTCATTTCACCCGGGTGAGTTTCCTCTCCCCACATAGGGTTTTGGGGTGAGTTTTCTTGTTGTTTGTGGTTTAATTTGTGCAGAATTTGATTCTATTTTGATGCATTTGTCGATATATTATATCTATGGTCTGTTTTGGAATTGTTGGGATGCGTTTTATGTGAAATTGATGTTTCATGGTGATTGTTGGAGTCTTCGACACTCGAGGTAGGTGGATCCATGTCTAAGTTATTATTTGATGAATTTATTTGCAAGCCTAATTTGTTCAAAATCTTATTTAAATATTTTTGTGTAGTGCGAAGTGGGTTTTGATTGAAGTTTGTTTTGTGTTAAAATTATTTCGTACCATGTTTTTGTTACATATGTGTTTTCTGTTGCGAACATTTATAATGTTAGTTGTTAGAGATTTTTTTTAAATTATGTGGTTAACTTATTAGTTTTAGCAGGTGGTGAAAATTTTATTTTTGGCATGACGTCGGATGTGTTTAGTCATAAAAGAAGGGTTTGTGTGGGATTAGTAGTTAACGCCAAGCGATTTATTTTAGATAATTTTATAAGCATTTACTTTGGGACTGTTTATTATTGTTTTGTAAGTTGTGATGTTTATTTTGTTAGAATGTTAAAATGGTGTGAATGGTGTTTTGGGTGTAGAGTCTATATTAATTTTGTAATAAATGAACATTTAATGAGTTTGTGGAATTTAATATCGTGCAACCTATTTCGAAATGGATTGACAAATTTTTCTAGTAGTTCATTTAATTATAGCAATGATATTTTTAACTATGCGGGTGGTTTTCTTTTATTGCATTTTTAATGTAGATTGCATTCCTAAGATGGCGAGCTGTCTGTATGGTCATGTAGGATGGTTTGGGTTGGTCTAGTGTGTGAAGTAGTGTTTTGTCTTTAAAATTTATCTGTGAATGTTTGAATTGTTTTATTAAAAAATTATTTAGGGTGAAGAATTGTGTTGGTTAAATAGTGTAGAGGTTTTGATGCTTAACGACATGGGGCATGTGTGAAAATTGATCAATAGATCCTTTTAATGGTGTGAATGGTATTGAATGTGTTTTCTATGATATTGAAGTCATTTTAATTGGTTTTGTATGTTATACGGGTTTAGTAATGGGAAATTTTCAGTCTTTGTGTTGATTCAAATGGATTTTGTGTGTGAAAATGGTGGTTTTGGTGTGTGTAGGGTCTTGTTTGGTTTGAGTATATTGTTATAATATGTGACATGATCTATGAACTACATGAGCACAAACGGGAAGCCCTAGTATCTAGGAGGGTGGACTAGACTAGTGGGCTAGTTTTCTGGAGGTGACTCGACCCGGTTTCCCTGGAGGACTGACGATTGAAACACTAACTACACATATTTGTTTCTGAGGGTTCTGGCCTTATAAGCCACATTTTCTGAGGGTCGTGGCCTTCTAAGCCATGTTTTCTGAGGTTCGTGGACTTTTAAGCCATGTTTCACCGAGACACAAGATCTAGGGGCCACATCTAGCTAACACCCACGAGGCCTCTCCCATTTTGGTGCTCATTGGTTACTTTACGCTCGTCGGTGTGACATACTAGTTATTTTAAAAAGTAAGGGTGTGTGTTCTATTTTAATTTAAGTTGTTACATTTGAATTTTTTTTCCTACAATTAGTTTTATTTAAAACTGTTCAAGCATTTACATAATTAATTTAATTAAAACTGAAAATGTATTAGTCATTTAATAATTATACGGGGAACCTTTTTATTGGGTGACGTCATATTGGGCTTTGGTCTCACACCCTACATACACCATTGGGTGTATGTATATTTTGTTTCTTTGTTTTCTAGGTCGAAGCGTTGAACATAGTGATGGTGGTTCTGATTGCTGATGGTCTTCACATGGAGGTTGGAATTGAAGTTTTAGTTCTCTATCTTTGTTGTTGTTCACTTTGGGTTTTGGAGGACGTGCAGACTTTAAACCAGTCTATAGTTTAAATTCATGTTTGGTTATATGATTCCAGTTTCAATTTTTATATCTTGTTAGTTGTCTTTCTATCTTTTATTTTGGTTAAATCATTCCCAAGTAATCTTTTGATACCCGGGCACTTGTGCCAGCCCGTGGGGATCATGAATGCCTTTCGGGCCATGTCGCGGACCCAGTCGGGGTCGGGTCGGATGTCGACCCAGCTTGGTTCATGAAAAAAATGGAATCAGAGGATGGTTAGCTCTCTTGGTTCATTTTCTTTTAGAATAGATTCACTGTAGATTGGAGTTAAGGTTGTTGGGACTCGATGTCCTGGCTACGAGTAATTTGCCTGGACAGCACACCTCATTGTGTGACTCAAGTTAACAAATTAATTTGAGGTTTCTTTAAATGATTGGTGTGTATGGTTAACCTTGTTTATGGGAATTGAAACGTGAGTAGGGTCAATAGTCTCAATGATCTCACAGGGTCTGGCAGGCCATGTGTATCCAGGGACGTTGTCCTATAATACTCTTTGTGGCGATGGCGTGACTGGCGTATATCCCCCAACCATATGTTCTAGTCACCCTCTGACACTAGTTTTCACTTGCACTGTTCCTCACATCTTTGTTTTGAAAATTTGGAAATTTGGGTTTTAAGTAAAAATTATTTGGAATTATAATTTTTTTTGAAATGAAGCACTTTAAAAAGGAAATGAAGTGTAAGGTTTGAAAAGTGTGGGAGGAATGTTTGGTTTTTAAAAACAAAGGAACGGTTTGGTTTTGATTCATGGTATTCTCATCGAAAAACACATACATGAATGTATATGGAAAAAATTGGTTAATGGCCTGAGTAGGTGAATTCTTAGATGGATATGAGGTGGGTGATAGTGCGGCACGAGAACATGCATGTGCGAGGCCCATGGGAGACCATTGGTGTTTTTGCAACCTACTAGCATTGATTATTTTCCAACAGTTTTGTTAAATGAAAATTTGGTGTTTTTGTAACTGGTAGTTTCATGGTGTGTCCCTGTGTTTTTGAAATGATGGATGGGAGGTGTTTCAAGCCGATAATCCTTTTTAGATGATTTTTCTCTTGAGTTTGAATTTTTCTGTATAAGTTGGTATGAAAGCACGTGGTTAGTGAATTCTTTGTAAAAGTACATCAGAGAGACCTTTAGTGGGTCCCCCCTACATGTTTGGTGTTCTCTTGAGGTATGTCTTGACCATTGAACCAGTTTGGTTGGGTCCTTGGTTTTCTTTCATGACTAGTGTACCTCCCCCCATAGAGATTTAACATGTGACGGAAGTCCGTCAATGGGTAATTCGCCATTAGCCGACCCTCCAGTTGATTGATGCAAGGACTCTCCCTTTTTAGTGATTGAGTTAGTTCTATCCCTTTTTCCCCATTTCGGTTCAGCAGATCCTCTCGCAATGGGATGACTGATGCGAGGTGAGTTGAAATGAGTTTTGGTATCTCTGAGTTATTTGAGTTGTCAGGTATGAAGTTTGACATCATTAATTTGAATGTTCTGTTTGGAAAAGGTGAAGGAGATTCCAGTGGGGAATGGTGGAAGAATCCTGGAGTGGTTGGTGTTGGCCACTATTCTAAATGACATTTGGTACTTTGTTTATTTCTTTTAAGAAAGGGTCTACATTAGGCCACTAGCGTGGCAGACCTAGTCACATGGGGATGCTACGGTTGATTGTAGGAATCACATGTTGTTTAAGACTCAGTTTGAATTCCCTTTCTGTATAATGTTCCTCTCTACAGCCATGGTCATGTTCAGGTGACAATTTGTAGTGTCGTGTTCTCATTCAGTGTGAAAAAGGGTAATGCGCATGCAACATTTTTGCTCTTGGGATGGTGAATATTCCACGTATGATTAGTTTGATGTCGTAATGTGTTGTGTTTTCCGATGTTGCCTCAGTTGCAGTGTGGTTGCGTGTGACACCAAAAGGAGAAGCTTCGTTCTGGAGTCTTCAATACCTTACTACGAGGCAAGAGATTTTTTCAGACATCAGGGCTCCAGCTTTAGGCCTCAGAGTGAAGCTGGCACGTGGTCAGGAACCCCGAGAGCGTATGAGACACCAACATTATTTATGTCATTGGTTTTGAATGTAGAGGAAGTTTAAATTGTTTCTATAGTTGTTCCGTTCCGATTGAACCATCTGGTTGCGTAAGGTTTTCGTGACCATGTGGAGGTGTGTTCGTCTCATTGCCTTAATGTCTTGGGGGTTGCGTCCCACTGGATGTAATTTCTTTAGTGGTCCTTATGGGAGTTTGTTGGTTAAATCTATCTCAAATTTGAATAATGATCATCCAGGGATTTGGAGATGTTGTTCTATCTCGGACCATGGTTTTGATGCCCGGTAGTTGGACACAACCCTCCCTGACCCTTGTGGTGGGGTGCTTAGGTACCGTCAGAAAATTCTGAAGGTTTTGTATCATTTCTCAGCTCCAATGGTGGGGAGACCCATGATAGGTCTCACTCAAATGTCTTGGGAGTGAATCAGTGTTGGCATTTTTCTTAATGGTGGGGAGTCCGCTCGTGCCTTTCCATGTCGGTTTTTCTAATCTCGTCTCAGGCGTCAATAGGTTTCAAATGGTGGGGATCCCCTTTAGGCTTTCCTTGTGTTGGCCTTTTAGTTCTATTCCTATAGATGATTTGGAGAAAGGTGATAAATGTGTTCCATGGACGTGGTTTGACCTTGCTCATTCCTTCTAGCCAAATGGTGTGGTTTTCGTTTAGTAGTGCTTGAGATGTTCCGGTTTTTGAAGATGTTTCTCACAGGTGTGAGAGTTCCATTCCTTGACCAGTCAACTGGAGGCGTTCTAGCTCTTTGGGGTGGACGACACATATCAAAAAGACTTTTTACGTGTTTCATGAGTATGTCATTTTAGTCACCTTCTTTGAGCACGACGTGTTTGCTTCTTTTTGCTTATTTCCATAGGGACCCTCTTTGAACCTTAAGGGGGTGTCATTTTATACTTTGGGGTTCAGTCTTACTGGTGGCTTTACGGGGATTGAAATCGCTATGGTGGGGAGAATTGTCACACCAGCCACTTTTACATTTTTTTATTTTATCGATTTTTCATGGAATCGGGGCACCAGGGTGAAACTCAAATTAAAATTTTGAATTCATATTTAGAAACACACGGTTTGGCCTTGACATGTCACCTCACAGAAGCTGCGTGACCTTGCCCAGCTCATCAAGGCTTGATAGCATGCGACGCACTGGAGAAACATAATTGCAAAGCCATGCGAGTTCCCTAGAGCTGTTGTGTGACCCGCCCGTTGTTCAAATAAACCAAACAATAATAATAATAATAATAATAATTATTATTATTATAATAATAATGAAATGAAATTAAATGTGTGGATGAAACAAAATGATAAATATTTTTTGATAATCTAGTAAACATTGTTTTTAATTATAATAATAATATTTTCATTAAATGGGGTTATTATTATTATTACTACCTTGGATAATAATTTAGTTGAGAGTACCATTTATTATATAAATGAAATTTTATTTAGTAGATTATTATATAGTTAATATTTAATTTATTATGATTTTTATTACCTTATTATTATTATTATTACCACTGTGTATCTTGTTATTTTTATTTTACATTTACTTTTATTATTATTATCATTACAATTATCATTTTAGTTTATCACTAATATTATTATTATCATTAGTTTTAGTTTAGTTTAATTTTTTATTTTTCTTTATTTATTTTTGGGGAGGGTTTTCCCCCACCCTTCTTCCCTCGACCCATCACACCCGCTCCACTTGGTATCCCGTCGCACCACAGCGCCCCCCATTGGAACCTCAGCTCCCTTGCGCTGTGGCCCCATAAGCCGATGTCCTGCCATCCCTCTGTTCAGAACTGCTTCCCTCCTTCCTTTCCTGGCTAGCACTGCCCTCACACCACACCCTCCGGCCTTCTGATTCCGGATTAGAACCCTGCCAGACCTCCCCACCTATTTCCATCCCTGAACCCTGACAAACCTCTAATCCTATTTCCATCCTAGATCCCCGCCGGACCTCACCGGTACCTGGCGCTCACACATTGTCTATCATCTCCCTACCGAACACCCACTGTACCACCTAGATGGATAATCCTTTTAGCGTTGCCGCCTTCCTCTCACCTAGCCAGCTCAGGCTGCACCTTCCCCATGTTCATCGGCCTTCCTCTATTCTGTAAAATCATGGTCGTTGCCCTCCTCCATCACCTTCGGTGACCCACTTCTCACACGTCAATCTTTTGAAGTGTTTGTTCCACCATTTTTCCCACTTCGCTGCAACTGTGTTTCACCCGGGTGAGTTTCTCTTCACTACATTGGGTATTAGGGTGAGTTTTCATGTTTTTTGTGGTCTAATTTTTTATGAATTTTATTTTATTTTGAACCATTTGTCGATATATTGTTTCTAAGGTTCTGTTTGGAATTTTTGGGATGTGATTGATTGGAAATTGATGTTTTACGCTGAGTGGCGGAGTCTTCGACACCCGAGTTAGGTGGTTCCACGTCTAAGTTATTATTTGATGAATTTATTTGAAATCCTAATTTGCATAACATATTATTTAATTTTTTGTGTAGTGCGAAGTGGGTTTTCAATGAAATTTTTTTTGTTGAAATTCTTTGGTACCATGTTTATGTTACATATGTTTCTTCTGTTGCAAACTTTTATCTAGTTAGTTGTTAGTGATTTTTTTAATTTATGCGGTTAGCTTATTAGTTTGTGAAGGTGGTGAACATTGTATTTTTAGCATGGATTCATGTGTGTTTAGTCGTAATAGAGGGGTTTGTGTGGGTTTAGTGGTTAACTCCAAGCGATTTATTTTAGATCATTTTATATGATTTTACTTGTGTACTGTTTATTATTGTTTTGAAAGATGTGCATTTTATTTTTTTAGAATGTGCAAAGAGTGCGAATGGTGTTTTGGGCACAACGTCTCTATGTGTTTTTTCATAATGAAAATTTAATGAGTTTGTGGCGTTTAATTCTATGTAGTGTATTTCTAAATGGTTTGAAAAATCTTTCTAGTAGTTCATTTAATTATATCAATGCTATTTTTAACTGTGCGGGTGGTTTTCTTTTATTGTGTTCGTAATGCAGATTGTGTTGATAAGATGGTGAGGTGTGTGTGTGGTCATGTAAGAGGGTTTGGGTTGGTCTTGTGTTTGAATTAGTGTTTTTTCTTTAAAATTTAATTTTGAATGTTTGAATAGATTTATTAAATAATTTTTTAGGTTGAAGAATTGTTTTGGTTAAATTTTGTAATGGTTTTGATGCTTAAAGTCATGTGACGTGTGTTAAAATTGTTCAATAAATCCTTATAATGGTGTGTATGGGAGTTAATGTGTTTTCTTTGATTGGGAAGTCCTTTTAATTGGATGTGTGAGTAATGCAGGTTTAGTTATAGTATATTTTCAGTTTTTGTGTTGTTTCAAATGGATTTTTTGTGTGAAAATGGTGGTTTTGGGGTGTGTAGGGTCTTTTATGGTTTGAGTATATTGTAATGACATGTGAAATGAACTCTGATCTACATGAGCCCAAACATGAAGCCTCGGTAGGTAGGAGGGTGGACTAGACTAGTGGGATAGTGTTCCGGAGGTGATATGAACTGGTTTCACTGGCAGGACTAACAATTCCAACAATAACAAAACATATGCTTCTCTAAGGGTTTTGGCCTTCTAAGCACGTTTTCCGAGGGTTTTGGCCTTCTAAGACATTTTTTCTGAGGGTCATGGCCTTCTAAGCCGCGTTTCATCGAGACACGATATCTAGGGGCCCAAGCTAGCTAACACCCACGGGGCCTCTCCCATTTTGGTGCTCATTGGTTACTTTACACCCGACGGTGTGACATATTGGTTATTTAAAAAATTAAAGGTGTTCATTTCATTTAAATTAAGTTGTTCCATTTGAAATTGTTTTCCTAAAACTCGTTTTATTTAACACTATTCAAGCATTCACTTATTTTCTTTAATTGAAACTGCAAATGTATTTGTCATTTAATAACTATGCAGGGAACCTTTTTATTGGGTGACGTCCTACTGGGATTTTGGGTCACACCCTACATACACCTTTGGGCGTATGTACATTTAGGTTCTTTGTTTCCCAAGTCGAAGCGTGGAACTTAGTGATGGGGGTTCTGACTGCTGATGGTCTTCACATGGAGGTTGGTATTGAAGTTTTAGTTCTCTATCTTTGTAGTTGTTCAATTTGGGTTCTGGTTAGTGTGTAGAATTTAAACATGATTATAGTTTAAAGTCATGTTTGGTTTATGTTTCCAGTTTCAGTTTGTTTATCTTGTTAGTTTTCTTTCTGTCCATCATTTCATGTAAATCGTTCCCTTGTAATGTTTTGATACTCGGGCACTTGTGTCAGCCAGTGGGGATCGGGAACACCCTTCAGGCCATGTTGCAGACCAGGTCGGGCGTTGGGTTGGATGGTGACCCAGCCTGGTTCGTGGCATTAGGGATTCATGTTCTTGAAAGACAAAAAAAGTCAAATAAATCAAATGAAGGAATTGAGAATGCATCTAAGCCTCCAGATCAAACGTGCCCTCCTAGAGGTTCCCATGCTACCAGCGTATGTGCACTAGAGGATTCGACCCCCCAAAAAGGACTCGCTCCTTTCGATCCTCGATCTCCACAGGGCACTCTATAAAAGTTTCCTCATCATCAAAGGTCAACTCGCTCTAGTCGATAATGTATGATGGATCATTCATGAATCTCCTCAACAGTGCCACATGAAAAACATTATACACTCGATGCATCTGTGGGGAAAGAGATAGATGGTTCGCCAACCTGCCAACTCTTCTGTGAAACTGGAAAGGTCTGAAAAACCCCAAAGATGGCTTGCCACCCCGGCCAAACCTCCCCAATCTTCGTTGGGTTGAGACCCGTTGAATACATGGTCTCCATCCTCAAACTCCAAAGATCTATGGCTCCTGTTGGCATAAAAATTCTACCGGCTCTATGCAGACATCACTTGCGGAAATGTTAGACATCGTGATACAAATTCTGCAACTGCTTCCCTCATTCCTGGCTACCAGTACTGACGCCGGAAGTCCTGGTACACCATCACCACTCATGAATGTATCACTAATGGGGATGTATGGATCTACCTCAACATCACCTCCTGAAGGGTCACTGGTACCACAGTACATCATCTGAAAAAGATTACATGCTCCCCACCTTCAAAAAATTCATCAGGTTCATGGCCTGAGGATATATGAGCAGGTCGAGCCTCAAAGTCAATGTCCCCAAGATATGCCATCCTAACTCGATGAAGGAGTGGGGGAGTGACAGTCATAGAATTGAGGTAAGATTCATCATCTCTACCCAAAAATGTTATCTGCAGCACGAATATATGCTCTTACGCCTCACTTAGAAGTTATAGGCCAGACCTCATGTTGAGTGCATTTGCTACACATTCTCCTTCATAGGAGTACAGTCTATCTCAAGGTCATAGTCCTCGAGGAACTCAATCTATCACTATTATCTTAGAATCAGGTAATTTTGAGAGAAGAAATACCTATGAATCTTGAGATTAGAGTAGACTTTAAAATGTTCACCCATCATGTGAAGTTTCCACCCCTTCAAGACGACCACCACTACTGCTAACTCCTAGTCATGGGTATCATAGTTCTGCAAATTCTATCTCAGATGTCATAATCCATAGGCTATCACTACTCACTTTTACATTAGGACACACCCAAGTCCATTCTCTTATGCATCGTAGTAGACTACATACCCAATTCCGTCATCTATTATCATCAATATGGGGGCAATCGTCAGTCTCTACCTTAGCTCCTGGAAACTCTGCTGTCATCTCTCCACCCATACGAAGGGTTGTCCCATCTATGTCAAAGATGAAAAGGGAGCTACAAATTTGGAAAAGGCATGAACGAATATTTGGTAGTACCCAGCCAAAACAGATGTCCCTCTCTCTTTGGGGAGGTAATACTGGAAACATCTTTTGAAAAGATGTTCCCACACTCTACAACTCATGTTGGAAACATAAAATTGAACACTCCTACTACTAGTGGGGATGATCTGGCTGACTCAAGAGTGATCAGATTCACCCTCCTTTGAATTAGATTATCCTATCCTACCTGGGATTCCTTTTCACTAACCATGGAAAACCCTATTTCAACATTGTAGATAATCCACAACCTTTTTTCCTGAAACAGTCAATCTGAGTATGAACTGTGGATTTATAGTCCATACAAAAACTAACATTGAAAGGCCTCGATGCAATAACCAAGAGGTTCCAACCAAAACTCTCGCCTCACGGGTCAGATCACACCATCGATATAAGTGTGATTATCGAGTCTCCTCCCAAAGGTATCTGTAGACATGAGGGTCAAGTCAACGGTTTAATCGGAAACTCTAGGTCTAGGACAATATTCATTTAAGGAATTATTAGTACGTATGTCTATTAATATGGATGCTAGTAGTGGACACAGACCATACCTTGAATCATTCTTAGATCCCCGGGGTCGCACTCCTTGGCTGCATGCAGCTACTCCATTCCCCTGTCCTCTGGCTCCCTGATCCTGGTGGGGAACACATAGGGGGCTGGTTTGTAACATGATGAAATGTACACCACCTCATGTTTCCCTTATAGATCTTCTTCCACATCTTCTTCCCTATAGATTAGTGTGTCCTTATCAAATCCTCTTCCTGAAACATTTTACAAGCACATGTCTCTGAGGCTGGTGCCAGTTTTCTGCTTTCCCACTGCTAATATTCACTAGCTGTTTCCGCTCAACCAATGAACATTCAACCAAAATGGTTCTTTTTATGACCCTAACATAAGTAAGAATTCATAAAAGAATAGTTCTAGATCGGATATCCTTAAACACACCACACTCAGAAGTCCGGTCCCTTATGCACTTATCGTATCGTATTCATAGAGTACCATGAATGGCCGGTACACCTCGATGAATACTCAGCTACCGAAATGTCATCCTTCTAATGCTGTAGAACCTCTAGGGAAATCTCAACCACCTCCTCAAGCTAGTCATTAGCCACTTTTATGTCGTGCTCACCTCCGAACCTTAGGGGAAACTGTTGATGAATCCCGTGTAAGGAACTCTGCTTATATGTGTCCTCTATCGGTACCGCCGGTTGTAATTTTGGACCAAGGGGCAGTGATATAGCTGCCACACTACATGAAGGTTCCATCTCGGGAAACGATCCTAGTATTGAATCCTCATTACACTACAAAGTATCCTCATGGTAACACCTAGAAATAGAGTAGTATCTAGGATCACCATCTACTAAACTGGTGTCCCAACATGGAAAAAACTTCTAGCCAATGCCTCCAGCATGTCCTCATCTGCCTGAGAATCTGTCATGCCTCGAATCCAAATAGGCCCCTACTGTTGGAACCCATTCAACATGCTCAGTCTTCATGAACCATCCACTAGTGTGACTGGCGGTAACTACATCCTAACGGGTGGTGGTGCTACTGGTACATCACTCGAAGGTGCCAACACAGTATGAGGGCCCTGCACCGGGGCCTCGTCGATCGGTGGGCTGTCATCGTGTACTCCCTCGGGAATCCAAGTTGGCTGTCTACATGGTGCCATCCTGATAAAAAAATGGTGTGGAATTGTCATTAATCTATACATGGTGAGTTGAATCAATGAAATCAAAAAAGAAAACTTTTCAAAAAATACACAATCAGTGTTTTTGTGCGCTCTATCCAAAATTAGAATTCAGGGTCCAGGTGTATGGATGTGTCATCCATCGAACAAACACTAAATTCCCCAAATTGAAAACCACACTCATAACAGTTAACACTATTGACAGACAAAAATGATCAGAGTCCTAGTTCTTCGGTAGAACCGAACTCCTATGATATCATTTTTTTACGACCTGTCCCATGGGGCCCAGGCCCTAACTACCCCAAGCCCACCCTCTATAGGCCAGGGGCTGGCGAGTAGCACCGTAAAGGCGTATCCCTAAAAACGGGAAAACATTTCCTATAAAACTGTACAAACAAACATAGTAGAATGCAACAAGAAGAATATTTGAATTAAACTAATGTAGTAATAGATTGCAGAATATAAGGGGATGGAATAGCATCCCAGATGGAAAAGTACAAGTACAACTAAAAAGTACTAAACCATTGAAAAATGAGTTGCAGATCCTGGATCTCCAACCGCAGATCCTGCATGATGGGTAGTTATAGCTCACGATCAGTAGTCCCTACGTCACGTCACGCCTTAATGTCAACCTTTCAGCACATTCTAGTCATGGCACACTCAACCTAGATCAGTGTTGCATGTCGTATGCACAAGACACAACCAGGTGTGGAAAAATCCCATGCAGGGGTGAGTATAACAATACTCAGTAGGGACCCCAAGACCCCGTAGGTCACCTAATGTTCGACATTGTAAAAAACATAGTGAATATTAACAAATATACTTATGTATATTCCCATACATATACCTAATTTATCAAGATATATTCATCTCATACATGTGGGGAGTACACAACAAAGGAAACACCATGAAGGTAGAAGTACCACATAGGTAAAAGACTTAGTTCAAATAGAGTCTCAACTCAAACCAAGTATACATCTCAGAGAAACAGAATTATGATACATACCTATACAGGATCACAATGAATGCTGATAGCTAGCCACAGATTCACTAGGCCTAGGAACAAGTAAAATTCCCAGTCACAATATCGAACACATCGAATGCTAGAGAACTCCTCCTATAACGAGTACAGTGTGCCCGCCATTTTATAAATATGTTCTTCCCATGAACCGTGGACTGCTGAGTTACTCCGCCTATCGAGTACCATGGGTCTTCTGTGCCACACAGAGGCGATCACCACCGTGGGTCTGCCACGTCACATAGAGGCGATCCCCCTCATGGCCTGCTGGGGTACTCCTCTTGTTGAGTACCTTGGGTATCCGTGTCACACAAAGTTTATCCCCATCATGGGTATACCACGTCACAATAAGGTGCTCCCCACTAGGCCTGTTGAGTCACTCGGGGTCGAAACAGTCAGCAGTCCTCAAGTCTCAACCAGGGGCAGGGTTCCATATGTATCATTCTTGGGAGAAATGCTCCCCAGTCCATAAGTCATATTTTAACTAGCAATAAGTATCAATATAATGTAACTAGATTCTTTTCCATGTCATAAGGGTTCCAACACGATAGACTACGTGTCAATCGGACACCCGGTCTGTGCGTTATTGGCATTTCAGTGCCAAGGGCCAAGTTGTGTTCAGGAAGATCCAACCCAGTCGTACTCCATGATTTTCCAAAACTCTCATGATGTAATTAAAAAGGACTATTTAAATACATGGATCCTGACGTTGTAGATTATTTTTCAAGAAGACTTCAAGTTTAAGAGTTAAGGCTCATTTTGTGTAAATGGTCGGTACTGGGTCTAGGTTCGGTCTGCCACGGTCGGCCCGCCCGAACCGAATCATCATGGGAGACCCTGATTGACCCAGATCGAACCGTCCCGACTCGGGTCTAACCTAACTCGGGTCCACCCGACCTGATCCGGTTGGGCCGTGGGTTAGTCCGCTGGATGACGGGTTGGTCCGCTGGGCAGACTCGGCGGTGCCACCCACCTGGCGGCACGGGCCACCAGGGATACCCAAACACGACACATTCGGGTAGGGAAAACATGGCATAGAGCCACGACAAAAGGTCAACCCATGGGGGGTGACCCAATGTGGCACCATGTGGCATTGCAAGTCATCTGTGTCGCGGCTGACGGGTCATGACATTGCTACCGGGTGCACCGCTTGCGTGTGCCACTGGAAGACACCCCATCCATCGGCCATCGGTCGAACAGGTGACCCCTGATCCCACCATGTCAAACGCTTAATGCATCCCTGCTTCCCAGTGGGCACGCCGCTGGGTGAGCACCCCACCCTTTCCAATTCTTTCGTGGTGGGCTGGTGTGTCGGATTCCTTCCTATAGTCGTCGTGCCTCACGACCAATGACCTCCACTGTTCATCGGTGGTGCGCAACGGCGCACCGAGCCTCCTTTGTGGTTGACCGGTGTTGATTGTTCTGATGACCACCGCGTCTTTGAGCCCCGACCAATTTTTTAGGCATGCGTCAACGCCCTATCCCCAATATAGGCGGTCATTATTGTTGTACCGTTAGTTTTATATGGATGTGGAACATTAGAAATGTAGCGCAGGGTTTTGGTTGGGTTTCATAGGCCCACGCCCTCTGCATTTTCTTGAAAACATGAGGGGTCGGGGGGGGAGGTAATGGTTTAACAAACTCTTCTAATGTAAATCAATACTAACCCCAAAATGATACCCTGCAATAACCTCCCAAAAAAATGAATGAGTCGTGGGTCAAAATGCTTGTCGGTTGACCCACCTTCTTTGTATTATTCAAGAATGGGGAAGATTATAATCATTTAAAATTCATTAATGAATAAACCCCTACCTCGTAACCCGTTGGAGAGCATCTGTGACTTTCAGGTGGGTTGGCGTCCTTCGTTCCTGCAACAGGTTCCCAACGATGTCGCCCGTATGTCGTCTTCCAGTTCATGGTTTTGTGTCACCTCTCACCTCACGCTGGGACCGGCTCCATCTTCTAAGCATCTGACATCACAGTGCTCCTTCAACACTTTTTTGCTCAGTGAATCTGTGCTGATACCCCTACCCATGCTCCATATATATAAGAGAAGGGTAGGGTATGTAACGACATGGGGAATTAATGGGATCTCATAAATTAGGAATCCTATTAATTCCCCAATGACATCATTAGTTTGGATTGGAAGGTCAAGAAATTTATTGGATTGACAATCGCTGGCCCCACACCTTGCATTTCCGTTTCAGAATATGAAATAAAATTATAAAAATATTTCATTTCAATTCATTTAATTGTACCAAAATTTAACTTATCTTTCGAACCTACTGAAGTGAAATTAAAGTACCCCTTAAGCGAATCTCATCACTTCATATTCAACGGTGCCCTCCGATTTTTAATCCGAGCACCGGTTCAAATGTATGAAAAATCGCTCACGCGTTTTCTGAAGGTAGCCGAAAAAAGATAAAAAATTATTAACGTTCACTCTTGACCTGCATTAGTCAAGTACATGCTCATCCTATAAAGAAAACTCCCCAAATAACTCAATGAGACCCTCAAATTTCCAATCCAAGTTACCATTTTGATGTTATGAATTATATAGTAAAATAATTTTCACTGAATTATTTTATTTATGGCCAAAAACTAACTATTACTAGTGGCCCACTCCTTCCAATGTTAGTATTTTTCTAAAGAGAGCATACCCTCACACCCCAACTACTTACACACACTAATTAATGCTTAACAAAACATTGACCGATCATTCCAGGAACACTGGGCTTGGAATCACGCACCGTCAGATTTTGTGGTATCAAATATAATTAAAAAAATATTTAGAAATTCTGGGACATTACATTCTCCCCACCTTAGGGATTTACATCCTCGAAAACAAATGCAAAGGAAAATCAATCAAATTAGGGTACTGAGCATGAATCTGAGCCTCCTACTCCCATATTCTCTCCTGAAATATCTCATTCTTCTAATGTGTGTGCACTAGAGGTATCAACCCCCCATGAAGGACTCACTCCTGTTGATTCTCTATCTCTACATGGAACTCTGTAAAAGTCACCCCCATCATCAAAGTTCAACTCTCCGTAGTCGATAACGTGGGATGGATCATGCATGAATCTCCTTAGTTGTGACACATGTAAAACATTATGCACCCGGTGCATCTGTAAGGAAAGAGATAGATGGTGCGCCACCTCACCCACTCTTCTAAGAATCTGGAATGGTCTGATGATCCCCGGAGATGGAATGGTTCCCCATACAATTCTCCATAATCTTTGTCGAGGTGTGACCCGTAGAAGACATGGTCTCCCTCCTCTAACACCAAGGATCTCTGGCTCTTGTCGGAATATGACTACTACCGTATCTATAGAGTCTTTACTTGTGGGAATGTTAGACATTGTGATAAAAAATATTCCACTACATCCCTCATTACTAGACACCAGTACTAATGTTGGATGTCCTGGTACACCTTCACCACTCTAGGATGTACCAATAAAGGGGATGTACAGATCTCCTTGAACACCTCCTCATGTAGTGTCAATGGTACCACAATAAGTTCTCTTAAGAGGATGACATGCTCCCAACCTTCAGAAAATCCATCAGGTGCATTCCCTTAAGATATCTAAGCAGGTCGAGCCTCATAGTCAAAGTCCCCAAGCTATGCCACCCTAACACTCTAAAGGATTTGGGTAGTGATAATCATCGACTAAAGGTAAGATGTTCGATCTCTATCCATGAAGGATATCTGTAGCGCGACTAGATACTCTTACACCTCACTCTGCAGTTTTAGGACAGACCTCCTACTGAGTGCGTCTGCCACCACATTCCCCTTCCTAGATGTATATAATATCTCAAGTTTAGAGTCCTGGAGGAACTCTATCCATCGCTGTAATCTCAGGTTCATTTCCTTCTAAGATAATACGTACTTGAGACTCTTGTGATTAAAGTAGACTGTAAAATGTTCACAAATCAAGTAATGTTTCCACATCTTCAGGGCGATGACCACTGCTGCTAACTCTAGGTCATGGGAAGCATAGTTCTACTCATGCTATATTTGGTGCCATGATCCATTGATGATCACTGCTCGCACCTGCATTAGGACACATGCAACTCAGGTCCCTGATGCGTCGTAGTAAACTAAAAACCCAATGCTCTCATCTGGTATCCTAATGATGGGGGATATTTTCATTCTCTACATCATCTCCAGGAAACTATGTTGGAATCTCTCCACCCATATGAAGGGTTTTCCATTCTTCTTCGAAGATGACAAGGGTGCTGCAACTCTGAAAAAGGAAGGCACGAATCTCCAGTAGTACCCAGCCAAAATAGAAGTCCCTCTCCCTTAGGGAGGCAATCCTAGAAAAAAAAATTGAATAGATGTTTTCATACTCTGCCACTCCTGTTGGGAACTGAAAACTCAAAATTCTTGTTACCATGAGGGTAAGTTTGGTCGACTCAAGAGTAATTAGTTTCACCCTCCTATGCATGAGTTTATCAGGTGCTTCCTGGGTTTCCATTTTCACCAACAATGGAAAACCCCATTCCAACATTGTACATAAACCACAACCTTTTTCTAATACAATCTGTCTGTGTATGCATGGTGGATGTCCAGTCCATACCCAAATTAACATCACAATTTCTTGATGCTTACACCAAGAGGTTCCAACCAAACATCTCACCTCAAGGGTCTTATCACACCATTAGCATATGTGTGGTTATGGAGTCTCCTCCAATAGGTATCTCCAGATATGAGGGTCATGTCAACGTTTTAACCGTAAACTCTTGGTCTTGGACAAGATTAATGGAAGGGAGGAATGATTGGTACCTATGTCTATTAATAAGAAATATTGTAGTAGACACATACCTTATCATGAATTATTTCTAGAGCCCAAGGGTGGCGCTCCATGGCTGCATGAATCTACTCCCATATGATGTCCTCCAGCTCCCTTAGCTTTGTGGGGACCCCATAGGGGGATGGATTGTAACATGAAGAAATGAACACCACCTAATTCTTCTCTCTTATCTCTGCATCCAATTATGTACCCTTACAGATTCATCTATCCCTATCACATCCTCTTCCGGTAACATATTCTTTCCCAAGTCTCTAAGACTAGCGCCCATTTACTACTTTCTCAATACTAACATTCACTGGTGGTATGCGCTCAGCCAAAGAACATTCAACCACAATGTTTCTCTATATAACCCTAACATAAGTAGGAATGCATATAGGAATAGTGATGGATCAAATGTCCTCAACCACACCATTCCTGGATGTCTGATCCCTAAAGAACTAATCATATCATATTCATCGAGTACCAGGAATGGTTAGTACGCCTCGATGAATACTCAGATATCAACATGTCGTCCAACCCAAGCTATAGAAGATGTAGGGAACTCTCAACCACCACCTCAAAGAAGTCCTTAGCCACATGTGATTCATGCTCGCCTCAGAAACAAGGGGGAATTTAATTTTGAAGCATGTGTAAGGAACTAGGGATACATGTGTCTCCTACCAGTTTCTCCAGTTGTAACAACTGTCCAACGAGCAGTGATATAGCGGGAACACTACCCGAAGGTACCATCTGGAGAAACAATCCATGTATTGTTGCCTCATTACCCTACAGTATATCCTCATGGTAAAACACTAAAAGAGACCACTAGCTAAGATCACCATATACACAATTAGTGTCCTAACTATGCAGAAACCTCTAGAAAAATATCTATCTAGTCCTCAGCTACATGGGAATCTGTCTCGCCTAGAAACCTCATAGGCCTCTACCACTATAACTCATGCAAGGCACACAGTCGGCGTGAACCGTCTGCCAGTGTGGCTAGAGGTAACTTCTACCCAAATGGTGGTGGTGCTGTTGAAACCCCACCTGAAGGTGGAAACACAGTATGAGGGCCCTAAACAGGGGCCTCATCGCTCGATGGGCCATCATCGTGTACTCTATAAGGAATTAACTGTCTATCTACGCGGTGAAAAACTTATAAGATACAGGTGAGTCATGGTCATTAAGTTATACATGGTGTATTGAATAAAAGAAATCAGAAATAATAATTTTCAAAACACACATAGTCAGTGTTTTTATGCACTGAGTCGGAAATCAGAATTCTGGGTCTTGGTGTATGGATACATCGACCGATGCAAAGACACTAGATTTCCCAAACATAAACCACACTCATAACACATAAAACTATTTCCACACAAAAAATATCGGTCCTATTTCTTCGGAATAACTAACTCCTCTGATACCACTTTTTCACGACATATCCCCCGGGGTCTTTGTCATATGTACCACAAACCTGCCTTCCATATGCCAAGGGCTGGTGACTAGCACCGGAACGGAGTATCCCTAAAAATGGTATGGTATTTCCTTTATACCTGTACAAACTCACAGAGTAGAACACAACAAGAAGAAACCATGAAGTAAACTGTTGTAGTAAAAGAGTGTTGAATGTAAAGGGTCGGAATACAATCCCAAATGGAAATGTAAAAGTACAACCGAAAAGTACAAAACAAATGAATACTGAAAATAATCTCCTAGATTTCCCACCATGGATCTGACCTTAAGGCTATGTACTGTCCACGATCAGTAGTCCCTGCATTAAGTCATACCAAAAGGTCCACCTCCTAGCACCGTCCATTCCTGGATCCCTCAGCCTCAATCAATGTTGTCTGTCGTCTAAACAAGAATCAACTATTTGTGGGTAATGCCCGTGCAGGGAGCGTATAACTATACTCAGTAGGGACCCGCGACCTCGTAGGTCTCCTAATATTCCACAATGGAAAAACAACAATGCAAATCATCAAATATACATAGGTATATGCCCATACATATATATATATATATGTTATGAAGATGTATTCATCTCATAAATGAGGGGTGTATACAACAAAGGTAACACCATGAAGGTAGAACTAGCAAATAGGTAAAAGAGTTAGTTCAAATAGAGTATCATCTCAAACCAGGTATACATATATGAGAAACAGGATTATGATACTGACCCATGCAGGATCACTATGAATGTTGATAGCCAGCCATGAATTCTCTAGGCCTAGAAACAAGTAACATTCCCAATCACAATGTCAAACACCTCAGATGCTTGAGAACTCCTCCTCTAATGAGTACAGTGGACATAACTCATCACACAGTGGTGCTTCCCACAAATAGTAAACTACTGAGGTACTTCTCCTATCAAGTACTGTGGGTCTGCCACACCACACAGAGACCCTCACCACCGTGGGTCTACTGTGTCACGCAGAGGCGTTCCCACTCGTGGCCTACTAAGGTGCTCCTCTTATCTAGTACCATGGGTCTGACATGTCACACAGAGGTTCCCCTTACCATGGGTCTTCCGTTTCACATAGTGGCACTCCCCACTAGGCCTGTCAAGTAACTCCGAGTCGAAACGGTCAGCAGTAATCAAGTATCAACCCGTCATAGGGCTATGCATGTACTGTTCTTGGGAGAACCGCTCCCCCAGCCATAGGTCGTATATCAACTAGAATGGAGTCACCATAGAAAGTAACATGGGGATTTGACATGTCACAATGGTTCTAATCCAATAGATGACATGTAAATCGGATGCTCGGTCTGTGCGTTATTGGCATTTCAGTATTGAGGGCCCGGTTGTATTAAGGCGAGAACCCACCTGGTAGTTCTCCAAGATTCTCCAAAACACTCATGGAGTATTTAAAAAAGACTATCTTTCTCTCAGTACCCCAATGTCATATATGGTGCATCAAATAAACATTCGGTTTAAGAGTTAAGGACCGTTTTTTGTAACTAGTCGGTACTGGGTCCGGGTCCGGTACGCCTTGGTTAGACCCGCCCGACCCGGTTTGGAATGGGCCGAACCGGATCGACGTGGGTCAAACCATTCTAACTTTTTTCCAACCTGACCTAGGTCAACCCGGCCTGCTAGGCCACGGGTCAGCCTGCTGAGCGGCGATTCGGTCCGCTGGGCTGCGGGTCAGCCCACTGAGCATTGAGTCGGTCCGCTGGGCCGACTCGGTGTTGCCACCTGCCTAGCGGTGCATGCCGCCAGGGATACCCAGACGTGGCCCATATAGGTAGGGCTTTCTTGTCGTGGAGCAATGATAGTAGGTAAACCAGCAGGGGTTGACACCAACGTGACACCACATGGCGTAACGAGTCCTCGGTTCCGTGACTTTTCCACCGGGCGCACCACCAGTGCATTCCCCGTCCATTGAACATCGGTCGAATGGGCGGACCCTAATCCCACTGCATCCAACATTTTCCATGGCCCTACATCCGCGCGGGCACAAAGTTGGGTGTGCACCCCACCCTTTCTGGTTCCGTCCCAGCCGGCCGACCTCTCCATCGGCGCGTGATGGCGCACCGCACCATTCCCCATGAATAGCCGATTTGTTGGCTGCCTTTCTCTAATTGTTGCGCCTGATGACATGGGGCTCATTGTTCATTAGTGGAACACAACAGTGCGCCAAGCCTCCTCTACGATTTGCTGGTGCCATCCATTCTGATGACCACCGCAGCATTGTGCTGCGACCTCTTCTTGAGGCGTGCGTCGACCCACTATCCCCAACGTAGCCAGTCACTATTGTATTGTTGTTGCTATTGTATGGAGGTGAAAATTTAGAAATTTAGCAGAGGGTTTGGGTAGGGTTCATTTGGCATGCTTCCTTTGGGTTAACATGAAAACATTAGGGGGGGGGGGTTAATGGTTGTACAAACATTGTAATTTAAATCAAGATAAACCCCACAAAGATACCCCACAATAACCTCCCTCAAAAAACTAATGAATTTTGGGTCAACTCTTTAGTCGGTTGACCCAAATTCGTCATATTATTCAAGAACGGGGAAGAAGAAAATCATTTTAAATGCATAAACAAATAAACCCCCTAACTCTTAAACCGTTGGACAACGTCCATAGCTTGAAGGAGGGCTGGCGTCCTTTGTTCTCGCAACAGGTTCCCAATGACGCCGCTCGTTTTTCATCTTCTGTTTCCAGGTTCGATGTCACCTGTCACCTCCTTCTGGGGTCAACTCCATCTTCTAAGGCTCTGAAATTGCGGTGCTCCTTCAGTATGTCATTTCATGTCAAATCATGCCAATACCTTCCCCATGGTTCATATATATTTGTGAGGGGGAGGGTAAGTAACGACATGGAAATTAATGGGGTCTCATAAATTATGAACCATACTAATTCCCCAATGATGTCGTTAGTTAGGATTTGAATGTAAATCCATTTATTGGCTTGAACAATAATTTTCCCCACACCTTGCTTGTTCGTTGGAGAATATGATATAAAATAATAAAATTATTTCATTTCTTTTCTTTTTAAAATTCACAAAATTTAACTTCTTCTCTCAACCTACTGTGGTCAATGTAATGTCACCCTTAAGAAAATATCAGCACTACAGATTCAATGATGCCCTCATATTTTTAATCCAAGCACCGGTTCAGAAGGTAGAAAACTCCGCTTGCACATTTAATGACCATACTAAAAAAAGTTCAATAAATTATTAGCATTCACCCTTGACCCGCATCTGTCGGGGTTAGTCTCAGACAATGGAGAACATGACCCATTGAACTCAATGGTACCATCAGATTTTCAATCCCAGTAACCGTTAGGAATTATGAATTAAAAAATAATTGTCACATTATTATTTTATTTACGGCCAAAAACTGACTATCACGGGTGGCCCGCGCTGGCCAATGTTAGTATTTGCCTAAAGAGAGCATCCCCTCACGAGCTCATAGGTGGTCTCAGGTTTTTAATCTGAATTAATATTCATGAGTTATAAGAATTTGAAAAATAAAATAAGTTTATTTTATTATTTTATTTATGGATATACCATTTTTGGGTTTTCACACAGGAGGCATGTGCCGACTAAACATATGTCATGCCTAAGGTAACCCCCCCTCCCCATCCTAAAGGAAATTGTGCCCTTGGATTTCTGATTTGGGAAACCTTTTAAGAGTTATTCCACTTTTTTTTAGGAAAACTTCTTTTGCACGCTAATTAAATCTTAACAAAGCTTTGACGGATCATTCCAGGCACTCCAGGGCGTGGAATCACATGATGTTATATTTCACTATCTCAAAATAAGACCATATAATTTAAAAAAATTATACCAAAATTCATGGACATAACATTATTGTTTACCAATTATGTATAAATGAAACTTTGAAGCAAATGAATAAAAAAGAAATATTATTATTATTTTATAGCTTCAAATGGGGTTTGTATTGATAAACTAAATTAATAAAAATTAGTGAGTGATATTAATGAAATATATATGTTCCATAATCAATCAAGTATTTTTTATATACGTCTATAAGTTTTTATAAGAATAATATATGAATCATCATGACTTCACTCATAAAAACATTTGTTTTTATAAAGGAAAATTTACCACCTTTTAGTGGAGAGAACATTTCAAATAATTTTTTTCTAATTAATATATTTTATATTTAAATATATACATTATATTTGGATGAAAAAAATAAAATTTAGCTTAGGGTGAAGATATCGTATTTTTTTATGAACCTTCAATTTTTAATGAACAGAGAAAAATATTGATTTTTAGTTCAAAACTAAATTTTCATCTAATTTATTAATAAGGTTAAATAATTTTTATGTTGGTATCATAATAATCCAATTTTGATTATTAGAATCAATTTTTATTTGAAACTGACTATAAAAAAATTGCAAACCATCTAATATTTCTTACATTAAAAATCATCATTGTTGTCCCACCTACGGGAATAGTTTTATATTAATTTATACCAAATATATGATTGAATTTTGGGAATATGGAATCCATATTCTGAGTCAAAATAAATTTCAATGTAAAATAATATCAATTTTTTACTTATATGAATAGTGACTGTGATTAAAAATAATTACAATGAGTGTGGTTAAAATAAGCATAGTAAGGGACTAAAGCATAACCTTAAGGGCCATAATGTGATATAAAAAACTCAAAGAGCTATTTTATGACCTTATTGTAACCCTATACAGCTTTGGGTCAGTTTGGGTCAGTTATTGTAGCCAAATTCAATGCAAAACACATTTATTGAAGTTCATTGTCCAAATATTACATGAGTCTACTCTACCTCCACTATAAAAGGCCACAAGTTCTCTCACTTATTCAAAACTCTCAATCCAGATATGGTTGGCCAATATATAATAAATTATCCTTAAAAAAATACTACCCTCCTACTGGAATCCTCCCTTGGTCAAAATCCTTCCATGGAAGACCTTTTTTGAAAACCAAAACGAGTTACCCGATTAAGAGGTAACACCCTCCTTTAAACACCATTATTTTAATTTCATTCTCCACACCCTCAAATATTCTTATTCCTTGATTTTATAGAAAAATAATTATCAATATACTAGAATGTTTTTATTATATTATTTATACATACACATACATGCACTTCTATCTAATGGGTTTCAAGCATATTGTTTACGTGTACGGTGAACAACCGCCTCACTAAACGAAGATTGTTCATTTTTCCATTACTGCCTCTCATGGTGGTATTTATGATGGAAATTCGGTTTAAATATCATCTATATAATATTTATTATGTATTTATGATTATTTATTTATTTTAAATTTTTTTTTATAAATTTCATTTTGTGTTAATATGATTATTTCGTTTGAGGAAGTGTGGAATACCGCACTTCAAAGCAATGTGATTCATTCATACACTACATGGAATGTATTAATGACAGGTTTTGTGAATATATATGATAAATTCGATCTAATGAATATAATTTAATAATCCGATATATATATACAGATATATTCATAAATACAAAAGGTCCGACAGACAGGAAGAAACCTGCTCCCAACATGTTATTATATAAAAAGATAAACAGAACAATACAACTCTGAAAAGGGGAGCCTTACAAATATTTGTGTAAAGAAGACCATCACAATCATTCCTAACCAATATATCATAGTAGTTGGGAAGAACAAAAGACCAACTATAACTAACCTCAATGATAGCCCTTTTGGAGTGGGCATCAGCAACTTGGTTTTCTTCACGATAAACATGAGAAACATCAAGGGATAATCGTTCAGCAGGATTGAGACAGGAAATCCAGACAGACAGCATCTTCCATGGAACATTCCAGGATCAATCTTTCAAAATCTGTACAGCAATATAGGAGTCTAATTCAAGCCATAATCTACGCCAACCTTAGCAAGCTACGAACCTGATGGCCTTAATAATCACCCACAGTTCTGCTTCAATCGCATGAGAATGCTCAATATAATGGAATAAACATCCTTTAACGAATCCCCGATGGGTTCTGAAGACTCCCCCACACACAGAAGGACCTAGTGCACCAGAAGCCACCCATAAACATTCACTTTTAACTGATTCGAGATTGGTGGAATCCATCAGATGTATTTCATCACTCTTGGTTTTCTTTCCCTTCCACTAACACCTAGAGTTCTCAAAAGGATAAAGTCAGATAAATCATTGTTCATTGATTCGGTTTGATTCTTCAGAGCATGTTTTATGATTCTATGGATCACCATAACACCATCACTAAAAAAATCTCTCAATTATTAAAGACAATGTTGTTCTGAGACTTCCAGATATAAGTGATAACCATGACAGTAGCAACAATAAGTAGGGATTTCAGTTGTTCATTGAGTGTCGATTGAAGGACTGAGAAAATCAGTGAATCAATTGAGCATAAATTGAAAAGGCATTGAAAAGTGGTTTGCAGATAGGTCCATAAACGATCAGCAAAGGTGCACTGAATAAACAGATGCATAAGAGATTCATCACCCTTAATGCAGAAGCGGCATACCAGAGCAATGTTGCGGCCTGTATGCTGCAAAGAAGATTGGATGGGTAGACAGTGTTTACAAATTATACATATTAATATGGTATCATTGGGGTATATATAGGGCTTTTGAATAGCCTCCACCCATGAAGGAATTTTAGATGATACAACAAACTGCAGTTTGTAGAAATCTCGGCTGGAAAAGGAACCATTAAAAGAAGGTTTCTAGATCAGTACATCAGTATCACCATAGGCATAATTTGTAATCTATATAAAAAGACTACATGGAATTATGTCATAGATAGCAGTGTTCCCTTGAATATCAAATATAGACGTATTTTTCAAGGAATGTGGAATGGTGATAGAGTCTTTAATGAGAGAGGAAATCCATGGGTTGTTCCAGCAATTCAAATGGGATCCAGGACATACCAACCATATAGATTAAGTGATGATATTAGAATATGTGCTTCTGACTGAAGGAAAAACTGAATATTTCAAATACATACACTTTCTATTTTGTAACATTTCAATGAACCTTCCAACAATAAATTCAAAGGATTTATCAGGAATGGCCAAAAGTCTAAAAGTAAAATGTTTAAGAAGATCATCATTGAATATTTTGATATCCTTAACTCCCATTCTTGCCATATTCATTGGCTTTATACAGTCTTTCCATGGAATAGTGAAAACTTTCCATTGATGTGTAGACCCAGTCCATATAAAATTATGTATCAATACACTCAATTATATGAGAAGATATCTTGGCCATTTGTAAATAGAAAAGGAGTAAAAGAACATAGTAGTGATAATAGAGTTGACAAGACAAACTCTTCTAGCCTGAGACATGGTCTTCCCTTTCCAACCTACCAACTGATTACTAATTTTTAGAGCTATGCCTTCCAAGTGGACACGTTTCACCCTTCCCCAAAACAAAGGGATCCCCAGATAATTAAAGGTAAAAGAAACTTTTTTGACACCAAGCTTACGAGAAACCATGTTTTGTTTCCATAATAGAACTCCATCTCAAAAGACAACAAACGATTTATTCCAACTGATTACCTGGCCTGAAACCTCTTCATAATGTGAAAAGATACTTTTGATGCTAGAAATAGTTTCCCTATGAGCCTTACAATACAAAATTATGTCATCAGCATAAATTAAGTGTGAGTGAGCAAAGGAATTCTTACCTGCTCTCATTCATTGATGAAATCCAAAATTGAAAAAATCATTATGGAACAGACTAAGGTAATCTTCAGCCATAGAGAACAGAAACCCAGATAATGTATCACCTTTCCTGACTCTTCTAGTGCATTGAATGAAACCCCTAGGAGATCCATTGACATGAATGGATAGACTAGCACTTTACAAAATGGAGACGACCATACCAATACATTTCCCTAAGAAGCCATGAATCTTAAGGATTTTGAAAATTAAATCCCACTATATTGTGTCAAAGGCCTTTGATATGTCAACCTTTAAGGCCATGTTTCTATTTGGAACTTTTCCGCTCATAATATTTATACATTTTGATGCAGTAAAGAGACAGTTCTGAATATTCCTACCAGGTACAAAGCCAAATTTATTAGCAGAGATAATATTCTTAGCAAATTCACCTAACCGGATTTCCATGATCTTACTAATAATATTAGAAATGGAGTTTCCAATTGCAATAGGCCTGAAGTATTTAATATCCAATGCATTCTCTTTCTTCGGTATCAAAGCAATAAAATTGGAGTTCATCCCAAATGGAAAAAAATAATGTTGAAATAATTTACTAACAGTATTAATTACTTCAATATGTATAATGTACCAATAGAACATAGTGAATTTATTAGTGAACTCATCAGTACTAGCAACACTATCCATATTTAAGGATAAGAGTGCATAATGTATCTCCTTATAGGAAATAATACCAGTGAGTTTTTTATTCTGATTCTCATCCAGACTTGGTTCAAAACATCTGATAATCTTGTTTGAGTTGTTCTCCATAGGGTAAGAGAATAAATTTTCAAATTATCAAGTCACAGAATTAGTAATATCATTTTCAGATGTGAACAAAGTGCTACCAATCTTAAGATCCTTCATGGATTCTCTTAATATTTTTCTCCATGTGCATGAAATGAATGAATCTTGAATTACTATCCCCATCCTTCAGACACATAACATTTACATGATTCTAGGCCAGATTTTCCTTAAGATTCAAGAGGTTTTCAAGATTAAAGGAAGCTTGTATCTCTTGTTTAGATGGGATGTCCCAATGCATATTCCACTACTGACATATTAACAGATTGGATTCAGCCCCTTTGATATCATTCCCTATGTTGGAGAAGGATTTTTACTCCACTCTTTGAGTCTAGATTTGACATCTTTTAACTTGGAAGTCAAAAAGTGCAACGAGCTAGCTGTGACATCAATTCTACATGCCTCCATTATTATTTCCCTGCACCCTGGCACAACCATCTATACATTGTTGAACATAAATGGTAAAGGGTATGATCTCAAAAAACTAAAACTGAGTTTAACCAAAATCGGATTATGGTATGAGTTTATTCTTAGAAGGGTCTTGCCAGAAACCTCCATTATGTCACTGCTTTCATCCATCTTCACCAGACACCTATATAATTTACTTTTCGCCTCCCATTAAGTGTGTATATTCTCCATGTAAAATCCGCACATGAAATGGGAACATCACTCTGTCTACATTGTTCAATGCAGTAATGAATGTCGTTGGTTTAAACTCTATTGAAGTTGCTTCTAGTTTTTTACTCTGGTCCCATGATTGTATTAAAGTCACCAAGAAGAATCCATCTTGTAGTAAATTCTCTGATATGGTGAGTAAGGTGTTCCATAATGATCTCCTTCTGATGTATTGATTGATGTCATATACCAAAGTCACATAGAGGGAATTGGTATGATGACAACAGAATAATGTAATTGCCTATTGGTCAGACTCAAAAGAATCAATGATGACACTATTGTGTTTCAGCACCCATAATGATTCATTTCCACTCTATGGATAATTGGTAGCAATAAAAGAGTACCCAATATAATTCCAATTGAAGGCCATACATCTTGAAAAATAAATCTTGGTTCAGCAATACCCAATAACATGGGTTTATTGGTCATGATGATATGATTCAGGGCTCTAACCGTGGGAGAGTTCCCATTACCCTAGCAATTCCAAAACAATATCTTCATTGATTGGTATACCTACACCTGGTGGAGGGACCAGCATAGATTGTAGGTAGGAATTCCTTAGAATCTGATTCATCCTCATCCACTGATTCATTAGGTATACCACCAACCTGAATAGGTTCCGTTTCATCAATAGAAAGAGGGATAAAACTGTTCTCACATCGGATAGGCATTGTTAAGGTACCATATAATTTTCTTCTACCAACCTTTGATAATAGAAACTGGAATAATTCTTATAGAGACTCCTCAGTATTGTGCCCTAGTTGAGCTTCTCCCAGAGGGTGATCTTGTGTTGCAGAGTTCTCTATGATCTGGACACCAGAGACCTCATTACTGGGTAGATAAGAGTTCTCTTGTCTTGGTGATCTCTCCCCATGGGGGTTGTGAACAAAGGCATAATGACTTGCTGAATGCTGAACAGAAGGCTCAATATGCCATGCATGTGCCTCATTATCTTGATTCTTCTTCCCTTCAATTATATTAGCATCCATCATATCTTGAGCACCCTTATTTCCTCCATCATTATCAGCAAGCACAACAGTAGAAGGATCATGTGATGTATTCCCTGATTCATTAATCCCATTATCAACAATGGGAGAATTATCAATATTTGAGGTCAAGGATACTCCCTGAACCTACAATTTATCATTCCTTGCCTTCCCCTTATTGACAGTCATATCAGGATTGGAAGGGCCCAGATCAATTGTCCTCCTTCGACAACTCCCAACATCATGCCCTTGGATATTGCATAGGGAGAAAACATTATTTCTATTGCATCCAGGTAATGTGTGCTCGAAAATATGGAAATTGAGACAAAATTTCAGTTCCCTTTCATTCCATATTTCAATGTTAATGCTATCATCCCTAGTGGTGAAAAAAACCTCTTCCACTAGAGTATTTTCCATATCCACCTCCACTAGAATCCTAGAATAGTGCCCAATTCTAGGGTTATCAGTTTTCATATCATGCCTTATTAGATTCCCTATGGAAGAGGCAATATACCACATGATTTTTGGGTTTCAATAAAGCCAACTTAATTTATGAATGCATATATGTACCTGGGATAAGGTATTTTTGACCGAGCTGGGGTCAAAATTCTGATCCCATTCATGGATTTGAAGGAAGCTAGGGTGCAGAGGTACATAACCCATGCTCCATGCACACATTTTTCATTCATCAGAGGGGAAAACAACATTATAAAACCCACGCCCCATGGCCGCCATATTCCAATCACTAAATCCCCAAATTTCTTCCAATCTTCTTATTAGATCATGAAATTTCCAAGGCCGCACTCCTTTTAGAATCATAACTCTGGGAATAATTTAAAACATACACAATTTTACCCTCTCCTCTTTAGCAGCTTGATTTTCCCATACATGTGCGATCTGGCCCTTCCGTATGATCCTTCCAGAGTTACCTGCTACGCAATCCAATTACGAAAAGCCTCCATCTTTTTTAGAAAAATCCTCAAAGCTCTTCCCAAGAAGATAAACATCTTTATGTTCCAATTTACCAGATTTTCTCTTCGCACAGAGGCTAAAGAGATCCGCGTGCCCGATTAGGTCTTCATCAATAAGAACAATAACCTCCTTCCCATTGGATTTCTCCACAGACTCAGCTTGTTCAGGGTTTTCACCCAACACTTTCTCGAGAGCCGCCATCCATAAACCTTTCTGCAGATATATTCATATATTTTATTTACTTTCTTTCTTTCATCACAATAATTAAACAGAAATAGTATCCTTGCATATATATGGCATATTGTCTCCATTAATGGTGTATTCCAATTCAACTATTATATTATATGGATTATTATAATACAAACATAAATAATATAAATTTTCTTTTAATCATGTTTTACATTCTATGAATCATTATCTAAGTATAAGGACCAAATATATAAAAATTTGAGACCCATGTGAAAAACAAAATGGATATTACTCGAAGTGAAACATTAAAATGGAATTATTAACAAGAAGTTAATGCAAATACATAATCAAAACATATTTGGTAATATATGTATGAATATGGTTCTGTGTTATATTTATAATAAATTTATATTTATTATACCAGATACTTGTATGAGTTCTAAGCGATTCAAGACACAAGGTAAGGGGATTTCATCTCACATTTAATTTTTGTGAGATAAATGATTTATTCACCACCACTCATTTTATTTGGTGTGTGTAGTGATCATGGATGTATTAAATGATTCCTATACTTTTATTTATGTTTATTTACATATACATTATATGATATTTATTTCATGGGGTTAAAGTTTAAAAATATATGAAATTGTAATGATATTTCTGTCTATATTTTCATTCATTGATACACTTATTTTATTAGGAATATACATTCTATTTTGTGGTTTATATACTTCCATTTGACTTTTTAGATCTTGAATATAATTAATTTAATGAACGGTTAACCTTCACATATCATCAATTTCGTAAATGGTTGGGTATGGTTCAATTTTACTATGTGATAAGAGTATATTGAAACAATCTCATTGCTATTCGAAATTGTTTATTATTATGCTTGCTTTGTCAAAATATTATAATTTGTATCTCATGAAAATTATTTAATTTTCATACCATCTGGTTATTAATGTTATATTTCTCTATTAGTACAATTTTCTTACTCTTTGGTAAAAAATATATTTAACAAATTGTTTTTAATAAATCCTTACATTACCATATATTCGGTCAAAAATCTATATTTTTTTGAGACCATGTTTTCTAAAAATGGCCTCTAAGAATATTGTACTATTAAGCTATAATATTTAAAATAATATTTTCCTTATTTTTATTTTACCATTTTTTTATAGTAATCCTCTTGTAACATTTTTATCAAGTAATTTTCAATCCTTTTACTGAGAAAAATGAATTTTATTCTTACACCATACTACCTATATGAATTTACCCACCGTCATTTCAGATAAGAATCCATTTCATTTTAAAAATGATAATCCTTACGAAATAATTCTTAAAATAAAATTTCCATGAAATTCTTTTCAATGATTTTTAATTATTTAATTATATGTCTTTAAAGTATTGTTAAAGGAAACTATTTTTCAAAATCTTTTTAATATATATATATATATATAACTATATATTCAGAGATAATTTTTTTCAAAATATTTTATAGATTATTTTATATTTTTTTAAGGAAATATTTTTAAAAAAATTAATAAATATACTTTTATACATTTTAGTGGAAAATGGATTTAATGTTTTTTCAAATAATTATTTATAAGATTGAAAAATAATTTCAATGAAATAATTTTCAAATTTATTTCAAGTTCTAATTATAATTTTTCAATGAAAATGGTTTTAAAATGGTTTTTTAGTATCTCATTATATATTATTAATGTAAAAGGTTTCCAAAAGGAATTAAAACCCATCATTATAAAATTTCATGATTAGTTTCTATAAAATGGGTTTCAAACAGTTTTTTTGTTTTAAAGATTATTTATTCAATGAAGAATGGATATTTTAATCATGAAATGTATTCAAAATATATTTCCAGATTATTTTCTATCTATGATGACATATATTGATGTTACACGCGATCTTATATTAAATGATCCAACGGTTCCATTTATATTCATTCTTTTATGTTATATGTTTTTATTGAATTATGTTTATGAATGATGTTTCTCTCTCACAGGTTATAAGAATCTAAAACCCGCTTGTTTCACGGGTTTTGTTGATAATGAAAGGATTATAAAACCGATTCATTTACATATGTTATTATATGATTACAAGTTTATGATACCCATTTCATTTCATGGGTTGTGATATGTTTTTTAGTGATATTGTATAACATGAATGAATTATTTCATTATGAGATGGTTGGGACCTATATCATCCCCTAATGTAGTGGGTAATGATTTATAAATGATTTGATAGACTAATATGGTCTTGGGAATGACCCTTGACTACAAATATGGACATGGGAGTAAACCATGTCATCTAGTGTGGTGTGAGGAGTGATATCATGCAACCAAGATCTCCACGAGAGTGAACCATATCAACCAGGATTGTATGGGGAGTGAACCCATACTACCAGGATGGTTTCGGAAGGGATTCCATAGATACTATGGAAATCATATTATATTCTTATGTTTTTACCCCAATTACATGTTTTATTCATAAGTTATGCATTCATTAATTATTCTCTTAATTATATTATGATCGCTATCTTATGAAATTTCATTATTTTTTTGATCTCTAATATGCAGGATATGATGTTAAATATTATTCTCAGGTTATATACCCTTTGATCATGTGATTCATATGCGCTTTATTTATTTTCCCATATTAATCATATGATATCACCCATTATTATGATTCATTTCCCCAGTTTATGAAGAAATTTTTTATGTAGATGCAATGATGTTGGAAATTTTTATGGGAGATATTGATAATATTTGGACATGATATAATACTATGTTTCCATGTTTCAAATATACTAAACTATTTTGGTCCTTAAGCATGTATTTTTTAATATACTGAATATTCATCTAAAATGATGTAATATCCATATATGTTAACCTAGTTCACTATAGTTGGTATCAAAGGGATGTTTTAGTCATCCTTTGGAAACATGGATTAGAAAACCTTAGTTATATCATTATGGGTATTTCTAAGAATATATATAATGATGTCTCTATGGATATGTCTTGGGATAAGGAAATGTATAATAAAATGTCCGGGGATTATGACAATGGATTGAGAGAGTGGTTTCCAAGATATACATCCATGCATGGATAATAAAATTCACTTTGTATTTGGATCATATGTACCTATGAGTAAAAAACCAAAAAGATGTTTTAGTTCTAACAATGGGTAATCTAGTACTTTAAAATGGTCCTTGCTTCATACCTGGTTTGACACTACCTAGGGAACTGCTTTGTAAATTCACAAACAAAACATGAACAATTATGAAGTATTTTAATAGAATATGACAATTAATAACCTTTTATAAACCTATTGTGTCACATATTAAAGAAGATATCCTAATTTAGACACCATATAATTACTTTTTCATGTTTATGTGGTTTTCTTCTATGATCCACGTGCGTTATAATTTTATTCAATGGAGATAAATAGAAGAAAAATGGTTATCATTGAATGTTTTATATTTGGATACTATTGGAGTTTTGGAAATAAATTTCTCATGTTGAAATATCAATAATGTAATAAGGATGGTGGTATGAGTGTCCATTAAAATTATAAAGTCATAGAGACTACAAACGACATGTGGAAGGTTTGTGATGTTCTTCTAGTACTTTTTACACTTTTCCCAAGGACAATTATTGGATTTAGGTTAATGGACCTTAAGTATTCTTCATATATTATAGGAAATAGTACATAAAAAATATATTTATGAATTATGTGTAATGTTTATTATTAATGTTGGATGAATAAAGTACTTCTATTTTGGAATTCAAAGATTATGTTAGAAGAATATCAAATATATAAATATTTTCAATATAAGTTTTCATTTTGGATTGAATAAGACTTGTTTAATGGTGATGAATAATTATAAAATTGATATTTTGATTAGGGGATGGTAACCCTTATTGTGATCAATATTTTGAAAAAATTGCGCTTCACATGGATAATGTGATGATTGATTTGGATAAAGTAAATTGGATAAAATTGATTACCATAGAACTGATAAATTATCTATTTAAATAATATTATATATTATTATGTATGATGTTTAAAAATTAATAGATTTATGAGATATATATAGTATCTTTTGAAATAAAGAAGCATGCATCTTTTCCAAAAGGATTTATAGTAATTTAGGTTCTTACCATGTTCTATGAGAATGTTTCATGAGGGGATTCACATCTTTGGAATGAGACAACCAAGAGATATATTGTGATAAATGTATATTAATGATAAAATGATTTTGGGATATTATATAAAATGTTTTCAATTTTCATCATTCACAAGGGTTATAATACTAACCATTTACGGGATGTTTATATTAAACATCAGATGATGTTTGTGAGATTAAAGTCTTATCTCACAACATATGGATTTATGTATATCATATAACCTACTCAAAAAATATATTATTTATGGTAGATGATGAGATATGGGTTGAATTTTCATGGATCTCATGACTTGTTAGTTCGTTAGGAATGAATAATTAACCTTCCTTTTAGGAAAAAGAGGTAATGTTGAAATTTGTCAAGACATGATCAAAGGGTGAGATTTTACTTATGAAAGGGAATGAAATCAAGTATAAATAACATCACATTAATATTATACAACCATGGGGAATGTATTTTGAAATTGAAAAAGGTTATTGTTGTACTTTATTTTCTGATTAATCAAATGGCACCTTAGATAATCATTGATTTATGGATTTCTTATTGTTACATTTCTCCGGAATCAGTTCTCTATCGCTATCTATAAGATCATTATAGTAATATTTCTCTTCCATATCCATATTTTCACATACCACATATGTTATGATATGTTGAAACATATTTGTATGATACATTGGGTAAACATTAAGTTTCAGAATTTTATTTTTAAAAGTATGGTTTTGTATTCATTTTTATGATGTGTAATTTTGTGAATGGAACTTTCAAATACAAAATTGTTCATAACCCACATGAATTTTGAGGGAGAAATTCATTATAAGGGGGGTAGAACGTAACACCTCATGTTTTTATAAAGATTTTTTTTGAATAAATTAATTTTAACTGATGTATTTTATTTCACTATGGAAGAAATTCCTTTCAAATGACACAACAACAACTTGTCTTGGGTTACATTCAACATCAACTTGGTGTCTGTGACACGCAACACCGAGCGTAAAAGGGATTATTATTACGTGATAATTTAGTATATATTCAATATATTAAATAAATAAAATATATTATAAAGATTTTAATGGAAAATAGACCAAGTTATCTTGTGTTACATACAATATAGTATTTCACTAATATCTTACACAACACAAAAGAATGATTATTACAAGACATTGATATGTTATTAAAATAATATTATTTAAAATAATACGATAAAAACTATAACATAAATCCGTTATTATGAATAATATGTAATAATATTTGAACATTTACGGTTTATATAATTTAAAAATTATTTCAATGGTTACAAAATAATTATAAATTAAACTAAGAATGATATCAGTATAAAAATGAATTTTTTTTATTAATTTCTTGCATCCAAAGGTGGTTTTTATTGATATTATAAATTAATATCAATTTTTGAGTAATAATAATGAAATCATTATGTTACATATTATATAAAATAATTTTTATATTCATCCATTAGGTTTTATAATCATAAGATAAGAACAAAGCCTATTCCACACCTAAAAACCTATATTTTTTAAAAGGTTAATTTACCACCTTTTAATGAAGAACCCATTTGATATTGACATTTTTTCCATTTTATAAAATTAATATGTCCAAATAATATTTATATTTTTAATAGAGACATAAAAATTATCATAGTGTGAATTTTTGGTATATTTTTGGTGATTCATTTTTAATTAATAGTATAAAATACTGAATTTAATTAAAAAAATGTTTTTTTCATATAATTTTTTACTAGGTTAACTTATCTTTTACATTGGTTTTAATGTTTTTTAAAATAATATTTCTAACAATTAATCATATTTATGATATTGGAATCAATAGCAATTTGAAATTGACTATAGAAATATAGCAAACATTCAAATATTTTTAATTTTAAACATGCATTGTCGTCCCACCTGTGGGATGAATTTTAAATTTTTTTTTCAACATATGTGATTGAAATTTGGTAAAAGAAATTCCATATTTGTAATCATTATATTGTATAATTTATAAATGTAACATCGTTTATTACCAAAATGATATATGAAAGTGATTAAAAATAATTACAACGATTATGTTTAAATTATGAAAAATAAGGGAATAAACCTTTACCATAAGGCTCAGAATGACCTATAAAACATTACAATTGATATTTAATGTCCATATTTGAAACTATTTTCCCTATTATTTAATTTTTTATAATATATGATACACCATCAATGTGAAAAACATGTATGGAATTCCCATGTCAAAATGATACAAGAGTGCCACTCCTCCACCGTTGTAAAATGAAACCACTTATCCAACCCCCACACCTCTCAAACCACCTATATATGGAGAATATTATCCCAAATATCCTCCCAAAAATCACCCTTCATCTTTTTATTCTCCCTCAGACATTAATAATTCCAAATAATCTCATTGTTTCAAATCAAAAGGAGTTACCTGATTAAGAGGTAACACCATCCCTCAAAATCCTTACTATTATTTTTCTTTATTCACACCAAAAAACCATATTATTAGATGATTATATAACAAAACCAATATCATCTATAAAATTGATGTTCTATTTAATGATTCTAATTAGACATACACACACTTCTATCTAATGGGTAACAAAAATACTGTTTAGGCGTATGATAAACTATCACATCACTAAATGATGATTGTTCATTTTTTAATTACCACCACTCATGGTGGATATTATGGTGGACACTCTGTTTAAATATTTAATATATTATATTTTTTTTTAATAATATTTAATTGTTTTAAGATATATTTATTTATACATTCTATTTTTTTAATAAGATAAGTTTGTTTGAGGAATTGTGGACTACCACCCCCTAAAATCAATTTGATTCATTAATAAAATACATGGAATGTTTTAAAAATACATTTATTTAATATATATGGTTTAATAATGTTACTCTAATAATGATATATATATATATTAATATATATACTTATATCTATTTTACATTATTCCATTCAACACTACAATTAAATGGAAATACCGTTCATGTGTATTAATGGAATGTCGTATCCATTAATGGTGCATTATGTTTCATACTTATATATTATATGGATTATTATAATATAAATATAATTATAATAAATTATATTTAAATCATGTTTTACTTTATAGATATCATGATATAAATATATGGACTATATGAATGAAAAATTATGACACAGAAAAAAAATGAAGCGAATATTATCTGAAGTGAAGCCATAACATATAATTGTTATCAAAGAGGTACCATAACTCCATAAACAAACCATTTTTGGTATTATAATTAAAAATATTATTCCCTAAATGATTTATAATAAATTAATATTTATTATATAGTATGATTTTATGATTAAAACGATAGTCAAGACACAAGAATGTAGATTTCATCACATATTTTATTTCAATGAGATAAATGCTTTATTCACCAACTATTCCATTTATGTGGTGTGTATACTACTGATGGATCTATTAAATAAATAATATACTAAGACTTATGTGTATTTAAATATCCATTATATGATATTTATTTCATAGGGTTAACATTTTAAAAGCAACCAAATTGGTAAGATAGTTTTGTATCAGTTTTCATTCTTTAAGACACAAGTTTTATTATGAACCTACAATATTCATAGAGGTGTATATACTTCATATGACCTGATATATCTTCAATATAATTCATTTTATGTTATTTTAAACTTATTGTAACTTCAATTTATTAAATTTTTAGATATGGTTCAATGTTACTAAGTGATATGAGTTTATTATAACAATATCAACGCCTTTTGAGATTGTTTATGATTATGATTCTTTATTATAATATTAAAACACATCTCTCCGGAAAATTCCTAATTTTAATATCCTATTTTTATTCATGATATATTCATTTTCTAGTACAAGTTTTCTACTCATTGGAACATATGATAGTTATGAATGAGTTTTAATGAAATCTTAACATTTCCTTCATGTCGATGGAAATCTATATTTCTTCCAAAAAAAATTTTATAAATAGGTTTTCTATGAAAATTGTACTATTAAACTATAATATTTAAATGGAATTTTTCCATTTTTATTTCTTTTTTCATCTTTGATAATGGAATATTATTTCTTCTTTATGAACAAGGTTTTTTTCAAACCATTTAATGTGTAAATATTTTTTTGTTCCTATGTCATACGATAAGAATGGATTTACCCATCATCGTTTCTGTGATGCTTTTGTTGAATGATTAAATTGATTAATTTTATGAATTCTTTTTTTAAATTATTTTCATCGAAATGGTTTTCAGAACGTTTTCATGATTTCTTTATATATTTTCAATGTATTTATCAAGGAATGTGTTTTTTAAAATGTATTTAAGATTATTTTCTATGTTTTAAAGGTATATGGGTTTCATAACGTTTTCTACCATATTTGATTTGGTTTCAAGGAATATGTTGGTTCAAAATGTTTTAAATATTATTTTATATTTTTTCCAAGAAACTGTTTTAAAATAATTTTAAACCTAATATATATGTTAACAAAGTATTATCAATGAAATGTGTTTCAAAATGTTTTCAATATACTTCAATATGTTTTCAAGAAATATGGTTCAAAAAACAGTTTAATGATATATTTATATATTTTCACCAAAAAAAGATTCCAAAAGGATTTCAATTATTTCATTATAATACATTAAGTTTATTTTTAACAAAAAGGTTTAAAAAATGGGTTTATGTATTATATTTCCATTTCAATGAAGAAAGGATATATTTCTCAAGAAATGGTTTCAATAGATCATTCTAATTTATTTTCTATCTATGATGAAATATATTTATTTTTCTCATTCCATTATAGGAAATGATCCAATGGTTCCATTCATATTATTTTTTTAATGGTATATGTTTTGATTATATGTTTTTTACGAAACCCATTTCTCTCCCATGGGTTATATGTTTTTGAAACACACATATGATCATGTGTTAATTTTATGACGAAATGATTATGAAGGATATCGTTTTAATGAAGGTTATGATAATATTTCAAGTTTATTATACCAATTTCATTTCATGGGTTATGATATGATTTTAATTGATCATTGAGTACATGTATGTATGATTTCTATAAGAACCCGAATTTTATATTAGGTATAATTCATTAAAATTTAGATCTTATTTGGAATATTGGAAATTTTATTAATGCATAATGAGTGATTGAAGGTTAATTGGGAGTTTGGGTCTTGTTCGGAGATCAGAACACATCTATTTGGTAAACTATTCTTAGAACATGGTTTGTAGTAAACATTGCGGGAAGACCACATGGTTAGATGAAACTGTGTGTGTCATGAATTTTTGGATTGAGCCTTACTGAATATTTTCTTCATGGTTTCCCAAATTATGTGGCATAACTAGGCCGGTTAACCTCTTCCCCAGGTACTTGTGCATGGTATTATCCATGGTTTTTCAAACAGTGTGCATGCTATTTTATGGGCTGTTTTATGATTTTTTCCTTAAGGATATAATTTATCCTCATCTTCTTCCCCAATATAAATTAATATAGTAATACAATATTTTCAATATTTTTTATGTATTTGAATTCCTAATGTGGGGATTTGATGATGTCCTACATTCAGGATTTGATCGAGCTTCTGTTTTCCACGTTGGATGCAGAACGAAAAGTACTCAATCCTTTTTAAACCATTCATCTCATCTTATTCAATTGACCTTATTATCCATGAGTGAGAATTTATACATTTTTCTCATATGTACTACATTTTAAGATTATTTAGAGGATGATATTGGAGGAGGATATATTTATGACCCTAGGGTGGCTGGACTATAAATCATCCCTCATGTTTGCTGATTGTGTAATTTTTCATGTGGGACCACTGATTTCATATGTGTTCGTTTATTGATTTTATATTCCCTGATTATAATCATTACAGTAATATGGTTATGATATTTCAAAATATGTTAATATATTTTAGTTGTTACACCAACAACTCCATCCTTATCATGTAGTACGTTATGCCATAATTGGGTTTTTAGAGTTTGATGTGTTTGAACTGCCGTTCAGGTGTTCCTTAGATCGACCTTTCTAATATTAAGTTTATCTATATTAAATTGTTTGTTGTAAATTGTGAATATAATAATGGTATGTAGTAGTATGTTCACTAGATCAACAACTCAAGGTATGTTCTTCAATAAGAAACATAAATGTTAAATGGGAATTGGCAAGTATACTAAGCATATGAATTTATCGTACTAAACGTAAATAAATATTAGGTTGTGTATTTGTAGCACCCCATACAACATTAGTGTATGTTAGTGAAATGTTCCTTAATTATTGAATATCTCTTAGATGGATTTCATATAGGTTTCATGCTAACTAACCTAGTCACACTAATGAAAGGTAAGGCTTGAACCAAATGGACTTATTGATTAATTATGATTGAATAAAGTGTTTCATGATACATGGTCCATTAAGAATAATGGAAGTCAAGGAATTAAACAATTAAAACTATATATAATACATAATTATAAAATAGGAGTGGAATGACTTGATATTTCCAGGTTTTCTTATTAGGGTATGGTTTGAGCACTCGGGAACCCCATTCGGATTCCAGGATGTGGCGTGCTTAGGTTGAGACCCACCTAGATCATGATCCTTGACTTTTATTGAATGCCAAATATGTCACTGTAGGATCCCTCATATAGTATTAAATGATTCCTCAGATACACTCCTTGGATCCAACATTGAAATGTAGTTTCCATGGTTAAAACACATAGGGACCAATAATTTCATAGCTTTGTTTACCTTGGATGAACCCCATGGACTCGGTAGGCATATCATTGTATAATTCCTTAGACTATTATCCTTGGATTACAATCTTACCCTTATACATGATATAATTCTTACTGATTTGGTGAACCATAAGGTGTACGTTTCCCTAGATATTGGACCTTCTTTATTAAATTTTATTATAGGCTTTCTGGATAAATCTTGGAACCTTACAATTGTTCACATGTTCCTTATTAATATTAGTAGTAACAATTAAATAATGATTTAGTTATAGGTTTTGAAACCATCCAAGGGATGAAGCAGGTACATTGGTATATAGTTACATTGTACCATGTTACATTATATATGCATACTTTCACAGTGATATATTACATTGCACGGGCTGGATGTTATAGACACTATTGGTGGTGGCCCACTAAGATTTATCTTACTCCCTATTCGGGCCTTATTTTGTACCCATGGACAATTAAATGAATGCATGTGATGATGAAGGGAAGAATATGGATTCAAACACTTGATTAATTACAAGTTAAGATGGATCTTGATAAATTATAACCATGAGAGATCTAGGGATGTTTTGGATAGTCTTTTTATTTCCTTTATTCATTTGACTATCATGTTATTCCTTATCTCTTGTATCCCAATTTTCTAGTTTTCTGGATACAGGACATATACTCATTAGTTGTTGCATGTTATTATTTTTATTTTTTTTATTTTTAATGTAGTATCTATTTTTCTTTGTGCCTTAAATTTACTTCTATTGCTTCAGATATTTACCTTATTTATAGTTATCCTCTATGCTACACTTCAGTGTTGAGGGAACAATCTCCCCATGGACACACCCAATGGCCTCATTGCAAGTCACTAGCCTCATGCTTTTGGGGTGAAGCACACGAGTCCATGATGCCAACTAGTCTCGGGGAACCTATTAAATGGAATCTACGTTTGGGATATCATAATTGCATTATGAGAGGTGTGGGACCTATATCAACCTCCAATGCATTAGTAATAGATTTATATCTCATGAGATAGACTAATAAGGTCTTGGGAATGGAACATGACTACTAAGATTAACATTAGAGTGAAATAAGAATACCAATATGTTTCAAGGAGTTAAATTATGCTACCAAGATGGCCATGAGAGTGAACCATGACTACCAATATAACGACCCATACTTTACATACATTGTTATTACATCCGAATTAAAGCACACTTATTACAACATATAACAAAACCAAGAAAGGATCGTATAGGTATAATGTATTTATAAACTGGGAAACATAAACAACTGGTTCATAAAGCATATACTTTGCCTCCCATTTATTTCATCATATCTAGAGTCCCTTTTTGGCATATTCTACTTAATAACCTTCTTTCTGACCTGGGGAAATAAAACATACAAAAGGGTGAGCTCAAATGCTCAGTAAGGGTAAACAAAAGAAATATCAATCACATCATATACATAAGCACATAACTTTTGGAAATCATAACATGCAAAAGAGATCATAATTTCATAACATGGGGTAAATCATAGAAATGAAATGTAATCCCAATAATCATAACTTAAATCATGAAACATTTTGGCATACACACATAATCATAGAGAATCATTTCTTATTAGTCATGACTCATTGCCAAGACTATCTTAGTGGACAATGTCCATTTCTGAACCGAGTTCACTCCTCGTTTCAGTCCTGTTTCACTGAACCGGTATAACCTACCATTCCAGCCATGTCTATCTCATGAGATATAAAATATTTACCCAATGCATTGGAGGGAGATATATGTCCCACCCATCTCATAATGATACCATTATTATGTGTACCACAAAATCATAAACCATACTTCATAGCATTACCCATGTAATAAAAATGGGAATCTTAAACATCGTGACATCATAAAACAATTCATATAAGACAAAGGAATTCATAAAAAATAATTCCACCAAAACATAATCAAATCAATTTTATAATAGGGATAAAAACATAACCCTTTATTTTCTTATATGGAAAATAATTTTGATAAAACACTTGAACTCCATTCTTGAGGAAAATATCCTTTCTACTTCAAAAACACCTTTCCTTTCTAAACATGTCATACAATTATAAACTAAAAGAAGTTGATTAAAAATAAACTTGAAAACTTGTAAAGGAATCTTCTTGGAAATAATGTTTTAAAAATCCATTCATGTCGTATAAGTTAAAAAAACATTCTTCTTGTACTATTGTCAAAAAAGTTAAAAAGTACCTCGTACGAAAAACAACAAAAGATTCCTTTCATATCTTTTATTAAAACTCACAAAAGGGTAAAAATGGATTTAAAAAAATTGTATGTGGATGGAAATAATATTACATATTGAGTAAACATGGATGTGGATGTTAAAATACACCCCATTAAACAACAATGTATAAAAAATCTTGGATAAAAATGAGATTGTGATTTTTCCCTTACCTTAGGTCCGATATGCTTTGTACGTGTCCGGACCTCCTCTTATTTGAAGTGCTTCTTTGAGACCTCCTTTTAGGGCACTAAAATAGGTCTCTGAAGAAGACCAGAACCTCTAGGATGTTTCTAGAGAAGTGGAGAGGAAAACATGGCAGGGGTTGGCCGAGCATGAAGGCTCAAAGTGGTGTGAGAAAGAGGGGGAGGAGGTGCCCTTTTATAAGGGAGGAGAGGGGACCTTTGAAATAACTAAAAATATTATTTTATTATATAGTCAAATTCGGTTTTTAATAGCTCCAAATTGATATATTTTGAAGATAAGGTGGGTAGGGGTCGAAATCCTCTCATCCAATAGAATTTAGACAAGTTTAGGTATCAATTTTAACCTTATCATTTAGATTTAACTTTAAGTTGGATAATTTAACTTTTACCGTGTCTTCTTGTTTTCTTACACTATAAGGTTAATAAACATACTATATCAAGCCAAACGAAACCCAAGTTGTTTATTATTAAAATATATAACCTTATCTAAGTCATTTGGCCGAACCTTAGATTTTTAGGAATAAAATAACAACTGATAATATAATATTTGTTTAAAAAACTATTTTATGTCAATTTTGACACTATTTAGTAATTGATTTTTGGGAAAATCATAACAGAATTATTAGTTAGAAAAAAGTTACATAAATCAATAATAACATGTCATATTATCCTATAAAAATAGTGGAATTCATCAAAAGTCTCAAATTACATTTATTTGGGTTTTTATAACATTGATTATGTCAATATTTCATTAATAAGATAATTACTACATCATCTTTGTGTCATAAATAAATTAACTTATTTAAATTCTAAAAATTAAAAATAAAATAAAATTATGTAGGAAATATTTTTATCTTTCTAATGAATATTTATAGTCGAATTTATCTTATGTATAACACCATATTAAAAATTATTTTCTTATTAAACTTTGATTTTAACAATTTTAACCCTTCTTTAAATAAATTAATAATAAATGTCCTAATCTAATCCAAGTGGGCCTAAATGGTCATATTTTATTCCTAAGGTTGTTTTTGGACGAATTAAACTTGTCCAATAGAATAAGGACATGTGTTAGAGTAATAATAATATCATTTTTCCCTTAATTACCCTATTTACTTTTAACCGTGGTAAATAAAAGTAAAAAGTTACTATTCACCAAAAATTATTTTCATCTCATTGAACCATATTTTAGTCCTTGATATTAACTGTGTCTCTTGGATTTTCGAAATTCCACTCACAGAAGCGGTAAAATTGAGTTTTATGAAAAATTCAGTTTTTTTAACTACCACTTAGTGGTTTCACTATTCATCAAAAATTGAAAGTTTTCAGAAAAATACCAAAATTTCACCCTAGGATAACTTCGATATTCCGAATCCAAAAATGATGTCCATTTTGAAAAATAAAATTTATAAAATTTCAAAAAGTGGTTATTACTATTCATAACGGCTAGTTTTAATAATATTTTATTAGCATATCATTGTTTAGTGAAACTCGGTATTTCGTACGACACAAGCTATCGAGGAAGGTTGCGATTTCGTGTAAAGCAAGCCAAGCAAGTGTTGTGTGTGGAAAAAGATTCCTTTGATGATTTTATAAAATAAAAGTCTCGGGTGTTACATTTTACCCCCCTTAAAATGATTTTCGCCCTCGAAATTCGTCACTTTGTAACAAACAGATGAGGATACCTCTCCCTCATCATATCCTCAAGCTCCCATGTAGCTTCTTCTAATTGGTGGTTCCTCCATAAAACTTTCACCAAGAGAGTGGTCTTGTTTCGTAGGAATTTTTCGCTACGATCCAGAATCTCTATCGGTTGTTCTTCATAAGGAAGATCTTGCTCCATCGGTACAACTTCTGAGCTAAGTACATGTGAAGGATCATGTATGTAATTTCTCAGGAGAGATACATGGAACACATCATGAAATTGAGAGAGATTCTGTGGAAGCTCCAATCTGTAAGCTACCTTCCCAACACGATCCAGTATTTCGAAAGGACCGATATATCTAGGGCTCAACTTCCCCTTCTTTCCAAATCTCATGACCCTCTTCCAGGGAGATATTCGTAAGAACACTTTATCACCCACTTCAAACTCTAGGTCTTTTTTTCGGTTGTCGGCATAACTTTTCTGTCGACTCTGAGCTGCTCTTATGTGTTGGTGAATAGACTTGACCTTTTCTGCCATTTCATCAACGAGATCGGGTCCTAATAGCTTTCTTTCACCAACTTCATCCCAGCAAGTTGGAGTCCTGCATTTCTTTCCAAAGAGAGCTTCATAAAGAGCCATCTGAATACTGGAGTGAAAGCTATTATTATAAGAAAATTCAACCAAAGGTAGGTGTTGATCCCAAGCACCTTTGAAATCCATAGAGAAAGCTCTCAACATATCTTCTAGAGTTTGAATTGTTCTGTCAGACTGACCGTCTGTCTGTGGATGATAAGCAGTGCTGAAACTCAACTCTGTATCCAGAGTATCCTGAAGACTTCGCCAAAACATCAAGGTAAATCTCAGATCCTGATCAGATATAATATAAAGTGGTACTCCATGCAATCTTACCACTTCCTTTACATATATCCTAGAAAGCTGATCCAAAGAGAAATCCTCTCTAATAGCAATGAAGTGTGCAGACTTGGTAAGACGATCAACTATGACCCAGATAGCATTATTGCCTTTGGATGTTTTAGGAAGTCCTGTGACAAATTCCATAGTGATGTTTTCCCATTTCCATTCGGGTATGGGTAATGGTTGTAACATCCCCTTAGACTTCTGTCTCTCAGCTTTAACTTGCTGATAAACCAAGCATTGAGAGACATATTCAGCAACATCTCTTTTCATGCCATCCCACAAGAAGTAATTTTTCAGGTCCCTATACATCTTCGTGCTTCCAGGATGAATAGAGAATGAAGAATTATGAGCCTCATCCAGCATCTCCTTCTTTAATTTGGGGATGGGAGGAAAACAAACCTGATTCCTGAACTTTATTATCCCATCACAATAAAGGTTGAATTCAGGAACACTTATCACCTTCCTTTGTAGCTCGACATCTTCTTTCTGTGCCTCTTTAATCTTCACATGTATAGATGGTTGAACATTCATTTGAGAAAGTTACAATTTTCCCCTTTCATTATAATCCCAATATCCATCCTTTGTAAATACATAAATATTGGATCTTTTGTGATCCTCATCATGGATAAACTAGCATGGTCTTGTCGACTTAATGCATCTGCCACCTTGTTTGCTTTCCCAGGGTGGTAATGGATTGAGCAGTCGTAATCCTAAATCAGCTCCAACCATCTTCTTTGGCGCATATTCAACTCCTTTTGTGTGAAAATATACTTTAAACTTTTATGATCAGTATAAATATCACACCTTTCACCATAAAGGTAATACCTCTAAATCTTTAATGCAAAGATTAACGCAACTAACTCGAAATCCCGAGTTGGGTAATTTTTCTCATGTATTTTCAACTGTCGTGAGGCATAAGCTATCACCATATAATTTTTCATAAGAACACTCCCCAATCCCTTCTTGGATGCATCACTATAGATCACAAACCTTTCTCCACTACAAGGCAGTGTGAGCACAGGGGCACTGCATAAACTTCTTTTCAACTCCTTGAAATTCTCTTCACATTCTTCCTTCCAAACAAACTTAAATCCTTTCCGAGTCAACTTGGTGAGTGGATTAGATAATCGTGAAAAATCTTTCACAAAACGTCGATAATATCCATCCAAACCAAGAAAACTTCGGATCTCGGTTACTATTGTTGGTCTCGACCATCTTTCGATAACCTCTGTTTTTGCTGGATCCACAGATATCCCCTCTTTTGAGATTATGTGACCCAAAAATGAATCTTTTTGAAGCCAAAATTCACACTTGGAAAATTTGGCATAAAGCTTCTCCTTTCTCAGGGTCTTCAATATAATTCTCAAGTGATCTTCATGTTCTTCCTTGATCTTTGAATAGACAAGAATATCATCTATAAAGACTACCACAAATTGATCAAGATAGTCTATAAAGACTCTATTCATCAGATCCATGAAGATAACAGGGGAATTAGTAAGACCAAATGGAATCACTATAAATTCATAGTGTCCATACCTTGTATGGAAAGCCATCTTTGGTATATCCTCCCTTTTTCTCCTTAATTGATGATACCATGAACGAAGATCAATCTTGAAAAATTACTAAGCTCCTCGTAGTTGGTCAAATAATTCATCAATGCGTGGGAGAGGATCTTTGTTCTTGAAAGTGATCTTGTTAAGTTCTCGATAATCAATGCAGAGTCTCATTGATCCATCTTTCTTTTTAACAAACATAACAAGTGCTCCCCAAGGTGACGCACTAGGGTGTTTGAACCCCTTATCAAGATTCTCTTGGAGTTTCTTCTTCAATTCCTGCAACTCAATTGGGGCCATTCTATAAGGTGTCTTTGAAATAGGCAAAGCACCAAGTACGAGTTCTATTGAAAACTCAACTTCACGATTTGGTGGAAGACCCGGTAATTCCACCATAAAGACATCATCAAACTCCCATACAATGGGCATATTCTTAATCATGAGTTTCTCACCAACCATTTGAGATAAATAACCTTCATTTAGTGGAATCAATACCCATAAAATGTAAGAAATTTCCACTGGAAGGTTATGTTCATCCTTGCATCGATAGACGATCATAGATTGATCTGGAATATGAAATGTGAATTCCCTTCTTTGATAATTGATATGAGCTCCATATAGAGAAAGAAAATCCATGCCAAGAATCACATCAAATTATAATATAGAAAGGATCACAAGATTTGTAGGAAGCCCTTTCCCACAAACTTCAATCAGAGAAGAATTATAAACTTTTGATGCGACTGTTGTGCCATTAGGTTTTGTCACAGCTAACTCAACATCTAATTGTTGTGGTAATACGGTGATACCCTTAGAAATTTTGTCATAAATAATGGAGTGGGTGGATCCATAATCAAATAAGACATTTTCTACATTAGAGTGGATGGTAAGAGTACCTTTCACCACATCGTTATCGTACTCCACATCGCTGATAGAAATTGCATGTGACATTCCTTTTTCATTAGCCTTAAGAGTTTGGTGACGTCGACCATCATCATCAACCCTTAGATTAGGGCATTTATTGGCATAATGTCCCATCTCCTTGCACTTGAATCATTGAAGTGTAGTAGGTTCATTCTGTGTATCCCTTCCTTTGTTTGCATCATTAGACATCTTCTTCCCATTATCGCGTCATTCAAATACCCAATGACCTTCCTTTCCACACTTGAAACATTTACTTTTCCCTTTAAGACAACTCCCTCCATGTTTCTTTCCACACTTTGATCATAAGGGAAAGATCATCTTCTTTTCAGTGTGCTCTTTAGATTTTCCTCTGAATTCCATTTTCCTCTTCTTGTCAAACCAATATGACTGATGGGTTAATCCAAAATCTATCTCTACTTTGAGAGCACATCGAACGATTACCTCGTAGCTATTGAAGTCCCTTATGGCTAAGGCCCTTCTAAGACTTGGTTTTAAGCCAATAAAGAATCGATTGATCTTACTCTCAGGTTGGATAATAATACCAGAAGCGTACCTTGCAAGTCTTGTAAAATTTTCTTCATAGGTACTAACAGATTCATCATCCTTTTTCTTCAGTTCAAGAAACACTTTCTCCATCTTTGTTCAGAGAATACGAGGTAAGTACTTATTGAAAAATAAGTTCTTGAACTCATCCCATTCCATGGACTCAATTTCATCCCTTTGCCCCGTATTCTTAATAAGATTCCACCATTTATCAGCATCACCTTCCAAACGATACACTGCTAAGATGAATTTATCATGCACAGAACATTGAAGAACTGAAAATATCCTTTCAGCAGTACTAATCCATTTTTCAGCAACTAATGGATCAGTAGACCCGCTAAATGAATGTGGACGCTATCTCATGAAGGATTCAACAGAATGTTGCTCCTTTTTTTGCTCGTTTGGAAGTCCTGCATGATTCATAGCTTGAGAATGTTGTGTGAGCATGGATACAAGATTTTTCATTCCAGCTCCCATAACGTTTGGTTTCTCAGGGGGACAACCATTGCATTGCCCGTCACATTCCGCATTAACACAGTTCCTTCGGGTTCCAGCCATTGACTAAAACCAAGAAGAATAGTGTGAGCAACACTAATTATAATAGGAAAACCACAAAATCAAGAATAAAATTTCACACGTAAGGTCTTATCCTAGGTTATTCATGGCCATTTCAAAAACACTAAGATTGTGTTCTATACTTAGACTTATCCTTAGGGTTCTTACTAAGGCTTTCGCATCCTAGTTTCCAAAGGTTGACTATACCTTTCCTCTGATACCAACTAGAACGACCCATACATTACATACATTGTTATTACTTCAGAATTGAAGCACACTTATTACAACATATATCAAAACCAATAAAGGACCGTATAGGTATAGTGTCTTTAGAAACTGGGAAACATTAACAACTGGTTCATAAAGAATCTACTTTGCCTCCCAATTATTTCATCATATCTAGATTCCCTTTTTGGCATATTCTACTTAATAACCTTCTTCCTGACCTAGGGATATAAAACATACAAAAGGGTGATCTCAAATGCTCAGTAAGGGTAAAAAAATATCAATCAAATCACATACATAAGCACATAACTTTTGGAAATCTTAACCTGCAAAAGAGATCATAATTTCATAACATGGGGTAAATCATAGTAGTGAAATGTAATCCCAATAATCATAACCTAAAACATGAAACTTTGTGTCATACCCACATAATCATAGAGAATCATTTCTTATTAGTCAAGACTCATTTCCAAGACCATCTTAGTGGACAAAGTCCATTTCTGAACCGAGTTCACTCCTCGTTTCAGTCCTATTTCACTGAACCAATATAACCTACCGTTCCAGCCATGTCTATCTCATGAGATATAAAATCTTTACCCAATGTATTGGAGGGAGATATATATCCCACCCATCTCATAATGATACCATTCTTATGTGTTCCACAAAATCATAAACCATACATCATAGCATAACCCATGTAATAAAAATGGGAATCTTAAACATTGTGACATCATAAAACAATTCATATAAGATAAAGGAATTCATAAAAAATAATTCCATCACAACATAATCAAATCAATTTAATAATAGGGATAAAAACAGAACCCTTTATTATCTTCGATGGAAAATAATTTTGATAAAACACTTGAACTCCATTCTTGAGGAAAATATGCTTTCTACTTCAAAAACACCTTTCCTTTCTTAACATGTCATACAATTCCAAACTAATATAAGTTGATTAAAAATAAACATGAAAACATGTAAAGGAAGCATCGTGGAAACAATGTTTTAAAAATCCATTTATGTTGTATAAGTGAAAAAAAAATTCTTCTCGTAGTTTTGTTGGAAAAGTCAAAAGGTACCTCGTAAGAAAAACGACAAAAGATTCCTTTCATATCTTTTACTAAAACTCACCAAAGGTTAAAAATGGATTTAAAAAAAATTATAGGTGGATGGAAATAATATTACATATTGAGGAAACATGGATGTGGATGATAAAATTCACCCCATTAAATACCAAAGTATAAAAAATCTCGGATAAAAATGAGATTGTGATATTTTCCCTTCCCTTAGTTCCGATATGCTTTGTACGTGTCCGAACCTCCTCTTCTTTGAAGTGCTTCTTTGAGACCTCCTTTTAGGGCACTAAAATAGGTCTTTGAAGTAGACCAGAACCTCTAGTTTTTTTCTAGAGAAGTGGAGAGGAGAAATTTGCAGGGTTTGGCCGATCTTGAAGGCTCAAAGTGGTGTGAGAAATAGGGGGAGGTGGTGCCCTTTGATAATAGAGGAGAGGGGCACCTCTGGAATAACTACAAATATTATTTTATTATAAAGTCAAATTCGGATTTTAATATCTCCATATTGATATTTTTCTAGGATAAGGTGGGTAGGGGTTGATATCCTCCCATCCAATAGAATTTAGACAAGTTTATGTATCAATTTTAACCTTATCATTTAGATTTAACTTTAAGTTAGATAATTTAACTTTTACCGTGTCTTCTAGTTTTCTTACACTATACGGTTAATAAAATTACTATATCAAGCCAAAAGAACACCAAGTTGTTTATTATTAAAATATATAACCTTATCTATGTCATTTGGCCGAACCTTAAATTTTTAGGAATAAAATAACAATTGATAATATAATATTTGTTTTAAAAACTATTTTATGTCAATTTTGAAACTATTTAGTAATTGAATTTTGTAAAATTTATAACAGAATGATTAGTTCTAAAAAAGTTAATTAAATCAATAATAGCATGTCATATTAACCTAGAAAATTATTGGAATTCATAAAATGTCTCAAATTACATTTATTTGGGTATTTATAACATCAATTATGTCAATATTTCATTAATAAGATATTACTCCATCATCATTGTGTAACAAATAAATCAACTTATTTAAAGTATAAAAATTAAAAATAAAATATCATTATGTAGGAAATATTTCTAGATTTCTTATGAATATTTATAGTCGAATTTATCTTATGTATAACCCCATATTAAAAATGATTTACTTATTAAACATTGATTTTAACTATTTTAACCCTTCTTTAAATAAATTAATAATAAATGTCCTAATCTAATACAAGTGGGCCTAAATGGTCATATTTTATTCCTAAGGTTGTTTTTGGTCGAATTACACTTTTCCAAAAGAATTAGTACATCTGTTATGGTAATAATAATATCATTTTTACCCTTAATTATCCTATTTACTTTTAACCGGGGTATGTAATTGTAAAAAGTTACTATTCACCAAAAAATTATTTTCATCTCATTGTACCACATTTTAGTCCTTGATATTAACCGTGTCTCTCGGATTTTCGAAATTCCACTCACAGAAGCGGTAAAATCAAGTTTTATGAAAAATTCAGTTTTTTTAACTACCACTTAGTGGTTTCACTATTCATCAAAAATTGAAAGTTTTCTGAAAAATACCAAAATTTCACCCTAGGATAATTTTGATATTCCAAATCGAAAAATGAAGTCCATTTTGAAAAATAAAATTAATAAAATTTCAAAAAGTGGTTATTACTATTCATAACGGCTAGTTTTAATAATATTTTATTAGCATATCATTGTTTGGTGAAACTCGGTATTGCGTACGACACAAGCTATCGAGGAAGGTTGCAATTTCGTGTAAAGCAAGACAAGTAAGTGTTGTGTGTAGAAAAAGATTTCTTTGATGATTTATATAAAATAAAAGTCTCGGGTGTAACATTCTACCCCCTTTAAAATGAATTTCGCCCTCGAAATTCGTCACTTTGTAACAAATAGATAAGGATACCTCTCCCTCATCATATCCTCAAGCTCCCATGTAGCTTCATCTAATTGGTGGTTCTTCCATAAAACATTCACCAAACGAGTGGTCTTGTTTCATAGGATATTTTCTCTACGATCCAAAATCTATATCGGTTGTCCTTCATAAGAAAGAACTTGCTCCAGCGGTACAACTTCTGAGCTGAGTACATGTGAAGGATCAGGTATGTAGTTTCTCAGGAGAGATACATGGAAGACATCGTGAACTTGAGAGAGATTCGGTGGAAGCGCCAATCAGTAAGCTACCTTCCCAACACGATCCAGTATTTCGAAAGGACCGATATATCTAGGGCTCAACTTCCCCTTCTTTCCAAATCTCGGGACCCTCTTCCAGGGAGATATTCGTAAGAACACTTTATCACCCACTTCAAACTCTAGGTCTTTTCTCCGGTTGTCGGCATAACCTTTCTGTCGACTCTGAGCTGATCTTATGTGTTGTTGAATAGATCTGACCATTTCTGCCATTTCATCAATGAGATCGGGTCCTAATAGCTTTCTTTCCCCAACTTCATCCCAACAAGTTGGAGTCCTGCTTTTCATTCCATAGAGAGCTTCATAAGGAGAAATTTGAGTACTAGAGTGAAAGCTATTATTATAAGAAAATTCCACCAAAGGTAGGTGTTGATCCCAACCACATTTGAAATCCATAGAGCAAGCTCTCAAAATACCTTCTAGAGTTTGAATTGTTCTCTCAGACTGAACGTCTGTCTGAGGATGATAAGCAGTGCTGAAACTCAACTCTGTATCCAGAGTATGCTGAAGACTTCGCCAGAACATCGAGGTAAATCTCAGATCCTGATCAGATATAATATAAAGTGTTACTCCAAGAAATCTTACCACTTCCTTTATATATATCCTGGAAAGCTGATCCAAAGAGAAATCCTCTCTAATAGCAATGAAGTGTGAAGACTTGGTAAGACGATCAACTATGACCCAGATAGCATTATTGCCTTCGGATGTTTTAGGAATTCCTATGACAAATTCCATAGTGATGTTTTCCATTTACATTTGGGTATGGGTAATGGTTGTAACATCCCCTTAGACTTCTGTCTCTCAGCATTAACTTGCGGACAAACCAAGCATCGAGAGACATATTCAGCAACATCTCTTTTCATGCCATCCCACCAGAAGTACTCTTTCAGGTCCCTATACATCTTCATGCTTCCAGGATGAATAGAGAATGAAGAATTATGAGCCTCATCCAGCAGCTCCTTCTTTAATTCGGGGATGGGAGGAACACAAACCCTATTCCTGAACATTATTATCCCATCACAATCAAGGTTGAATTCAGGAACATTTCTCACCTTCTTTTGTAGCTCGACATCTTCTTTCTGTGCCTCTTTAATCTTCCCATGTATAGATGGTTGAACATTCATTTGAGAAAGATACGATTTTCCCCTTTCATTATAATCCCAAGATCCATCCTTTGTAAATCCATAAATATTAGATCTTTTGTGATCCTCATCATGGATAAACTAGCATGGTCTTGTCAACTTAATGCATTGTCCACCTTGTTTGCTTTCCCAGGGTGGTAATGGATTGAGAAGTCGTAATCCTTAATCAGCTCCAACCATCTTCTTTGGCGCATATTCAACTCCTTTTGTGTGAAAATATACTTTATACTTTTATGATCTGTATAAATATCACACCTTTCACCATAAAGGTAATGCCTATAAATCTTTAATGCAAAGATTACCGCAGCTAACTCTAAATCATGAGTTGGGTAATTTTGCTCATGAATTTTCAACAGTCGTGAGACATAATCTATCACCATATCATTTTGCATAAGGACACTCCCCAATCCCTTCTTAGATGCGTCACTATAGATTACAAACCTTTCTCCACTATAAGGTAGTGTGAGCACAGGTGCACTGGATAACCTTCTTTTCAACTCCTTGAAATTCTCTTCACATTCTTCCATCCAAAAAAACTTCACTCCTTTCCAAGTCAACTTGGTGAGTGGATTAGATAATTGTGTAAAATCTTTCACAAAACATTGATAATATCGAGCCAAACCAAGAAAACTTCGGATCTCGGTTACTGTTGTTGGCCTCGACCATCTTTCGATAACCTCTGTTTTTGCTGGATCGACAAATATCCCCTCTTTTGAGATTATGTGACCCAAAAATGAAACATTTTTGAAGCCAAAATTCACAAATGGTAAATTTGTCATAAATCCTCTCATTTCTCAGGGTCTTCAATATAATTCTCAAGTGATCTTCATGTTCTTCCTTGCTCTTTGAATAGACAAGAATATCGTCTATAAAGACTACCACAAATTGATCAAGATAGTCTCTAAAGACTCTATTCATCAGATCCATTAAGATAGCAGGGGCATTAGTAAGACCAAATGGCATCACTATAAATTCATAGTGTCCATACCTTGTACGAAAAGACATCTTTGGTATATCCTACCTTTTGAACCTTAATTGATGATACCCTGAACGAAGATCAATCTTGGAAAAGTATTGAGATCCTATTAGTTTGCCAAATAAGTCATCAATGCGTGGGAGAGGATATTTGTTCTTGATAGTGATCTTGTTAAGTTCTCGATAATCAATGCAGTGTCTCATTGATCCATCTTTCTTCTTAACAAACATAAGAGGTGCTCCCCAAGGTGACACACTAGGGAATATGAACCCCTTATCAAGATTCTCTTGGAGTTTCTTCTTCAATTCCTGCAACTCAATTGGGGCCATTCTATAAGGTTTCATTGAAATAGGGAAAGCACCCGGTACGAGTTCTATTGAAAACTCAACTTCACGATTTGGTTGAAGACCTGGTAATTCCTCCAGAAATACATCATCAAACTCTCGTACAATGGGCATATTCTTAATCATGAGTTTCTCACCAACCATTTGAGATAAATAACCTTCATTTAGTGGAATCAATACCCATAAAATGGAAGAAATTTCCACTGGAAGGTTATGTTCATCCTTCCATCGATAGACGATCATAGATTGATCTGGAATATGAAATGTGACTTCCCTTCTCTTACAATTGATATGAGCTCAATGTAGAGAAAGCCAATCCATGCCAAGAATCACATCAAATTCCACTATAGGAAGGATCAAAAGATTTGCAGGAAGCACTTTCCCACAAACTTCAATCGGAGAAGAATTATAAACTTTTGATGTGACTATTGTGCCATTAGGTGTTGTCACAGCTAACTCAACATCTAATTGTTGAGGTAATATGGTGATACCCTTAGAAAATTATTCAGAAATAAAGGAGTGGGTGGATCCAGAATCAAATAAAATATATGCTACTTTAGAGTGGATGGTAAGTGTACATTTCACTAAATCGTTATCGTACTCCACATCGCTGATAGAAATTTCATGTGACTTTCCTTTGTCTTTAGCCTTAAGAGTTTGCTGACGTCGACCATCTTCATCAACCCTTGGATTAGGGAATTTATTGGCATAATGTCCCATCTCCTTGCACTTGAAACATTGATGTGTAGTAGGTTCATTCTGTGTATCCCTTCCTTTGTTTGCATCATTAGACATCTTCTTCACATCACCGTGGAATTCAAATGCCCGATGACCTTCCTTTCCACACTTGAAACATTTACTTGTCCCTTTAAGACAACTCCCTCCATGTTTCTTTCCACACTTTGATCATAAGGGAAAGCTGGTCTACTTTTCAGTGTGCTATTTATATTTTCCTTTGAATTCCATTTTCCTCTTCTTATCAAACCCATATGACTGATGGGTTACTCCAATCTCCATCTCTACTTTGAGAGCACATCGAACGATTTCCTCGTATCTATTGAAGTCCCTAATGTCTAAGGCCCTTAGAAGACTTGGTTTTAAGACACTAAAGAATCGATCGATCTTACTCTCAGGTTGGATAATAATACCAGAAGTGTACCTTGCAAGTCTTGTAAAATTTTCTTCATAGGTACTAACAGATTCATCATCCTTTTTCATCATTTCAAGAAACTCTTTCTCAATATTTGTTCGGAGAATACGAGGGAAGTACCTGTTGAAAAATAAGTTCTTGAACTCGTCCCATTCCATGGACTCAATATCATCTCTTTGCCTTGTATTCTAAATAATATTCCACCATTGATAAGCATCACCTTCCAAATGATACACTGCTAAGATGACTTTATCATGCTCAGAACATTGAAGAACTGAAAATATATTTTCAGTAGTACTAATCCATTGTTTAGTAACTAATGGATCAATAGACCCGCTGAATGAAGGTGGACGCTGTCTCATGAAGGATTCAATAGAATGTTGCTCCTTACTTTTCTCATTTGGAATTCATGCATGATTAATAGCTTGAGAAATTTATGTGAGCATGGCTACAAGATTTTGCATTCCAGCTCCCATAACATTTGGTTGCTGAGGGGGACAATCATTGCATTGCCCATCTCATTCCGCATTATCACGGTTCCTTCGGGTTCCAGCCATTGACTAAAACCATGAAGAATAGTGTGAGCAACACTAATTATATTAGGAAAACCACATAATCAAGAATACAATTTCACACTTACGGTCTTATCCTAGGTTATTCATCTCCATTTCTAAAACACTAAAATTGTGTTCTATACTTAGACTTATCCTTAGGGTTCTTACTAAGTCTTTCACATCCTAGTTTCCAATGATTGACTATACCTTTCCTCTGATACCAACTATAACGACCCATACATTAAATACATTGTTATTACTTCCGAATTGAAGAACACTTATTACAACATATAACAAAACCAAGAAAGGATCGTATAGGTATAGTGTCTTTAGAAACTAGGAAACATAAACAACTGGTTCATAAAGCATCTACTTTGCCTCCCATTTATTTCATCATATCCAGAGTCCCTTTTTGGAATATTCTACTTAATAACCTTCTTACTGACCTGGGGAAATAAAACATACAAAAGGGTGAGCTAAAATGCTCAGTAAGGGTAAAAAAAAGAAATATCAATCACATCATATACATAAGCACATATCTTTTGAAATCTTAACCTTCAAAAGAGATCATAATTTCATAACATGAGGGGTAAATCATAGTAGTGAAATTTAATCCCAAAAATCATAACTTAAAACATGAAACTTGGTGGCATACACACATAATCATAGAGAATCATTTCTTATTAGTCAAGACTCATTTCCAAGACTATCTAAGTGGACAAAGTCCATTTCTGAATCGAGTTCACTCCTCGTTTCAGTCCTGTTTCACTGAACCTGTATGACCTACCGTTCCAGCCATGTATATCTAATGAGATATAAAATCTTTACCCAATGCATTGGAGGGAGATATAGGTCCCACCCATCTCATAATGATACATTTCTTATGTGTGCCACAAAATCATAAACCATACATCATAGCATAACCCATGTAATAAAAATGGGAATCTTAAACATCGTGACATCATAAAACAATTCATATAAGATAAAGGAATTCATAAAAAATAATTCCATCACAACATAATCAAATCAATTTAATAATATGGATAAAAATAGAACCCTTTATTATCTTAGATGGAAAATAATTTTGATAAAACACTTGAACTCCATTCTTGAGGAAAATATCCTTTCTACTTCCAAAACACTTTTATTTTCTTAACATTTCATACAATTCTAAAGTAAAAGAAGTTGATTAAAAATAAACTTGAAAACTTGTAAAGGATTCTTCTTGGAAATAATGTTTTAAAAATACATTCATTCCCTATAAGTTAAAAAAACATTCTTCTCGTACTTTTGTCAGAAAAGTCAAAAAGTACATCGTACGAAAAATGACAAAATATTCCTTTCATATCTTTTACAAAAACTCACCAAAGGGTAAAAAGGGATTTAAAAAAAAATCAGGTCGATGGAAATAATATTAAATATTGAGGAAACATGGATGTGGATGATAAAATACACCCCAGTAAATACCAATGTATAAACAGTCTCGGATAAAAATGAGATTGTGATATTTTCCCTTACCTTAGGTCTGATATGCTTTGTACGTGTCCGAACCACCTCTTCTTTGAAGTCCTTCTTTGAGACCTCCTTTTAGGGAACTAAAATAGGTCTTTGAGAAGACCAGAACCTATAGTATGTATTTAGGGAAGTGGGGAGGAGAAATTGGCAGGTTTTTGCTGAGCTTGAAGGCTTAAAGTGGTGTGTGAAAGAGGGGGAGGAGGTGCCCTTTTATAAGGGAGGAGAGGAGCACCTTTGGAATAACTAAAAATATTATTTTATTATAAAGTCAAATTCGTTTATTGATAGCTCAAAATTGATATATTTCGAAGATAAGGTGGATAAGGGTCTAAATACTCTCATCCAATAAAATTTAGACAAGTTTAGGTATCAATTTTAACCTTATCATTTATATTTAACTTTAATTAACATAATTTAACTTTTACCACGTCTTCTTGTTTTCTTACAATATAAGGTTAATAAACTTACTATATCAAGCCAAACGAACCCCAAGTTGTTTATTATTAAACTATATAACATTATCTAAGTCATTTGGCCGAACCTTAGATTTTTAGGAATAAAGTAACAATTGATAATATAATATTTGTTTTAAAAACTATTTTATGTCAATTTTGACACTATTTAGTAATTGATTTTTGTGAAAATAATAACAGAATGATTAGTTCTAAAAACATTACTTAAATCAATAATAACATGTCATATTAACCTATAAAATTAGTGGAATTCATAAAAAGTCTAAAATTACATTTCTTTGGTTATTTATAACATAAATTATGTCAATATTTCATTAATAAGATAATTACTGCATCATCTTTGTGTCATAAATAAATTAACTTATTTAAAGTCTAAAAAATAAATAAAAAACCATTACGTAAGTAATCTTTTTAGATTTATAATGAATCTTTATATTCTAATTTATCTTATGTATAACCCCATATTAAAAATGATTTACTTATTAAACTTTGATTTTAACTATTTTAACCCTTCTTTAAATAAATTAATAATAAATGTCCTAATCTAATCCATGTGGGCCTAAATGGTCATATTTTATTCCTAAGGTTGTTTTTGGTCGAATTACACTTGTCCAATAGAATTAGGACATGTGTTAGGTTAATAATAATATCATTTTTACCCTTAATTACCCTATTTACTTTTAACCGTGGTAAATAAAAGTAAAAAGTTACTATTTACCAAAAATTATTTTTATCTCATTGAAATACATTTTAGTACTTGATATTAACTGTGTCTCTTGGATTTTCGAAATTCTACTCACAGAAGCGGTAAAATTATGTTTTATGAAAAATTCTGTTTTTTTTTAACTACCACTTAGTGGGTTCACTATTCATCAAAAATTGAAAGTTTTCAGAAAAATACCAAAATTTCACCGTAGGAAAATTTCGATATTCCGAATCCAAAAATGAAGTCCATTTTGAAAAATAAAATTTATAAAATTTCAAAAATTGGTTATTAATATTCATAACAGCTAGTTTTAATAATATTTTATTAGCATATCATTGTTTAGTAAAACTCAGTATTGCGTACGACGCAAGCTGTCGAGGAAGGTTGCGATTTCGTGTAAAGAAATCCAATCAAGTGTTGTGTGTAGAAAATGATTCTTTTGATGATTTATATAAAATAAAAGTCTCGGGTGTTACAACCAAGGTGGTATGGGGAGTGAACCAATAATGCCAAAATTGAATTGGTAGTGATGCCATGGCCATAATGGAAATCATATTATATTCTTATGTGTCCACCACAAGTTGATTTTTTATTCCTTTGTTATGATTTAATGACTTATGCTCTTAATTATATTATGATTCATGCCTTATGAATTAAAAATATTTATTATGATCTCTAAAATGTATTGTATGATCTTTAAATTTCGTGCTCAAGTTCCATAAACATTTTTCATGTTCGGCTTATGCATTTCCATTATTTACACATTCTAAGCATATGAGATTACCCCTTATTATGTTTCCATTCCCAAGGTTTTGAAGAATGGTTTTATGTAGACATACTAAAGGTGAAGATATTTTTTGGAGATGTTGAAGATCATTCACCAGGATAAAATATTCTGTTTCCATGTTTCCAAAGACACTAAACTATTATGGTCTTCAAGCATATTTTTTAATGTAATGAATATTAATAAAATATGATTTAATATCCATGAATGTTAATACAAGGTCACTATATGAAAAATCTATAAATCGTTATGGAATCAAAATTAATCAGAGTTATCAATTTTAATTAACATCTAGAAAAATGTTGCATAATCTATATGTATACATCAAACCACCACAAAAATAACCAAAAATCATGTCATAATAGAACATCAATAAATAAAAGGAATCACAATAATTCATCCAAAATTAATGGAAAAGGAAAATGAAAAACATGACCCAATAATAACCCTTTGTGTATGAAATAACAAAAATGAATCCACATGATTCTATCCATGTGATATCATGTCTCCTCTGAAAAACAGTGGATGTAAATAATCACAACAAGATAAATAGTAAATGGTTATGTTTATCTTTTTGTTAACGAAACGATGAAATATGATTACTCAAAATAGGGACTATGAATGGTGTCTAGAATGACTCTCAAAATGATACCACCAATAATCTATTTTGGGATTTTATCCATGGAAACTAATAGTTTAGAATGAAAAAATCAAAACAATATAATTTTTAAACATTCTTTTTCAAATATATTTCAAATATCATTGGTTAATAATTTTAATCAATCCTTCATTCCAAAAAATTTCCAGAAAAAATTATCTAATTTATAAAAAATTTAACAATTATCACCATTATTAACATAAAAATCAAGCTTAAATGAAGGTGAGAATAATTAACATTCCAATAACCATCCAAATGGGAATGAAAGAAAATGGGAATGGAAGCTCATCATATAAAATGAAACAAGTATAATGAACAAAACATATATAAAAATGCATCGGGAGTAATGAACACCTATGGCTCTAATCACGAGTTTTATTATTAGAAATTAATCATGTATGACCACAAGTGGAGATAATGGAAGTTATCATAATCATTATTCACAATGTATCTCTCAGTTAAATGGAAACAAAATTGGAGGCTCGTACAATTCTCACCATGATGGAAGCACGACTACTGAGAAAAATTAATATAGAATCTGACATTATATTCCATTATATGGATAAAAATCACCCTAAAAAACTCACTCACACCCTAGATAACCCATGTGATACTCCACCCCAACACATTTATAGAAACTTCACATTTCAATCAAACAATAACACAATCCATTTAAATTGAATGTAGTTAAAAATTTTTAAATAACCCATTTCAAGGTACAATAATTTATAAAACCACATTATAAATCCATTTTAAATCGTTAATTCACATTGATACATTTTTTCGAAAACATTGAGGGATTACAAGACCCACACATTTGAATAAAAATACATCAAACAATGCAATTTCTAATACAATCCATGAAATAAATTAAAATTTTTATATGAACAAAATATAATTAAAATAAATTGAAATTTAATAAAAAAATATAAGTATATTATATATCTAACAGTATTCTATAGAAAACCTCATTAAATAGACACACATAAAATTAATCTTGTCGAATCATTATCTCACAAAATGAAGACCACCCGAAAAAGTTATAACCAAACATCACACACATAATCCAAAATAAATAACTCCATTTCTCCAATAAAAACCCCTAGTATAGGAAAACACAACCTTTTTTGGTTACACACTTCTATAAAAATTTAAATAAAATTCTTTTAACATATTAAGAGAAAGAAGAAATCAAGAATCTAATAACAGACATTGAGAAAAACCACCAACATCTCCTCGAAAATTCCACCCAGTATGATTGTGAGATATTTATGTACAATGTGGGTGGGCTATACAAGTGGTGGAAGGAATATGAGTCCAAAAAACATAATAAATAAATTGGGGTAAAATATTAAAAAAACACCTTTCAATGAGATAGAAAGGGATGAAAATTTTGAAAAATCGTGTGTCGACCATGAGGCTGCCACTACCCACCCTAAATATGTGGCATGTTTTGCCATAAGATTTCACATGTTTTGAGAGTTTGGGCTCAAACCGTGTGGAATCACATAATCACAAATGATGAAACCCTCACATTATTTTCTCATAGTTTAAACAAACTGTGTGCTGGAAATGTTCCTTAGTCATTCACATAATAATCTCATGATCTTGACCACCATCATTATGGTAATCCATGAACACAAACAATGTTAAATAAAATTTAAAATTATACGTACCAATTACCTATAGTGTGTAAAAAAACTTAGCTCAAGGCCTTATGATAAGGAAAATTAAATGTATTTAAAGTTGTAGTCATTTTATTATATTTCCAATGCATTACACTAAGATAATATCCTGTTATTATAAGAGGAATATAGTATAAACTAACTTCTTTTTTCTCATATGAAATATCAATGAATCTATGGTATATATAATGTCTCACCAACCCATCAATTCTTTATGTTCAATAAATATTTCATTAGAATAAATTAACAAATAATATATAATCATCCTTGATAATAATAATCAATTCTAAAATAAAAATAAACAGAATCACATCACATTTACCTATGTTTAAAAAAGTGATTAAATGGTCATAATCAATATATATAAATAAGTATGATGGATAGAGAATGAAACATCAACTTGACCATAATCATTCCTATTAGAATAATAAAATTTGGATGTTTAATTCATTTCATCATATAAATAGAATTTAATACTTTCTAGCTGAACATCATCCAAGATGTGTTATCTAAAATATCATTTTCTCAACAGATAAAATAATGATTATATTTTTAATTCAATATTGGATTAATATGGTCATAATCCATTATGAGAAATGATGTGGGTGGTTTCAAAATAGAATATCAGAAGATGGTACCAGTTTTATTTAAAGGTTCTCTATGTAAGAAATACATATCCATAATAAATAAGTATAGAACATAATATAATACAATCAGTGGGAGAAATATACAAAATATTTATAGAATATGTTAAAAGAATGATCAAAACCATTGAAAAAAAGATAAGTCAACAAAAATACTCAATACTAGGGTGACAACATAATAAATTACCACATGAATATGGAAACATGATTTTACATGAATATACCATGAAAAAAAGAGTATAAGAAAAATATGTCCATGGGTATTAAATACACCATATAGTGGAATCATGGTGCAAAAAAATGTCTTAGATCTCAATAAATGATAACTTAAAATAAAAAAATCATAATGTATAATGAAAATGTTGAATAAAATAACATTTTTGGATAGAATCTTAGTTTAAATTAATATAACGTAATTTGTGGATAATTAATGAAAATATATTTAAAATTGGTATTCTACACACATTACAAATTATATTATTTGAAAATTTCAAAACATTTATCAAATAGATGAATTTGGGAAAAACTACATACATTTTTATCCTAACATACATAGACATAATTTTCCCACTTGTATAATTAAAATATATTAATTAATCACTTAATATATAAACTAAATCATTCCTCTATATATTTTATAGTCTTCTTAAATTTTCATTCTGCAAATGAATTCTTCAAATTCTCAACATCAGGTGTTTATAAATTTGACCATCTGTAATAGTTTTAAAATAACAGTGTCTATGATTATTACTTAATAAATATTAATAAATTAAATATCATTAAATTACTATTATAGATTAATCATTAATATTTATAATATTTCAAATTTAATTAATGTTTTTTAATCTTTTTTCCTTGAAGTTAAAATCAAAAACACCCATGTTTCATTGATTTTGTATAATAAAAGTGTGTTTTCCTAATTAATTAATTTAGTATTGATATAAAATCCATTAAAAAAATAAAGTCATTATTTAAACCTTTATATCATATTATATTAATAAATATATTAAAATGTAAATTAATGTTAAAATTTCATCATATTGTTCAATTAAAAAATTCAATAGAGACACATGAAAAGACATTGAGAAAATTAATGATTATAATTCTGTTTTTAGTAATATAATTATAAAATTAGAATAATAAAATAATTTATAATTTTTTAGTTTTGTATATCATATTTTTATGGAATTATCCTATGATATTATATATATGAAAACGATCAATAATTAGAATATGAAATTATACTCTTAGTATGATATGTTTAAACGATTAAATTAAAAATGCCCATCTGTTGATCAAATAATTAATATGATCACTAATTTTTCATAATTAAATATTAATTAAATCCTAAAAATCATATTTCTTCATTAATACAGTCTTCAAATTTATCCTTGTGTGGTTTCTATGGGAAAGAAATAATAATACATCATAGAGGAAGAAGTAAGAACAATCGGTGAAAAAAAATTTCTTTCTCAATGGATATTGTATATAATTAAGAAATAATAATGAAATTAAAATTATAAAATTAAAATGTATGAATGATAATAATATAATTACATTATTTTTTTTATAATATATAATGTTCAAAATTATTACGAAAATTAATGTAGGTGATAATACTCACGTTTCTCGCATAAATTTTATTTTGAAGTCAACATGAATTTTATGGGTATATGATAAGTCAGAGTGAAGAAGGGATCATGATTATGGGATAGTGTTCTATAGGGATTAAAATTTTATAGTTTCTTTAATAATTTTCCATTGGTAGTGATTCATTATGTGCTGAATATTTTTCCATTTTTAATGAAGGAAAGGGTTTCTTTTGGGGGCAACCCATATATTTATTAATTTAATGTTACTAATCATTTTTAAGGAAAAAATTTAACGAATTAGAGAGGAAGGAATTTTGGGTCTAAAATAAATTCATATAATTATTATTGAGAAAAAATTATATGATTTATATATTTTTTAATATATTTTTCACTTTTACCATTACTTATATTAACATTATTAATTAATTGATATCATTGTTAATAAAAATTTATGAAAATGATTATGACTAAAATTTATTTCTATTTAGATATTTATAATTTCATATTTGAAAATATCTTTATCAAATGAAAAAATTTATGGTGTGAAAATTGATACTTAATCATAGAAAACATAGTCAAATAAACCAATTTATGTGAATTTTTTGTTTTTATGTTATATATATATATTAATGGTCAATCCAAAGACACTATTTATTATGAAATAAATATCAACATTCTATTTGGGTACCAGGAGACTTAATACATAACACATAGGCCCTAGAACAAGTGCCCATAACAGTAGTCCTATGTCCGAATGCAGTGGGATAACTGTATAACCCAGAGGGTCACTACCTACCACCATTATGCACGCGTCACAACCTAGCAACATCATGCCAATGTAACTACCTTCATAATAAATCCCCCTAAGGGAGATGATAGGATTCAAGCCCTATTATTTTGTATTTATATATATATGATAAAATTATCTTAGGTACTTATTTTAATGCCATAAATATATTTAATTTAAAAAAATATAAATGAGGCTATAAAGGAAACAAAAAAAAAATCTCTCTTGATAAATACTCAATTCTATTATATGTTTTAGAAGAGTTAATATATTTATTAACATTTATCAAAATATATAAAAAATATTCCACTTTGTTTATATGTTCAATTAATATTTTTAAAAAATAATTATAATCATAAAATTAATATTTGATAATATAAAAAGCATTCGAAATTTATGGTTTAATTTTATATTAAGGTAGTGCCATAAAAATTGTGGTTACCATTCAAATTATATTTTTTTTACTAAAACTGAACTTTTTATAAAATGATATTAAATTAATTCTATGTCAATTTTCATTTGAGGAATTTTAAATTATTGTCAAGTAATATAATTTTAATATTCAAACATTTATAAAATAATTTTTATAATAAAATGATAAAATATAATTTATTTTTTTTATAATTGGAAAATTTAATATTCAAATCATAACTATTATAATTCTTATTTCATATCATTTACCGAATAAATTATAATTATCCAATAAATAAAATAAAATAAATTTATTAATTATCATATGTTTCTTGAAAAATAAATATGTATTACAAAAAAAGAAATTATTTTTAGAGAAATGTTTTGTAAATAATATTGGATCTTATTAGTCAATTTAAGAAAGATAATTAAATATAATTCATATTAAAATAAGCCTTAATTTTAAACATACATATAATTTAGAATATGGTAACTTCTTTATGCTAGATAATTCAAATGATTTATCTTCAAACCCATGCCTAAATCATTATATTTTTACCTAAATGTATAATGTGTTTATGTATAATCATTGTACTATGTGGAACTATTTATTAAACAAATTGAAATACAAAATGGTAATCATATAACCATAATACAATTTTCTATAGACAATTAAACGAGAAACATAACAATATTCTATAAAACCCATAATTTCAATGACTGAATTCATGAAAAAATGTCATTTGTTATAAAGTACAACACATACAAATAATTTTTCAGAACAAGAAGAATGTCTCAATGAATTGAAATTGAGACCATGAATTCCCTATAATCATTTATATTATTTGAATAAATATGTCATGATGGGGAAATATTCGATATAACACAAAATATACTTATCACAGATTCTGTCATGATAATATTTCTTCATTGGTAGTATATAATATAATATAATGAGGTATGTTCATAAAAATAAGAGATGCCTCAAACATATAATATCGACAAGAATAATCCATCCAAAGATCATATCATTGAAGTTATCATTTAATAAATGATGTGATTATGTATAACGATTGTACGACCACCCAAAATAGTGTAAATATATTATTATAAAGTGAGTGTTCATTTAACACATAATTTTGGCATAAAATTGTAATTAATGTTGAAGTATAATGAAATGAATGGAAATTGAGTTAAGAAAAACCTTACCATGAGTAAAAACATTATATATACATCCATTAAAATTCTGTATAAAAATTATATTGACTATTTCATATTCTTTGAAATGTCCCCCTGTTTTTCCCTTTCCATTAAGATATTTATTTAGTTTTTCATAATGATATATTTAATTTCTAAATAGGTTATGTCTTAGTATAGTGTTTATCCCAAATGGCCCGAATGCCTTCTTTTTTATTGATTTTTGATAAACCCCCTCTGAAGGGATGATGAAGAACCCTTAAAAGTCATGTAGGCATAGAGGTTACATGACCCAGAAGTCCTAAAGTGTAACACCCCATGCTTCGACGGTACAATTCTCTTTGAATAATACATTAGCGTGTGTTGTACGCAACTTCAAGTTATAACACACCACAACCAATAAAACTAACTGTTATGAATAGTAATACCCACATTTTTAAATTTTATAAATTTTATCATTCAAAATGGACTTCATTTTTTGATTTGGAATATTGAAATTAGCTTAAGGTGAATTTTTGGTATTTTTCTGAAACCATTCAATTTTTGAAGAATCTTGAATAACAATGAGTTCTAGTTAAAAACCCAATTTTTATTTAAATAGTTAATTATTTTATTTAACTTTATTTTATGTCAAAATAGATACATAATACCTATATATGTTCAATGTAATTCATTGGAACAATTTTGTAATAATAATAGATTTATAAAATTTTATTGAACTTTTCACCATCTTTTACTAACCTCCTTGGAGCATTTTCAAATTTACATAAAACATAATTTTAACACTTTTGTTAGTTGAATTTCAAAAATCCGAGAGACACAGTTGATATCAGAAATTAAAATTTGGTTCAATTAGATGAAAATAATTTTCGGTGAATAGTAACTTTTTCCTTTTATTTTCCACGGTTAAAAGAAAATAGGATAATTCTATTGGAAAATTATAATTAGACTAAAAAAAACCTTAAAAATAATATAAGATCCTCTTTGGTCCATATGGATTACATTAGGACATTTATTATTATTTAATTTAAAGAAGAGTTAAAAGTGTTAAATTCAAAGTTTAATAACTAAACCATTTTTAATATAAGAATTCACATAAGATAAATTCGACTATAAATATTAATTAGAAAGATAGAAAGTATTTATACATAATGTTAGTTTATTTATATTTTTTAGAAATTAAATAATTTAATTTATTTATGACACAATGATGATGCAGTAATTACCTAATTAATGAAATATTAAACTAATTGATATTATAAATATCTAAATAAATGTAATTTTATACGTTTTATGAATTCCACTAATTTTCTAGCTTAATACGACATGTTAGGGTTGGTTAGATAAATTTTTTACGAAGTAATAATGTTGTAATTATTTTAGAAAAAATAAAATACCAAATAGTGTCAAGATTTACATAAAATAGTTGTTAAAACAAATATTATATTATTAATTAAAATTATATTACTAAAAATATAAGGTTCAGACAAAAAATATATATAATTATTGGTTTATCATTAATGAACTAGTTGGGGTTCTTTTGGATGTTTTTAGTAAGTATATTAACAATAAAATATAAAAATACAAAGAGACATGGTAAATTTCATACTATTTAACTAACTGTTAAATCTAAATGATAAAGTTAATATAGTGACCACAACCTGTCTAAAACCTATTGGTTGAGTTGTTTTTGACGCATCCCCACCATATCCATTAAATAATTCACTTTGGAGCCATTAGAAACTAAAAATTATTTTATTAGAAAATAATATTTCTAGGTTTTCCTAAGGTTCCCCTCACTCCTATTATAAAAGGACACCCCCTCTCTCTATTTTACAACTTCAAATCCATTTGGCTCTACCAAACCCTACCCAAATACCCTCTAAACTGTCCTCCCATCAACATAGATTCCTTACATTAGTCATAAAGACAACCTAAATATCATTTTTGATTAAATCAGAAGGATGAACCCAAAGAAGAGGTAAATATTTTATCACCTCTTTCATGTTCCTTTCTTCTTTCACTTCCACTTTCTTTGTTGTTTCCATTATAAAATAATAACTCTATTATATTATATATAGTGTGATATTATTATAAATATGTACAACCATATTCATTATACTATTCATCCTTTAAATGACAAGTCACAATACATGCGTACGTATGGATTACTATCTCCACATCGTGGTGTAATTGTTATTCAATACATTATTATTTTCATGGGTATAATAATGATGTGTTATTTATGTAAATAAAAAATCTAACATGATAATAACTCTATATATATGATATATCATCCAATTACATATTATTTCAATATCAAAATCATGATATTGTCACTCGTTCGTACGTATGGATTACCGTCTCCACGAACACGTTGAGATTCATTCCCCATCGTATCCATTCAAGAGAAATTTTAATTAGAAAATTAAATATAATGTTTAAAGACATAATATCATTCTGAGTATTAATAAGATAAAACATATCCATAACAAACATTACTTACATAATAAATCATACAAAGGAAAACCAATTAGTAAACACCCGAAACGAAGATAATACTAAGATATTATTAACAAAGCAATGTTAAAAGATCATATATGATATCATATTAATATATATTATTCATGCACAATTTAATAACAATTATTTCACCATTATAGAGGAGGTTAACCTACCCTCAACCAAGGAAAAAAACAAGGTAATTTCTAATTCTTCAATCTCTTTATTATCTGAGGTTGTTTATACATAATTATCCATTGGGACCACTTTATCATCCAGATCCATGTTTCGTAAAATGGCATTCGAAAAAAAAATTAATATTTACTAGAATATGGGTTAAAGTCATTTATACCGTTGTTTTACATTTTATAAAATGGTTTGAAAGTAATATTCTTGTCATTTTCCAAACAAGTTACCCTATGAAATTTTCGACAAAATTACATTAAGAATGTTTTTTTACTTATAAAGAGGGTTCGACTATCTTCCGCTGTTTTAACATCATTGAAGTTTCCCATACAATCTTATAAGAAAATTTTCAAATATAAATGTTTTCTTTTACAATTAAATGACCTTTAAATTGTTTCAATAGAGAATGAGATAATTTTCTAAAAAGGTTTTTATTTCATCTATGTCAACATCCTTGATGGATTATAGGGTTGTTTCAAGTTCATTTATAATGATACAATACCTCCATATTGGGTTGAAGGTTTTGTGAATGTTTGATTGTGAATGTGTTATTTCATACCATTAATGGTTTATGGATAACGTATTGACATTTTTTATGGTAGTCTTAATATGAATGTTTATGTTAGGTTTAATCCTTTTCATATGAGGAATACATTGGACTTAGTATGTGACGGGTGGATCATGCTACAGCTCCTCGATGAATCGATAGGTCTCATGAGACAAACTAGTGTCTTGGAACACAGACCTGACAAAATCTTATTTTTAGTCCTGGCACAAGGCCTTGACTATGTGGTTATGGACGTCTAGAATTATGCATTCCCACATTATGAAAGTGGCTATTGATATTTCATGTGATTATTCAACTAGTAGAATATCCATGTGAGAAAGTAAATGGAATTATTTGGAATTATATTTTCCATTTTATGAAGATGTTTTTGTTGAAAACTCTTTTTTTAGTTCTATACATTGCCTTAAATGTTTATGATTATTTATGAATGTCTCTGCTACATTGTTATCTTTACTGAGCATCTGAGCTCACCCGTTTTTATGTTTTATTTTCCCAGGATGCAAAGAAATATATTATGACTGACCTGTAGGGATAGTCTATGGGATCTGAGTGTTGTCTATAGAAACAATGTTGTAGTAGTTTTCAATTTTATGATATAATGTAAGCCTTAAGAATGTATCTAGTACTTTCAAGGCTACAAAACTAATCGGTTTTTCAAGACATAATTTCTTGTGATCATTCCAAAGATACGTAATAACACACCAACTCTGGGTAACTACGGTCGGGGCGTTATAGTTGGTATCAGAGGAAGTGTAGTGCAAACCTTGGAAACTAAATTTATATAAACTCTAATTAAACAACATAGCCATAAGATATACTTTGAGGAATAGTAAAGAAAAAAATCCTCGAATTTTGGTGTTTTTTAGATTTTGTGAGTTTTCCAAGAAATACATCTCGGTCTAGATACAGGAAGGTAGAGGCAGCTCTGGCACAGATGTGCCTAGGGGTAAAACCCAAAAACACTGCTTTGAGCCAGACTTGAACGGGAACTGGTGTACAACAACAGGCCTTGCTGCACTTTTAGTTACGACACTACCAGGGGATACGCTTAGGATAATTCTCATTTTCTTTACAAACTTTTTTGGAGGGTTAATGTGTATATACCTTCTCAATGAAAACATTTTTTAGGATTATGGATTGTATCCAGGAACTGTTCAATTTATATTACGTGTTTTACAAGATTGGAATTATGTATTTCGATTCGTGAACTAATCTAGTTTATTCCAATATTTAGAAATGGCACCTAGTGGAAGGAATGGAAACCATATTAATGTGAAAACTCCATATAGGTATTTCCCTCCTACTGAAGATAGTTATAGTGGAGCTGGTGATGCAACTAGTGCTGATCAGCTAATCACTATAATGGGACAAATCACTAAGGTTATGAATAATAACCTTACCCGTATGGGGAACCCTGATCCGCAGCGTGGATGATCAATGTTAGACCGCTTCATGAGTAAAAAACCACCAACATTCAATGGGGGTAAAAATAAACTAGTAGCTGAGTAATGGATTAATTCCATATAGAAAATATTCCATGCCTTAAGATGTACCGAAAGGGAAAAAGTTGTCATGGCAGTTTACCGACTCACTGGAGATGCTGATCAATGGTGGCCATTGATTCAAAACACAAATGAAGACAATGAAGTATCAAATATGAAATGGAGGGAGTTTGATGTGCTTTTCATAGAAAAATGCATTTCTCGTGACCATCAAGCTAATATGGGAAACAATTTCTGAGTTTGAGGCCAAAGGAGCATGAGAATTTTGCAAAGAATGAGGCTAACTTTACAAAGTTAGCGAGGCATGCGGTAGATTATATACGTAACTCAAGAAGAAATATTGATCAATTATTTGATGGTTTAAAACCATTTCCCCATCGATCATTATTCTCACAGTCCTTCTTGTTGTAGGAATATATTGTCTCATGTCCTATCAAGACAGAAAAATAATTCTCTAAGTCTTACGACTTTAATGAAAAACAAGAGAAGAAGAGTTATGCTGAAAACTCTAGAAATGGAAATAAGGGGATGAAGGGAATAGTTTAATATCTATCTTATAGTGAATGTGGGAAGAATCACCCTAGTACTTGCCTGAAGGGAATGCGAATCTGTTACAAGTGTGTTGAAAAAGGACACTAAGCTCGTGATTGCAAGAGGATGAAAGAGGTTTTCGATGTTGAATGCTACAATTGTAGAGAAACGGGGAATTATTTGAATTAATTTTCTAACCTTCAGGGGAACATACCTCAGAAAAGGCTAAGGGATCAAGGCCAAGCTTATTCTACCAGTACTGCTAAGGATGAAGCTTCGAAAGACGTAGTGGCAAGTAATTTAACAGTTTCCTCATGTTTAGAGAATTCTTTATTTGATTCTGAATTATCGCATTGTTTCATATCTTCACAGGTTTCTATGAAAATTAGATATTTCAAATTTTATTTATCTAGGGAGTTATCAGTCACAACCCCTAAGGGATGTATCATTGCAAAAATGTTTTGTGAATCAGTCCCCATTAGGGCATATAAATGTTCTTTATCTGCTTATCTCATCGTCATACACTTGATTTAATTTGATATAATCCTCAGTATGGATTGGCTTTCAGAACATGATGCAAAAATTTATTGTAAGAAAAAGGGCGTTACTACTTTTGATGATGATGACAATGAACAACTTATCTTTAGAGTACAATCATCACCACCTAATTCTTATCTAGATCCACCCACAGAAGGTCAACTAAATTCAATTATTGGGTAGGAAAAAAATGAAATAACTGTGGGTGAGGAAAATAATGTTCAAATAGAGGTTTTACCTATTTTGAAAAAATATTTTGATGTGTTTCCAAAAGATTTACCTATACATCATCCAAATCGAGAAATTGTGTTTTCCATTGATTTAATTCCTAGATCAAGGCCCATATTGAAGTCCCCTTATAGAATGGCCACTATGGAATTATTGGAACTAAAGAAACAACTATATTAATTGAGTAAAAATAGATTTATTCGCCTTAGATTTTCTCTATGGGGATCCCAATTCCATTTTGTTTTGAAGAAATATTGATCTATGAGGTTGTGCATTGACTACAGGGAGATCGATGCAATAACAATAAATAACAAGTATCGCATACCTCTCATTGATGATTTATTCGACCAACTTCATAGAGATCAATAATTTTCAATGATTGACCATCGATCTGGATTTCATCAGTTGTGTGTGAAGAAGGAAGTCATTTCAAAAATAGCATTTCGAACTAGGTACGAGCATTACAAGTTTACAGTAATGCCTTTTCATTTTACTAATTCACCCTCTGTCTTCATGGATATAATGAATATATTTTTCAAGGAATATCATGATGACTTTGTAGTAGTATTTATTGATGATATCTTGTTATACTCCAAAATCTACAAAGATCCTGAAAATCACTTGCACATTATCTTGAAGACTCTTAGAAGTTATGAATTATATGGGACGTTTAGCAAGTGTGAATTCTGGCATCATGAGATTTCTTTTCCTGGACATATTGTATCTATGGATGGAATCTCTGTTGATCCTTATAAGACAATAGAATTCCATAAATGGCAAGCACTGAGGAGTATAACTGAGGTACATAGTTTTATTGGTTTTGTAGGTAATTATTTACATTTCATCCAGAATTTTTCCCAGTTGGCTAACCCGTTAACAAAGCTTACATGAAAAGGCGTTAAATTTGTTTGGAAAAAAGTGTTTGATGAATTTTTTGATGAATTGAAGAGAATATTAGTCAATGATCCTATATTAAATCTACCATCGGGGAATGATGGGTTTATTATTTATAGTGATGCATCAATGAAAGGAGTTGGTTGTGTCCTTATGCAGAATGATATAGTTGTTGCCTATGCATCACGACAGCTGAAAATTAATGGGCAAAAACTACCCTACTCATGATCTTGAGTTAAAAGCTATAATCTTTCCTTGAAAATTTGGAGACACTATCTATATGGTGAAAAATGTGAGATTTATACTGATCACAAGATTTCGAAGTATATTTTATCACAGAAAGAACTCAACATGAAGTAAAGGAGATGTCTTGAAGTACTCAAGGATTATGCTTTCATGATACACTACCACCTGGCCAAGGAAAATAAGGTGGCAGATGCTTTGAGTAGAAAAGATGATGGAGTTTTGAAAAATATGATAGTTTAAAAGGATCCTATATAAATGGATCTAGTAAATATGGATATGGGAATAACCATGGAAGGTGAAACATCAATGCTTTTTCAAATAGTTTCCAAACCATCTTTACAAGATAGGATAAAAAGTTCCCAGGATGATGATGAGGAGATTCAAAAGAAGTTTAAAGTTGCGAATAATGGGAGTTTGAGTGACTTCGTATATGAAGATGAGATTTTCATATTTGGGAAGAGACTTTGGGTTCTTGATATACCTAATCTAAAAAGTGAGTTGTTATATGATGCTCATTGATCCAATTTCTCTATACACCCTGGGAGAACTATAATATATAGAGATTTGAAGGAACGTTTTTGGTGGGACAACATGAAGTGGGAGATTGATGATTTTGTGTCAAGATGTATGGTTTGTCAACAAGTGAAAGATTGAAGGCAACAGCCTGGAAGAGTTATGCAACCTATTCCCATAGGTGAGTGGAAATAGGATAATATTATGATGGGCTTTGTCTTGGGACTACCGAAGACTCCAAGAAGGAACGATGCAACATGGGTCATTGTTGATCATCATACCAAGTCAACACATTTTCTTGCTGTAAGGGAAGATTTACCACTTTAATGTTTATCAACACTATATATTAATGAAGTTGTCATACTTCATGAAGTACCACTACCAATTTTTTTATCATGATCCATGTTTTACATCATGATTCTGGAAAATTCTTCAGAAATCCCTTGATACTGAACATTGTTTGAGCACTGCCTACCAATCCCAAATTGATGGACAATTAGAACAGACTATTCAAATGTTAGAAGACATGTTGAGATCATTATCACTTGACTTCAAGGTATGTGGGATCAATATTTACCTCAGATAGAATTTTCCTATAGCAATAGCTTCAATTCAAGGATTCATATGGAACCATATGAAGCGTTATATGGAAAGAGAAGTCACACACCAACCTATTGGGATGATGTTGGTGAAAGAAAGAATGTAGTCCCAGAACCTGTGGAGGAAATTATGGAAAAGGTAAAGGTAATCCAAAACCACGTCAAAGCAGCTCAAAGTAGGTAGAAGAGCTATACTGATAACCGAAGGAATGATTTTGAATTTCATGTAGGATATCATGTTTTCATGAAGTTATCTCCAGAGAAGGGTGTTATATGTTTTAGTAAGAAGGGAAAATTAAGTCCCAGGTACATCAGACCTTTCGAAATTCTAGAATGAATTGGGGTTGTAGCTTACCTTTTGTCAATGCCTCCAAGTCTATCCAAAGTTTACATTGTGTTCCACATATCACTATTGAGAAAATACATGCATGACCCAACACATGTACTCACCTATGAGGAATTAGAATTGGAACCCAATCTATCTTATTTTGGGGAGCCTATCAAAATTCATGATACAGGAGAACAAGTGTTGAGAAACTGGACGACTCGTCTGGTAAAAGTTCTATGGAGAAACCAAAATATGGAAGACGCAACATGGGAACCCGAGGAACATATGATGAAGAACCACCCGAGACTTTTTATGCAGTAATATTATAGAAATTTCAAGGATGAAATTATTTTTAGGAGGGGAGAATGTTACACTCTAAGCATAAATGGTACACTTTTCATTGAATAATACAGTAGTGTGTCTTGTACCAAACTACTAGTTCTAACACACCACAACCAATCATAATAGCCATTATGAAAAGTAAAAAAACTTTTTCAAATTTTATAAAATTTATATTTTAAAATGGACTTCATTTTTGTATTCAGAATATCGAAATTATCTTAGGGTGAATTTTGATATTTTTCTGAAAACTATCAATTTTTGATGAACAGTGAAAAACACCGAGTTATAGTTTAAAACAGAATTTTTGTTTAAATAATTAATTATTTTATTCAAATTTATTTAATATAAAAATAGATACATATTACCTATATATTTTTAATGGAATTCATTGGATTCATTTTGTAATAATATTAGATATATAAGATTTTATTGAACTTTTCACCGTCTTTTACCCACGCCATAGGAGCATTTGAAAATTTACATAAAACTTAATTTTACCACTTCTATGAGATGAATTTCAAAAATCCGAGAGACATAGTTGATATCAGTAAGTAAAATGTTGTTAAATAACTTAAAAATAATTTTTTTTAAATAGTTCCATTTTACTTTTATTTACCACGTTTAAAAGTAAATAGGGTAATGAAGGGTAAAAATGATTTTATTATTTCCCTAAAACATATCCTAATTCTATTGGATAAGTATAATTCGACCAAAAACAACCTCAGGAATAAAATATGAACCTCTTTGGTCAAATTTTTTTAGATTTGGACATTTATTATTATTTAATTCAATGAAGAGTTAAAAGTGTTAAATTAAATGTTTAATAACTAAACCATTTTAATATATGGATACACATAAGATAAATTATACTAATAATATTCATTATAAAGATAATAATATTTCCTACATAATGGTATTTTATTTATTTTTTAGACATTAAATAATTTAATTTATTTATGACACAATGATATTGCAGTAATTATATAATTAATGAAATTTTAAAAATTTGATATTATAAATCTCCAAATATATGTAATTTGGAAATTTTTATGAATTCCACTAATTTTATAGGTTACTATGACATGATAGGGATGGTTATAATAATTTTTTTGATGTAATAATACTGTTATGAATTTAGAAAAAATAAAATACCAAATACTGTCAAAATTGACATAAAAGAGTCATTAGAACAAATATTATAGTATTAATTGATATTCTATTCCTAAAAATATAAGGTTTTGCCAAAAGACTTATTTAATGATAGTTATATAATTAATTAACCACATGTGGTTCTCTTGGAATTTTATAGTAATTATATTAACCATATAATATAAAAAAAGACCCGGTGAATGTCAAACTATTTAACTAAGAGTTAAATAGAAAGGATAAAGTTAATATATTGACCCAAACCTATCTAAAACCTATTGGTTGAGTCGTTTTCTGACCATCCGCACATTATCCTTTAAATAATATACTTTGGAACCATTAATAACCGAAAATTATTTTATTATAAAATAATATTTCTAGGTTTTCCTAAGGTGCCCCTCACTCCTCAAATAAAAGGGCACTCCCCCTTCTCCCTAATTCACACCATCAAAGCCATTTGGTTCCACCATAAACTGACCAAATACCCTCTCAAATATCCTTCCTTCAAACTATAGGCCTACCTTTTGTCATAATTACATTGTATGGATCCCTTTTTATCAAATCAAAAGGAAGAACCCGAAGAAGAGGTAAATATTTCATCACCCCTTTCAAGTTCCTTTCTTCATCCACTTCCTCATTCTTTGTTGTTTCTTTTATAAAATATTAACTCTAGAATATTATATATACTATGATGTTATTATAAAAATGGTACAACCATATTCATTATTCTATTCATCCTTTGAATGACATGTGACCATATGTAAGTGCGTACGACTTACCATCTCCACGTCGTGGTGTAATTTTTATTCAATACATTATTATTTAGATGGGTATAATAATGATGCAAAATTGATGTAAATATTAAATATAAAATGATAATTATTATGTATATATGATATATCATCCAATTGTATATTATTTTAATATCAAAAGTATGATATTGTCGCTCGTGCGTATGTAAAGATTACCGTCTCCACAAACGCGATGAGATTCATTACCCATCGTATCCATTCAAGACTAAGTTTCATTAGATGATTAATGATAATGTATAATGACTTAATGTCATTATGAATATGAATACGATACATCCAATCCATAAAAAACATTACTTACGTAACAAATCATATAAAGAAAAATGAATTAGTTAACACCCTAAATGACGATAATACTAAGATATTATTAAAAATGAATGTTAAAAGATCATATATGATATCATATTAATATATATGATTATTTTATAATTTAATAACAATTATATCACCATTATACAGGAGGTTAACGTACCATCAACCAAGGAAAAGTACAAGGTAAGGGTTAATTCAATAATCTCTTTATTATCCGTGGTTGTTTATACGTAATTATCTACTGGAAACTCTTTATCATCCACATCTGTGTTTCGTAAAAATGTATTCCAAAACATTTTCATGATTTACTATACTATGGGTTAAAGACATTTATACTCTTTTTTGACTTTTTATAAAATGGTTTGAGAAGAATCCTTCCATCATTTTCCAAACAAGGTAACTTATGACCATTTCGACAAAATTAATGTAAGAATGTTTTTTAACCTATACGGCGGGTGTGAATATTTTCCGCTGTTATAACAACGTCGAAGCTTCCCTTACAATCTTTTAAAAATATTTTCAAATATAAATTTTTTCTTTTATAATTAAGTGACCTTTAAATGATTTTAAAATAGAAAGAGATACTTCCTTAAAAATGTTTTGATTTCATCTATGTCAATATCCTTTGATGCATTTTAAGTTTGTTTTAAGTTGATTTATTATGATAAAAAACGTCTATATTGTATTGTAGGTTTTGTGATATGTTTGATTGTGGATGTGTTATTTCATACCATTCATGGTTTATGGATAAAGTATTGACATTTCGTATGTTATTCTTAATAAAAATGGTTATGTTATGTTTAAACATTTTCATATAAGGAATGCATTAGACATAGTTAGTGATGGGTGGAGCCCACTATAGATCCTCGATGCTTCGGTAGGTCTCATTTGTCCAATTAGTGTCTTGGAATAAGGCCTTGACAAAATATTATTTGTAGTCTGGGCACAAGTCCTTGAATATGTGCTTATGAAATTTTGGCATTATGCATTCCATCATTGTGAAAGTGGCTATTGATATTTCATGTGATTATTCGACTAGTAGAATATACATTTGGGTAACTAAATGGAATTATTTTGATTTATATTTCCCATATTATGATGATGTTTATGTTGAAAAGGATTTTGTTTTAGTTCTATACATGTCCTTCAATTTTACGATTATTTATGAAAGGTTCCATTATATTGTTATCCTTACTGAGCATCTGTGCTCACCCCTTCTTATGATTTCTTTTCCCAGGATGTAAAGAAGTATATTATGACTGACCTACAGGGATAGTATATGGGATATTAGTGTTGTCTATGGAAACAATGTTATTGTATTTTTCCATTTTATGATGTAATGTAAACCTTATCAATGTATCTAGTAATTCCAAGGTTACTAAACTAATAGGTCTTTTGAGAATTCTTCTTTTGTGACCATGCTAAAGATACGTAATAATTCAATGACTCTTGGTAACTAGGGTCAGGGCCTTATATAAGAAAATTATTGACTATACTTGAAACTGCTCCTCCCCTGATTTTCTCATCATGATATCACCTCTCTACCTTAAGATGGATTTTTTAGATAGGCTACCCATACAAGCACAATCTAGTCTTGATGGAAATGCCATAACCTTTATTTCGGACAAATCCTCTTAGCTTCTGCTCTGGTGAATGTGTTTTCTCTGAATCCCCAGCTAGAGTCTTCTCCTTATAGAGTGTATCTGATTATTTATGCATAATTTCATGTGTCTCTGTGGAATTGATGGGGCTCGAAGGCCTTTAGGTGGCCCAAAATCCTTAATAGCCCAAAGGCCATGGATGGCCTGAAGGACATGGGTTCCTTGAAGGCCTTAAAGGACCCGAGGACCAAACTAGTGATTCGAAATCCAAAATGGATGAATACATCCAGATGCTATAGTACATAAGAATGTCTGCTACAGTACCTGCAATAGTACTCTAGAAATATGTCTCCACCCATTTTGGAACTCAGGTCTCATGGACTCACATGCTGAGTCCTCACCAAATGGGATGATGCCCCTATGCTAGTTGGGTGTTTTTAGGATTGTTAGTTTATAATTAAAAATAAACCATTGTAGTCTTGCCTTGTAAAAGGATTAATTGTTACATCCTCTATAAAATAATTTCAATAACATAATTATTATTTTTATAAATCAAACAAAATTATACAATCATACTTGAAATATCTATGAGAAAATGAATAACATAACTTGGTGGATTTGTCCTTCCACATGTATGCATAAGAAACAATGTAAAATTTTAAATGGAGGGAAGGTAAAAAATTATTTAATTACATAAGTTTTTAGAATCATAATTATACCATGAATAAAACAAATATTTATTAAATACATCATAATTATCATCCATGTATGGTGCTAATGAAATAAAGGAACACATCACTCCGTTAAGGAGGTAGAATACAAGTATGCAGGAATGACGATTTCCTTTCCCAAATAATTGAAATATATTTGAAAATGGTTTTTATGTTTTTCTAAAAAAATCATAGTATATTTTAAACCAATTATATATATTATAATGTATTGTATATAATTTAATGAACTAAATATAGTAAATTTAATGATATTTGTAAAAATGATTACATCCTCTTTGAGGAACAACATTTTGATTTCAAATTATGGACCAGAAGGATGGTATTTTTAAGATACCATAAACAAAGTTACATTTATAAAAATTTATATAACACTTTTTATAAGGGTTTTATGAGAATATTTGATCATGTTGTTTTGAAATTTTAGTAGAGTTATTTTCCTTTTATATGGATGGAATAGAAAACCATGGAATTACTTTAAATATTTATATATATTGTGTTTTTTTTATTTTTAAAGTGGAACAATGTTGATAATAAAATTTATATATAATAATTAAGTTCTAAAATCATTAAAAAAATATTTGGGTTAGGTATATGTGTTAGTGTAAACATTGTATTTTTTTGACCCCTTTGGTAACTAATTATAACCATAAATGTGGTAACAGAATTTTAAATTTGAAATGATTATAAATTTAAATATAAGGTAAAATTAGGATCATAAATGGTCACTAGATGAAATTTAATACCATATCCCATCACAATTTTCAGATGTGATTATTCATTTTAAAATTATTCAATAATATATTATTTTACAGAAAATACCATTAATTTTACTTTATAAATAATCAAAAAATTTGACATTAAGGGCATCATAACTATAATGAGATTTTATTATAAATCTCATTATCCTCAATTATTAATAATTTTTTCAATAATATTATTATGACAGCATAATTAATTCATAAAATAATACTTTTTTATGTCATGACCCATCCCATGAGGCCGTTGCTATGACTACAACAAGCCAGCCTTCCATAGGCTAGGTGATGCCGACTAGCAACGGAAAGGCATATCCCTAAAGCCGTGACGATATTGCCTTTAAAACAATAAACTCACACACACCATGCACATAGTAAGGCCCAAGCACAAATTAAACTATATCTTAAACATGGTGTGTTCTGTAAGTAAAGGGGACAGAATATATGCCCAACTGGAATGTACAAGTAAAAATGAAAACAACTCCTACGAAAAACCACCATGGATCCTACCTGAAGGGTAGGTACAACTCGCGAACGGTCCTCTATGTGGATCTTCTCATCTAATGACCACCTCCAAGAATCCTCCAAACCTAGTACCCTCAACCTCGATCAGTTTTTTCCATCATCTCCACAAGACAGAACAAGGTGCAGGCGTAGCATGAGCGGGGGTGAGTATAACAATACTCAGTAGGGACCTCGAGACCCCCGAAGGTCTCCTAGAATCCATAAAGGATAATCCAAGAAGAAAGACTTCAATTTCCAAGAACAAAGCAATAGTCATCAACACTACTTAGTTATATGCCCATACATATACCTAAGTTATTAATATATGCTCATCTCACACGTGAGGGAAGTATACCACAAAGGTAACACAACGAAGGTAGAAGTACCACACAGGTAACACAACGATGATAGAAGTAACACACAGGTTACACCACGAAGTTATGTACCACAATGTTAATGCCACACATAAGAATACAATAAAGGTATCACCACATATAAGTGTACCACAAAAGTAAAGACTCAGATCACACCAGGTATTACTTGAGTACGGTAGCATAGATGATTAGGTGTATTGTTAGACCATCTTAATTTGTCGGGAAGCTTTGCTGTTGACCCACACCGGATCAAATATGACCCACACATGATCTGAAGATGACCCACACAGGATCTATAGGTGACCAACACTGTATCTTGAGATAACCCCCACAAGATCTGGAGATGATCCTCACAGTATCTAGAGATGCTGACCCACACAGGATCTGAACACTCCCCATGTAAAACCAGCCATACGGTTCCCACACTATGTGTGCTTGATTCCTGGAAGATAATCCCCTCAATCCATTGGTCAATACTTCAATATCCACGAAGTCCCATGAAGATGTATCTCAAAGGACTGCCTTGTTATAAGGGTCCCAATGCAATAGAGGCCGCATCAATCAAACACCCAATTTTATATTAATAGCATTTTCTTTATGAGGGCCTGATTGGATTGTAGAGACCCGAAGCTTAACTTGCAAGTACATTACATTACTTTTGCGGAACACTTAGTACATAACAAAAACACGCACACAAGGACCGTAATAGTTTAGTGTCTTTGGAAACTCGAAATATAATCTTCTAATCGTGGTGAAAGATCTTCAACATCTCCCATAAAGATCTTCTTTTTTTTACCTGAAACATTTCTTTATATCCTGGGGAAATGAAAACATAAAAGGTTGAGCTCTAATGCTCATTAAGGGTAAACAAAAGAAAAATTAATCACATCATATTCATAAGATCATAACATTTTGGAAATATTAACCTGCAAAAGAGATCATAATATCATAACATGGGATAAATCATAGTAGTGAAATGTAATCCCAATAATCATAACATAAAACATGATACATTGTGGCATACACACACAATCATATAGAACCATTTGTTATTAGTCAAGACTCATTTCCAAGATTATCTTAGTGGACAAAGTCAATTTCTGAACCGAGTTCATTCCTCATTTCAGTCCTGTTTCACTGAACCGGTTTATCCTGCCATTCTAGCCATGTCTATCCCATGAGATATAAAATCTTTACCCAATGCATTGGAGGGCGATATAGGTCCCACCCATCTCATAATGATACTATTCATATGTGTGCCACAAAATCATAAATCATACATCATTGCATAACCCATGTAATAAAAATGGGATTCTTAAACAACACGACATCATAAAAAAATTCATATAAGATAATGGAATTGATAAAAATAATTCCCTCACAACATAATCAAATCAATGTAATAATAGGGATAGAAACAGAACCCTATATTATCTTAGATGGAAAATAATTTTGATAAAAAACTTGAACTCCGTTCTTGAGGAAAATATCCTTTCTACTTCAAAAACATTTTTCCTTTCTTAACATGTCATACAATTTTAATATAAAAGAATTTGATTAAAAATAAACTTGAAAAATTGCAAAGGAATCTTCTTGGAAATAATGTCTTAAAAATCCATTCATGTCCTATATGTTAAAAAAAACATTCCTCTCATACTTTTTTCAGAAAAGTCAAAAAGTACCTCGTACGAAAAATGACAAAAGATTCCTTTCATATCTTTTACTAAAAACTCACCGAAGGGAAAAATTGGATTTAAAAAATTGTAGGTGGAATAATATTACATATTGAGGAATCATGGATGTGGATGATAAAATACACCCCAGTAAATACTAATGTATAAACAATCTCAGATAAAAATGAGATTGTGATATTTCCCTTACCTTAGGTATGATTTTCTTCGTAAGTGTCCGAACCTCCTGTATAATGATTTAAATAATGTCATTGACTTATTCCAGAGTCATACTCATTGTTATGATATCATATATGGTTTACTTAGGACTTTATATTACCCGTTCTTTTGTAAATTCCATGTTAAAGAGCGTTTTGGGTAAAATCGTTTCATTTGTCATCCGTGTTTTGACTTGTAATTATTTATATGAATACTTAAATCATTATTACATAATTATAGAATATAAAAAATTATTTATATATAATATATATTCATAATATACATATATATAATAAATCAGTAAATGGAAAGAAATACACCGATCATAGAGACGGTAGGCCGTACGTACGCATGAACGCTGTTTTCGTTTACTTATTGAGTTGAATGGAATTAGGTTGATGACATACATATATATACACATAAATCCAGTATCATTATTATGTCATATATTTCATGATTACTTATTATATATACTTTATAATCATTCATGAATGGTTAACGTGGAGAATGAATCTCATCGCGTCGTGGAGACGGTAGTCCGTACGTACGTACGAGTGATGATATCGTTCTCATGATCGTGGAATTTAATTGGAGGGTATGTATACTGTTTCATAATCAATATCACTTTACAATAATCATATATAGTTATTATGTACACCATTATACCCATCCAAGTAAGGTGGTGGTGGAAAATAGATTACACCACAACATGGAGACGGTATTCCGTACGTACGCCCGCGTCGTGATTTCATTTTCCGTAGGATGGATAAATGGTGAAATGGGGTTGTTTCATACTTATAATAACATATACGTATATGAGTGATACTGATGTTATTAATTCATAATGAAAAAACTTAAGAAGAAGAAGTGGAAGATGAAATAAGGTTGAAAGAATCGGTAACAGACATTACCTCTTCTTTGAAGGGCCTCTTTGAGTCCTCCTCTTATGGCACTAAAATTGGTCTTTGATGAAGACCAGGACCTCTATGATGTTTCTAGGTAAGGGGAGAAGAGAATTTGGAAGAGTTTGGCTGAGCATGAAGGCTCAAAGTGGTGTGAGGAAGAGAGGGAGGAGGTGCCCTTTTATAAGGGAGGAGAGGGGCACCTTTGAAACACTAAAAATATTATTTTATTACAAAGCCATATTCGGTTTTAAATAGCTCCAAATTTATTTATTTCGAAGATAAGGTGGGTATGGGTCGAAATAATCTCATCCAATAGAATTTGGACAAGTTTAGTTTTCTATTTTAACCTTATCATTTAGTTTTAACTTTAAGTTAGATAATTTTACTTTTACCGTGTCTTTTTGTGTTCTTACACTATAAGGTTAATAAACATACTATAACAAGCCAAACTAACCCCAAGTTGTTTATTATTAATATATATAACCTTATCTAAGTCATTTGGACGAACCTTAGATATTTAGGAATAAAATAACAATTAATAATATAATATTTGTTTTAAAAACTATTTTATGTCAATTTTGACACTATTTTGTAATTGATTTTTTGTGAAAATCATAACTGAATGACTGGTTAGAAAAAAGATACTTAAATCAATAATAACATGTAATATTAACCTAGAAAATTAGTGGAATTCATAAATAGTCTCAAATTACATTTATTTGGGTATCATCAATTATGTCAATATTTCATTAATAAGATAATTACTACATCATCTTTGTGTCATAAATAAATTAACTTATTTGAAGTCTAAAAATTACAAATAAAATATAATTATGTAGGAAATCTATTTAGATTTCTATTGAATATTTATATTCGAATTTATCTTATATATAACCCTATATTAAAAATGCATTAGTTATTAAACTTTGATTTTAACGATTTTAACCCTTCTTTAAATAAATTGATAATAAATGTCCTAATCTAATCCAAGTGGGCCTAAATGGTAATATTTTATTCCTAAGGTTGTTTTTGGCCGATTTACACTTATCCAATAGAATAAGGACATGTGTTAGGTTAATAATAATATCATTTTTAACTTTAACTACCCTATTTACTTTTAACCGTGGTAAAAAAAGTAAAAAGTTAATATTCACCAAAAATTATTTTCATCTCATTAAACCACATTTTAGTCCTTGATATTAACCGTGTCTCTCGGATTTTTGAAATTCTACTCACTGAAGTATTAAAATTAAGTTTTATGAAAAATTCAGTTTTTTTAATTACCACTTAGTGCTTTCACTATTCATCAAAAAATGACAGTTTCCAGAAAAATACCAAAAATTAGGCCTAAGATATATTTCATATTATGAACTCAAAAATGATGTTAATTTTACAAAATTAAAAACATATCAGTTGCATTAATTAATTTAAAAATTAAATCCCGTCGTCAAAACAAATAGCGTGTTCTTAAGAGATAATAACTATCAAAAGATTGACACTTGTTTATGGCTGGTTTAAATGTGAAATTACATCCAATGACCAACATTGTATTAAATTGTAAAAATATATTTCAAATATACTTTAAAACCACTCAAATTAATAATTTTTCAATATTAATTATTTCGATTAAAAAAGTTTTTTTAATTAAAATTTAGTAATTTTCACTATTAACCAGAATATAAAAGTTATCCGAAGAGTACCAAAATTTCACCCTATTCTAATTTCGATATTTAGAATCCAAAAATGATGTCCATTTTGAAAAATAAAATTAACAAAATTTCAAAAAGTGGTTATTACTATTCATAATGGCATGTTTTAATAATATTTTAATAGCATATCGTTGTTTAGTGAAACTCGGTATTGTGTACTACACATGCTATCGAGGAAGGTCGCGATTGCGTGTAATGCAAGGAAAGTCGACGATGCGTGTTGTGAAAGATCCTTTTGGTGTACCGTACAACACAAGACATTAATGAAATTAAAAGAATAATTTTCATAAAATCTCGGGGTGTTACATTCTACCCCCCTTAAAATGAATTTCGCCCTCAAAATTTTTCGGGGTTATAAATGGTTTACTACTCGAAAGATTGCTTAATAGAAACCCACATCGTAAAAAGGAATACCAAAACCTGTCTTTAAAAAATAAATTATGAAATGTAACGGTTACCCAAATAAACTAATCACTGGGTTTCCACATAGGTAAAAATATGGATATGGAAGAGAAATCTAACAATCATGTTCTGATGGAGAGTGGTAGAATACATGGCTATGGAAAAGCCAACAATCACAAATCCATAAATTTGTGACTATCTAAGTTACCATCTGATTCATCAGATATAAGAGCACTAGGACAACATTTTTGGTTTTCAAGATCATTTCCCTAAAGTTTAAAATTTTGAATTAGAAAAAATACTTGCTTGATATTCGTACAATCTCACTGTTGTTGGTGCTTTGAACAATTTCCACTTCATCTCCTAATGAAATGAAGTTGAATTTTTTCATTTATGAAGTGTTACAAGATCATGTGATAGAATGATGAGTCATTCCATCTATTTCAAACAAAAGGTTAGAAAAAGTTATCAAATATACATAACTCCATCTATGGCGAGGTTAATCGTATACGATTCCAAAAAATGATCTTATACTTCATATATCATACCGCGTAATAAAATAAAACTAGTTTCTACTAACCAGGGACTTCCTATAGGCCAGTGGTAGGCGATAAAGGCCATTCATACATCGGTTGTGGGTTCGATTCCCACAGCCTTGTCCGATGCGATGGGTTGTCTCCCATCCTGCTGGTTGTCCTTTTTCTAAAACTACATTACTATAAAATCCCATAAATAATATCGAAAAAACTTCTATCCTTAAACAATACTAACATATGTCCAACATAATCCATTCCAATCTTTAGGCTTATCCAAAATAATGCTTTCTAATCTCATATTATTATGAAAATGATTACCAAAGATTTCATACAACTAGCATGTTAATACCATTGTTGATCCCTACATATCGTGGGATATGTCTTGTTGGTCACATTCCAGACATTCGAAGGCCTTAATCATGTATTCTATCGAAAAAAATGAATACCCATTGAACCTTATTCAAAACATGAATGATGTTAAAAGTTAACTCTATCCACATACAAAAATCCTCAAAATTCTATATACTCAAACCATGATATCACTTTGTCCTTATATCAATCATGAGATCATGAATACTGTCAAATATTTCATTTCCTCATTTTGCCTTCATTATGCGCATATCATCTTTTTTTCCAAAAATATCTCAATCACATTCCATGGTTACCGGTACCATTGAAAACCACAATAGACCAATACATAAATATTCCAATATTCCACGATACTATATACAACATTATTTTGGAATCCCATTACATAAACACTTAATCATTCCTCCACATCATTTTCATATTCAACATCACCAATAGTGATCACATGTGACTTCTCTTTTTTTCATTTTCCTTAAGTGGTTGCTCATGTCGATCATCACTAACCCTTGGATCAGGGAATTTATTAGCATAATGCCCCATTTCCTTGCACTTGAATCATTGAAGTGTTGGTGGTTCATTCTCTGCAGTCTTTTCTTTATTCACATCATTAGAAACCCTTTTTCCATTACTTTGACACTCCGCTGCTCGATGACCTTCTTTTCCACACTTAAAACATTTTCTAGTCCCTTTAAGACAATCTCCACCATGCTTCTTTCCACACTTTTAGCATAAGTAAACATAAATATTCTTTTCACCATTATTATGAGATTTCTCCTTGAACTCCATCTTTCGTTTCTTTTCAAAACTATGAGATGGATAAGAAACCCCATCTTCCATTTCTACCTTGATAGCACAATGCACAATTTCTTCATAGCTACTGAAGTCTCTTATAGCTAATTCCCTTCGATGATTTGGTTTCAAGCCACTGAAGAATCAATCAACCTTACTTTCAGGTTGGATGATAAAGCTAGATGCATACCTTGCAAGCCTTGTAAAATTTGTTTCGTATATACCAACATATTCATCATCCCTTTTCATTACTTCAAGAAACTCCTTCTCCATCTTTGTTCGAAGAATATGAGGGAAGTACTTATTGAAAGAAAAGTACTTGAACTCATCCCATTCCATGGACTCAATTTCATCTCTTGGCCTCGTATTCTTGATAAGATTCCACCATTGATCAGCTTCACCTTCAAAACGATATACTACTAAGATGACTTTATCATGTTCAAAACATTGAAGAACTGAAAATATCATTTCAGTGGTACTGATCCATTGTTCAGCAACAAGTGGTTCAGAAGACCCATTGAAAGACGGTGGACATTGCCTCATGAAGAACTCAATAGAATATTGTTCCCTTCTCTGCTCATTTGGAAGTCCAGAATGATTCATAGCTTGTGTAAGTATAGAAATATGATTTTTCACCCCATCTCCCATAACATTTGTTTGTCCAGGAGGACAATCATTGCATTGTCCATTGCATTGATCAACACGGTTCCTTCGGGTTCCATCCATCATCTAAAACCCAAAAAGAATAGCGTGAGAGGAAAAAATCATGCTAGGGAAAACAACGTAATAAAGGGGGAGTACCTTCAATATCTAGCATCTCGGGTTACCATAATTCTAGTACTATAACCTATACTTATACATAACCTTAGGGACATCCCTAGACATACCTTAGAAATATCTCTAGGGATCTCACTAAAGTTCCTGCATCCTAGTTTCCAAAGGATGACTAAACCATTCCTCTGATACCAACTGTAGAGACCCGAAGCTTAACGTACATGGAAATTACATTACTTTTGCGGAATACTTATTACATAACAAAAACACACACACAAGGACTGTAATAGTTTATTGTCTTTTGAAACTTGGAATATAATCTTCTAATCGTGGTGAAAGATCTTAAACATCTCCCATAAAGATCTTCCTTTTTTTTACCTGAAACCTTTCTTTATATCCTGGGGAAAAGAAAACATAAAAGGGTGAGCTCGAATTCTCAGTAAGGGTAAACAAAAGAAATATCAATCACATCATATTCATAAGAACATAACATTTTGGAAATCTTAACCTACAAAAGAGATCATAATATCATAACATGGGATAAATCATAGTAGTGAAATGTAATCCCAATAATCATAACTTAAAACATTAAACTTTGTGTCATATACACATAATCATAGAGAATCATTTCTTATTAGTCAAGACTCATTGCCAAGACTATCTTAGTGGACAAAGTCCATTTCTGAACCGAGTTCATTCCTCGTTTCAGTCCCGTTTCACTGAACCAGTTTAACCTGCCATTCCAGCAATGTCTATCTCTTGGGATATAAAATCATTACCCAATGAATTGGAGGGATATATATGTCCCACCCATCTCATAATGATACCATTCATATGTGTTCCACAAAATCATAAATCATACATCACTGCATAACCCATGTAACAAAAATGGGATTCTTAAATAACCCAACATCATAAAACAATTCATATAATATAAAGGAATTCATAAAAATAATTCCATCACAACATAATCAAATAAATGTAATAATAGGGATAGAAACAGAAACCAATATTATCTTAGATGGAAAATAATTTTGATAAAACACTTGAACTCCATTCTTGAGAAAAATATCATTTCTACATCAAAATTTATTTTCCTTGCTTAACATGTCATACAATTTTAATCTTAAAGAAGTTGATTAAAAATAAACTTGAAAACTTGTAAAGGATTCTTCTTGGAAATAATGTTTTAAAAATCCATTCATTTCGTATAAGTTAAAAAAAACATTCTTCTCGTACTTTTTTCAGAAAAGTCAAAAAGTACCTCGTACAAAAAACGACAAAATATTACTTTCATATCGTTTACTAAAAACTCACCGAAGGGTAAAATTGGATTTAAAAATTGTAGGTGGAATAATATTACATATTGAGGAAACATGGATGTGGATGATAAAATACACCCCAGTAAATACCAATGTATAAACAATCTCGGATAAAAATGAGATTGTAATATTTCCCTTACCTTATGTCTGATTTGCTTCGTAAGTGTCCGAACCTCATTTATAATGATTTAAATAATGTCATTGACTTATTACAGAATCATAATTATTGTTATTATATCATATATGGTTTACTTATGACTTTATATTACCCGTTCTTTTGTAAATTCCATGTTAAAGAGCGTTTTGGGTAAAATCGTTTCATTTGTCATCCGTGTTTTGACTTGTAATTATTCATCTGATTACTTAGATCATGATTACTTAATTCCAGAATATAAAACATGATATATATATAACATATTTTCAGAATAAACATATATATAATAAATCAGTAAATGGAAAGAAATACACCGTTTATGGAGACGGTAGGCCGTACGTACGCATGAACGTTGTTTTCGTTTACTTATTGAGTTGAATGGAATTAGGTAGATGACATACATATATATACACATAAATCTAGTATCATTATTATGTCATATATTTCATGATTACTTATTATATATACTTTATAATCATTCATTAATGGTTAACATGGAGAATGAATCTCATCGCTTCATGGAGACGGTAGTCCGTACGTACGCACGAGCAATGATATCATTCTCATGATCGTGGAATTATATTGGAGTGTATGTATACTATTTCAGAATCAATATCACTTTAAAATAATCATATATTGTTATTATGAACACCATTATACCCATCCAAGTAAGGTGGTGGTGGAAAATAGATTACACCACGGCGTGGAGACGGTATTTCGTACGTACGCACGCATGGTGATTTCATTTTCCGTAGGATGGATAGATGGTGAAATAGGGTTGTTTCATACTTATAATAACATATCAGTATATGAGCGATACAGATGTTATTACTTCATAATGAAACAACCTAAGAATAAGAAGTGGAAGACGAAATAAGGTTTAAAGGATCGGTAACGGACATTACCTCTTCATTGAAGCGCCTCTTTGAGTCCTCCTCTTAGGGCACTAAAATTGGTCTTTGAAGAAGACCAGGACCTCTAGGATGTTTCTAGGTAAGGGGAGAAGATAATTTGGTAGAGGTTGGCCGAGCATGAAGGCTCAAAGTGGTGTGAGGAAGAGAGGGGGGAGGTTCCCTTTTATAAGGGAGGAGATGGGCACCTTTTGAAAAACAAAAAATATTATTTTATTATAAAGACATATTCGGTTTTAAATAGCTCCAAATTGATTTATATCGAAACTAAGGTGGGGAGGGGTCGAAATCCTCTCATCCAATTGAATTTGGACAATTTTAGTTTACTATTTTAACCTTATCATTTAGTTTTAACTTTAAGTTAGATAATTTTACTTTTACCGTGTCTTTTTGTGTTCTTACACTATAAGGTTAATAAACTTACTATAACAAGCCAAAATAACCCCAAGATGTTTATTATTAGTATATATAACCTTATCTATGTCATTTGGATGAACCGTAGATTTTTAGGAATAAAATAACAATTAATAATATAATATTTGTTTTAACAACTATTTTATGTCAATTTTGACACTATTTTGTAATTGATTTTTGTGAAAATCATAACAGAATTATTAGTTAGAAAATATTTACTTAAATCAATACTAAAATGTCATATTAACCTTGAAAATTAGTGGAATTCATAAAGAGTCTCAAATTACATTTATTTGGGTATCATCAATTATGTCAATATTTCATTAATAAGATAATTACTGCATCATCATTGTTTCATAAATAAATTAACTTATTTAATGTCTAAAAATTACAAATAAAATATCATTATGTAGGAAATCTTTTTATCTTTCTAATGAAAATTTATAGTCGAATTAATCTTATATATAACCCTATATTAAAAATGATTTAGTTATTAAACATTGATTTTAACTATTTTAACCCTTCTTTAAATAAATTGATAATAAATGTCCTAATCTAATCCAAGTGGGCATAAATGGTCATATTTTATTCCTAAGGTTGTTTTTGGTCGAATTACACTTATCAAATAGAATTAGTACATGTGTTAGGGTAATAATAATATCATTTTTACCCTTAACTACCCTATTTAGTTTTAACCGTGGAAAAAAAGTAAAAAATTTACTATTCACCAAAAAATATTTTCATCTTATTGAACCACATTTTAGTCCTTGATATTAACCGTGTTTCTCGGATTTTCTAAATTCTACTCACAGAAGCGGTAAAATTAAGTTTTATGAAAAAATCAGTTTTTTTAACTACCACTTAGTGGTTTCACTATTTACCAAAAAATAAAAGTTTCCAGGAAAAATACCAAAAATTAGGCCTAAGGTATATTTGATATTATGAATTCAAAAATGATGTTAATTTTACAAAATTATGAACATATAATTAATTTAAAAATTAATTCCCGTCGTCAAAACAAATAGCGTGTTATTAAGAGATAATAACTATCGAAAGATTGACAATTGTTTATGTCTGGTTTAAATGTGAAATTACATCCAATGACCAACATCGTATTAAATTGTAAAAAAATATTCTAAATATACTTTAAAACAACTCAAATTAATAATTTATCACTATTAATTATTTCGATTAAAAAAGTTGTTTTTAATTAAAATTTAGTAATTTTCATTATTCATCAGAATATGAAAGTTATCCGAAAAGTACCAAAATCTCACCCTAATCTAATTTCTATATTCCGAATCCAAAAATGAAGTCCATTTTGATAAATAAAATTTACAAACTTTCGAAAAGTGGTTATTACTATTCATAACGGCTAGTTTTAATAATATTTTAATAGCATATTGTTGTTTAGTGAAACTCGGTATTGTGTACTACACACCTTATCAAGGAAGGTTTCGATTGCATGTAATTCAAGGCAAGTCAAGGATGCGTGTTGTGCAAGCTCCTTTTGGTGTAGCGTATAACACAAGACATTAATGAAATTAAAAGAATATTTTTCATAAAATCTCATGGTGTTACATTCTACCCCCCTTAAAATGAATTTCGCCCTCGAAATTTGTCGGGGTTATAAATGGTTTACTACTCCAAAGTTTGCTTAATAGAAACACACATCATAAAAAGGAATACCAAAACTTGGCTTTAAAAACTAAATTATAAAATGTAACGGTTACCCAAATAAACTAATCACTGGGTTTCCACATAGGTGAAAATATGGATATGGAAGAGAAATCTTACCATCATGTTCTGATTGAGAGTGGTAGAGAACATGGCTATGGAAAAGCCAACAATCACACATCCATAAATTTTTGACGATCTAAGGTACCATCTGATTCATCAGATATAAGAGCACTAGGACAACATTTTTTGTTTTCAATATCATTTCCCTAAAGTTGAAAATTTTGAATTAGAAAATATACCGGCTTGATTTTGGTACAATCTCACTGTTGTTGGTGCATTGAACAATTTCAACTTCATCTCTTAAGGAAATGAAGTTGAATTTTTCATTTATGAAGTGTTAGCAGATCATGTGATAGAATGATGAGTCATTCCATCAATTTCAAACAAAAGGTTAGAAAAAGTTATCAAATATACATAACTCCATCTATGGGGAGGTTAATCATATATGATTCCAAAAATGAACTTATACTTCATATATTATACCGCATAATAAAATAAAACTAGTTTATAATAACCAGGGACTTCATGTAGGCCAGTGGTAGGTGATAAAGGCCAGTCGCACTCCGGTTGTGGGTTTGATTCCCACAGCCTTGTCCGACGTGATGGGATGTTTCCCATCCTGCAGGTTGTCTTTTTTCTAAAACTACATTACTATAACAACCCATAAATAATATCGAAAAAACTTCCATCCTTAAACAATACTAACTTATGTCCAACATAATCCATTCCAATATTTAGGCTTATCCAAAATAATACTGTCTAATCTCATATTATAGTGAAACCGACTACCAAAGAGTTCATACAACTAGCATGTTAATACCATTGTTGATCCCCATATATCATGAGATATGTCTTGTTGGTCACATTCCAAACATTCGAAGGCCTTAATCATGTATTCTCTTGAAAAAAAATGAATACCCATTGAACCTTATTGAAAACATGAATGCTGTTAAAAGTTAACTCTTTCCACATACCAAAATCCTCAAAATTATATATACTCAAACCATGATATCACTTAGTCCATATATCAATCATGAGATCATGAATACTGTCAAACATTTCATTTTCTCGTTTCCCTTCATTATGCGCATATCATTTTTTTTTCCGATAATATCTCAATCACTTTCCATGGTTACCGGTACCATTGAAAACCACAATAGACCAATACATAAATATTCCAATATTCCACGATACTATATACAACATTATTTTGGAATCCCATTACATAAACACTTAATCATTCCGCCACATCGTTGTCATATTCAACATCTCCAATAGTGATCGCATGTGACTTCCCTTTTTTCCTTTGCCTTAAGTGGTTGATCATGTCGATCATCACTAACCCTTGGATTAGGAAATTTATTAGCATAATGACCCATTTCCTTGCACTTGAAGCATTAAAGTGTTGGTGGTGCGTTCTCTGCAGTATTTTCTTTATTCACATCATTAGAAACCCTTTTCCCATTACTTCGACACTCAGCTGCTTGATGACCTTCTTTTCCACACTTAAAACATTTTCTAGTCCCTTTATGAAAATCTCCACCATGCATCTTTCCGCACTTTGAGCATAAGAAAACATTCAGCTTCTTTTCACCATTATTCCGAGATTTCTCCTTGAACTCCATCTTTCGTTTCATGTTTAAACTATCAGATGGATATGTAACCCCAACTTCCATTTGTACCTTGATAACACAACGCACAATTTCTTCATAGCTACTGAAGTCTCTTATAGCTAATGTCCTTCGTAGATTTGGTTTTAAGCCACTGAAGAATCGATAAACATTACTTTCATGTTGGATAATAAAGCCATATGCATACCTTGCAAGCCTTGTAAAATTCGCTTCGTATATACCAACAAATTAATCATCCTTTTGCTTTAGTTCAAGAAACTCCTTATCCATCTTTGTTCGAGGAATATGAGGGAAGTAATTATTTAAAAATATGTTCTTGAACTCGTCCCATTCCATGGACACAATTTCATCTCTTGGCCTCGTATTCTTGATAAGATTCCACCATTGATCAGCTTCTCCTTCCAAAGGATAAACTGCTAAGATGACTTTATCATGTTCAGAACATTGAAGAACTGAAAATGTCATTTCAGTGGTACTGATCCATTGTTCAGCAACAAGTGGGTCAGAAGACCCACTGAAAGAAGGTGTACGTTCCCTCATGAAGGACTCAATAGAATATTGTTCCCTTCTCTGCTCATTTGGTTGTCCAGAATGATTCATAGCTTCTGTAAATATAGAAATAAGAATTTTCACTCCATCTCCCATAACATTTATTTGTTCAGGAGTACAATCATTGCATTGTCCATTGCATTGATCAACACGGTTCCTTCGGGTTCCAGCCATCGTCTAAAACCCATAAAGAATAGTGTGAGAGGCAAAAATCATGCTAGGGGAAACAACGTAATAAAGGGAGAGTACCTTCAATATCTAACATCATGGGTTACCGTAATTCTAGTACTATAACCTATACTTATACTTGACCTTAGGGACATCCCTAGACATAACTTAGAAATATCTCTAGGGATCTCACTAAATTTCTTGCATCCTAGTTTCCAAAGGTTGACTAAACCTTTCCTCTGATTCCAACTGTAGAGACCCGAAGCTTAACGTACATGGACATTACATTACTTTTGCAGAATACTTAGTATATAACAAAAACACACACACAAGGACCGTAATAGTTTAGTGTCTTTGGATACTCGGAATATAATCTTGTAATCATGGTAAAAGATCTTCAACATCTCCCATAAATATCTTCCTTTTTTTACCTAAAACCTTTCTTTGTATCCTGGGGAAAATAAAACATAATAGGGTGAGCTCTAATGCTCAGTAAGGGTAAACAAAAGAAATATCAATCACATCATATTCATAAGAACATAACATTTTGGAAATCTTAACCTACAAAAGAGATCATAATATCATAGCATGGATAAATAATAGTAGTGAAATGTAATCCAAATAATCATAACTTAAAACATTAACCTATGTGAAATACACACATAATAATAGATAATCATTTCTTATTAGTCAAGACTCATTGCCCAGACTATATTAGTGGACAAAGTCCATTTCTGAACCGAGTTCATTCCTCGTTTCAGTCCTGTTTCACTGAACCGGTTTAACCGGCCGTTCCATCCATGTCTATCTCATGAGATATAAAATTCTTACCCAATGCATTGGAGGGAGATATAGGTCCCACCCATCTCATAATGATACCATTCATATGTGTTCCATAAAATCATAAATCATACATCATTGCATAACCCATGTAATAAAAATGGGATTCTTAAAAAACACGACATCATAAAACAATTCATATAATATAAAGGATTTTATTAAAATAATTCCATTACAACATAATAAAATCAATGTAATAACAGGGAAAGAAACAGAACCCTATATTTTCTTAGATAGAAAATAATTTTGATAAAACACTTGAACTCCATTCTTGTGGAAAATATCATTTCTACTTCAAAAAATTTTTTCCTTTCTTAACATGTCATACAATTTTAATCTAAAAGAAGTTGATTAAAAATAAACTTTGAAAACATGTAAAGGAAGCTTCTTGGAAATAATTTTTTAAAAATCCATTCATGCCGTATAAGTTAAAAAAACATTCTTCTCGTACTTTTGTCGGAAAAGTAAAAAAGTACCTCATTCAAAAAATGACAAAAGATTCCTTTCATATCTTTTACTAAAAAATCACTGAAGGGTAAAATTGAATTTAAAAAATTGTAGGTGGAATAATATTACATATTGAGGAAATATGGATGTGGATGATAAAATACACCCCAGTAAATACCAATGTATAAACAATCTCAGATAAAAATGAGATTGTGATATTTCCCTTACCATAGAACTTATTGCATCGTAAGTGTCCGAACCTCCTGTATAATGATTTAAATAATGTCATTGACTTATTCCACAATCATACTCACTGTTATGATATCATATATGGTTTACTTATGACTTTATATTACCCGTTCTTTTGTAAATTCCATGTTAAGGAGCGTTTTGGGTAAAATCATTTCATTTTTTGTCCGTGTTTTGACTTGTAATTATTTATATGATCACTTAGATAATGATTAAATAATTGCAGAATATAAAAAATGATTTATATATAATATATATTCATAATATACATATATATAATAAATCAGTAAATGGAAAGAGATACACTGTTCATGGAGACGGTAGGCCGTACATACGCATGAATGCAGTTTTCATTTACTTATTGAGTTGAATGGAATTAGGTAGATGACATACATATATATACATAGAAATCCAGTATCATTATTATGTCATATATTTCATGATTACTTATTATATATACTTTATAATCATTCATGAATGGTTAACATGGAGAATGAATCTCATCGCGTCGTGGAGACGGTAGTCCGTACGTACACACGAGCGATGATATCATTCTCATGGTCTTGGAATTGTATTGTAGTGTATGAATACTATTTAAGAATCAATATCACTTTTCAATAATCATATATAGTAATTATGTACACCATTATACCCATCCAAGTAAGGTGGTGGTGGAAAATAGATTACACCATGGCGTGGAGATGGTATTCCGTATGTACGCACGGGTGGTGATTTCATTTTCTGTAGGATGGATAGATGGTGAAATATGGTTGTTTCATACATAAAATAACATATCAATATATGAGTGATACTGATGTTATTACTTCATAATTAAACAACCTAAGAGAAGAAGTCGAAGAAGAAATAAGGTTGAAAGTATCTGTAACGGACATTACCTCTTCTTTGAAGCGCCTCTTTGAGTCCTCTCTTAGGGCACTAAAATTGGTCATTGAAGAAGACCAGGACCTCTAGGATATTTCTAGGTAAGGGGACAATAGAATTTGCCATAGGTTGTCCGAGCTTGAAGGCTCAATGTGGTGTGAGGAAGAGAGGAAGGAGGTGCCCTTTTATATGGGAGGAGAGGGGCACCTTTGGAAAAACTAAAAATATTATTTTATTATAAATCCATATTCGGTTTTAAATAGCTCAAAATTGATTTATTTAGAAGATAAGGTGGGGATGGGTCGAAATCCTCTAATCCAATAGAATTTGGACAAGTTTAGTTTACTATTTTAACCTTATCATTTAGTTTTATCTTTAAGTTAGATAATTTTACTTTTACCGTGTGTTTTTGTGTTCTTACACTATAAGGTTAATATACTTACTATAACAAGCCAAACGAACCCCAAGTTGTTTATTATTAATATATATAACCTTATCTAAGTCATTTTCCAGAACCTTAGATTTTTAGGAATAAAATAACAATTAATAATATAATATTTATTTTAAAAACTATTTTATGTCAGTTTTGACACTATTTAGTAATTGATTATTGTGAAAATAAAAAAAGAATGATTAGTTCAAAAAAATATACTTAAATAAATACTAACATGTCATATTAACCTATAAAATTAGTGTAATTCATAAAGAGTCTCAAATTACATTTATTTGGGTATCATCAATTATGTCAATATTTCATTAATAAGATAATTACTGCATCATCTTTGTGTCATAAATAAATTTACTTATTTAAAGTCTAAAAATTACAAATAAAATATCATTAGGTAGGAAATCTTTTTACATTTCTAATGAATATTTATAGTCGAATTTATCTTATATACAACCCTATATTAAAAATTCTTTAGTTATTAAACTTTGATTTTAACTATTTTAACCCTTCTTTAAATAAATTTATAATAAATGTCCTAATCTAGTCCAAGTGGGCCTAAATGGTCATATTTTATTCCTAAGGTTGTTTTTGGCTGAATTACACTTATCCAATTGAATTAGGACATGTTTTAGGGTAATAGTAATATCATTGTTACCCTTAACTACCCTATTTACTTTTAACCGTGGTAAAAAAAAGTAAAAAGTTACTATTCACCAAAAATTATTTTCATCTCATTGAACCACATTTTAGTCCTTGATATTAATCGTGTCTCTCATATTTTTTAAATTCTACTCATAGAAGCCTTAAAATTATGTTTTATGAAAAATTATGTTTTTTTAACTACCACTTAGTGGTTTCAGTATTCATCAAAAAATGAATGTTTCCAGAAAAATACCAAAAATTAGGCCTAAGCTATATTTGATATAATGAATTCAAAAATGATGTTTATTTTACCAAATTAAAAATATATCATTTTCATTAATTAATTTAAAAATTAATTCCCGTCGTCAAAACAAATAGAATGTTCTTAAGAGATAATAACTATCAAAAGATTGACACTTGTTTATGTCTGGTTTAAATGTGAAATTACATCCAATGACCAGCATTGTATTAATATGTAAAAATATATTCTAAATATACTTTAAAACCACTCAAATTAATAATTTATCACTATTAATTATTTCGATTAAAAATGTTTTTTTAATTAAAATTTAGTAATTTTCACTATTCATCAAAATATGATAGTTATCTGAAAAGTACCAAAATTTCACCCTAATCTAATTTCGATATTCCGAATCCAAAAATGATGTCCATTTTGAAAAAGAAAATTTACAAAATTTCAAAAAGTGGTTATTACTATTCATAACGGCTAGTTTTAATAATATTTTAGAAGCATATCGTTGTTTAGTAAAACTCGGTATTGTGTACTACACAAGCTATCGAGGAAGATCGAGATTGCGTGTAATGCAAGGAATGTCAAGGATGTGTGTTGTGCAAGATCCTTTTGGTGTAGCGTACAACACAAGACATTAATGTAATTAAAAGAATATTTTTCACAAAATCTTGGGGTGTTACATGGATTTAGGTTAAATCCAACCCAGTCATACTCCAACATTTTCTAAAACTCAAGTGGAGTATAAAAATGGTATGTCTAGATCCAAGGAATCCAGTGTTGTAGATTGTTCATCAAACGGATCCGTGGTTCTCAAGATATGGACAAAAAGGCGTATCTGGGTCTAGATTGGCCTGAGTCTGGTCTGACCAAGTCGGGCCAACCCATCCTAGGCCGACCCTACCCAGTTCGAAACGACTCAACCTAGCCCTAGTCCGGCCAACTGGGTCGCTGTCTGAACAGACCTACCGAGCACAACCCACTGGGGGTGGCCCGCTGGATGTCCTACGGTGCGGCCCACGACCGGGGTGGCCTACCGTGGCAGGGTCCGCTCGAGCCGACACCCAGTGGATGCCCCCCCTCCTGAATCCCAAACTGCCAAATGGTTGTACGGATGTGGAAATAATGGTGGTGCCATGTGGCACCGCCTATTGGCATTCAAGACCTATCAGAGCTGTCCCACACGGCGGGAAGCGGCCGAACGGAGCTCTGGCTGACCCTCTTTTCAGTGGCGCGACGATTCCGCTTTCCTCCCACGGCAGGCCGTGTGTCGGCCGCCCTTCGGGTGTACAACCACGTCTAAGCAGATGCAACCTCTTTCTGTATTGTTGGTGCGGACGCGTGACACCCTACCTCCATGCGGCCGCCCATCGTGTCGGCCACCACCTTCCACCACAACGGCTGACGGGCTGCAACCTCCTCCAGTGGTGCAGTTTAGCTGCCACTACTATCACGACCGACCGATGTGATAGCCACCGTCCATACCCTATCAGCATCGATCACCGTTGTCGTGGTTGGGTTCCTCTCAACTGTCGATCCAACCATGATGAACACGTCAACGTAGAGGAGTAGAGGTATCCGGTCATGTTTTTCTTGCCCGCACCCTCTGCATTAGATAGAGAGTAGTTGGTTCAAGAGGATATGAATCAACGTAAAACCTTATAGAATAATATAATCACTTCCCTACGTAAATCGTTGGAGATATAGTGAGGATGAAGAGGATGATGAAGAATATGTTGATGTCCATCACACCTGCAACTCGCTTCCAAAGATGGTTCCTCATTCATGACCCGGAGGATGTTCTTTATTGGAGCTTCCAAGTTTCCCCCACCAAGAGTTCTCTCACAAAATCTTTTTCCAATGATCTCCCCCATGAGAGGTTATGAGTCGACATTAATTGAGAAATTTATATTAATTCAATTAATTTTGGAACATTAATTGAGAGAATTCTATTAGATAACTAACATTAAAAGAGGAGTTTGGGTGTTCCCCACCACCAAGATTCAAAATGTACGTTTTGAAGAAAGAAAAATAAAAGCTTTTTTATTTTATTTTCCTTCACTGATGAAAATCTGAAAAACTAACTCCTACCCACGACCTACTACAATCGAGGTGAATGTCTCCTTAATGGAATATCGGTGATATGAGTTCAACTGTGTCCTCATATTTCAATTCTAAGATCCGATTCAAAAGTTACAAAATGCCACTCACGCGTTCACTAAACATACCAGAAAAAAGTTCAAAAATTCAGTCCAGGCACTCCGTCCCTCGGAATCACGCGCCGTCAATTTTTGAAGATCTTAATAATTCCATTTAATTAAAAAAAAATTGTATATTCTGGGTCTTTACATTCTCCCCAACTCAGGGATTTTCATTTCTGAAATCCAAAACACAAACTATGGTAAAAATATGAGGCATTGAGCAGGAATATGAGCCTCCTGCTCCCATGTGATCTCTTGGAGGTTCTCGTGATGCCAACGTACGTGCACTAGAGGTATCGACCCCCATGAAGGAACCACTATTGTCGATTATCAATATCCACTAGAACCTAAGAAAATGTCATCCCATCATCGATGTCCATCTCACCCCATTCAATAATGTGTGAAGGATCTTGTATGTATCTTCTCATCTGGGATAAGGGGAACATTTCGTGCTCCCGGTGGAACTGTGGTGGAAGAGATCAGCGGTACACCTCCTCACCAACTCTGTTGAGGACCAGGAAGGGTCTGATGAACCTCAGAGATAACTTGACTCCTTGTCCAAATCTCTGCAATCCTCATCGAGGTGAGACTCATTGAAAAAATTGTAAACATCCTCAAACTCGAGAGGTCTATGTATCCAGTCAGCATAAGAATTCTACCTACTCTGTGAAGTCTTCTACCGCTCCTAGATGACCTGCATCTTCTCCGTGGTAACTCATACAAACTCTGGTCCCAAGAGTGCTGACTCCTTGGGGTCACTCCCATATAGAGGTGATCTACATGGTTGACAGTACAATGCCTAAAATGGTTCCATACTGATAGTGGGGTGATTGATTTTGTTGTATGTGCACCAGCAAAGGCATGTGATCCTCCTAGCTATGGGTGAAATCTAGTACGCAAGCACACAGCATGTTCTAAGGGCTCTGAATGGTTCTCTCTGTCTGATCATCCATCTGAGGATGAAAGGTGGTGATAAATTGATGTTGTGTCCTTAACTTCTCATGTACCCCCTTCCATAACCTGGATGTAAAACATGCATCATGATCAGATACAATTGTCAAAGTCACTCCATGAAGATGTACAATCTACTCTTTGTAAAGGTGTCCTAATCCCTCAACAGATCCCTACTCTTTGATAGGTAGGAAGGGGGGTGACTTGGTGTGTCAGTAAATTATCACCCAGATAGATTCACAACCCTTGGACGTGCGTGGATGTCCTGTCATGAAGTCCATTGAAATTCCATCCCAATTCAACTCTGGCACCTCTAGTGGCTGAACTAAGCATGATGGAACCCGATTCTTTTCCTTCACTTGCTGAATGGTGAGGCACCGTGAGGCGAACTTTGCCCCTACTTTATTCATTCCTAGCCACCAGTGCTAATGCCAAAGGTCCTGGCACATCTTTTCCACTTTTGGATGTACCACTAGAGGGGTTTTATGAACTCCCTAAAGACTTACTCCTTAAGAACCACATGTACTATAGTACGGCCTCTGAAGAGGATGACATACTCCCCACCTTTATAAAATCCAATAGGTTCTATTCCTATGGATATCTGAGCACATCAAGCCTCGCAGTTAGTGTCTCCAAATTGGACCTCCCTAACTTGCTGAAGGAGTGGGAGAGCGACCGTTAGAGACTGAAGATAAGATGCTCCATCTCGATCCACATAGGATATCCTCAAAATTTCTTGATGCTCTATCACCTCACTTAACAACTATATACCAGAACTCCTACTGAGTGCATCTTCCACTATGTTCCCCTTTCCAATATTTTAGACTATCTCGAAGTCATAGTCCTGGAGGAACTCGAGCCAACACCAATGTCTCAGGTTCAGGTCCTTATGAGAGAATATATACTAAAGACTCTTATGATTAGAGGAGACTATAAAATGATCACCTATCATGTAATGTCTCTATATATTCTTGGTAAAGACCACTGCTGCTCAATCTAGGTCATGGGTAGCATAGTTCTTATTATGATATCTCAACTATCTTGAACCATACGCGATCACTGCTCGCTCCTGTGTTAGGACACATCCGAGACCGATCCCTGATGCGTTGTATTAGACTACGTACCCAAGGCCATCCTCTGGTAGCCTCATGATGGGGGCACTATTCAGTCTCGATCTCATCCCTTGAAAACTTAGTTGGCATCACTCCAACCAAATAAAGTGTTTCCCCATCTTCGACGATGCTGATAAGGGTGCCGCTTGTCTGAAAAAGTCTGGCACAATCCTCCGGTAGTAACTTTCCAAACCCAGGAAACTCATCACCTGTGTGACACTGCTGGGTGGCTCCCAAGCCAGCATGCCCTCAAAATTCCATGCGTCCACAATCACTCCAACCACTGAGATGGCGTGTCCTTGGATGTGAACCTCTATGATCCAGTACTGGAACATCAAGAGAATACAATAATGATGGGGCTCTCGGTGTGTGTCCAGAACTATCAGAATATGATAGGCATGCTCCTCCACTATAGCTAAGTATATCAGGATGTCATCGAGGAAGACTACTACAAAGAGATCGATGTATGGCTGGAAGATCTTGTTCATGAGTCCCATGAACACTATTGGGGCATTGGTCACGCCGAATGGCATAACCCAGAACTCATAATGGCCATACCAACAACTGAAGGTTGTCTTCTATACATCCTCATCTCATACCCTAAGATGTGGATACCCTAATCTGAGTTCAATATTCGAAAACCATCATGCTCCCTTAAGCTGATCCAATATATTTTCAATCCTTGGTAGTGGGTACTTGATCTTCATTGTCACCGGATTTAGGTGCCTATAGTCCCCACAGAGTCTCAAACTCCCATCCGCCTTGTTGGAGAACAAAACCGGGGCTTCAAATGTTGAAAAACCGGGCCTAATGAACCCCTTGCTCTGAAATTCCTCCAACTATACTCGTAGATCTCGAAACTCCACGATAGCCATATGATATGCTAGTGTAGATATTGTTGTCATCCCTGGCTACAAGTTGATATAAAATTCCACCTATCTACGAGGAGTTAGACCCATAACATCATTAGTATAAACATCAGTGTACTGATCCACCACTATAGGATAGATTTAACTCTCTACATCAAATACATTGAGGGTAAGACTTGACAAATGTTGTGTGATTGAATATACCCTCCTCTGGGTGAGTCCATCTTGTGCTGTAAAGGTTCAATTATTGCTGGAGAAGGAAAAAATTGTCCCATCCTCGCACACACACTGCACTTTGTACCTAATACATTCAATCTGAGCATGAACTATAGATAATCAATCCTTATCCAAGATGACGTTGTAAGGCCTCAACGCCACTACTAGAAGATCCCAGCCAAACCTCTCGCCTCCTAGAGACAGCTCACTCTGTCGGCACTAGTTTGTAATCATTGAATCCTCTCCAGTAGAAGTCTATAACCGTAAGGATCGACCCAACGGCTCCACCAGAATCTCTATGTTCTGAACAAGGGAAGAGACAATAAAAAAGTGACTGTCACATGTGTCTATGAGTACTGTATCTAAGGTGGAGTCGACACATATCGTACCTCAAATCATCTCTAATGTGTCGTGGTCAAAGGACATAGGTTCCTAGAGCTAATCTCATCCATGTCCACCTGCTCTCTATGGTCGGGGTGGACCACCTAGAGGTGGTGGTGGTAGAACCTCAAGTCGACAACCACTGCCTTCTACACGACCATCTCCTCTGCCACGTCCGCCTACTGCCCGCAGACCACCTCGATCGAATCTTCACCTCTGCCCAGGTGGTTTTTCGACCATCTGTTGGTCGTCCATATGGCAGGTCAGGCAGTTGGGGGCCATGTGACCCTGCCCACCGCAAAAGTAACACTACATGCTCCTCCCCTGTCCTGCTCTATCTCAAAAGCCCCACACGACCGAACCTATATTCGGCTGTCATCCAACTCTAGGTCTGATTCTTTTGGACCCCTATATAATCTGTCTACTAATAGCTGTAGATGACTCTTCTATGTGATGTCCGGTGGAGGGTTTGGTCACTGGTGACTTCTCAGCAAAGAATCTCTCCACTAAGAGTACTCTCTCTAACACCCCTACCTGCATCGGGATGCTAAGAGAAACCATCAAAGCTCTAATATCTCTTCTGATCCCCCGCTCAAAGGATCAGGCCCTGAAGAAAGGGTCTCACACCATGTCAGTGGAGTATCATGAGAGGTCAGTGACACTCACTGAATACAGAGCCATGATCATTCTACCCTCCTAAATGTGGATAATCTTTTGAATAATCCCAGAGCATAAGGTCGCTAGGAAGAACTCTTCCCTGAAAAGGCGCTTGAATTCTGCCCAGAGAAGAGTTACATCGTCATGAACATGAAGCATCAAGATCCACCATCTTCCACTACTGGAAGAAGATGATTGGGTGCATGTATCAATACGAGATCAGCTGGTGTCCTTACTAGTTGAAAAACACTGACCACGACATCCAGCTAGTCCTTACCCGCCTGTGGATCAGTGTCGCACTAGAACCTCCATGCCCTATGGCGCTCGAACTCGTGCATCGCACTCAAGAAGCATGCACCCTATACTACATGGGATAGTGGAATCGGCTTCCCAATAGGTAATATTATAGTTGGTACACCCCATGATCGTACACCTTCTGAAAGGGGGCCCTGCACCGAAGCCTCGTCCCTTGGTGGGCTGTCATCGTGTACTCTACCTGAAATCCTGGCATGCTATTTCCATGGAGGCATCATGGAATGAAACAGGTGCGCCACAGTCAATAATTTATACCTGGTAAGATGACTCAAAGAGATCACAAAGAAAAATTTTCAAAAACACGCACACAATCAGTGTTTTCGAGCCCTGAGTCTGAAATTAGAAGGCAGGGTCTTGGTGTTTGGATTCTTCAGTCGCCACACTAACACTAGATTCCCCAAACTGATAACCACACTCATAACATATAACACAATTTCCGATTAAAAGACCAGAGTCTAAGATCATCAGTAGAAATGACTCCTCTAATACCAATTTGTCATGACCCATCCCCTGAGAGTTGTGTCGTGACTATCACAAGCCTGCCTTTGATAGGCTAGGGGATGGTGACTAGCACCAGAATGGCATCTCCCTAAAACTAGGAATGCATTGCCTTTAAACCTGTAAACTCACAAAAACCAAGCGAACATCAATACATAAGAACCATGTAAAGTATATAGTAAATAGGGTGTGTACAGTAAGTAAAGGGGACAGAATACAAGCCCAACTCGAAATTACATGAAAAACTAAAAACAGATCCTACAAACACACCTACCAAGGATCCTACCTGAAGGGTATGTAAAACTCTCGAAAGGCGTCATTGCAGTTCATCTCGTCTAATTTCCACCTCCTAGAAGCCTCCAGACATGGTACCCTCGACCTCGATCAATGATGTCTATCATCTGCACAAGAGACAACATTGTTTAGGTGTAGACCGGGAAGGGGTGAGTATAACGATACTCGGTAGGGACGCAGAGACCCCTAAAGGTATCTCAGAATCCACAAAAGATAAACCACAAAGAAATTCCTCAATTTCAATGAATGAAGAAATAGTCATCAACAATAGATACATATATGCCCATACATATACCTATGTTATCAATTTATACTCACCGCACATGTGAGGAAGTATACCACAAAGGAAACACCATGAAGGTAAAAGTACTACCCAGGTAACACCACGAAGTTAGAAGTACCACACATGTAACACCAAGAAGGTTAGTACCACAAAGGTAATGCCATAGAAAAGAATACCATGAAGGTATCACCATACAGAAGTGTACCACAAAGGTAAATACTTAGCTCACACCACGTATAAGATGAGTATGGATGTATTGATGATTAGCTAAATTGTTCGATCATCTTACTTCATCTGGAAGATCCACTGTTGACACAAACATGATCGAATATGACCCATAGAAGATCCAAAGATGATCCACACAAGATCTGGAGATAACCCACACAGGATCAGTAGGTGACCCACATAGGATCTGAAGATTTCCCACATAGGATCTGGAGATGCTGACCCACACAGGATCCGAAGATTACCCACACATGATATGAAGACTCCTCATGTACATCCAACCACAGGGTCCTAGCACTAAGCGCACTTGATTTCGAGAGGATCCACTCTTTAAGCCATCGGTCGATACTTCATCTCACACAAAGTCCCATGAACATGTAACTCAAAGTCCCACCAAGTTATAAGGGTCCCAAGGCAACAAAAAACACATTAATCGGATGCCCTGTCTGTATGTTATTAGCATTTACGTTCTGAGGGACTAGTTGGATTAGAGTTTAATACAACCTAGATGTACTCTATCATTATCTAAAACATAATTAGATTATTCCAAAAGGACCATTTTGATACAAGAAATCTAGTGTCGTAGAATGTTCGTCAAATGGACGCCTGGTTCTCATAATATGGCCAAAAAGGTGTATCAAGGTCTAGATGGGACTGGGTCCAGTCCAGTCCGGCCTAACCCACAATGGGGGTAGCCCGGCCCGCTGGGTGGGGCCCATTTGGCGAGGCTTTCTAGGTGGCCCGTGGTAGGGCTTGAGGCTGGGGTGGCCCACTGTGGTGGGTTCTTCCCTAGCCGACACCCGGGTGAGGTGCCCCCCCGATTCCCGAACAACCAAATAGTCATTCGGTTTTGGGAATCCCAACAGCGCTACCTGCTGGCACACGAGACCCACCATAGTTTCCCCACTCAGCATGACAAGTTTGGATGGGTCATTTTCTAGCTCTCCTATTAGTGGCGCAACGTCGTTGCTGTCCTCCCACGACCGGCTGGGTGTCGGCCGCCCACCGGGTGTGTCGCCGTGACAAAGTAGTCGCGGCCTACTCCTCTACAGGTGGCGCATACACGCGCCACACAGCCTTCATGCGGCCGACCAGCATACCGGGCGCCACCTTCCACCGTTGCGACCGATGGGACACGACCTCCTCCGGTGGCGCGGTTGCGCCGGGGCCGGCCGGTGTGCCGTCCACCGGCCATACCCCGCCGACGTCGATTATCAACGTTTGTTTTGGGTTCCTCCCAACCGTTGATCATCCCACGAAGATCATGTCAACATAGATGGAGGGGAGGGATCGGGCCATGTTTTTTTGGCCCGTACCCTCTACGTTAGATCGATAGCAGGTGGTTCAAGATGATTTAAAATCACATAAAACCATGACGAACAATATAAACACTTCCCTACCTTGATCATTGAAGATGACATGAAGAAGAAGACGAAGATGATGAAGATACTGATTTCCGTTGCTCCAACAAAAAGCTTCCAAAGATGGTTCCTTGTTCATGACCTGAAAATTATTATTCGTTGGACTTCCATGTTTCATCCAATAAGAGTTCTACTATAAAAGCTTTTCCCAACGATCTACCCCATGAGAGGTGAGGATCCTACTTTAATTGAGTTAAATTTATTAATTCAATTAATTTTGGCACATTAATTTGTTGAATTCTTTGAGTTGACTCACATTAAAAGAGGTGTTCGGGTTTTCCCCACCACCATGATTCAAAATGGAGGATTAATGAAAGAAAATTAAAAAGTTATTTATTTTATTTTTCTTCTACCATGAAAATCTGAAAGCCTAACTCCCACCATTGAAATTCTGCTATCGAGATGAAGATCTACTTAAGCGAATATTGGGGCTGCGAGTTCAACAGTGTCTTCAGATTTCAATTCCGAGCACTAGTTCAAATGTTACAGAATGCTGCTCACACGTTCACTGAACGTACCCGAAAAAAAAATCAGAAATTCATTCCAGGAACATTGTGACTCATAATCACACGTCGTCAATTTTTCATAGACCCGTAATAATTCCATATAATAAAAAAAATAGAAAATTCAGGGCCTTTACATGTTATGATTTTAAAATCATTTACCTTGGTTTTTTAAACTATGTTGACAAGCATTTTTGGGAGCATTGTATTAGAATTTAAGCCATTTTTATTAATGATAAAAATAAAAAATAAAATAATAACATAAAATTAAAATAATTATGCACAAAATAAGGTTTTATATTCATTAATAACATCTTTTTATCCTTATGATAACATATATGATATATTAAAAGTTAAAATTTGATAATTTGAATGTTTTTTTTTCATAAAATAATATAATGTTATTACAAAAGTCCATTGGCACTAAAATTACATACTATTTAATATATAAAGTGGATATCATCATTAAACACACCATGTGAATAAATTTTATATTATATATATATTTTTATGCATTATCATATTCTTTTTAATATTGATGACCCAATTTATTCTTTCCATGTTGAAAAATAATTAGCTCGATTAATATTCATTATGAGAAAAAATAATGATATCCTACTATCAAAATTTGAACATTTTGATTCCTGATATGGAATCCATGTTTCATGATTTAATTTATTTGACTGATATATAAACATTTTAATAAATATTTAGGATACTCAACGAAATATATTTTTTAGATAAATGTCTTTTGAATCCCAAAAACGTTCTTACATAAAAATAAAGTATAAAGATTCCATTTTTATTTAATTAAACTTTTTATAAATAATGAAGAATTTTTGTTATTTAATAATGATTTGAATCATAATGGAGATTTTTATTTTAATGAAATAAAATTTTAATAGTATGTTTCCAATTCAATAGAAATGAAATATTTGTAGAAAAATGCTATAATTTGACCATTATATAATTTTGATATTGTGATTTCATAGTTGATATCATTTTTATCGAATAAATTATTTACTATTTTACTAAAATAATATTAATATTCTATAAAAAATTTTAAATTTATTTTTATTTTTATGTGAACATATTTTTTATGAATAAAATGTAACATCCACAACCGTGATCCACTTATATGGTGGCCCAAGATTGTTGGTTACATGGTCACAAAAGTGAACCCTGATACGTTAGAGGATGAATACAAGAAATGAGTGTCCAAGGTGGTAAAATTGGGACACTATAACATCATATTAGAGAGGTGTAGTGGATATAAATAAGAAAATAACAATAAAATAAGCCACAATTAACAATTTTAATAGATGAAATAATAAAATAAAAAATCGAGGAAGCGTGAATATACAGAAAATTGATATAATTTAAAAAATATAAAGGTTGATTCATTGTAACGTCCTAGTACCAGGATCCACCTAGAGGTTCCCCATACCTAGTTGGTCACATGGCCTCAAGCACATTTCCCCAAACGTCATAAACTGTCAACTAGAAGTGAGGGCATTGGGTATGAGAGTTGGGAAATTTTTCCCTCATCGACTGAGTAAAACTGTTGAAGTAAAAGGAAAACAATAACAGAATCAATAATAGTACCATACAACACTAAACAGTGGAACCCTGAAAGTGAATAAATAACTACAATATATATATATATCAATAATGATGCATGATACATATATCTAGGAAAGAAACCAAACATGTCACAATGCCAGAATACAGTACTAACCCAGTGTTCAAGGAACACAAGTTAACAACTCCTCAGCAACACGAGCCTTAGCATGGTCCCATTCTCTCCAGCTCCACAGCAGTCAGGAACCTAATGTAGAAGGGTACTTTCCCTTATATAGACCTGCATCCGTATAATATATTCGGTCCCAAAAGCATGACCCAAATAGGGGGTGAGACGAATCTCTGTAGGAATCCACCCATATATTTGTTCCTAACATTCAGTTAATATATGAATCGATGGAAATTAGTAAAATAAATCAATAAACAAGTAATTACACAATGTAAACAGTCTTATAGTTTCAATCAAAACATTTACATTTAACAATTTATCCAACCAATTAAAAAATACATGAAACCCTCTGGGTATTTATCACAACATAACACCTCTGGTTCAATATAGAAGAAGGATATAACAATGTTTCTCTACAAAATCAATCACCATCAATTCCCCTTATGGTCTCATGTGAATTAAAGACTCTCTGAGGAAGGACTCATCGTAAATTTACCCTATAGGATTTTAATGGAAAACAATAGACACTCTGAAGAATCTATCAACATCAATTCCTCCTATGGTCTCCTAACATATCTATAGACACTCTAAGGGAGAACTCAACATCAATCCCCCCTATGGTCTCACAACGTGATAATCATAACAGACAATCTGGGAAATACTTCACTGTCAATTTCCCATTTGGTCTCACTACAAGAGGATCTTGAATCCTCGTGTAAAGTAATCGTATACAAATGATAATCAGTAGAAAAGTAAACCTCAATGTACTACATAGATAATTATCTACATGGAATAGCACAACTTATTAGATAAATAATCACTCCATCCAAACAACACTAGGAATGAAACCAAATATCAAAACAGGAAAAACTAGACCAAATGGTCAAAATCATACAATCATGGGATAACACATCCATTAAATTGTAATTAAATGTATTCACAATCAACAACAACCTTTCAAACATACAAGGCATAATAGGGATTAACATGGTTAAAATAATTTATCACGCATTACCCCAAACAACGGTATTTGAATGTTTTTCACATATAACTCAAAGACTAACTATGGAAATCAACAATCCACCTACACCGGCATTGTATGATTGATACACGTGAATGTCAGACCTTGAATCACCCTAGAATTCTATAGATATTCAAAAAAAGCTAAAAAAATTATACAATTGATATCTCATAAAAGAGGATAAATTGTGAAACAAGGATCTTTAAGAAGGAAGAGATTACTAGGGATATTCTAATACAGTCGACAGTTGTGGATTTGTAGAACAGAAAGTGAGTCTGGGGCTCAAAGAACAATCAGTGGTCACCTTTTCTCATAGTGGATTCGAACAGAGAAGAAGGGTGTTAAGTTGATTAGACGCAACCTTGGTTGGTTTAATGAAAAAGTACACGTTGTGTTCTTCGAGGGTACATGGAGTGTACTTGATTTATAAATACTTTTCTTTAGGCGGTCTCCAGGTCACCCCACATGTCCATGTGTTCGACCGTTACATGTCCATAACATGGCTACCTGCAGAAACCGAGTACATGTTGTGTACTTATAAGTACAATGTTTGTTCTCCTCGAATTTTTAGAAACTCTTCTATTTCTCAATAATAACCAAAAAATTAATACATACATCAAAAAGAAGATATTTGTTCTTACAAACATCCATCCTTAATGAAATAAATTCCCAAATTTTCCAATGATGGTGGCATAGAAGAAGAATCATTGAACATTTCTGGCCACTGTGATTGTACATCAGCCTCCCTCTCTAATGTCTCATCCTGTATTCACTCATTCTGCCATTTCACCCATACCAGAGGAACAGAACAGCTACAAAGAACCTCTGTACTCAGATCAACAATAAAAATATGATGCTCCTCGAATGATGTGTCCACCTCTAGCTCAACATCATCGGGTTGAAAGACATGAGACGGGTCTAAGATTTATTTCCACAACTTATAAACATGAAAAATCATTCATAGGCCGGTACCTATGAGTTGACAACAACTCATTCTCAACTGGCCTGAATCTCTCCTAATCCTCAAACAATCCAACATATCTTGGTGAAACCATACCCTGTCTTCTAATCCTCTTGTGTACCAACATCAGTGAGACACATAGGAACACCTAATCTCCAACCATGAACTCCAGAGGTCATCTCCATCGATGAAAATAAGACTTTTGTTGCAATTGTGCAGTATCTACCCTCTTCTGAATCAACTCTATCTGTTCTATGGTCTCCTGTACAAGATGAGGTCCCAGAATAGCTACCTCTCCTACCTCTAGCCAACATATATGTGATCATCATTGCCTACCATACAAAGCCTCTAAAGGATCCATCTGAATAGTTTCTTGAAAACTATTATTTTAGGAAAACTCCAAAAGAGGTATGTGGTTCTTCAATGAACCTCCAAAATCTAGGATTCCTTCTGGAAGAATGTACTCTAGAACTAAAATCGTATGTTCGGAATGGCCATCTATCTAGTCGTGGTAAGTAGTATTCAGAAGTACCTGTGTACCCAAAGCCCTCTGTAATCCATGCCAGAACAGAGAAGTAAAACATTTTACCATATCTGAAACAATGTAGTGGGGAACTCTAAAAAATTGTATAATCAACAGTAGTGCAGCATTCCCAACTCATCAACAATGAAGGTCTCTTTGATCGGTAAGAAGTGATGCCACCCAGAACCAGGATGTTACAAAGCCTCAAACACATTTCCCTAAAAGCTAGAGGATGTCAACTAGGATTGAGGGACATTGGTGTGATAGTGGGGAAACAATGCCCTCATTGGAAGAGTAAAACAGTGGATGTAAACAAATAAAAATAACAGAAGGAATAATAATACCATAGAACAGTAAACAATGGATGATTGAATGTGAATAAAAACTACAACATATATATATATCTCAATAATTTTGTATGATACATGTATTTATGAAATCAGATAAACAAGTCACAATGTTGGAATATAGTACTAAAATAAAGTACAAGAAAAACAAGTAAAAAATCTCTCAACATCTAAAGCCTCAGATTTGGTCCATTCTCTCCATCTCTACATCAGTCAGACAGCGGAAGTATAAGGGCACTTTCCCTTATCTAGACCTACAATAATAAAAACTTTTCTAGCCAAAAAGCATGAACCAAATAGGGTGTGAGACAAATCCCAGTAGACTACCACCCTAATATATGTTCCTTATAGTAAGTGAATATAGGTAAGGAATGAAATAAGTAAAAGTAATCAAAAAAATTAATTACTCAATGTAAACAATCATATAGTTTCAGTTACATCATTTACATTTAACAATTTAACCGACCAAATTACAAATACCAGCAACCCTCTGGGTATTTCCCACACCATAATCCCTTTGGTTCAATTTAAAATAAGAATATAACAAAAACTCTTTGAGGAAGTAGTCACCATCATTTCCCCCCATGGTCTCATGTAAATCATAGAATCTCTGTGGAATCACTCATCGTCAAATCCCCCTATAGCCTTTTAAAGGTAAACTACATACACTCTGAGGAAGCACTCAACATCAATTCCACATGTGGTCTCATAAAATATCAATAGACACTATGAGGAATCACTAAATGTCAAAAACATCTATGATATCATAGAATGATGATTATAACAGACACTCTAATAATTCCCTCAATGTCAATTTCCCATATTGTCTCGCTTCACCTGGTTCCCGCAACCCCATGTAAATCAATCACACAAAAACAAAAATCAGTAGAAAAATTAAACCTCAATGTACTACTTGGATAATTAGATAAAAGGAACAACGCAACACATAAGATAAATAATCAATCCCTCATAACAACACTTGGAATTAAAAAAAATAGACTAATAAGAAAAACTAGACCAAAAGGTCAAAATAAAACAAGCATGGGCAATCATATCCATAGAATCACAGTTAAATCTATTCACAATCAACATACTATGATAAAACATACAAGTCATAACTGTCATTAATGGTGTTAAAATACTTAAACACACAATTCCCTGAATGAGGGTATTGAGTACTTTTCATGTATAACTCAAAGACTAACTACAGATAGGCACAAACCACCTACCATAGCGTTGTTTGATCGATATATGTGATCCTCAGGCCTTGAGTCACCCTATAATGCCATAGATTGACAAAGATACTAAATAGGATCAACCACATATATATCATGAGTGAGGAAAAATCAATAAATGAGGTTATAGAAGAAGTTAGAGCCTACTGTGGTGCTTCCAACGCAATCGATGGTGGTTGATTCAGGGAATGGATGATGAGTTAGGGGTCAGTGAATAATCGATGGTAATGTTAGCTCCTGGTTGAGAAGAATAGATAAGAGGGGTGTTCTATTGATTAGATGCAACCCATGTCTATTTAATGAAAGAAAAATAAAGTACACAACATGTTCTTAAATGGTACATGACATGTACATTATTTAACTGGCCTTCACATTAGGTAGTCTACAGGTCCACCCACACGTCCTTGTGTTCGGGCATTACATGGCTAGTACGTGGGTACCCACGACCACTGAGTACACGACATGGACTTATAAGTTCAAAACGTATAATCATGAAATTTCAAAAACCCAAATCTTTATAAAAAAACAACTGGAAAATAAAGACATACCTAAAAAGAATATTCGGGTTCTTACTGTGATAAATATGATGATTTTTTGGAATTAAGATATATAAAATGAAATTTGGAATACAATGGACACAAATATATAACATTCTATTCAAAAATACAAAAAGGTGAAATGACTATCAACTATCATCACAATAATATGTTCGTTACTATTCTCCAATGTTCAATTCGATAAGTAAATCAGATCATGTATCAAATATAGGGTACATTCTTTTATCCATACCTAGATACATGATGTCTACATCAGCACTAAAGACGACCGGATTTAGGCCTGAGATAATCGTACTAGGCCTCAAAAAATGGTTTCGATAATATTCCAACCAGTATACAATGGAACTATATTATTCCAAAAAATGAACAATAACCAAAGAAGAGTAATAAATATTGGTATGCTCAGGATCTGTAAGGTCACCTAGAAGACTCTACTAACAATAGCATAGATTGGGAAATTCATGATTTGAGTACCATATATATAAAAGAAATAATATCTATATATATACAATATATATTTATATGAACTATGTATGTGAAGACATAAGTTGAAATATACATGGTTACTAGGTGCTAAATGGACAAAGGGTGTAACTCATATATCCATGACTAGTCTAAAATGATTTTGGCTCCATTAAAGGGCACATGCATGAACTCTCATGGTGAATTCTTGACCTCATTATCAACACTCAATATAGGTTGGGTGTGACATCATTCCCCAAACCCAAAATAGAAAAATTTAGAACATCATTATCATCAGCAAGATATAAGAATAACTATGAATGAATTTATGTTAAACTTCTGGTTTAAGGGAGAGTGAAACATCTTGTTCAAAAAGCACCTTAACAATCAACAACAACTAATAGTAATGGCATGATAATAATAATCATAATAACATGATTGATCTCCTCATAATCATCATAGTCACCAATCCCCAATATTAAAATGGGTGCTACCATCTATATAATTTGTATAATAATGATTGCATCAAATGGATGGGCTACTCCACTCATTGCCTTTCATTTTTGAAAAATAAATTTAATTGATCAAGGTGATAAAAATAATATTTGAATAAATACAAGAAATTAAGAGGTTCATTGATCAACTAGGAAATTACATAGGGATGATAATTCAATCCATTATCCAGGAAGAACACATATATGATGTCTGGTATTTTAAACAATTATATATATATATAATTTAATTCAGACCACCCAAAGGGGTGGACATAAATAATGTCAACACCCTTCTATCACATGGAATTGGAAAATGGGAGTATAACCACATGTCTAAAATTAATTAGAATGTATGAAAAAATTTAATGGAGATTTTCGGTAATGGACTACATGAATAACAATGATGGAGCTATGAAAAAATATTTTCATTTTGAAAAAAATAGACCACATACAATAGGTTCATCGATAACTCATCTTATAATAATAGCCTCAAATTTGAAGTATAATGGAAGAAAATAAATTAACATTCTAATGACAAATAAATATGGAGAATGATATTAGACTAAAACAACACATGACATGGGAAGAGAAACTAAGAATGGAATAAAGAAGATTAGATATATTACCGACTTAGAACTACCACATCAAAAATATTTCAATTTGGATTCAAGGTGGTAGAGAAATGGAAATACCTAAATTCAGAGGATGAATAACCCATGAGTGAAGGGATGAGGATTCAAACACTAAAAACAATCATAGAAAATAGAAGGTTACTAATTTTAATACACTATAGGGAAATGGTAAAATCAACCTTCCAAACATGGTTTCCCAGTTTCATGACATAGCTCACCAAATCATGCACCAGCCCTATCATAGTATCTACCTAAGGAGGTACCACACACCTGCTAAGAACATAGATTAGATAACGGTGGGAAATTCATGCATGAGTCCTTTATCCTAACCGCTCTATAACCCACACGGGCATGCACGTCATCTCTTACGACAATAAAAAAACTGAGAAGCTGCATCCTCCCCACTAAAACACCCCATATGGTTTGATAAAACCATGTGGGATGGGTAGCTTAGTTTTGTCTAAATATGCAGTCATGACCTTTTCTACAATCTAGGGTTCTGAGATCTGGAAAATACTCATAAACAAGGAAGGCTTCTATAACGCTGTTAAGTAACATTATAAGGGATGAAATATGAATATTAAGTATTAAAAAAGTTGATTTGTACTTTTTAGAAATCAAGGGTTTTTACAAGATCCCCTCTATATAGAAAATAATCTTGGACGTGGACATCTAAGGATAAGAGGTATTTTTTGATGATCTCTAGCCACTGTGCACATATATCAGCCTTCTACTTCTAGTTCCCATCCTTTACTCACTTACACTTCAATAGCACCCATACCAAATGAATTGACCTACCATGAAAGGAAATTACACTATGAGCATAGATACACAATATATAATACTCAAAATAATAATCCATATATTATTCATCCTCTTCAGGATGAAAAACATGTGACGAGTATGTATAATACCATTGAAGCTTGTATAAATGAAAAAATAATAATATGTATGATGATATCTATATGAAAGTGCTATCTAGTAATCTACTAGTCTAATTAATTTCAAAACCAAAGAGGGTCCAATGAATCAAATTGAAATTTTTTCCGACCCCTAAGTACATTTATGGACAAATGATGGATAAACTCACTAGAAATATGGTTACCGAATCAAAAATAAAGAGGTCTATATCATCAATTAGAATATGATTTATGTCTTGACTATGACATCATCATGTTCTTTTTAATAAACTAGAATTACTCTTTGGTCTCCTGGATGATATTTGGTCCAGGAAAAGATTCCTCCCATGCATCTGACTAGTAAAAATGTAGTCGGTAAGGACTGCAATATAAGGCTTCTGAAGGGTCCATCTTGGTGGTATCTTGAAAACTCTTATCATAATCATACTCAAAGGGTTATATTTTTCTCTATAAACAATATAAATTTGACACACATTTCCAAAGAATTTCCACTAACACCTAAGTAGTATACTCTATCTGTCTGTTTGTATGAGAGTGATAGTCCACGAATAGAAGAACCATTGTACATAAAGAGTTCTAAAACTACTAACAGAAAAGAGACACGAAGAGTAACTTCGTGTTGTGTATGAATTATTGTGGAGATCCATAACTATTTAAGTCATCCCTACTGTATATTCTCCTTAGATAATCTTCTAAAATGTTCTTTTGAACATGACAACAATGTGTGACCTCAATAAAATGATAAAAAAATAACCGAAATGAATTGTTCCCATGAAGATATCTAAAGAAACCACTCAATATGATCATGGAAACATCATACCATATCCACATAAGAGTGGTAAACATCTGTAAAAGAATTTTTGGTCACTAATTCTCTTCCTTAATATACAGATAAGTACAAAACTGAGTAATAAATATGTCAATATCCCTTTTCACACCATGCCAACAATATGGGAAACATAAGTCTGTATAAATATTTGTGATATTTTTATATAATAGCCAAACTAGGTCATGAAATCCCCCACATCCACTCATCTCTGATGACTGATGGGACACAAAAATTCCCATGAATGCATAGGGTCTCATCGAGATCCATAGTCCAAAAAAAGATAAATCATCATTAGAGTTACATTCCCTTTGGACTAATCCATCTATGTACAAGAGTTTCTTGATTATTATATGTTCCAGAAGAGTAAGGGTAACTACTAGTGGTGAGATGATAGTCTACCAGTGATCCTCCTGAACCTAAAAATTTATATTTGATAATAATTCAATGTGATTCCACTCATCACTATCATCCTAAAATACATGTGTGGGGTTATTCCATAATAGGGAATCATCTTCAGCATTTCTGTTTCATGGAATGTTCAAATGATAAAAATTGAAATAGTGTAGGTATTCAACCCATACACGCTGATTCATATTCATATCACACTATGTAAAGTTCAAAATGTGTCTTCAGTGTCGATTGAATACCACAAAATTCTCTCTCAGAAAGTTTTTTCTCCATCCTTGTAGATATTGAATAACCATAGAAATCCCAATGTCATGCATAAAGTAAATCATCATGAATGACTATATTTGATGAGACCCATATGCTATGAATATCTTACAATACATTTGAATAGATCCCAACTCAATATAAGAAGCATAAAAATACATTGTATAACTCCAAAATGGCACTAGAAGGACTAGGATCGACACTAATGTCTATATTTCACTAAAATATTGAAATTATGAGTCACATGATTTAACTGATATGAATTTAAAACCATTATTTTTCAAGAGATCCGGATGAACTTAAAAGAATTATAAATCCCATATGAATCATTTTAATACTCAAATATCCAAAAGAAACATTGTATATCAAATATGTTCTTCTGTTTCACCAAATAAACAACAACTCTTACCATATATGAGCTTACTAAAACTCCTGATTCTGAGATAATATGACCTAGGATGTGATCTGTGTCAATCCATAAGTGAATTTGTATGATCTCGATGTCATGATATTGTTATATTATTACATTCATCAATATATCAAGATAGTTGGCACACAGAGTTGGAGAATGAAAATAAACTATGAATTCATCCACAAAGACTACTATGAATGAATCCATATACAGGTTGAAAACTAGATTCATCAAAGACATGAAGACATAAGGCTTGTTTATGTGAATGAATTCCATTTCTAGTTACTCATTAATACCGTACATTCCCCCAATGATATGATAGTTTTGATTGAAAATATTATATGAACACGATGACCTAAAAACCTAAAATAAATTTTTTAAATCATTCTTACTTATCAGAGAGGATCAAATAGTTTTTATATTTATGGAATTGGATACAATTTTAGAACTGTATGCTAGTTTAACAATTAGTAATAAACAAAGATCCAATGGAACCTTCCTTCCTCTTGAAGGAAATCCTAATTAATCCCATGGGGAGATATATTAGGCTAGGTAAATCATTTTTTATTCATGTATTCTAACAGTTTCTTAAGCACCATAAGTTTCTTTATTTCAGTCATGTGAGGAAGAGTGTAAACTAATTCGTCTCATAGAACCAGATCATTGGTAAACTCTACCTCTCTCGTTGTACGTAGCATACAAAATTATTTAGTGATGTCATTAATGAAATGATCCACTATATGTAGGAAATTAGTAGTCATGCTTCTTGATCAACCATGAAATTTTTAGCGATTTTAGAGTTCACTCTTCCTAAGCATTGATCTATAGGTCCTCCTTGAGATTCATGAAAATTCCATTTTCCCTTATGGACATTTCTACTACCCTCTGGGGGTGTAAATTTCACCCTCTAGAAATAAAAATCAATATATAATTAAAGTTGATGTAACCATTAAATCCCAATAACTACATAAAAGACCATCATGTAATGGAGGAAAATATTACATATGAAGAGATATTTTTCTATCACAAGGGGAAAATCCTTAAAATGGTGACCACTAACTTCTTGATTTTCTAATGAGAAATTGAGTTTCACAACACCACAATAAATATAAATCTCATGTCCTATAGTATCCATAACTACCTATGAAATATTGTAGTGTGATTTTCCAATTAAAAATAAAGAAGAAACTAGTGTAGAGGCCACTATAATAGTACCCCCAATAGTAGAAGGTAGAGCAATCTTATCCACCATCATATACTACACTAAATATATCATACCAATAATGGAAACGTAATTCGAATCCTATCAACACTATATAGATCTGCTCAGTTGGATCTAACATTCCTTATTTTGAATTACTCTTCCTTATCCCCCACCTCTTCTTGAGAAAATGGTGGTATTCAAGTTTCCAATTTATAACGATACTTCTGGTCCCGCTATAAATGTGTGGTAGGTGTAGATCACCACTCTCTAGTAACAAAAGAAAATTTCCAGCAAAAGAATTGGATATTACCCATCCCATCATAGCCTCTATATTCTATTGGATATCACATACACTAAGGTTTTGTGGTTCCAAACTTCCTTCCCCAGTGATTGATAAGGAATATATGATCACAAAATGTCATACCAATATAACCCTAATGAGAAACTGAAAACCAAAATTTTCTTCCTCTAAAAAGAAATGGTAAATGATCTAGTAGTTGAACCACCCTATATGCCATCTTTGGATTTTTTCAAATTCTGATCATTAATGTGAACTTGGATGAAAATCTTTCAAATAGTCACCAGTCTAAAAACAATGAGTATCAACCTGATGGTATATACCATCCCATCCCCAAATCGGATTAGAGACATATTATAACCACTTCTAGAGTAATGGATAAATACTTTCCCTTAGTAAAATTGGAAAAATATTCCATGGCAAAAATGACACATTTCATTGAGTGAATAAACACTCTTTCATTATCATCCCCCAGATGTTATGGAATGAATTAGTCATATAATATTGTTTTCAAATCCATTCATATCATATTTATATGTTATTATTCCTTTGTAATTACTTCCCATAATATATTTTTGGAATCAACAAATATATAGGAAGGGAGTTTGACCCACTTCTCTAGAGGCATCTCTAGATTCTCAAAAATTAAATGCATTCCCTCTATACATGACTCTATAGTAATTGGTAAATCATTACCTATAAAATTGGGATGATGCTAATTATAAAACTCCAATGTGATGTCTTATATACTTGAGGAAGGTAAAAGAACACCATGAATAGACTATATCATCTATAAAAACTTCTAGAAACTGGATTTTAGTGACCATATTTAGAAATATAGGTGGATACATTATTGGGTCTGCATGTGGGATTAATGGGGGATCAAGGCTTGCCACAACAGGTGCATGTTCATCACCACCTTCTATGTGTAAAAATTGAGGCTATTATGGTGTAATTATTCTATAATTACCAATGAACATATTATAAAAGAATATTTTAGTGGAAAAGGATTTGGGATAGATAATTAGAATAGTTACGATGTCTTATAATTAACGGATCTATTCCAACTCCAAAATCTTGGACTAGGTTATAAAGATAGACTATATCGATCCATAAAGAAATATGATACACCAAATCTACTCAATTATAAGGCATGGTTCTGGTGTATGTCTTATAGTAGACATTATATGATCTAATATAGAGATTCTAAAATGAGTTGTATATAGGAAAATCCCATTACTTTACAAATGGAATCCCATTTAGTGGTAAATGTTTCACCTTTAAATATATAAATTCATCTATGATTTGAATATATTTTTGATATATATATATATATATATCATAGTCTAGAACAAGTAGTTCCAAATGACAAAAGATGGTGTAATTGGATAATTAATTTTCATCACCAGTCTACATTGGAAAACATCATTTAGATTGACGTAGGAATTTTAATTTATAGTATTTTATTAATCGTGTAATAAATTTCAGTACATTTCAATATATTAAAATAAACTAACTAACTATATGAAATATGAAAATGAACGTAGAATGTATTATTTAAATGGACAAGAAATAAATTTTAGTCCTAATGTGATAATATTTATCGATGAGATACTAATTTCATTAATAAATATGGAAAATATTGTATTATGTTTAGATAACATTGATACTAATAATTTCCCAAGGTGTGAGTTTCACCCAATGTTGAAACCACATCAAATTTCATAGGTGAAATAAAATATATTTAATAACCCAATCCATGTATGTTGGGTTTTTTTATACGTGGGAAAGCTAACCCAAAGCACAAGATTATTATTGAATTTCTTGATGTCATAGTATAATATATAATAGCCAAAACAGTAAGGGAAATGGAAAATAAAACTTTCTAATAAATCTTTTAAATTTACCTAGCTGGGATCCACTTTTCTGAAGCCATAAATTTTTTGGTCACATTGATTCATGTGTGCCTCCATGTATGCAAGAGTATGTAGGCTAGGTGTGATGGTACATTGTGACAATGTGGGGAGACTATACCCTCATATTAGTGAAGAACAATGAATATAATTGTTAAACATACCAAGGTGGATGCAATAATAAATATATGGAATAGAATAAACAATTAAATAATAAGTTGTGGAAATGTAAATAACCAATAAACAATCATCAATAACAATATCTTAAAGGATGAGTCATACATATGATGATTCATTGCATGATTCCATACAAAAGATAAATATAGAATACATGGTACATTCATATATAACATCCTATACAAAAATTCATAAAATTCAACAAGACTTATCTACTATCATAACAAGAACACACTCGGTCCTCCACTCCCATGACCCGTGCAATAGGTAAAGTAGATCAAGAATCTATTTTATTATTATTTCCTTTGTTTATACCTATATACATGATGTCTACTCAGTTGAAAAATGTATCTCAACTAATATGTGAGATAAAATTAGTTGGCCACCACAATCTATGTCAAGAAAAAATCCATACCACATATATAGCAATAACACAATGTAATAAAAATTAATAATTTCCAATCCTGTGTAATAAATATTTTTCATCTTATGTTCCATCAGGACACCAGGAGACTCTATATACTTAGGTATCATACGAAATATTTTTTATTGAATTATCATATATATATATATATGTAATAACATATTTATATAAATGTAATATATATTTATATATGTAGATTTTCTATGTATGTGAGTAATAAAATAGGTGATAAACATGGATACTAGGTTCTAGTTAGACCTAGGGAATAACCTAGGTGGACATAAGTATTGTGATGAGATATATGCTCATGAAAAGGGTATGTGCCACTAATCTCATATTGAGTATGAGAAATCCGGATAACACTCGTTATAGGTGGGGTGTGACACCATTCCCAACACCCCTAATTGAGGAATGTGTAACATCCTTCTCATCACCTAGAAACTTGTATAATGGTGAGATATTTTATACTCCAAACCTCGTGTATGGTTGAGTGAAATATTATTACCTACCTTTAAATTAACCATCATCCACAACCAATAATAATGGAAATACACATAATAATAATAATAATAATAATAATTTGAGGCATCATGTCAATATCATAATATTATTCAATCCCCAATACAAAAATCGGATTCATAATTCGTATAGTCCATATAAAAATGCATGCATTACATGGAAAGGCCTTTCCACCCATTAAAATTAATTTTAAAACAATACATTTAATTAATAAAGGAATGGAAATTCATATTTAATTAATCAATAGAACAAATGAGTTACCTTTAACAATAAGTCAATTACCCCCGGAGGGAAATTGAACATACATGCCAAAAAAACACTTAGATGGTGTTTCATCTATTAAAAACCAAGATATAAATAATAATTTCACATGGAAAACCCATTTTGGTGGAAAATGACTTGTTCAACATCATTAATATCTTAAACTTATTCCAAAATTGTATGAAATAATGAGTATAACTAATTAAAAATAAATAACACTTTTTAAAGCGACAAGCAGTTATGGTCGGGTAGAACAATGTTGAAGATATGAAAAATTCACAAAATATATGGAAAACCCCTAGAACAACTACCTTAGGGTTGTAGATGAACCAGTTCCTAATATTGGAATCTTATTTTATATATAATTGAATATAACTAATGAATGGTCCAATTCCCCCCAAAAATAGGGTGAGTGGTCTCAATCCAAAATAACATAATAGAGGTGTAGAGAAACCAAGAATAGAAGCATGAGGATTAAAGACATTACTAACATAGAACAAATGATACAAACTGGGACTTCATTGGAATTCATAGAGAGGTGAAATACAAATCCCTAAAATGGAAGGTGGAAGGACCCGTGGGATATGGATAAAGGATTTAATAACTGAAATTTAGAGGGGAAAAGAGTGGGTGAGTAATTCTAATCCATTTAAGATAAATGTTAAAATCACTATTACAGATAGGTCTCATGGTTTTTTTGTACAGATGGCCAAACCATACATTAACCATGCACTACGCTAAGTATAAGGAGGGAGTTTTAAAGGGCTAGGTCCAATGTTTGGATAACCAAGTCCAAGACATGTGCGAACCCTATGTCACAAACACTATACATCAACCACGAGTGTGATCCTATACTCTATTAGATGTAGATAGACTATGGGGATCCCTACTCTAGTCTAAAACATTTCTCCTAGTATGGAGAAACCATGTGGGATGGGATTCATGCTATCTTCTAACCATGTGGCCCCATCTGTTTCCCCATAATTCGATGGTTTTTTTAATCCAAACAAGCCCCATACAACCTTAATACCTACATGACTCCATTATGTAACATTAAACGGGACATGAAAAGGATTTTAAGACAATAATAAATGAGCCACACCATTGAGAAATGGTTGGTCACTATATAAATTAATTTACTACAAATTTTGTGGTTATTTCATTAGAAGTAATTAAGACATTTCTATTAAGATATATATATATATATAATAGTTTTTTGATAATATTTACATTATTCAATGCAATGCATATGTTATGTTGGTCATATTTATAAGATATGTATTTATGGTTCCTTAATGAATAATGTTTTTATTACATATGATATCAAACAAAGTGATTGTCATGTATTTTTGGTGTTATATCCCACCATCCACCAACCATTAATAAATTTCCTATTCATATTTTTAACACAGACACCATATTTTAGAATTTAATATTTGAACATACCATTTTCAGTATTCCAAAATGTTCAAATTGTGTACATAATATCCTCTTAGGTTGGGTTAATGGGAAATATAAAGGCCACTGGGAGTAACACATAACCTAGATAAAAAATTTATGAACATCAGTGGGATGTTAAAATATAGACATGGAAGAAACTTTTAGTGTCCAAATAATGATGGAGAATGAGCAAGAACACTGATTTCAATAAATTCATTGTTCTTCATAATGTCAATAACCAAAAAACCATAAACCAATGAGTTATAAAAGACCCCATCATGTCATAAGATATGATGTAATAATGATAAATTAATTGAATCAAACTAATTTTTCTTGAGTTCAGTAATTTCATTACCAATTATACTAAGAACATATGGAAATTTTCTTACTTACCATTCATAAAATCCAAAAAATTATCATCCTTTTGTTTTGTGTTTAAATTATTCTCTAGCATTATATAATGTTCTACAAAAAATGTTGTGTATGAATATTTAATATGTGAAGTACTACAATAAACATCTAATTAACTATGAGGAATATAAAAGGTGAATATATTTTTCTCCTTTTATAACTTGAACAAAAATTGTAATCACAATGTATGATCATTCATAAATGAATAAAAATTATTATTAGAAATAAAATTTTAGTTATTAATATTCAACAATAATAACAATAGATTAAATTAAATTATTTCATAGATAATTAATCTCATATACCCTATAAAATTAATAATAACATATTATACTTGAAAGTTATATTATTTCATCTATATTACATCCCAAAAATGATATAAAATTACACCTAAAAAATGATTCAAATTAATTCATAACCTACACCTAAGGAATAATTTTAATTTAGTATAATAAAATAACTCCCCAACTATCATTAATCACATTAAGATCCCATCACATAAAAAACTTAGAAGTTGTGTTTATGAATTTAAACAAATGATCAAAATTATTTAATTAAACCCATGATTGAATGGAAAACATTTTATTTAACCTCAAATTAAAATATAATAATTTCAAAATATATGTATACTCTTTTATGATACCATCTATAATTTCCGAAAACATACACACATATATCCGGTGATAAAAATATAACCTCTATATTTCTTTTTTTGGTACCAATAATCCTGGCCAAATCATAGTCATTAAAAACATTCAACATCATTGGGCTCACCCATTATTATGTTCTATATTCAATATACCCTTCATCATCAATAATTACCATGTACAATATCCTGTAACAAAACTTCTAAATTCATTTATTTCATCCAAACCCTATAATATTAATTTAACCACAAATATTATATGAGTATCATGTTAATCTCTTTTTAAAACTATCATTAACCATTCAAAAAATGTTAGGGAATTTTATAATAAGATCATATTTTTAGTCATTTATAGGAATAATTATATTATTTTATAATATATGAGAATAAACTTTAAATAACAATAAAAATGGTTTATGGAAAATTTTGGAAAATATACATTTCATTCAATATATTAATAAAAATAAAATAAAAAAAATATTTTGAAATTTTTTTTAATATAAAAATAGTATATAATAATGGAAGCTTCAATGAGATGTTTTTTTCAGGATTTTTTATAAATCAATTCATATCTTGAATATTTAAAATAATCAAAATCCTTCTTTTGTAAATATTTTCAAATGTGAATGATGATGTAAATATTAAGGAATTACCATTTGAAACCTTCTTAAATTAGGTAAAATATCATGAACAAAATCTATATAAAAAAAATATCCTTATAAATGAGAATTATTTTAATAATATAAATAATATAGAGGAGGATTTTGGATAAAATTACGTAATAGAATTAACGCAATGTTTGTGACAAAAAATAACTTTGGACCTTTAAAATTATAAACAGTTTGGAAATATAGAATATAATAAGAAGAATAAAATTTCATGCATATAAAAATCAAATGATAATATATTTCAAAGGTTATTATATACAGAAAACAATTGAATAATTTTGTAACAATAAAAAAAACTCAATGATGGATGATTTACCTGAGAAATCCATGTAAATTGGGTAATGCTTTATTTGGAAAACAATACAATGGAGAAATAATAAATTATTATTATAATTCCTTAATTTATAATAAATAATATATAAATTTAAATTCATGGAGAAGGATTTACAAAAAATCAACAAAATCATAGTGAATAAAAATAATTTTCTTTCAAACAAATGATATTTAGACCCTGAACATTATATCAATTTCTAAAATATTTGATTCAAAATTCCATGTTATAGGGAAGATAAATTGGACCTTATATATCATGACAAAATACCCACTCATTAAATAGTATTTCAATTGGTATTATATAAAAATTACAAAGGAATTATGCCTAGAATATAAGACTTGTCTCATAGAAATATTACTATGATGAATAATCCTTACAATGATTGTATTGATCATGATAAAATTTAATCAGTTGTGTGATTATGTGTAATTATTAAAAAAAATAAATGAAAAATAAATTAGTAATATGTAATTTCAAACCCAATCATTATATTACATATCTAATATAACCAAATAATTGGAAATTACTTATAAAACAACATAGCTCGAGTCTAGACATCCTAATTATGACTATTAAATTTATAAATTATAAATATATATTTCTTATAAAATAGTTGAAGAACATATTCCATGATTATTCTATTAGAATTAAAATATTTATTTTAATTATTAAACTGATATTTTTTTTAATCAATCAGTTATGTCAACATTAATTATGTTCAGGACGTCTGATTCATAAATACGAAAGGAATTTGGTAGGTTAAATGTGGTCAAAGGATTCAATATTATATCATATCCAAAACAATAATGATTATGTATATATAATTTTCATATATTAAATACAATTTTAAAATCCCCCATCAGATGAGTTAGTTACAAATTAATCACATATCTCCATGGTGGTGGTCTCAAATGTGTACACAATTGGTACATTATCATTTATTAATGTGTGTAAAGGTGTAAATTTTATTAATATTTTATAATTAATGAATAAAAATTATACAATGTATATTAAATATATTTACTAAATCTATCATAACTTCCATACTTTTGAGGTGGTGATGAAAAATTAAACACATAACTTTATGGGGGTGGCCTCCACCCATATGTACAAATAATGAACTTATTATGTATAAGACTGAAAAGGGAATAAATATGGTTGTTCCATTAACAAAATAAAATCATAGTGTCTATTATATGACAATGATATTATACTAATATGGTTATGATATATTGGAAGGATGTAATAGAATAAGTAATTGAATAGGACTTGTAAAAAAGATTACCTACTATATGAGAGACCACCATTTGATTTCATTATAAGGACACTAGGGATAATATTTTATAAAAACTAGAACCTCTAGAAATAATATAATTATTTTTAGAAGGGGTTTTTTAGTTTTGTATTTAGATATTCCACTCAAGGTTATTGCATCCCTCCTTTTTATCACATAACTTTCATTTCATTACACGGAACATAGGATCTTTAAGGTTTAGTGTCTTGGAAACAAGGACCATAATACATCAAAAGAAAAAAAACACACTTCTTAAACACTTGAAAGGCTTCTACATAAGTTCATCCTAGGTTCATTACTGCATCTCATAACCTGGGGACAAACATCAAAAGAAAGGGTGAGCAGAAAGCCCAGTAAGGGAAACAAGAGAAACATTTTACATGTGAACGTGAGATACTTCCATAAGGACATGAAAATAACTTTAAGGCATGAAAATGAAACCATGAAGAATATCATAATAAAGATAAAATTTTTCATAACTTGAATATGTGGCTACAACATTTAATATTGACAACCGTTTCGTTTCACCAAGGTCCATCCCCAAGGTGTCGTTAAAAATTACCAAGGTTATTCACCAAGGCGTCGTTAAAAATGGTCATCTCTAGAGATTAAGACTTTACCCAATGCATTGGAGCGCTATCAGGGCGCACCCTTAAATTTGGCTTTATTATCATGTGAGCCACATATATCATCATCAATAATTTCATAAACAACCCATATAGCATAAAAGAAATGGGTTTCATTTCATAATGATAAAGTTTTAAAAACTGCTTTAAAGACGTGATCTTTATGTAACTTTAAACCCACGGAAAGGGAAAACGGGTTTCATGTATGTAAATACCATAATTTCAAATAGAACATTTTGATATATATGTGAATACACCTGTAGAAATAAGTGCTTTGAGTATTCACTTTATAACATAAAATAATTTTGAGAAAAGAGAGAGGCATTTTGAGACGAAAATTCTGCAGCATAACGGCTATGTTTCGGGGATTTAGAAAACATTGAAAAGAAAGGGGACATGGGTCGAACATTCATAAATGACCCATAAAAAAGTATAGGGAAAAAATATAAGGTATTTAATAACATGATAATGAAATTTGAATATATACCATATGAAATGAAGAACATGAAAGGAAGACAAAATAAGATTTCTCTTATGAAAATTCTACAGCCTAACGGCGTCACATAAACTTCAACCAAAAATGAATTGATGAGATCAAATAGGGTCTCTCATCATATGAACATAAGAGTACAGTATGATAGATATAGAGATCAAACCCCAACATAACAAAAAGGAACTTTAAAAAATTGACATGAAAGTAGAACTTCAAAACGAGAAGGGTGAAGAACCACTTAAAAATTCGGTAGCCTAACAGCGCCACTTAAAACATCAAAATACTGAATTGAAGAGATCAAATAGTGTCTCTCATCATATGACCATAAAAGGGTCAGTATGATAGATATATAGATCATACCCCCAACATAACAAAAATGAACTTGAAAGAATTGACATGAAAGTAGAACTTCAAAACAAGAAGGGTGAAGAACCACTTAAAAATTCGGCAGCCTAACGGCGCCACTTAAAACTTCAAAATACTGAATTGAAGAGATCAAATGGGGTATCTCATCATATGATCATAAAATATCAGTATGATAAATTTAGAGATCATACCCCAACATAATAAAAAAGAACTTGAAATACTTTACATGAAAATAGATCTTGAAAAATGAGAAGGGAGAAGGAATCTGTTACAAAAATTTCGGCAGCCTAACGGCGCCACTTAAAACATCATAAAACGAAATAATGAGAGTAAGAGGGGATCTCTCATTATATGAAAATGAAAAGGGAAGTAAGAGGAGTATAAAATAACATCCTCCAACATATGAACATGGAGCATAAAAGGAATGACATAAAAGAGATTACATGAAATTAAAGAGAGAGGTCGGATCCCTTACCTTAAAATGCAACACTTAAACCTCAAAGGTTGGAACCTTGAGGGCTTGGGGGCACCTTGGGAGGACTCCATGGGAGGTAAAGAGACCATTACTTCATTGGGGAAGAGTGGGGGGTCGAATGTATTAGAGGAGGGTTTGGTAATTATAGGGAAAGTGAGGGGACAATGCATTAATGGCCAAGGGAAACCTCACATGTGCTTTTCTCAAACCCATGTGCTCTCCCTTGGCATTTACCATGGAGTTAGGTCACATGGGGACCCCATAACAATAATTCATCACCCATGGCCGGCCAACCCTCAAAATATCTCATGACATCATCATGACACAGCTATGATGTCAGTAAACATACCGAAACCCTAAAACTGCATTTTTACTATTCACTGAAAATTCAACTTTCTCAGAAAAATCCCAAAATATCACACTGACCAAATATCAATGCTCTGATTTCAAAAATGAACTCCATTTTATAAAAATAATTTTTTGAATATTTTTAATTTTATTTTTAAATAAATACCCTATTCACCGAAAATTCATTTTTTTAGAAAAATCCCAAAAAATTGCCATAACATTATATCGATGCTCTGAGTTCAAAAATAAAGTCCAGTTTATAAAAATAGTTTTCTAATTATTTTTAATTAAATGTTTAATTAAAAAAACACTATTCACACGAAAAAACTAATACTTGACTAATAATTTATGAAACCATTATTTAACCATTTTATTAAATCACATTACTTAAATCAAGGTGCCTAGATTATACTAATACTTTATTTAAGTGAGATTACTAATCCATTTGGACTCATTACTAATCCTAATCATAAAATCACTATTCATATTTTACTATTCATCAAAATCAAGTTGATCTTATTAGACTCTAAATTTCGTACTGAACATAATTGTAGAAGACCATTTTTTTCAAATCATTACACATTTTTAATTATTTAAGGTTTACAAAAACAAAATATAATTTTTCTAAAATACATCAAAAATATACATACTATATTTATCCGGTCATTTGAAAATTCATAAACTTCATCATAAGAAGAAATCCCAATTTTTATTTAAAACAAAGGATTACACAAGGCAGTTACGGTCTCCTTACATAGCCCCTTATCACACCAGCATAGGACCTAAGTGTAAGGTGTGCTAAGGTGAGAGAATCCGAGGGAGGCTCGGCCAACATTGCACGAGTATTAATTTCTATCAGTTTGAACTTCTCGCGAAGGCGATCCCGTTCTAGCTTCACACGATGAAGTTCAGCTTGGGTTTGGTCTAGAGCAAAGCCCAGTGGTGCTACCTACTTCCCATGTTCTGTGAGATGGGCTTCGATCGGTCCAAGACTACTGGGTGAGGCCATCGAATCTTCTTTCTATATTAATTAACCAAGATTACTTGTATTTAGAGAAAATAATCAAAACATTTTGTTCACAGCGGTCATATTGACCGATGGTCATATAACCGTCAAAACCCAATGGTCTCATTTTAATTATAATCATGTTTATCAAACAAAACTTTTTTTTGAGTATAAAATTAAAATAAAATAAAATAACACATGAAATTAGGAAACAAGATTTATTCAAAATTTCAGGCCGTTACAATCTTCCCCCCTTAAGAAATTGCGCCCTCGCAATTTTTAAAATTGTGTTTTGAAATTTCGTTGAAAGTCCCACATCGGAAAAAGAGTCAGTAACACCATTAATCTAAAAGAAAGAAGAGGAAGTACAATGGCCACCCGAGTTTACTCATACTAGGATTCCATGTAGGAAACATGGACATGGAGGAGAAAACAAAGGGTCACGTTCTAAAGGAGAGTGATAGAAAACATGATTAGGAGGAAGTTAACCACCAGAAAATCCCAAACTTATGATGTGTGTAAACAGTCATTGATTACCTAGTAGGAAACATAAACCAACAACGTTTTTGTTTTACTTTCTTTTTATAATTTTGAGGAATTCATTTACTACATAGAACAAAAACATATGAAAATATACATACCTTTATGTAGAGTTTCATACTTTAATAAGTTTCTACCAAAACTAATCTTTTCTCCAATTGATGAGCATTCAAAACTACTTGGTCTCATCAAAACACAAGAATCATCTTCTAGAGAATCACATAATCCACAAAAGATCAACTATCTATTTCTTCTATCATTAAACATTATCCCAAAATTAGAAAGGGTAAGGTAAAACACCTCTTCAAAAAGAATCCCATAGGAGTGGAAACTACTTTTAAATCTTCAAATTTCCATGGTACTACAAAAAGTTCATCATAGACCATTCCATAAATAATAGTCCTTAAAATTCCTCAAAGTAAACCAAACTAAGATTGAGACCCAAATACAAGAAAGATTTGATAACATAGTATTACAAAATAAACTTCATTGTTCATCTCCAAACAACATCAACAACTCCAAACATCTTATAACAAAAGTAGCTAACCTAAACATATTTTACCCATGATAGGTTAATAATTCCCATAAGTAACCTAAATTACTATAAGTCCACCTTAAATTCATTGATTCTTCAAAATATAAGTCAACCTTACTCCTCAATGAAAATACCATAGTAATCTATTTACCTTGATCATATAGTGTCCTCAAAATAGTGAACGTCTTCCAAAATAATAATCATCTTTTAATCCCCTAATCATCTTTGTTGTATTAATACGGAAATCATAGCATTTCCTCTCACATTGGTTATTGGAACATGTTCTTCCATTTCCCGTCATTAACTAAGAAAAGAAGCTATAATTAGGGGCTTAAATACTTAGCCAATAATCATGAAAAGAAACTTAATGCATATAAGGATAACTTGTAGAAGAAATGTATACCCTAACTTGTGATCCCCTAGGTTCCCATCCAGGTTATCCATGATCATATATTCTTATGTGAACCTTTATTTTATTTTATCTTTGTTCCTTTAACAATGGTTCATACTAAGCTTATGAATTTACCAAAGCATATCCCCCGGGAGTGTCGTAACCAAGAGTGCAGCAAGGCCCATTGTCGTGTACCAGTTCTCGTTTGAGTCTAGCTCAAAGCGGTGTTTTCCGGTTTTACCCCTATGTACATCTGTGCCAGAGCCACCTCTACCTGATCGTTTCCAGACAGGGATGTATTTTCTTGGAAACCCCTTACTCAATACTCACCAAAATACCAGGAAGATTTCCTATACTTAAACTTTTTTATAGGGTTCTTCCTAGAGTTTTCATATCCTAATTTCCACAAATAACTAAACCATCCTTTGATACCAACTATAGCATCCCGCCTTTTTATCACATAACTTTCATTTCATTACACGGAACTGAGGATCTTTAAGGTTTAGTGTCTTGGAAACAAGGAACATAATATGTCAAAAGAAAAAAAACAATCTTCGTAAACACTTGAAAGGCTTCTCCTTAATTTCATCCTAGGTTCATTACTGCATCTCATAACCTGGGGACATACATCAAAAGAAAGGGTGAGCATAAAGCCCAGTAAGGGAAACAAGAGAATCATTTTACATGTGAACTTGAGATACTTCAATAAGGACATGAAAAGAACTTTAAGGCATGAAAATGAAACCATGAAGCATATCATAATAAAGATAACATTTTTCATAACTTGAAGATGTGGCTACAACATTTAATATTGACAATTGTTTCGTTTCACCAAGGTCCATCCCCAAGGTGTCGTTAAAAATTACCAAGGTTATTCACCAAGGCGTCGTTAAAAATGGTCATCTCTAGAGATTAAGTCTTTACCCAATGCATTGGAGCGCTATCAGGGTGCACCCTTAAATTTGCCTTTATTATCATGTGAGCCACATATATCATCATCAATCATTTCATAAACAACCCATATAGCATAAAAGAAATGGGTTTCATTTCATAATGATAATGTTTTAAAAACTGCTTTAAAGACGTGATCTTTATGTCACTTTAAACCCACGGAAAGGGAAAATGGTTTTCATGTATGTAAATACCAGAATTTAAAATAGAACATTTTGATATATATGTGAATTCAACTGTAGAAATAAGTGCTTTGAGTATTCACTTTATAACATAAAATAATTTTGATAAAAGAGAGAGGCATTTTGAGACGAAAATTCTGCAGCATAACGGCTATGTTTCGGGGATTTAGAAAACATTGAAAAGAGAGGGGACATGGGTTGAACATTCATAAATGACCCATAAAAAAGTATAGGGAAAAAATATAAGGTATTTAATAACATGATAATGAAATTTTAATATATACCATATGAAATGAAGAATATGAAAGGAAGACAAAATAAGATTTCTCTTATGAAAATTCTGCAGCCTAACGGCGTCACATAAACATCAACCAAAAATGAATTGATGAGATCAAATAGGGTCTCTCATCATATGAACATAAGATTCCAGTATGATAGATATAGAGATCATAACCCAACATAACAAAAAGGTACTTTAAAAAATTGACATGAAAGTAGAACTTCAAAACGAGAAGGGTGAAGAACCACTTAAAAATTCGGCAGCCTAACGGCGCCACTTAAAACATCAAAATACTGAATTGAAGAGATCAAATAGGGTCTCTCATCATATGACCATAAAAGGGTCAGTATGATAGATATAGAGATCATACCCCAACATAACAAAAAGGAACTTGAAAGAATTGACATGAAAGTAGAACTTCAAAACGAGAAGGGTGAAGAACCACTTAAAAATTCGGCAGCCTAACGGCGCCACTTAAAACATCAAAATACTGAATTGAAGAGAACAAATGGGGTGGCTCATCATATGATCATAAAATATCAGTATGATAAATTTAGAGATCATACCCCAACATAATAAAAAGGAACATGAAATACTTTACATGAAAATAGATCTTGAAAAATGAGAAGGGAGAAAGAATCTGTTACAAAAATTTCGGCAGCCTAAAGGCGCCACTTAAATCATCATAAAACAAAATAATGAGAGTAAGAGGGGATCTATCATTATATGAACATGAAAAGGGCAGTAAAAGGAGTATAAAATAACATCTTCCAACATATTAACATGGATCATAAAAGGAATGACATAAAAGAGATTACTTGAAATTAAAGAGAGAGGTCGGATCCCTTACCTTAAAATGTAACTCTTAAACCTCAATGGTTGGAACCTTGAAGGCTTGGGGGCACCTTGGGAGGACTCCATGGGAGGTAAAGAGACCAGAACTTCGTTGGGGAAGAGTGGGGGGGGGTCGAATGTATGAGTGGAGGGCTTGGTATTTATAGGGAAAGTGAGGGGACAATGCATTAATGGCCAAGGGACACCTCACATGTGCTTTTCTCAAACCCATGTGCTCTCCCTTGGCATTTACCATGGAGTTAGGTCACATGGGGCCCCCACAACAATACTTCATCACCCTTGGCCGGCCAACCCTCAAAATATCTCATGAAATCATCATGACACAGCTATGATGTCACTAAACATACCGAAACCCTAAAACTGCATTTTTACTATTCACTGAAAATTCAACTTTCTCAGAAAAATCCCAAAATTTCACACTAACCAAATATCAATGCTATGATTTCAAAAATGAACTCCATTTTATAAAAATAATTTTTTTAAATATTTTTAATTTTATTTTTAAATAAATACACTATTCACCGAAAATTCATTTTTTTAGAAAAATCCCCAAAAATTACCATAACATAATATCGATGCTATGAGTTCAAAAATAAAGTCCATTTTATAAAAATAATTTTCTAATTATTTTTAATTAAATTTTTAATTAAAAAAACACTATTCACCCGAAAAAACTAATACTTGACTAATAATTTATGAAACCATTATTTAACCATTTTATTGGATCACATTACTTAAATCAAGGTGCCTAGATTATACTAATACTTTATTTAAGTGAGATTACTAATCCATTTGGACTCATTACTAATCCTAATCATAAAATCACTATTCATATTTTACTATTCATCAAAAATCAAGTTGATCTTATTAGACTATAAATTTCGCACTGAACATAATTGTAGAAGACCATTTTTTTCAAATCATTACATATTTTTAATTATTTAAGGTTTACAAAAACAAAATATAATTTTTCTAAAATTCATAAAAAATATACATACTATATTTATCCGGTCATTTGAAAATTCATAAACTTCATCATAAGAAGAAATACCAATTTTTATTTAAAACAAAGGATTACACAAGGCAGTTACGGTCTCCTTACATAGCCCCTTATCACACCAGCATAGGACCTAAGTGTAAGGTGTGCTAAGGTGAGAGAATCCGAGGGAGGCTCGGCCAACATTGCACGAGTAGTAATTTCTATCAGTTTGAACTTCTCGCAAAGGCGATCCCGTTCTAGCTTCACACGATGAAGATCAGCATGGGTTTGGTCTAGAGCAATGCCCAGTGGTGCTACCTCCTTCCCAAGTTCTGTGAGATGGGCTTCGATCGGTCCAAGACTACTGGGTGAGGCAATCGAATCTTCTTTCTATATTAATTAACCAAGATTACTTGTATTTAGAGACAATAATCAAAACATTTTGTTCACAGCGGTCATATTGACCGATGGTCATATAACAGTCAAAACCCAATGGTCTCATTTTAATTATAATCATGTTTATCAAACAAAACATTTTTTTGAGTATAAAAATAAAATAAAATAAAATAACACATGAAATTAGGAAACAAGATTTATTCAAAATTTCGGGCGGTTACAAAGGTGGTGTGGATAGTATATAATATGATATGTCAATTTATGGTAAATTAAACGACACACATGGAATGAATTAAATTATTTAAAAATAATAAATTATTTTCCACTTATAAGTGGCACAAAGTGGGAAATGTTTCACATATAATGATTATTATTGTTGAAATCAGTCAAAAAAATATTTTTAGAATATTATGATAAATTTTAATAATAATTTTTAACCAATTCATTAATAGGTTCTAATCATTAGCAAGGTAACAAACTTTCTAATATTTAAGGATTAAAAATTTAACTCAATGTAAAAAACTTATTCGAAAATGGTAATTAGATAAAAAGTAAGACCATATACCACACAACAAGTTCTCTATCAATTTTTTATAATTTTTAAATCATTTAGTAATATATATTTAAACATAATGTATCATTAATACGGTTTTAATAACACATCTTATATTTCATACATTAAAGGAATCAACAATGTTAGGGATTTTAAAAATGAATTATTTATAAATAATAATTCATATTATAAAGTTTAAAATTTTATCACTCCTCTTCTAATCCACAAAATAGTATTTTTATCAATTAAAAAATAATTCAAATAACTTTTCCTGCTTCTTGAAAAATAATGGTGTCTTTGTTATGTAAGTAGTTATAGTAATTATTCCATTAACAAAAATAAAAACAATAAAAATAAAAATAAATAACTATGCCACTGATAAAAAAATTATTTTCAGTCTTTACTATTTATTATCTCCAATTGAAAATATAATAGAAATTAATAATAAGAGTGTTACAATTTGGAATTTTTGAGTACCTAGAATAATATAAATGTGTTTATTAATGAAAAATGGTACTATAATGACATTTTTCAATATATAAATTGGGTGGTAAAACTAATGTCAAAAAATATAAATAAATAAATTTCAACATATATTTTTAAATAATTATCAAATTAATATTAAACTTAATTAAAAAAGTTGCGATTAACAATGGGAAAAATATTTACAATGACTACTGTTCATTATGAAAATAAATTAATATTTTATTTTTAACAAATATGAACATTATATATCAATATATGGACTATATTTTTCTTGAATCAATTTCTAGATTTTTTATAACCTAATTTCAATTTATATTCATTAATCGAAATGCAAATCTCTTTATATAAAAATGTTTTTTATGCCCAAAACTTATCCTATTCCAAATCAAGTAAAAAAGGTTATTCATATTTATTTAATTAGATTATTAACAACTAAATGATACATGTCTTAATTTATATTCAAATTCAATGAATTATGTTACTTCTTTACTGAAATAATGTAAAATTGTAAAAAAATCATTATTTTCAATAATCATAGAAAAATCAATCTTTTAAATAAAAACCCCAAAATAACTCCATAATATAATTTTGATTTTTCAATTTTGGAAATGATATAATTTTTATAAAATAATATTTCTAAAAATTTTATAATATAATTATAATATTCTATCTTAAAAATAATTTTTTTATGAAAACTATTTTTTATCATAAATTGTATTTTCTAAAAATTGATTTCTTATTTCATAAGAAATAATCTGTAAATGTTGGTTGAGTATGGACATTTGATATGTATGTCATAACTTGGAAACTCATATTCATAAATTCAAATTCAACAACAATATTATACCTTTCATATTTAAAAAATAATATTTCACGGTTTATTTATTCAAAATAGTGAATGTCATATATGCTATCGAACATATTTATTTAATAATATATGTGTTCTATAATGATTTTAAATTTTCCATTATGGTTACTTATGTGTTATTTTGTGAATTTATTTTTTAATTGAATTTTATTTTAGTAATAATAAATTTTTCATCTTGATCAAATGTTAGTGTACATAATAAGAATATTCTCTATTGGATGGTTGATTTTTAAAATGGGATTTTATTCCTATTTTATCCCCATTAAGATTTTTTCTCTCATACCATGTATTTAAATGACCTTCACTATTAATAAGGAAGATTATGAAACTATATTAGGGTCTATCATATCTCTATGTTGATTATTCATTATGTAAGTAAATAAGTTCATATTAAATTAATGTTTAAAATTTAATAATATTTTCATTTTGGATAAAATGCATATTGAGTGGATGTTTTAACATTTTATGAAATGGATTTCATATATTAAATATTCTTCAGATTATTAAAATCAATTTTAATAAAAGATAATGGAAATATTATTAATTTCATTTCATTATATTAAATTCAAAAAATTTATATAATAACATATAGGTTATTGTAGTTTTTTTAGAATAAATCCTGTTAGGATTCTTTTGGATGAGAACAATTTAACATATGTATCAATTTTCATCACTTATTTTGAGGGTTTTCAATTAGAGGATAAATTTTGTCTATAACTGTAAGGTTAATATAGTAAATATATTTATTAATAAATATGTAGAGTGGAATATATGATGTCTTTATAAAGGAATTATTACCTTTAACATCCTCATAAGAAGGATTATTATGACTGTATTTGATATATTCAAGATAATTGTATTTTGGTCTAGTAAATTGATAGATTAGTAGAAACCATGTTCACATTAGTTGTGATGGAAAATTCAATTGTTTTCCAAACATCCAACTAGATGAAATATGAGATAGATTAAAAACCTCCATACACATTCCTAACAATATATAATGCATTATAAGAAAAAAATAATAGTCTTTATGAGTTTAATATCTCTCTAAATAATAGAGAGATGAAATTTAATTGATGTACAAGTGAGTACCATCATGAAGGTAAAACAATTCAACATCCTCCATATCATAAATCTGAGATGAATTACCCAAGGGAGTCATCACGGGTCAAGATGATTCTTCATATATGGTAATTGAGGTAATATGGGAAAATTTTGAAAAAACAAAGAGTTTTGATTACAAAATCAAGGGGGATAATTTTCATACTCGTGTATCAATATAGTTTTTAAAATGTGGCATGAACATTAATTATGAAAATATATTATTTACATTTTTAAAAAAAGAAGGTGATCATTAAGATAATGCGACTATAGGATTAGCATTGTCGTATAATAATGGTAATGATACATAAAGTGACATATCAATGTTGTGAATTATATATATGTATTTTTTTATATAAATTACAATTATAAAATGATTAATATTGTTTACTACAAAAATGGAGTATTTGGTAATAAGATGATAATGTGTGATTACTAATTCAAGAAATAATTTTAATGATTGGATTATTCACATATCAAATTCCTTGATTTAAAATGTGGTGGTTTTTTTAATTCTTTAAAAATTTATTTATTATTATATTTTATTGACACCTTATTAATGTTTTATGAGATTAGAGTTAAATATTATTTTAGATAATTAAACGATTATGAAATTTTTTTAGTTGATTATTGTGTATATAGATTTTGAAGTTAACACTTTTATTAGTGAAAATGTTTTTTATGGAGGACATGTATTATATTTTGTGGACATAAGTGAAATGTATTGATAAATTTTGCTGTTAATATTATCATTCATATGTAGGTAATTATTGTGAATTAATATAATATATTGATACATTTTTGAAAGAATATATTTTTCTATATAGATAAGCATGAGATTTAAAAATGATTTAAAGACTTGTGATTAAATTTATTTTATTAGTAATGAAACTATATTGTGAAAAATATAAGAATAAATTAATAAAATGTTATTGGGAAAGATTACATTTTATTTGAGTAGTATTGGTTAAATTGTCTTTTGGATGGATATATTCTTTTATTATTGATTTATTTTGATTTAGTTTATTTATAGAGGATATTATTATATTTTATATAATATATGGTAATAGGATATATGTATTTTTGTAATTGGACTATGACCAATTAATCTTCCTTAAATATACATGTTTATTTTATGTCGAATAAATATATGATCAATTATTTCTGATTTTTCTTTGGAAAATTTGATTTATAAAATTTAGAAGAATTTTTTTGGTAATGAATGAGAAGAAATTGATGGTAGAAGAATGAATATTTTATTTTTAATAAATATATAATAATTTAATGTATGTGGAATACATAAATTATTTTTAGTTGATGCTTTTATAGTGGTTATGGGCTCTTGATTTAATGGGGTGATTTATTATATATCAATTTAGATTATCTATATTGTGGATACAAACATGATGATGTATTGTTTATAATGTTAAAGAAAGTGTAAATGGATGTCATACTAGATATGGAATTTAAGAAAAGATTCATTTGATTTCATTAATTCAATAAAATCTAAGTTAATTATGATGATTTAAATGTTTTTTTATAATGTATAAAACATGTGCTATTGTTTTTTGGATTTGGAAAATTACTCTAATTGTTTAGGAATCGAAGTGAGGCAGTGAATGATAATATTAAATATATAATCCTAATTTATTATAGGATGGATATTTTTGGGATTTTGTTTTATGAAATTATCAATTTTTATAGATAATGAAATATATTTTGGAAAAGAGATGAAGTGACATTTAATAGATGATGTGTTTATGAGATTAGTTTATAGATTATTTAGTTTTATTTAATATCTAATATGTTATTTGGAAAAGTATTCTTATAATGAGTTTCTAAAATTTGTTAATGTAGTTATAAAAAATTCATCCATGTATATATACTATCTCATCTTCCCTAGCCAAATATCTATAGGGATGACTATCTATCTAAAAGAATATTTAATCCCAAGACTGGGTGTAGGTGATGAAGGGACTATGCACTAAATTTTTGATGTTTTGGTAGGTTTTATCATTCATAAATGTGGTCCAGCTGTACTAAGTAGGCATGTACACGCATGATGCATATGTGTGGTGAGTGTGTCTAGGATCATATATCGAACCCATGAACAATGGGTGTCATGAACTAAATTTCGTATTATTCATAGTCCATATAATGAAAATTCCAATTTCTGATAACCCCCATTAACCAAACTATTCATTCATTGAAAATCTCATGATTATAAAATTGTTCTTCAAATCCAATCGACTTAAATCATCTGGTAGAAACAATAATAATATTCTTCCTTGTACCTCTTTCCACATAACAATGAAAAATTAAAACACAATATGATATTTATGGAATCATAACTATAATAAAAATACTATGTGTATAATATTTCAAATTACTTTATTAGTTTGATAATATTCTATTATAATATTCACATGTTTGGAATAAGGGTTGTATGAGAATGTGTATAGGGTTTTTGAATTTGTATTTAGTATATAATGAATACAATTTAGATAACAATGGAGGTTTTAGTTTTTTATAAAAATTATCTGTTAATGGAGGGATGAAATATGGTAACATAAATTATTTGTGATGAATGCAGCTTATGAAGAATTCATATAGAATGACAATTAAACAATTCCCCATACCATAATCTTGGTCATACAATGACTGATTGAAAATGACGATCCCATGTTATCCACAGTGTTCATAATTCCTTGTGAACATGCTATGTAATGATACAACTATGTGAGACATGTTAATGTATATTAATATTCTAGTTAAAGGGATGAATTTTCTAATGAGTTCCAGAAAAAATTGAATAGAGGCCACATCAATTTATTCATCTCATTCGAATGATCAGTTAAGTATATTTTTTAGTATTATCTTGCATTAACTATTTGAATCATATACTATAAATACCTTATTAAATAATATATAAATGAGATTATGGATTGAGAGATTAAAATAAAAATAAGTATTATTTAGTTGGGTCCCTAACATGAATGTTTATACTACATGAAACACATAGTGTCTGAACTAGTCCATTTTGGGTGATGATATATATAGTGTCCGAATATTCCATGTGGGTTATGTTCTATGATATATATATTATATTTTAATTTTACTTTGTTAGTTTCATATAATATATATAACATCAATACTATTCAATATAAAAATGGGTTTTGATTCATTATTACATGAAGAAATATGTCAATAATGAAATAATTTTGTATGAGAAAATTTTTATTGTATGATGATCATGAGATATACATCATTATAATTTCTGAAATAATAGGAAAAAAAATTTTATTTTTTAAATTTCTTTAATAAAATGTTATTATGTACATGAAATACTCATGACATATTGATGAATATGAGTTATGATGATTTAAAAATGTTGATGAAATGGATGCTCTTGTATATTAAGGAGGGAGAAGTGACTAATGATAGAAAATATTTTTAAGATAATTCTATAACTCCAATGTTTTCATAAATATAAATATATCCCAATCAACAAGAATATAGGGTTAGGTTTTGGACTGAAAAATTAATCATGATGGTGTGAACATTCGTCACGAATATACACAAGAAAGAAAAATTGACGATTTCTTCTTGTGGATAGAGATAAATTTAAAGAAGCTGAAAAAGAATCCAAATGGAGAAAAATATATTTATATTTTGTCAATGTTAAAGAAGGAAATTTTTATTTTGGTTTCCAACTAGTCAATGATGAGGTGAAAATAGTTTGGGTTAATTTTTTTAGGATTTTTGGATAGGTTAATAGCCGACACCAATTATGGTCGCAATTGATTTTAGTGTAGAAAACATTATGGGAAATCTATCTGAGATGGGAATAAGTATAATTTTCATTCAATAAAGGTATACACTACGTATTATAGTAACTCTTACTATTTTTCTATGTGGGGTGAGGAATTGATAATTTAGTGACCTTATTTATGACCATAACATGTGCATTAGCTAGAATTAAAAGGAATGAATTAGTAAAATTAAATATCATAATTACCTCCCCCACTATCATCGAACAATAAAGCACGTATCACTACTATCAAAATTTGATAATGATCACTCTAAATATATATGATGAATCCTTTGACATATATAAACTTATGTAAGATTATTTTTGAGTTGTTCCCACATTCAATGGGGATAATTATGACAACTTGATGAATATGATTTTATACAGCGTACTTGTAACATTCCAAGTAAGTAATGAATAATAGATATTTTTATCTATGTCTATTAATGATTAAGATAGTGTTATAGAGGCTTAAAATGAAAATAAATACAAACTTTTGCATGGAATACACTAATATTCTTAAAAGATTGTTTTACTGCCTTTTGATGGAAAACCATTTTTGAATATATATTTTGACAATTTTATAAACTATGTTTGTCAAAATAAACGTATCCTTTATGATTGGGACATCAAAATTTACCTTGTGTGAATTTTTGGTATTTTTCTGATAATGTTCATTTTTTAATGAATAGTGAAAAATAATGAATTTTACATCAAAACTGCTTTTTAATCTAATTAATTTATATGATTAGATTATGTTTTGAATAGGTTTTGAAGTTAAATTAGAATATATTTTTACCATTTTATGAAATGGTGGTCATTGGAATCAATTTCACTTTGAAATTAGACTTAAACTGGTGTCAATCTTTTGATACTTATTATTTTGTAAAAACACGCTTTTTTCTCTGGCAGCGGGAATTAATTATTAAATTAATTAATGTGACTTATATGATTTTAGTTTTTTTAAATAGACTTCATTTTGGAATTCGGAATATCAAATATAGCTTAGGGTGAATTTTTGGTAATTTTCTGAAAAACTTCAATTTTTTAATGAATAGTGAAACCACTAAGTGGTAATCAAGCAAACTGATTTTTCAGTTAAATGAAAGTTTACCACTAATGTGTATTGAATTTTGAAAATCTGAAATACATGGTTTTCATTAAGAAGTAAGATGTGGTTCAATGAGATTAAAATAATTTTTTGGTGAATAGTATCTTATTAAGTTTTTAATCGCGATTAGTGGTAATTAGTGTAGTTTAAGGTATAAATAATGCTTTAATAATATGAAACGACCTAGACACATGTCCCAACCTTATTGGTTGTGTCATGGCCGACCAAGACAAGCCATGGGTCAACTTGGGGACCCCATGGAGACATTTTGGTTGGGAAATGACATAAATAACTTTTTATTTAATGTAAAAGTAAAAATGACACAAACATAATATGTTTCACGAAAACAATTTTTACATGGGGTTATAAAGATCATATATTTGATTATAAATATTCATTTGAAAGATAAAAAGATTTCCTACATCATAGTATTTTTTTTATGATTTTTAGACATTAAATAAATTAAATTATTTATGACATAATAATGATGCAGCGATGACATCATTATTTGACGATTTAAATAAAATGGAAAGACAATGTAAAATCTATGAACTACAAATGGCCAAAACCAATTGGATGAGTGGATTTAGAACCATTATCAACTTATCCACGAATTATATCAATGTGGGACCTTTTAAAACCGAAACACATTTTCAAATAAAGTAATATTTCTTTACATTCCAAAAGTGCCCCTCCTCTCCTCTTATAAAAGGCCCCCACCTCTACCTCATTTCACACACTACTCAAGCCTTTGGCTCAGCCAACCCCTTCCCATTTACTCTCTCCACATCCCTCTCCTCATCCTAGAGGATTCCCTTTGGGCATAATTCTTTCAAAGAAAGCCTTTAGACTCAAATCAAAAGGAGGTACACTTTTAAAGGTAATTCATTCTCTCATGTTCAATTGTTTTATTTTGCTTCTCCAACCCCCTAAACTCTTTTTATTTAATTATTTTGTAACAACAACAGTATATTAAATATACAAGGATGTTGTTATAATATTTATTTGAGCTACACTCTCACACAACTACATCAAATGGTTAAAGAAAATACGGTTTCCGTGGATGGCGAAATTCTGCCTCCCGAAACGATGATTGTTCAAAACTCATTTAACACCTTCAAAGGTGGCCATTACGATGTCACTATTTTTATATATGATATATAATATGTTCATGTTTTCCTTAAGCTTCTGTTTTTTTCATTTTGGGCATACCTTTATGGTTTCCATTATGGGTAAACACAATATCTTCATTTTAGGAAGTGCGGACTACCGCCCCTTCAAAGTGATTTGATTCGTTAAATACCATATGTGGGACATATAAAGGATGGAACTATGATATTATATATGATATTATACTGTAATTATAATATACCTTTATATCATTATGATTCCATTCTATAAAATACGAAATAGAAATGAAAGTAGCGTTCATGCGTACGTACGGCTTACCGTCTCCCTGAACGGTGCATTTCATTTCTTACCTCTAAATGATTATGTAATATTATAAATGCAAGTATGTACTGGATATATATGACATATATGATATCTACATCATGAATACCATTCTGGATATAATGAACCTTTGACCAAATTAACAACATGTAAGTGTACGAAGTATATTTTTGACTTAAGAACCAAATACCGACAAAATGAACAATATTAACTTAAATGATTACATGATGTTCATAACATGGTATAAAAGGAATAATGAACTTGAAAAAGATTCATAAGAAAGTAGAGATTAACTCAAGTTTATTATTCAGGAGATTAAAGAATGGTCGGTTCAAGTCGGATACGAGGTATGGGACTTCGTCTCAATCTCCTTTCATTGAGGCATATTTTATTTTATACACAACTTTCTTTTATACGGTGTATAAAACCCTTTGACTTTTACGTTTATTCAAAAGGAATCTTTTTTATACGAAGCGTTTACTAAACGACAAAAGGGAATGTTTTTGTCATACGTATGCAGCGACAACGACTTCTCCACCGTCGTGACCGTTATTTGAGTTTCGGCTTCCTCTACAAGCCATACCTTCTTTTTAAAAGAAAGATAAATACCATGTTTTTTTTATTTTGGTATTGAAAATGGTTTTCATAATGTTTTTATATCAATGTGTTGTATTAATATCTCGTGATTGAAATGTAGAAATTTTATGTTTCCTTTATGCATGTTTTATGTGATATGATTATGTTATGGTTCTTGGGCATTATTATGAAGACGGGTGGTTCCGTGATAAACTAAGGGCGGGTGAGCCCGTTATAGCTCTCCAATGCATTGGGTAACGCGAAGGAGTGAAACGTTAAGGTTCCTCCGAAGATATTTTTAGGGAATATACTGTGATGGGTATTCCAAACGTAACCAAGAGGGTTACTCCCTACGTAAGAATGTTATGAATTCCTCAAGTTACCTCTACGTATTATGATTTCTATGATTTATTCATGATTTTATGAGGTATGTTAAAGTGCCTATGTTTTATGGGTAAAGTATGATTTCATTCTTATGTATATATGAACTCATGTTTCCTTTCCATGTTTTTTTTATTACCCATACTGTGTTTTTATGCTCATCCCAAGTTTTTGAAATGTTTTTCACAGGTCAAGGGAAAGGTACATGATAAGATGATAGATTTAGGGATGTGTCAAGAAATAATCCATGTTTTATTTTAAATGTGTTTCCATTGATGGGAATGAAGAATACTATCTTTATGTAACCACTTTGTTTATATGTGGAATGTAATGCAAGTTTTATGATCTAATTCTCTAAAAATCTAAACCCAAAAAGATCCTCAATGTGTAATCTTGTAATAACTCAAGATTAAGCAAGGTTTAAGGCTGGGGCCTTATAGTTGGTATCAAAGGTCGGTTTAGATAAATTTAGGAGTTATAATTCTATTAAATGATTATCCAAAAATATTTTTTTTTGAAATGATATAGCATTTAAAGATTACCATGTTGCTTCATCTAAGACATGTTTGTTCAGAATGGTTTTCCGCAGAGGAAAGAGGGAAGCAGTGCTAGGAAGGCATACAGAAGGAAATAACCATCCGAATCAGCATCCAGAAATGGTCGGAATTGGAACTGAATAGTTTGTTGCAGTAATGGCGCAATTGACTCAAGCGATAAATGGCGGTATTATCCATGCACGAGATCAGCCAGATCAACCGTAGAGGAACATGTCAGTGGTAGAACATTTCATGAGGCAACATCCACCATCATTCAGAGGATCATCTGACCCTGTGCTAGCTGAAGGGTGGATTAAAGCACTGGAGAAGATTTTTGATGTCATGGGGTGTTTAGACAATCAAAAGGTTAGTCTTGCTATTTACCGTTTGGAGGGTGAAGCAGATCAGTGGTGGTCTATGGTTAAAAATATCAGGGATGCCGATGAGATTGATGCTCTTGACTGGGATGAATTCAAATGTATGTTTCTTGAGAAGTATTTTCCTAAGGCTGTTCGACTTAGGATTGAAAATCAATTCTTGGAATTGAGGCAAGAGGAAGACTCAGTGGCTGCCTATGAAGAAAGGTTCACTCGATTGGCAAGGTATGCTCCAAATTTTATCCGGGACCTTGATAGTAAAATCAATCGTTTTTACTCAGGATTAAAGCCAAAATATTTAAGGGCATTAACTTCTCGTGAGTTTAAAAGTTATGAAAATCTTGTTCGATGTGCTGAGAAGGTGGAAATGGAGTTCGTCGATGACCAAGTTTTCTATAACAACCAGCAGAAGAAGAGACCGAGGTGGCAGGAGAAATGTAAGAATTCTTCAAAAAAGTCTGATGGTAAGAGAACTAAGTTTCCATTTTGTGATAAATGTGGCAAAAGGCATGCTGGGGAATGTCTTCTGAATTCTGGGAAGTGCTACCGATGTGGTAAGATGGGACATAAGGCTCGTGATTGCACTGAAAAGGATCAAGGTGAAGGTAAGAACAAATTTGATTTACAGTTAGTGAAATATTATAAGTGCAATGAGATGGGTCACTATGCAAACGAGTGTCCGACAAGGAGCTTGAGTGATGGGAAGCAGTTAGAATACAAGCAGAAAGGGGTGGTGAAATCATTTGCAACTACTTCAGCAGATGTCGGTCCATCAAATGAAGTTGTATTAGGTATTTGTTTGTTTTTTCAGATTATGCCAGTGTGTTGTTTGATTCGGGGACTACACATTCTTTCATCTCTGAAACCTTTTCTAGTAAAATGGGAATACCATCTCAGGAAATGACTCCTGAACTTTTGGTAAAAACACCTGGGGGAAGTGTCAAGGCAAAAAGAATTTATAAGAATCTTCCTATCCTTATCTGTGGAAAGAACCTACTTGCAAACCTTATTGTTCTACCTCTAATAGAGTTTGATGTTATCCTGGGTATGGATTGGCTCTCTATTTACCATGCTAAGATTGACTGTAGATCTAAAGAAGTTTCTTTTCAGAAATACTTTCAGTTTGTTTACAGGAATGAACCCTTACTTTTGATAACATATTAAGAGGCCGAGAAACTTGTAAAAGATGGAAATGAATGTTACCTTGCACACATCATTGAAAATAAAGGAACTGTTCAGATTAATGATGTGCCAGTGGTAAATGAGTATCCTGATGTTTTTCCTGATGAGTTCCCTGGAATAATACCAGATCGGGAAGTTGAGTTTACTGTTGAATTAGTTCCTGATGCTAAGCCAATTTCAAAACCCCCTTATCGAATGGCACAAATTGAACTTTTAGAGTTGAAGGAGCAATTGCAAGATTTATTAGAGAAAGGTTTCATTAGACCTAGCACATCACCATGGGGTGCTCCTGTTTTATTTGTTAAAAAGAAAGATGGTTCTATGAGACTTTGCGTTGATTATAGAGCCTTGAATAATATCACTGTTAAGAACAAATATCCTTTGCCTCATATCGATGATTTGTTTGATCAGCTCCCGAGAGCTCAGTTTTTTTCAAAGATTGACTTGAGATCGGGGTACCATCAGCTGAAGGTAAAGGAGGAAGATATTCCGAAGACCGCGTTACGTACAAGATATGGCCATTATGAATTTGTAGTAATGCCTTTTGGGCTAACCAATGCACCTGCTGTATTCATTGACTTAATGAATAGAATTTTCCATGAGTTCTTGGATAAGTTTGTGGTGGTTTTCATTGATGATATTTTGGTGTTTTCTAAAAGTAAAGAGGAGCATGAAAAACATTTAAAGCTTATCTTGGAAACCTTAAAAGAAAAGGAACTGTATGGGAAATTCAGCAAGTGTGAGTTTTGGTTGCAACAAATTTCTTTCCTTGGTCACATTGTTTCAAAAGATGGAATAACTGTTGATCCTGCAAAAACAAAAGTTGTGGAAGAATGGCCAAGACCCACAAATGTAACCGAGATTCGTATCTTCCTTGGTTTGGCGGGCTATTACTGAAGGTTTGTTAGAAATTTTTCACGGCTATCTAGTCCAATGACTAAGCTAACTCGGAAGGGTGTTAAGTTTATCTGGACAAAAGAATGTGATGATTGTTTTCAGGAATTGAAAAGAAGATTGGTGAATGCCCCAGTTTTGGGACTACCTTCCAGGAATGATGAGTTTGTTATATACAGTGATGCTTCATTGAAAGGACTTGGTTGAGTCCTAATGCAGAATGATCAGGTAATTGCTTATGCTTCACGACAGTTGAAAACTCATGAGGTAAATTACCCTACACATGATTTGGAACTAGCTGCTGTTGTTTTTGCTTTAAAAATTTGGAGGCATCATTTGTATGGAGTAAAGTGTGAAATATATACTGATCACAAAATTTTAAAGTATATATTCACTCAGAAAGAGTTAAACATGAGACAAAGGAGATGGCTTGAATTAATCAAGTATTATGATTGTACAATTCATTACCATCCGGGAAAAGCAAATAAAGTGGCTGATGCTTTGAGTCGAAAAAGTAATGCTTCATTAACAATGTTGCGGTTGGAACATGATCCTTTGGTTAACGATTTGATGAAATTTGGAATAGAATTTGTTCGTGCAGGAAGTCCTTCTGTTTTGTTTCAGGTATCAGTGAGATCTTCTCTATCAGATAGAATCAAGCAAGCACAGAAGCAAGACAGTGAGTTGCAGAAAAGGGTAGAGCTGGTTCAGAAAGGTAAGTTGCCTGAATTCAACATTGATAGTGATTGTGTTTTGAGATTTGGGAAGATATTGTGAGTGCCTTGTGATTCACAGTTGAAGAGAGAGTTGTTATGTGAAGCTCATAGTTCCCCGTTTTCAATTCATCCAGGCAGTACTAAGATGTATAGTGATCTGCGGGAGTAATACTAGTGGGATGGAATGAAAAGAGATATTGCTGATCTTACTGTGAAGTGTTTGACTTGCCAGCAGGTTAAAGCAGAGCAGCAGTTACCGAAAGGGATGCTTCAGCCTTTACTAGTGCCAGAGTGGAAATGGGAGAATATATCCATGGACTTTATTGTTGGATTGCCGAAAACATCTCGAGGTAATAATGCAATCTGGGTTATTGTTGATCGCTTGACCAAATATTCTCATTTCCTTGCTATACGAGATACTTTCTCTCTTGATCAACTTTCCCATTTGTATCTTAAAGAGATAGTCAGGTTACATGGAGTTCCTCTCTCCATTGTATCAGATCGTGATCCCAGGATTACTTCTAACTTTTGGAAAGGCCTTCAGAAGTCGTTGGGTACTGAATTAAATTTTAGTACAGCTTTTCATCCTCAATCAGATGGGCAGTCAGAACGAACAATTCAGACATTGGAGGATATGCTACGAGCTTGTTCTATGGATTATCAGGGAAGTTGGGACCAACATCTTTCATTGGATGAATTTTCATATAATAACAGTTTCCATTCCAGTATACAGATGGCACCATTTCAGGCATTATATGGGAAGCGGTGTCGAACTCCAGATTTCTGGGATGAAGTGGGTGAAAGGAAGTTGATGGGACCAGGATTGGTAGAAGAGATGGCAGAAAAAGTTCAGCTAATTCAGAAACACATGAGAACAGCTCAGAGTAGGCAGAAGAGTTATGCGGATAACCGAAGAAAGGATCTATCTTTCGAGGTAGGTGATCATGTTTTTCTCAAGGTTTCTTCTTGAAAAAGTGTGATGAGATTTGGTAAGAAAGGAAAGTTGAGTCCAAGGTTCATTAGACCATATGAAATTCTAAAGAGAGTTGGATCAGTTGCTTACCGATTGGCTTTACCTAAGAGTTTATCTCAGGTACACAATGTTTTTCACATTTCGATGTTGAGAAAGTATATGCCAGATCCATCTCCTGTTTTGAGTCCAGAGGTAGTTCAGCTGGAAGAGAACCTATCTTATGAGGAACAACTGGTCCCGATTCTTGACCACAGGGAGCAAGTGTTACGGATTAAGGTGATTAAGCAGGTAAAGGTTTTGTGGAAAAACCACATGATTGAAGAGGCAACATGGCAATCTGAAAATTCAATGAGGGATAAGTACCCCCATTTATTCGATAAGTAAATAAATTGCGGGGACGCAATTTTCTAAAAGGGGGAAGGATGTAACATCCCAATTAAGTAATGAATAATAGATATTTTTATCTATGTCTATTAATGATTAAGATAGTGTTATAGAGGCTTAAAATGAAAATAAATACAATCTTTTGCATGGAATACACTAATATTCTTAAAAGATTGTTTTACTGCCTTTTGATGGAATACCATTTTTGAATCTATATTTTGACAATTTTATTAACTATTTTTGTCAAAATAAACGTATCCTTTATGATTGGGACATCAAAATTTACCTTGTGTGAATTTTTGGTATTTTTCTGATAATGTTCATTTTTTAATGAATAGTGAAAAATACTGCATTTTACATCAAAACTGCTTTTTAATCTAATTAATTTATATGATTAGATTATGTTGTGAATTTGTTTTGAAGTTAAATTAGAATATATTTTTACCATTTTATCCAATGGTGGTCATTGGAATCAATTTCACTTTGAAATTAGACTTAAACTGGTGTCAATCTTTTGATACTTATTGTTTTGTAAAAACACGCTTTTTGCTCTGGCAGCGGGAATTAATTATTAAATTAATTAATGTGACTTATATGATTTGAATTTTGTAAAATAGACTTCATTTTTGAATTCGGAATATCAAATATAGCTTAGGGTGAATATTTGGTAATTTTCTGAAAAACTTCAATTTTTTGATGAATAGTGAAACCACTAAGTGGTAATCAAGCAAACTGATTTTTCAGTTAAATGAAAGTTTACCACTAATGTGTATTGAATTTTGAAAATCCAACATACATGGTTTTCATTATGAAGTAAAATTTGGTTCAATGAGATTAAAATAATTTTTTGGTGAATAGTAACTTATTAAGTTTTTAATCGCGATTAGTGATAATTAGTGTAGTTGAAGGTATAAATAATGCTTTAATAATATGAAATGACCTAGAAACATGTCCCAACCTTATTGGTTGTGTCATGTCCGACCATGAAAAGCCATGGGTCAACTTGGGGACTTCATGGAGACATTTTGGTTGGGAAATGACATAAATAACTTTTTATTTAATGTAAAAGTAAAAATGACACAAACATAATATGTTTCACGAAAAAATTTTTTACATGGGGATATAAAGATCAGATATTTGATTATAAATAGTCATTGGAAAGCTAAATAGATTTCCTACATCATAGTATTTTTTTATGATTTTTAGACATTAAATAAATTAAATTATTTATGACATAATAATGATGCAACGATGACATCATTATTTGAGGATTTAAATAAAATTGAAAGACAATGTAAAATCTATGAACTACACATGGCCAAAACCAATTGGATGAGTGGATTTCGAATCCTTATCACCTTATCCACGAATTAAATCAATGTGGGACCTTTTAAAACCGAAACACATTTTCAAATAAAGTAATATTTCTTTACTTTACAAAAGTTCCCCTCCTATCCTCTTATAAAAGGCCCCCACCTCTACCTCATTTCACACACTACTCAAGCCTTTGGCTCGGCCAACCCCTTCCCATTTACTCTCTCCACATCCCTCTCCTCATCCTAGAGGATTCCCTTTGGGAAGAATCCTTTCAAAGGAAGCCTTTAGACTCAAATCAAAAGGAGATACACTTTTAAAGATAATTCATTCTCTCATGTTCATTTGTTTTATTTTGCTTCTCCAACCCCATAAACTCTTTTTATTTACTTATTTTGTAACAACACCAGTATCTTAAATATACAAGTATGTTGTTATAATATTTATTTGAGCTACACACTCACACAACTACATCAAATGGTTAAAGAACATACGGTTTCCGTGGATGGAGAAATTCTGTCTCCCGAAACGATGATTGTTCAACACTCATTTAACACCTTCAAAGGTGGCCATTATGATGTCACTATTTTTATATATGATATATAATATGTTTATGTTTTTCTTAAGCTTCTGTTTTTTTCATTTTGGGCATACCATTATGGTTTCCATTATGGGTAAACACGATATCTTCATTTTAGGAAGTGCGGACTACCGCCCCCTCAAAGTGATTTGATTCGTTAAATACCATATGTGGGACATATAAAGGATGGAACTATGATATTATATATGAAATTATACTGGAATTATAATATACCTTTATATCATTATGATTCAATTCTATAAAATACGAAATAGAAATGAAAGTAGCGTTCATGCGTACGTACGGCTTACCGTCTCCATGAACGGTACATTTCATTTCTTACCTCTAAATGATTATGTAATATTATAAATGCAAGTATGTACTGGATATATATGACATATATGATATCTACATCATGAATACCATTCTGGATATAATGAACCTTTGACCAAATTAACAACATGTAAGTGTAAGAAGTCTATTTTTGACTTAAGAACCAAATACCGACAAAATGAACACTATTAACTAAAATGATTACATGATGTTCATAACATGGTATAAAAGGAATAATGAACTTGAAAAAGATTCATAAGCAAGTAGATATTAACTCAAGTTTATTATTCAGGAGATTAAAGAATGGTCAGGTCAAGTCGGATACGAGGTATGGGACTTCGTCTCAATCTCCTTTCATTGAGGCATATTTTATTTTATACACAACTTTCTTTTATACGGTGTATAAACCCCTTTGACTTTTACGTTTATTCAAAAGGAATCTTTTTTATATGAAGCGTTTACTAAATGACAAAAGGGAATGTTTTTGTCGTACGTATGCGGCGACAACGACTTCTCCACCGTCGTGACCGTTATTTGAGTTTCGGCTTCCTCTACAAGCCATACCTTCTTTTTAAAAGAAAGATAAATACAATGTTTTTTTTATTTTGGTATTGAAAATGGTTTTCATAATGTTTTTATATCAATGTGTTGTATTGATATCTCGTGATTGAAATATGGAAATTTTATGTTTACTTTATGCATGTTTTATGTGATATGATTATGTTATGGTTCTTGGGCATTATTATGAAGATGGGTGGTTCCGTGATAAACTAAGGGCGGGTGAGCCCGTTATAGCTCTCCAATGCATTGGGTAACGCGAAAGAGTGAAACGTTAAGGTTCCCCCGAAGATATTTTTAGGGAATATACTGTGATGGGCATTCCAAACGTAACCAAGAGGGTTACTCCCTACGTAAGAATGTTATGAATGCCTCAAGTTACCTTTACGTATTATGATTTCTATGATTTATTCATGATTTTATGAGGTATGTTAAAGTGCCTATGTATTATGGGTAAAGTATGATTTCATTCTTATGTATATATGAACTCATGTTTCCTTTCCATGTTTTTTTTATAACCCATACTGAGTTTTTATGCTCATCCCAAGTTTTTGAAATGTTTTTCACAGGTCAAGGGAAAGGTACATGATAAGATGATAGAGTCAAGGATGTGTCAAGAAATAATCCATGTTTTATTTTAAATGTGTTTCCATTGATGGGAATGAAGAATACTATCTTTATGTAACCACTTTGTTTATATGTGGAATGTAATGCAAGTTTTATGATCTAATTCTCTAAAACTCTAAACCCGAAAAGATCCTCAATGTGTAATCTTGTAATAACTCAAGATTAAGTAAGGTTTAAGGATGGGGCCTTATAATACTGTTTAAGGGATTAGATGTTTTATATGATGAAAACGGGAGCTTTACAACCATTACTAATGATATTTATATTACATAAGAAAATAATTGAAATATAATAATTTATGTAATTCCAACGAATACCATATTGATATCCTTATTAGATAAGGTTTTTGAAATTTCATGGGACTTTAGGATGAAAATTATAACTATTAAAAAATTAGTGTAATGTATTAAGATACTATTAATGTCAATTAATCCAAACTAATGGTTTATGGAGAAATATTAATGAAATCAAAATAGCCGATGATAAAAATATTGATGATAATTTTATAATATTGAATTATGTAATAAGAAATATTTGAAGATTTAGGGAGAGTTTGGATGATGATATATTATAAATACTTCATAAGGATTTTTCCATATCTATTTGGTTCAAATATATTATCTCCAGAAGAAAGTGAATATTTGACTCATGATGAGTTACACTACAATATTTTAGCTTATGATATGATGAAACATCTATCCTTCAAAAATATTGGAAAATGTGATATTGATTTAAAATCTAAAAGAACATGATAAGCCAAAGAAATAGAGGTTATGGATCTAAGTTAATCTATTTTGATATGGGATTAATATTTTAGTGAAATAATGTCCCTTATATGAAGAGGAGTCACAAATTGTAATAAATGAAGAAAATTTAAACAACCAAAAATGTTCATGAATTGTGATGTATTTTGATGAATTTCCAATTACTATAAAAAATATAATGAACTTAAATAATAATATGAGGAGGAAAATGATAAAAATTTTAACATGGAGAAGAATAAGAAAAACATTCATCAGATAGAAGATAAATTGAATTATAAATAATGTGAAATGTGATTTTTGATCAATTAAATATTCGGGTTAATAATATAAATTCCTTGTTAAATTTGAATCAAGATCTAAATGTTAATGTTATAATTATTATATAGAAGATATCGTATATATTTGGATTAACAGATGAACAATTATTTTGATGTAGGTATTAATTATATTAAAATTAATAGAAATGAATATATGATAATGATAAATAAGAATAATGCATCTTCTGAATAAAATGATGAACTAATTCAAAAATAACGAGCCTCTTCAATAAGATAATAAATAAAATGGTTAATGATACAGAATAAGAGTGGATTATCACTAACCTTGATGATAATATATATGGTTGGGGAGTATTCCAAGAGAAAATATATATCTATTTTTAGGTTAGAATATGGAAAATATTAAAAAACATTCTTCGTGTTAAATTTGGATACATATGAATCATCCAACACCGGTGAGGTAGAGTTTCAAAAATGTCAACATAAATCTTCATCTAATCTATCACATAGAAAATTCATTTCTATCAATGTAGTTAAAAAATATATCTAAACCTTCTTGGAGAAGGATAATAAGTGCTATATCCTCTCCTGTTATAAAGTAAAATTGAAATATTTTAATAAAACAACATTCCCCATTGATATGGATGTCATTGTTTGATGAAATAAAACATATATCAACATAGAATACATATCAATGTGGTAAATTTATGTTTGATGGTTTTGGGGGTTATACATATGTTATGGGCACATAAGAATCACATAATTGTATAACATGTAATTTCTGGAGATTATTATGTGTTCAAGTGGGATTTATTGTCACTATATAAGTACATGATACCAAATAAATTTATTCTTACTAAAATCCAATAAGGTAACCATAAAAAGAAATAAATTATTTGAAAATGATATTTATGGAGTATGAAAAAGTGTGTCACAATGCTGAGGAATGCAAGACCAAACATCCTTGAGTATTTCCCAGTGTTGTAAAATGGAGGGAAACTGAAGATTAAAGATGGTAGGAGTCATGAAATATTAAACCCTTAAAAATGAAATATGATAATCATAATTATGTTGAGATGTTTAGGAATGAATTATTAGAGATTTGTCTAGACATGTAGGAAACAACCAATAGAATGGAGAATTAATATATGGATTCAATTATTAAAGGTAAAATAGTGATTAGACATGAAGATTCTAGAAATTGTGAGAATAAATATATTTTAATCTTCTTAAATCACTTGAGGTATCATAAATATGTAGGGAAATAATGATTTGAAAGAATATGTCTAAAAGGTGTGGAAAAATTTGACATAACATGATGAATTTCATTTTAATCCTAGCATCCCATGAAAAGCGTATGAAGTGGATTATAAAAGTACAACGAATATATAAAAATAATTGAAAACTGAGATAGAGAGTATAGATTCCCATGAGGATGTTATCCTTGAGTGGAATTTAAATTTGATTATACTGACACATTATAATATGATGAATATCAATTCATAATCTGAGATGGGACAAAATAAAAAATAGACAGGAGTGGATGGATACTAACATCTCATATACTACTTCAGAGGAACGAAAATGTCTCCATGTTTTATGTTTTTTGTATTCTAATATAGTAACATGAGATGTGTTAATGTAGAAAAATAATCAAGGAATCATTAATGTAAAATTTTCTAATAGCTACATAAAATTAAATGACCTGGCATGAAAATCACTCCCATGTCCTTATTTTCAATTAATTTACAAATATTATTAAGGGGAATATGATATTGACATAATGAAGGGAAGATATATCTATTTGAAAAGATATTTTCTATTTTATTGTTAGAATATTTTTATGGTACAAATTTTTATAGACCACAATTGATAGACCCCATAATATGATAATGAAGTTATAAATGATAGTTTCGATATTTTTTTATGGACATCATTGATCATATTGGTCATATAGTCTCTTTGAAATAAAGTCTTTTACATCATATTCATAGATTATCTATATAATTATAATTTTATTAGAAAAACATTGGATGACATTCTTCACTCCTTAGTGACTAATTAATAGGCCCTATATTAGTTGAAGACAAAAGTATTAATTGGTGGAATGAGATGAGTAATTAATTGATAGTTACCCAATAATACCTCTAAATATATTTTTAATAAGGTGGAGAATAATTCTGATTTGATAATTTGAATAAGTATTGTTAAAAATTCAATATAGGATATTGAAGCACACAAGTGACTTCTTAAAGAATGAATTATTTATTTATTACAAACATAAAATAAATTCAGTGTTTGAATATGGATTATATGAGGATATGATGATGAATTGAGGGTTATTATTCAATCATGGGTTAAAAACATGATTGATTATTCATAAATTTACATTATCAATTTTGAGGATACTAATTTTAATTGTTCTTGTGTCGAATTATAATGAAAAAGATGAATTGGTTGTCAAGCATGATAATGAATCTATGAAAAGTGTAATTTGATGTCATACACTGTAAAGAAGCCATGGTAATTAATATGGATAAAAATATGGTCTTAATGAGTAGTAAATTTTTTCATATTGTTTGGATTTTAACAAAAAATTTAATACTTCATGCATTGAAGTTTACTAATATATGAGAAAAATGAGAAATCATTTCTTGATAATTTTGGATGAATTATTTTGAAAAAAATTAAAATCACCCATTTTATTTGATGAATTAATATTTATTAATTAATGAATGAATGTTAGTTGTTACACATCATGATTTTATTATAGTAAATCATAAATTAATTCAGTATTTCGATGTTTATTATTATTTTTAGATTTATATGGTTATGAAAGGTTTTTGGAACCATTTATATATGAAATTATAAAAATTGCCATGACCCTCTCCTGGACCTCCCAAGTTATCCCAATATAAATACGGATAACCATGGGAGTAAATTAATAACATCCCTAGAGACTGGGAAGAGGTGTATTTGGAACTACGCTTAGGTATTTTGGTATGCATATAGTGGTGAATGTGTATGCATGTTGGTGAGTGGGTCTACAAAGTGTTTCACAGCATAAGAATCCCATTAAAAATGAGATTGTCTATGAGTAGTCCTTGTTTTTATGGTCAAATGGTGATGGGAATGAATTTCTATGTTTAATACATCCCTTTGAAATTAAAATTCAAGATGACATCCATTAATTGTACTATTCATTCATTAAAATATATACCAACTGTCATCTAATTTGGTAATCCTATATTGCACATTCGAACTGTGCATTTTATTATTCCTATAGACATCAGTATTTTATATAAATACAGTTATCAATTATTCAATCCACAATATAATTTGGAGTCCCTGTGATATTTTTTAATAATCATCACAATGATGGAACCATTCTTTGTATATAATTTCACATACCATAATGTATGTTTTCAAACCAACAATGAGAATGTTCAAATTACATTTTTACGGGTTTTATAAGAATTTGTAAAATTTATATGAACATGTAATTAGTATGTAGTGGATAAAATTACTCTGTTAATTGATATTTTAGTATTCAATGTAATTTATATTGTGAATCAGGGGACATAGTTTGGTTATTTAAAGGTTACATGATGCCTATAGTGTTAAGTGCATGCATGCAGTATGTGAATTAATATTTTTCCATATAATAAAAAAGAGTATTAAATGTAAATATTAACATGATGGGACAATTTGAATATGAGTGTGAATAATTCCATTTTAGAATGATATCTACTAAATCCATAATGTGAGATTAGATTGATGAGGATAATAAATTGGTGATATGGAAGGTGATTTTTAAAAATACATCAGGTTGTTTTCGATGAAAGGAGATATTATTTTCCAGGGAATGCATTGATGTTAGGTTAACCACATTTTTCTATATTATCAAGTATTAACCACATTATTATACTCAAATAAATATATTTTTTTAAATTTATTAATGTATACAAAAGGTTCATGGGGAAGTTATTATGAAGATAAAGATGTTTCATTCTCTTGTCAGTTCAATCATAAGATAAGACATATAGCATAAAATGATTAGTTTTTGAGTATGCCCTCAACAAAACACAATACTTTTTATATAGATATCATCAATGATAAAATATTCATGAGGGTGAATTGATAAATGATTTATATATTTTTCAAATAATATTTCATTTTGATGTTTATAATCAATTTCATTAATATTAATCATGATAATAACCTAGTTTTTAGAGCATCAATATATGAGGCACTGAAAAATTAAAGAAAGGGTTCATGGTGAGATAGATATTGCATGTGGATTTCATGAGTTCTGAATCATTATAATTTACCATACATTATGAACACAATATAATTGAGAATTTAATATTCTATATGAAAAATTATTACTTTAGAGATACATAAAATATTCATGATTTCATGAAGAATATGTGTATTGAGAATTTATGAACACTATGGAAATAGTTAGACTATTATATCAAGACGAATTACGAGACTAATTCCATATGATATTAATGGGATAATACATGTATTTTTTAGTTTTATAAGGGCTGGTAAGATCCCTATTATATGGAATGCGCAGTAAGGATTGATATATAAATATTTTCCTTAGTTTCAGTAAATGTTCATAAAGACTGTACATGATCATAACCCATTAATGAAACTATTCTAGTGGGGATATTAATTTATATAATGGAAAAAATGTAACTTGGATAATATCATGATCTTTTTTTGGATCTTTGATGAAATTTTTACAGTTTGGGATTTCAAACCTCTCACTTAAGAGGGGATAATAGTTATGGGGAATGATTGATTATTCAGAACTATAATTTGGGGTGTCAAAACAAATTATTTTTTTAGTCAAATGTGAATACTATGGTGGAACCATATTGGGGAAACTAAAATACAAGGAAAGAATTTTTATTTAATTCAAATACAGGTAACTGAATTCTATTTTGAACACTCATATTATTTTTTCATATGTGTTGAGACTATGATTTTTCATTTAGTTTAACAACAAAAATAACATTATAAAGTTGTATAATTATAATTAAATGTCATGTAAAATTAAACTGCTAATTCATGGACCCCCATATTAGTGGTCAATCTAGCCATGGGATGTATAGATTGTCATTTATGGAATGATATAAGTTTAAATTTTGGTGTTATTCATAAGGTTTTAGAGATTAATGTTTGATGGTTTAATCCTATTATGAAATTTATTACATTTTTATCACAACTATATTTTTTAGTAAATTTATAAAGATATTAGTAATAGAATATTATCCTTTTTTGGAACATATTATTTATTGATATCTAGTTTTAGTCCTTCATGATTTAATAATTCTATATATATAAATAAAGAACAACCAAGGATGAAAAATTTATTTAAATAAATTCACATGATAAAATTATTATTATTGATTTAAGGGAAACGATTCCATTATATTATCTCGTATTCGATGTCTAAATTGTAATATAATTCATCAAATCATGTAAGTGGAAGTAAAATCTATCTACTATCATTTTATTATTTTGTATCCCTTTCAAATGTAAGAGTCTCACAATGGTATATTCTTATTTTTGGATATATTAATTAAATTATAATTATGATACACTTAACACAAGCAATAAATTTCATAACAAATGTACGATTTATTGATATTGATTAAAATATATTTCAATCAAGATAGAAATATTTTTCTTCCACTCTATGAATTTCATTCTACATTTTGTTTAAAACTATTAAATCAAAGACAAGTTAATAGATGGAGGATAAAATTTATTCTAGGGGGTACAATGAAACACTGAATCATTTATTTATTTACATTATTTAAATAATATTATATTAAATATTTTCGCATATATAAAACACATATTTTTAATTAATAATTATATTAAAATATAAAAAAAATTATTTAAAAATGATATTTATAATTGAGTCATTGAGTTAAATGGTATATATTATAATAACAGATTTATTTAATTTAGTTACAACTCTCCTCCAAAATAAAATTATTAATCAATCATATGTTTATAATCAATGAGTTAGAAATCAATTTATTATTTTTTTAGTTAAAATAATTATTTTTTATATAATTATTTTTAGGTTCTGAATTTTTTTTAGTATCAATATCTTAATTTATTCTATATATATATAAATATATATATCATTATAAGTACATTAATATAATATATATATAAAAACTATATTTAACTATCATTTAATTGTATATATTATTTAAAGAATGTGAATAAATTGATTCTTTGATTCTAAAAAATCAAGTACTTTGAAAATGGATTCTATTTAAAAAATATAGAAAGTTTTTGAAATATATATTTAAATGATTTAAAATTTTATTTGATAATGTATAAATTGTCTTTTACATAGAAATGATAAATAATTGTACACTATTGTTTTTATATTTTTATGAAAAGATTTATTTTTTAATGATAAGTGAAAAATATTAATTTTTATAAAAACTTTAATTTTATTTCACATGTTTTGTAATTTATAATATATAATTTAGATATATTTTATTAAATATAGTCCAATTATACTAAGAATAAACTAGATAAATAAATATTAGAAATCATTATAGATGATTTTGGTGTGAAATAATTTTGTTCATTAAAAAGTAAATTTTTTTAAAAAAATATATATTTCATTACAGTTTCTTATATTATCATAAAACTAATTTATGATATTTAAAAAACTAAATAACTAAACACGTATTATTATATTGAATCATTATGTTCAAATTTAATAATTATAGAAATCTCATTTGGGGGAAAATAGTAATAACCAAGAAAAAAACATGTGACCATGGTAGAGGGAGGAAAAATTTAATAAGGATTAATACAAATTATATATGGTCATAAAATTTTATCATAATTAATATTGGATGTGAATCCTTCATATTATATAACCTTATATTTTAACTTGGATATAATTATTCTAATTTTACCATTTGTAATAATGTTATAATATTTAAATATTAGGAATATTTACTATAGTTACGCTACACTAAATTGTAAAAGGAAACCTCATAACCTATCATACTCAACTTTATGAAGATTTTTTAACCCAATTAAAGAATCCCAAAACTTTTACACATTTTATTACACGTTCATAATCTTAATTATATCATTAATTAAAAGCCAAGGATAGTAAAGTCTAGTAACTTTGTAATGTTAGATACATGATTAAAAATCATGAAAACATATTTTATTTAATATCCATTATGATCTTCTAACTCCAAATGAGATCATATATTTTCATAGGATAACCTGTGGAAAACATGAACAAAATGGTTCAGTTAAAAATTCCATTTAAGGTAAAGAGCATTGGAGTAATATAAAGCACATGGGTATGATATAATTACATGATGGAATAAAAGGAATTGAACATGGAAAATCCTGGGGAAAAATAACATGTATAACATGGGAACATATAATTATGGAATAAAAGTAATGTGGAAACAACATATAACATTAGATTATCATGTGTCAAGGATAACCACAAATACGATATAACATAGTGGGAAAAGTACCATAAAGAAAATAGGATCACTCTCTGTCCCAATATGATGTCTCATGAGACTAGACACTAGAAAATGCATTGGAGTGCTATATAGGAAAACCCATCATTACTTGATACTGTGTATGTGTTCAATATAATGGATCATAAATAAGAAATCAAACCTAAATATAATGGTTACCCATTAAATTAATTTTCTATCATAATCATGTCAAAAAGAATAATCCAATGGATTATTTTTATATTGTCTGTGAAAGGATGGATTTAAGAAATACATGAAAATTCATAAGGGAAAATAGGCATAGATCATGATATGTTATGTAAAACTTATTTTAATACACCCAAAAACGGTTTTAATAATCCTTACAAATAATATATTTTAGTGTTGTTGGAGGAAAATATAAAAGATTCATTAAAATGGAAAGGGAATAATTGATTGTATAAAAAAAGAAATGAATGAAGATATAAAAATAATGTCTATCCATATGAAAAACTTGTGGCCATTTATTGAAATGAATGAAAAATTATTTGAACAAGGTGATAGGTGGGGCCAAACTATGATGCTTTCCCCCATCCATCAAACAAAAAGTCAGAGATTATAAAATGGAATGTCATTTACATAATCATAGTTATTAGTAGTTTCCCAATCATATTGGTACATACCATTATTAAAGATATTCGGGATTTTTTTCATTTTCATTTTTATAATTTTGAAAATTATTGGGTAGATACATTGTAAGGTGTGTTTGAATTGTCCTTTTGTATCCTTCTCCTCGAAGGGGACGTAGTGGAAGCCTCAGTGTAAATCACATTGGACTATCCATTTAAAAATGCATCATTAATATATGAATGGCCATAGATGAATGAATATATATTTTCATAATAAAATGAGTGATTTTAGAAAAATAATGGAGGATTAAAATAGATTATGGAGAGATCTTGAATGTGGATAAGCAATCATGGAGTCCTCTTGAATCAGGTTTTGTTTTATGAAACATTTTAGAAGGAAACATTAATAAAATATGTATTACCCAATAAAATAATTATGATATGATTTGGATACATGAGTATTGAACATTCAAATATAATTTAAAATAATTAATTAAAAATAACTAATCATTTCATTTTTTAAAGTGATAGAAATTGTAACTCGATGAAAAAATGGAGTTTCAGAAATGATCCATTACCATATGTTTAAAACGGTTCAGGACATGATCATAATCTAATGAATAATAAGGTAAGATTAATTAATTAATAATTTTACTAAATTTTCTAATTTAATTGATTTAGTACAATTTTATTATGATTATTTTTGACCTTTCTGATGAGTTATAGATTATAATTTTTCCATTCATGAGAGTCACTATTTTTAGTTTTCAGGTCCAATTTGAATGTATATGAGTATGGAAGTTCATGTGTGTAATTCTCAAGAATTGAATTTTTATGATATTAATGAAAATAAAGACGTTTCATTGGTATTATATATTATTTTGTTTATATATATTATGATTAATTATTAAATAACATGTGAATTATAACCGTTTATCTTAATTTCAGTGGTTTTTCGATCACAATGAAGTTATTTTGTTTTGTCTTTTAGTAGTGTGTATATATGTTAGTTATATAACTTAAAAATGGTTAAGAATTAATTTTACGATATTAATAAATAATAATAATAGTTTTAATACATTATTTGAAGGAGATAAAGGTAAATGAAAACGTGTCATCAACAAAGGTGATAATTCAACACCACATAGGCGATGGATTAATTTTTAAAATAAAAAGGATGGGAAGGGGTTTAATGATGTATTATTCCAATAGACTAATAAAAATATAATATATGTGTGGGAATTCATTTTCATTTTATTTGGATGGGTGGAGGTGAGGAGAAAAAAATAGCAAATAACATGAAAAGATAATTAAAATAAAGGGAATGGGGAGTTTACCTCATAAGTTTATCCTCGTTAAAAAGCTTTTGATGGAATGTGTTTTGTTATTCTGATGAGACCAAGAGATCCTGGATGTGTGGAGGGTTTTGGGATGTGGGTTTGGTCAGATTTGGACAAGGCTCAAATCATTGATGGTGTGAGGAGGAGTGTTGGTGAGTGGTCGTACTTATAGGGGATGAGAGGGATGTTTTAACATTATTTTAATTCTTAGTTTATAATTTTTTAATACTATGAATAGATTTAGAATTATAACCAAATAAAATAAAATAATTAAAGGAAGTTCTAGATTATGGATCTTACATCAGCAATGACTCAGGGAATAATGTATTTAACTTTTAATGTATATACATCCAAAATTATGGTATTTATCTTTTGAAAAAAACATCAACAATTTTATAAAAAACCTTAAGTATTAAATCCAACCATTTTTATAATTTAGAATAAAAAAATAATTTCCATTATACGAAAATAATTTTTTTAATATTAGATATTTACTTTTTTTATTGAAATCCCCATTTACAAGGAAAATTAAAAATTTAAAAATATAACTGATTTTATAACACCTTGAAAAATTAATTAAGGACTCATTAAATTATCTTATCTTCATAATAAAAAATATCAATTTATGATTTTAATTTATAAAAATAATCTTTCTTTTAAAACATTATATTAATTATATAATTGAAAATAAACAGACATGTTTTTTAAAAATATCAAAACATAATAACAAATTTCTAAAATATTTTTTTACTTGTATTATTATATAATTATATCATATCATTATTTATATGATGGATAAATATTTTTTATAATTTCTTCTGATATATTATTTTTTTATTGTCCAGTTTACATTTCATAAGAGTCACATTACTATTCGAAATGTCATGTTTTTATTCCATTGGTGTAGGATACTTAACTTCATGAAATAACACTTTTTCATTCAATCATAATTTATAATGATTTTTTTGTGTTCTTATTTTGATTATTTGTTATTATACATTACGATGTTTTTATAAAAGGTAATTTCCATTGATAAAATTTTGGGGCAAGAAATTCTACCCCATAATAAAAATTTCCCTGGAAATTTTTTTGTAATTCTATGTTGAAAATAGTTGTTGGTACTTCTCATTCATCAATTCTTCAGGTTTTCATGTTCCTTCTCTGTAATTGTTGTTCCACCATATTTCATTGACCATGTGAGCAGTCCTATTTCTTAGAACATTATCACTAAGATCCAAGATCATCACTTGATCATCATCATATGATATATCATTTTCCAACTCTACCACCTATGAATACAGTATATTTGAAGGATAAGGTTTGTACTTCCTTAGGAGGGATACATTGAATACATCATGTACTTAAGATAAGGTTGGTGGAAGTGCAAGTCGATAGTCCATAGGTTCCACATGATCAAGAATTACTACGGGGTGGATGTACAAGGGAAATAATTTTCCTTCCATCCCAATTTTAATGATTCTATTATAGGGAGAGATGCAAAGGAATACCATCTCTCTAACCATATAGTCATGGTCATATTGAAAATTGTCACCATAATTCCTTTTTCGACTTGCGGAATCATTGATGTGTTTTTGAATGATTTTTAGATTTTCCCCCATTTCATCAACCATTTAAGGTCTTTGAAGACTATGTTATCTAATCTCATCCCAACATGTCATTTTTCTGATATGTTCCTAATAGATGGATTAGTACGGATCCACTTGGATTCATGATTGTAATCTATTTTTGTAGGTTAATTCGACCAAATGTAGTTATTAGTCACATCCTCCCTTGAATTCAATAAAACACACTCTCAAAATTTCATTAATTTTTTTGAATAGTTTGCTCAAATTTTCAATCATTTCAAGGATGATAGGTCATTATAAAGTTATAATTAGTGTATAAGGAATATTTTAAACTTATCCAGAACATAGAAGTGAATCTCAAATCTCATTCAGATTCAATTGATATTGGTACTCTATGATTCATCACCACTACATTGATACATATATATTCAAGTTGATCAAGTGATATGTCATTATGAATTGTGATAATTGGAGCAGTCTTTGTAAGGAAATCCAAAACCACCCATATATCATTACTTACTATGGATGTATTTGGATAACCAATGTCAAATTGCATTGTAGTTTTTCCACACATCCTTGTTTTTATGGTTAATGGTTGTATCTTCCCTATAGACATTTTCCTTTTTTCATTTACTTACTGACATACCGGGAACGATGATGTATATTTAGAGATATCCCTTTTTATATATTCCCACCAATAGTCCTCATTGAGATATTGATATATCTTTGTGCTCCCTATGTGAATAGAGACACTTGATCTATTTGCATCATTCATAAGCACCACATTTATATCTTGACTGGATGGAATACATAGTCGTGGCCCATATATTACAACTCCTTCATCATCAATTTTAATCTATTGGGACTTCCACTTTCTTATATCTTCCACCTTCTTCTGGATTTCCACATCATTTATTTGAGAATTATTTATTTTCTCTACATGTTATTGTAGATAAATCATATGATAAAGGATTAATTGTCATTCATTCTTAATAATTTCCATTCCCATCCATTAAAAATATAAAATTATTGGATCCATACCAATTATCACCATATATAATGATATGTGATCTTTTCTAATAGAGCATCTTCCAACATACTTTCCTTAAAATAATTAATGTTTATTGAGAAGTCATAATCCATGATGATCTCTAACCATCGTCGATGTTGCATAGTATGCTATATCTATTTAAATATATAATTGATACTCTTGTGATCAGTATATATCTCACACTCCTCCCCATATAGAAAATTTCATCATATTTTCATTCAATATATCATAGTTTCTAACTCCAGATCAAGATCAGGATAGTTGTTCACATGTATTTTGAATTACCTCTAGCCTTAGGCTATTAATTTATCATTTTTCATTAGTAAATATCCTAATACCTTCATTGAAGAATCATTTTACACAAAAAAATCACACTTTTTAGTAGTTTGAGTAATAGAGTAGTGATAAGCCTCTTTTTAAACTCCTTGAAGCAATCTTCAAATTACCAATCAATACAAACCTGACTCCCTTCTAATTCATCAGGGTTTTTACATTTGAATATCATGAAAAGTTCTTCAATATTAATTGATAATATAGATCTAAACCAAGGATGTTGTGGATATCTATTAAACATGTCGGTCTAGGACACTATTAGATTGACATTTCCTTAGATGGTACCACATATATTCTGTTTTTATTGATAACATGCCCTAAGAATCATACATCCTTCATCCAATACTCACATTTACTATACTTTTCATAAGTTTTATCTCCTCAAAAAGTATTTAGAATAGTATAAAAATTATTCTCATGCTTTTTCATTCTCATGAAGTATATTGAAATATCATCAATAATGATTACCATTGAATTATCGAGGTAATTTCTAAAGATTCAATTCATTAAATCTATTAAAATTTCTAGAGTATTATTGTCTTCTATGGGCATCAGAATGAACTCATAATTTCTAGAAATCATTCAAAATGCAGTCTTGGGATTATCTTCCATTGTTACCCTTACATGGTGCTATCATTAATGAAGTTATATCTTAGAGAAATAACTGGCCCGACGTAGCTGATTAAACAATTCATCTATTCTTGTATGGTGATACATTTTCTTTTTCATGATTTTCATCTAGTTTGGATAATCAATGTTGAGAATCATTGATACATCCTTATTCTTAATGAAGAGTTCTAGTGTACCCCATGGTAAAGCACTCGGGCATATAAAAACCTTGTGCATATTCTTCTACATCTACTTTTTCAATTCATCAATATCAATGTTGGTTATTCTATAAAGTGTTTTTGATGTAGGGAGAGATCCATTAATATGTTCATTTTAGAAATCAACCTATCGACTAGGAGGAAGACTAGGAAAGTATTCAGGGAACATTTCATTATAGTCCCTCACAATGAAAATGTCTTTGAAAATGATTATATTTATTGTCTAAATCATTTTAGCTAAATATTCATCCTCATAATGTGCAAATATCCACACGTAATATTATATTTCAGAAGAAGATTCAACTTCTTCCTTACAATTATACATAATTGAAGGCTTCCTTGGGATGGGAAGAGGGATCTAACTTTCCCAATAGCCAATGTTTTATTTGTATATAAATAGTCAATAGAATCCCAAAATAGCATAAAACACTACAAAAGGGAGTTTGAAAATATTTTCAATGATGTTCAGTCCAAAAAAAAAATAACCAAGTAGGATTTATAAACCTTGGATGCAATAATATCCTTATTTCTTATTCTCAAAGATAACTAGTCCTCAAAATTTTGATGTGGTGTTTTAATAGTTCTACTACTCTTTCTAGATATGAAACACTAAGTAGAAAAAAAATCAAACAGAACATTCACTATTCATGAATGAATAACTATAATATGGGTCACTACATCATTGGAAGTATCCACTTTAATAATAGTTATAGAATATTCCATTCATTACTTCCATGGATGTTGTTTTGGTTGATTACCACTGAAAAACCTTGGATTAGGGAAATGGTTCACATAATTCCTATTTTTCGTGGAGTTAGAACATTGCACTACATGATGTGTGTTGATATGAACATTCTATTCTTCATCCAAATTTGTGGGATTCATCTTATATCTTCAGTAGTTATCATCCAGATTCCCCATTCAACATACATTTGATGCATTTCATGGTTCCCTTTATACAGTTACAAGGAATCGTATCCCCACAATCATGACACATGGGATATTGGGGTTTCTTCCCATTATGGGTTTTATCTACTAATCCATCCAAAATAAACTCACTTTTCATATTTTTTTTTCACAAGGTCTACCTGAACACATAGATTATCTGATCCCCATTTCATTATTAAGCGCATAAACATACAATCTATTCATAGATATATATGTATTGAATCACCAATAAATTTCATATAGTTGGATTTATTCCCATAATGAATCAATCCAACATTCATTCAGTGTTATGAAAATTCCAGAGGTGTATATTTCTAGCATTCTAAATTTTTCATGATACATACTAATAGAATAATATTTATTTTTCCTCAGTTTGAGGAATTTCCTATCCATATTGGGATTGAGGGTATGAGGAAAATATTTAATGAACAATATTTTATTGAAATCATTCCCTTACATAGAATCAGTTTACCACTTGTACTTTGAGTTCTTGATCAGCATTCACCACTGATCATCTTCTCCATCAAAATGATAAACTGCCAGCACAACATTCACTTCATTTGATCACTAGAGGACAAAGAATATCTTCTCAATATAGTAAATACATTCTTCTAATAGGACTAGATCATAGGATACACATAAAATTTTATTCCTTTTCTACGTAAATTATTCCATGGAAACATTATATCTCTTTATGGAAGAAGGGTATTTCACATGATCACATTTATTATTCATAACATCAGCTAATTGAGAATGTATTTTCATGCTGTTTTGAGCACCTGTTCCCATAATATATATAATATCATTAGCGAAATCATTTAATTTCATATAAAATTGATTATGGGAATGAGTTACAATGTTACCAAACATTGACTAATAAAATTATAGTACAATTATGGGATTTAATACACAACTAATAAGAATAAAAATGGGAAATATAAAATAGAAATGGATAAATTTATAATGGAGTATTATATCCTAACATGTGATTCCCTATGTTTCAATGAAAGTTATCCATGATCTATTTCTTAACATATAATCTTATTACCTTTTTATTCCTTAAAAAATAGATCATAATGAGGTTATGTTTTTACCACAACATATCACTTGAGTGTCAAAACAGGTGTGCAATAAGGCATGTTGTCATGTACTAGGTTTCCCCGACATTGGCCCTAAAATCCATGGATGATTTGTTACTCCTAGGTACATCAGTTATAGAACCATGACCACTTATAGAATCAAGACATATATGTACTTTGTTTGATAAATCAGTTACACTATAGTGAAAAAAATTTATGGTTGTTTTCTCATACATAGTATTATCTCTAAGGCTTTACCTAGTGTTTTATAATCCAAATACTAAAGATGGTTATTCCTTCTTTTGATACCAGATTAATAGACCTCACCTTTTTACACATATTATGACATAATTTTAATTATAATTAGCCATCAAATTACAATGTAAGGATTATATAAACTGTTATATTTAAATGACTAAGTAAATAATTAAAAATAATGAATTTATTTATTTAATTTCCATAATGATCTCCTAAATCACAATTATCGCTTATATCATCATATTATAATCTAGAGAAAACATGAACAAGAAGGGTGAAAAAAAGACCAATAAGATAATAAGAATAGAAATAAAACATCACACAAGTGTTATAAGACATAAAATAATTGAATAAAAGGTATGAAAAATGAATATATACAGGGAATAATAACATGTATAACATGTGAACATATAATAATAGATTAATTATAATTTGGAAATAATATATAACATCACATAAACAGGAGTCAATGGATACGATGAATAGGAAATAACATATTGGACAGAGTCCCTTAAAGGAATTATGCTCACTACCTATTCCAACATGGCATCTCATGAGACTAAACATTACCAATGCATTGATGTGCAATATGGGCACACCCATTATAATATGTTCCCGAATATGATATCCATATTGGTTAGCATGGAATGAATATAGTTAAATGATCATGTTAGAAGGAATAACGTATGGGAATATTATGATGGTGTCCATGAAAGGAAGGATATAAATTTTACATGGACATTAATAAGGAAAAATATTAATAGGTCATGATTAATTATGTCAAACTGAAGTGAATAAATGAAAAAATTGTGTTTATGAACCATTAAAAATAAAACATTTTATGGGTTTTTAATGAAAATAATAATAATTTTCTAAAATAGAAAGAGAATAATTGTTTGTATAAAACTAGAAACGAATAAATATATATTTTCATAATAAAATGAGTTATTTTAGAAAATTAATGGTGGATTAAAATAGATTATGGACATCACTTGAAAATGAGTAAGAAATCATGAAGTTTCCTTGAATCAGGTTTCCTTTTCGGAAAGATTTGTGAGGGGATCCTTATGAAAACATGTATTACCCCATCAAATAAGGATAATATAACATAGATAAAAGAGATTTATACATATAATGAAAATTCAAAATAATTTCATAAAAATAATGTCGAGTTACATTTGGGTGAAGAGAGAGAATGTGTAACTCAATGAAAAAATGAATGTTCGGAAGGGATCTCATACCTTATGTGTGAAATGGTTCTGCAGATAATGTTAATGTATTTAATAATAAAATTAAATTCATTTATTAATAGTTATAGATCAATTTATACATGTAAAGTTTTTATTATAATCATATTAAGTTTATTTATGACCTTTTTTCTGAGTTATAGTGTTCAATTTCATTTTTAGAGAGTGTTTGTTTTCTTAATATTCATGATTAGATCGCTTGTAAATGAGTATGGAAATTCGGGGGTATATTATCAATAATTAAAATTATATGTGATTAGTAAAAAACATAAATTTAATTTTACTAATATATTATTTTGTTTCTATATTTGAAGATGAATCATTAGACAACTTGTTAATGATAATCATTAAGATTAATTTTAGCGGTTTTTTGATCAAAATGAACTTGTTCTGTTTTATAATTTAGTATTATGTATATATGTTAGTTACAAATCATAAAAAGGGTAAAAAATAAGTACTCAAAAATGATTAAACTATTATAATGGTTTTATGATCATTTTTTAATGAGATAATGTAATATAAAAACTTGTCACCCACGAAGGTGATATATCAACACCATACAGATGGAAATTTTATTTCTAGAATAAAAGTGAGGGGGAAGTGGATTGATGATGGATTATTCGACTAAAATTACAATAAAAAAATATAGTTAATGTAATTTATTTATCATTACATTTTCATTGGTGGAGGTGTGGAGAGAATACTAAAATAAAATAACATGAAAATAAATAGAAAAGAAAAGAATAGAGGACTTTACCTCTTGATTTTCTCCTCCTTACAAACCACTTTAAGGAAAGTCTATTGGATTTTTTATGATACCAAGTGATTCTACATATTGGGGAGGGGATTTAGAAGATTATTTGGTAGAATTTTTAAATGCCTCAATACTTTGAAGGTGTGAGGATAAGAGGGGGGCGTGTGATATTTATAGTGGGGGAGAGGGGTGTTTTATCATTATTTTAATCATTAGTTTATTATTTTGGCTCAATAATATTAATATATTTAGAATTATAACATAATATAACAAAATAATTAATAGAAATTTGATATTATGTTTCCGATATTATTGATTACTCAAATAATATTCTATCTCAATTTTTATGTATATATACAACAAATTACTGTATTTTACTATTCAATAAAATTTCAAATATTCTAGAAAAATACCAAAAATTAACTGTATCCATTTTTTGAAATGAATATTTCTAAACTAGAATCCATTGTCTTAAAATAATATTCAATAATTTTATTTAAATTTTTAAATAAAATCAACATTTAAATGGAAACAATTATTTTTTATATTATAAATGATTTTATAACACGTAGAAAAATTAATTAAGGTCTCATTAAATTACCATATCATCATAATACAACATAATATTAATTTATGGATAAATTTTATGGAATTAAATTTACTTTTAATGCATAGTAATAATTATAAAATTGGAAATAAACATGTTTTTTATATAAATATCAACACACAATTAATAACTTCTAAAACATTTATTTAATTACACTCTGACATAATTATATAATATTTTAAAATAAAATATTGATTAATATTTTTCTATTTTCTTGGAAGAGGATACTATTATATTGGCTATTTTACTATTTATAGAAGTTATAATACTATTCCAGAGGGCATGTTACAATTCTATGGGTATAGGATCCTCAAATGCATGAAATTCCTATTATTTCATTAAAAATTTATTTATAATGTTTTTATTATGTTATTAATATTATTTTATGAAATTATACATTATGAAATGATAATAACCATGGAATTTCCATTGATTCCAATTTGTGTTATTACACCACCAGTTACTAAAATCCAGCCCCAACCGAATTATCCATCAAAAATATTATATTGTAACTCCATTATACAACCCTCAATGTAACGCCCCGACCCCAGCTACCCAGAGTCGGTGCATTACTTCGTAACATTGTCATGATCACAAGAAAGATCAAATCCCGAAAGACCGATTGGTTTAGTAGCCTTGGAAACACTAGATATATTTCATAAGTTTTACATTACATCATAAAATGAAAAACTACTACAAAAACATAATCTTTCCACCGTCCACACTATAATCCCCTCATAATATCCCTGAAGGTCATTCATAACTTACTTCTTCAAATCCTGGGAAAAATAAAACATAGAAAAGGGGTGAGCTCAAATGCCCAGTAAGGATAACAATATAGCGGAACATTCATAAATAAGAATAAACATTTAAGGCAATGTATAGCTAAAACAAAAGCCTTTTAAAATTGAACTTCAACATAGTATGGAAAAAGTAAAATGAAATAATGCCATTTACTTATTCACATGGATATTCCACTAATCGAATAATCACATGCAATATCAATAACCACTTTCATAATGTTGGAATGCATAATGCCAGACTATCATAACCACATAGCCAAGGCCTCGTGCCAAGACTACAAATAAGATTTTGTCAAGGCCTTGTGCCAAGACACTAGTTTTTCTCATGAGACCTACCGATGCATCGAGGAGCTATAGCGGGCTCCACCCGTCACTTATTAAGTCCAATGCATTTCAATATGAAAAGGTTTAAACATAACAAAAACATTCGTATTAAAACTAGCATACGAAATGTCAATAATTTCACCATAAACTATGAATGGTATAAAAATAGCACATCCACAGTCAAACATATCACAAAACCTTCAATACAATATAGAATTTTTATATCATAATAAATCAACTTCAAATAATCTTAAAATCCATCAAAGGATGTTGACATAGATGAAATCAAAATTCTTTTTAAAGAAGTACCTCCTTTTATTTTGAAATCATTTAAGATCCATATAAAATAAAACATTTTCTTTGAAAATATTATTATATGCTTGTATGGAAAGCTTCGACGATTTTATAATGGCGGAAAATAACCGCACCCACCGTATTAGTTAAAAAAACATTCTTACCTCAATTCTGTCGAAAAGGTTAAAAAGGACCTTGTTTTGAAAATGACGGAAAGATTCCTTTATAAACCTCTTATAAAAAGTCAAACAAGGGTATAAATGACATTAACCCATATTCTTGTAAATAGTAAAAATGTTTTGAAATATATTTCGAAGAAACATGGATGTGGATGATAAAGAGATCCCAGTAGATTATTACGTATAAACAACCTCGGATAATGAAGAGATTGTGAAATAACCCTTACCTTGTACTTTTACTTGGTTGGGGTAGGTTAACCTCCTGTATAATAGTGAAATAATTGTTACTAAATTATACAAGAATCATATACATTAATATGATATCATATATGATCTTTTAATATTGATTTGATAATAATATCTTAGTATTATCGCCGTTTCAGGTGTTAACTTACTCATTTTCTTTATATGTTTTGTTACATAAGTCATGTTTGTTGTATCTTATTCATATCCAGAATGATATAAAGTCCTTAAACATCATTTTTAAATCATTAAATGATAATTATACTTGAATGGATACGATGGAGAATGAATCTCATCGCGTTCGTGGAGACGGTAGTCCGTACGTACGCACGAACGCTATTTCCATTTAATTTTTATTTTAAAAGAATCGAATCCAAATGATACATAGGTATATTACTATTCCAGTATAATATAATATTTTATATATGTTACTTAAGTTCATTAACACCATCCTTTATACGTTCCATGTGTGGTATGAACGAGTCATATCATTTTAAGGGGGCGGTAGTCCGCACTTCCTCAAATGAAATTATCGTATGTATATAGAACATGAAACGAATAATGGTATGAAATAAAATGGAATTACAGAAGCTTATATATAAAATATATATCATTAATATCATATTTAATTACAGTTCCATCATAATGGCCACCATGAGAGGCGGTAAGATGTATTTGAACAATCATCGTTTCGTGAGGCGTTAGTTTTCCATCCACAGAAACATTATGTTCATCATCCATTAGATGGAGTTGTGTGTATGTGTAGTTTTAATCCTTATTATAACAACATCCTAGTATATTGAGGATACTGTTGTTGTTACAAAAGAAAGGAAATAAAAAGAGTTTGGGGGTTGAAGAAGCAAAATAAATGAAAATAATTTAAGAGAAATCGTTACCTTTAATTTAGGTAACTCACTTTGGTTAGAACCAAAGGACTTGTTGAAATGCTTTCTGCCTAAGGGGAAGCATCAAGGAGGAGTAGAGGGATGTGGGGAGCTTATTTGGGCAGAGTTTGGACGAGCCAAGTGGCTTGAGAGGTGTGAGGAATGAGTAGAAGTGGTCTCCTTTTATAAGGGAGAGGAGGGGCTCTTTAGGAAAGAGTGAAAGTATTACTTTATAATATAATTATATTCGGTTTATAATGGTCCAAAAATCATTGAGGTCGAAGATACGATGACTCATATTCTAAATAACATCAACCAATAATAATTGGACAGGTTTTAGATAATATTTTAATCATTATAATATTATTTATTTCAATGATTTATTAATGAGGTAAACATTGCATCATTATTGTGTCATTAATAATTTAACTTATTTGATGTCTAAAAATTATAAATAAAATATCATCATTTAGGAAATCTTTTTATATTTCTAATGAATATTTATAATCGAAAATCCAACATGTATAACCCTATGTAAAAATTGTTCTTCTAAAAGATGTAAGCTTATGCCATTTTTATTTTTATTTTAACTTTATTAATATAATGTGTCCCTACCACATACAAGTGGCTCCAAGGGGTCCCCAAATTGACCCAAGGATGCCCATGGTCGGGTATGTGTCCACCAATAAGGTTAGGACACGTTTTAGGGTAATTTGGTATTATTATAATATTATTTTTTAACCCTTATTTACCGGATTTACCTTTTAACCATGGTAAATAAAATATTTACCACAGTAACTATCCAAAATGTCTAAAAATAAAAGTTAACTATGTACACAATTTGAACATCCTGATTCCAAATATGGAATCCATTTTCCTAAATTCAAAACACAGAAGTGGCAGAAATTAATTTAAAATTAATTCCCGCTGTCAAAACAAAAAGCGTGTTTTTAAGAGATAATAACTATAAAAAGATTGACACTTGTTTATGTTCGGTTTAATTGTAAAATTATGTCCAATGACCAACATTATATTAAATGGTAAAAATATATTCTAAATATACTTTAAAACCACTCAAATTCATAATTTATCACTATTAATTATTTTGATTAAAAAAGTTGTTTTTAATTAAAACTTAGTAATTTTCACTATTCATCAAAATATGAAAGTTATCCGAAATGTACCAAAATTTCACCTTAGGCTAAATTCGATATTCCGAATCCAAAAATGAAGTCCATTTTCAAATATAAAATATATATAATTTCAAAAAGTAGGTATTACTATTCATAACGGCTAGTTTGATTAGTTATGGTGTGTTAGAACTCGGTGTTGCGTACAACACACGCTATCACATTATTCAAAGAGAAGCGTACCGTAGAAGCTTGGGATGTTTCATTTTAAATTTTTGATGTCCCCATTTATTCAAAAAGTTTAGAATATAGTATTTAAAAAGGGTTCACTATTAAAGTTGATAAAAGTGAAATACTGAAAATGAATTTGTTCTTGCATTATATTTAAGAAACTCATAATATGGATTCTAAAATTATAAGGATTATATAAACATTAAAATTTATCTAATACTATTCATAACCTCTTTTGAACGACTTGTTTGGTAAGTCATGGTGTGCTTGAACTTGGTGTTGCATGTAGTTAAAGTTATTGAATTATTTTGAAGAAGTAACACACTATGAAATCTTGGGGTGTTACATTCTCCCCTCCTTCAATAAATTGCGTCCTCGCAATTTGAAATTGTTCTTCGAAAATAAAAGGTTGAAAATAGAAAATATATTTGTGGGAAAACCCACATCGGAAATTGGGTTACTAAAATTTAGTCTTAATATGAGGAAAAGAGAAATCAAAGGGTCACCACCAAATTATGATCTCGATTAGGAGAACATTGGTGGCAATTAGAGACATATAATTGGAGGAAAAACGTAAATATTTATAGGTAGTGATTGAGGTCATCAATCACAAACAAGTATAAAATTGAGGTCCTTAAATTCATCAATCTATGATGATTTGAAATACCATCGGTTCAACAAAACATAGGGTATTAGGATAACACATTTTTGACGTTTCAAAATATCCTAGTTGAAATCCCACATCGAAAAATTAATTAATGAGGCCTCTATTTTAAATAAAGAGTGGAAAGTATGAAGATTACCGAAAATAACACATACTAGGGTTCCATGTAAGAAAATATGGATATGGAAGAAAAATCTAGCCATCAATTATCTGATGGAGAGTGGTAGAGAACATGGCTATGAAAAGGCCAACAATCCCAAAGCCTTAAATTAGTGATGATTTAAGGTACCATCTAGGAAAACATTTTTGTTCTAAGTTCCTTTTATTAATGATGAGGAATTTATTTATGAGATTGGCTAAGATCATAAGGAGATATACTTAGTTTATAATTAGAGTTTTATCCATTAATAAATTTCTACCAAAACTCATCATTCACTCGTAAAAAAAAATTCTATTTATACTATTCATAGAGGGTTACAAAATAAACGAATTTATAATTCATCTACCAGATATTTTAAAAAACTACTTTATTTAATCCAGGACATCTCGTGGGATAGTGGTAGGTGATACACCCTTGTCTCCCTTCGGTTGCGGGTTCAAGTCTCGCAGCCTTGCCGAACGCGACGGGTTGTCGTCCGACCTCCGGGTTGTCCTTTTATGGAAATCCAAAATAATCCAAACTAGAACTATCCAAAATATTTCTGTCCAAACTCATAGTCCAACATTTATAAGGAAGGTAAACATAATATAGATCCTTTTTACCCCGTAATAGCATTTGAATACCTTCATCATGTATTACCATATTCCTTATTGATTACATTCATGCTCCCTTATTCCATATAGAAAGCTGGATATACTTCATTAATCCAAAAATGTTTTAAACCCCAACAATGATGGAATATAAAAATCATTAATCAGCTTCAAGGTAGTCAATAATATCCAATATAATTTATCCAAATCAATCATGTATTATTCTAAAATCACCACCTCGGTATCTGAACCATATTATGGTTTATCTTTCTCTCAACCATATATTTTCCAAACATTTAACCTGCTACTGAGTCACTTTTCTTTGTTCCACACAATCTCAAGTCCTTAATGAAATAGTACTGCAGTACAATCCTTATATACTCCATAATTATTATAACAAGTACATTGTTGATACAACACTCAATTGACATAATCAACATAAGAACTCTAATCATTCCTCTTCATCTGTGGTAGTATCATAACTTGATTATTATCCAATAACATCATTTGCGGCATAGTCTGATGACTGGGACATAGGCTCGCGTAGTGTCCAAACTCCTTGCAAATGAAGCATTGTACATTTGAAACCATTTTCTTACCCTTGCAGTCACGTACTTTGTGCCCTTTTTCCTCCACACTTATAACAAACTCCCATTCCTTTCAGGCAAGTTCCAGGGTGTTTCTTTCCACAGTTACCACATATGGGAAAATTCTTCTTTTCCCTCTTCCCTTTATCCATCTTTCTCTCTTCCATCCTTTTCTTCTCTTGCTTCCCTTCAAAGCCATAGGACTCAGTAATCTCTGTACTTATCTTATCAATACATGATATTATTTCTTCATATGATGATAATACATGGGAGACTATTTCTCTTATAAATTCTAGCTTAAGACCATGAAAGATATGATCCTTCCTTCTCTTTGGATCATGTGCATTTCCGGAGTTCTCATTTCTTCTACTGGGCGCCATTTCTAAACAACGGCATAAACTAGATCAGTTTATGAATCAAAATACATAATCCCATACTTATAAAACACTTAACATAAATTGAACTATTTATGGATATAATCCATAATCATAAAAATGTTTTTCTTTGAGGAAGTATATACTCATAAACCCTTCATAATGATATGTAAAGAAAATGAGAGTTATCCTAAGCATATCCCCCGGGAGTGTCGTAACCAAAAGTGCAGCAAGGCCCGTTGTCGTGCACCAGTTCCCGTTCGAGTCTAGCTCAAAGCGGTGTTTTCGGGTTTTACCCCTAGGTACATCTGTGCCAGAGCCGCCTCTACCTGCTCGTATCCAGACAGGGATGTATTGCTTGGAAAACTCAAAAAATCTCTACAATACCAAAATTCTAGGAAGTTCTTCTATACTAATCCTCAAAGTTCATCTTAGGTCTACGTTCTCTAATCAGAGTTTATCTAAATCTAGCTTCCAAGGTTTGTACTAAACTTCCTCTGATACCAACTGTAACGCCCCGACCCCAGCTACCCAGAGTCGGTGCATTACTTCGTAACATTGGCATGATCACAAGAAAGATCAAATCCCGAAAGACCGATTGGTTTAGTAGCCTTGGAAACACTAGATATATTTCATAAGTTTTACATTACATCATAAAATGAAAAACTACTACAACAACATAATGTTTCCACCGTCCACACTATAATCCCCTCATAATATCCCTAAAGGTCATTCATAACTTACTTCTTCAAATCCTGGGAAAAATAAAACATAGAAAAGGGGTGAGCTCAAATGCCTAGTAAGGATAACAATATAGCGGAACATTCATAAATAAGAATAAACATTTAAGGCAATGTATAGCTAAAACAAAAGCTTTTTAAAATTGAACTTCAACATAGTATGGAAAAAGTAAAATGAAATAATGCCATTTACTTATTCACATGGATATTCCACTAATCGAATAATCACATGCAATATCAATAACCACTTTCATAATGTTGGAATGCATAATGCCAGACAATCATAACCACATAGCCAAGGCCTCGTGCCAAGACTACAAATAAGATTTTGTCAAGGCCTTGTGCCAAGACACTAGTTTGTCTCATGAGACCTACCGATGCATCGAGGAGCTATAGCGGGCTCCACCCGTCACTTATTAAGTCTAATGCATTCCCATATGAAAAGGTTTAAACATAACATAAACATTCGTATTAAAACTAGCATACGAAATGTCAATAATTTCACCATAAACTATGAATGGTATAAAAATAGCACATCCACAGTCAAACATATCACAAAACCTTCAATACAATATAGAATTTTTATATCATAATAAATCAACTTCAAATAATCTTAAAATCCATCAAAGGATGTTGACATAGATGAAATCAAAATTCTTTTTAAAGAAGTATCTCCTTTTATTTTTAAATCATTTAAGATCCATATAAAATAAAACATTTTCTTTGAAAATATTCTTATAAGCTTGTATGGAAAGCTTCGATGATTTTATAACGGCGTAAAATAACCGCACCCACCGTATAAGTTAAAAAACATTCTTACCTCAATTCTGTCGAAAAGGTTAAAAAGGACCTTGTTTTGAAAACGACGGAAAGATTCCTTTATAAACCTCTTATAAAAAGTCAAACAAGGGTATAAATGACATTAACCCATATTCTTGTAAATAGTAAAAATGTTTTGAAATAAATTTCGAAGAAACATGGATGTGGATGATAAAGAGATCCCAGTAGATTATTACGTATAAACAACCTCGAATAATGAAGAGATTGTGAAATAACCCTTACCTTGTACTTTTCCTTGGTTGGGGTAGGTTAACCTCCTGTATAATAGTGAAATAATTGTTACTAAATTATACAAGAATCATATACATTAATATGATATCATATATGATCTTTTAATATTGATTTGATAATAATATCTTAGTATTATCGCCGTTTTGGGTGTTAACTTACTCATTTTCTTTATATGTTTTGTTACATAAGTCATGTTTGTTGTGTCTTATTCATATCCAGAATGATATAAAGTCATTAAAAGTCATTTTTAAATCATTAAATGATAATTATACTTGAATGGATACGATGGAGAATGAATCTCATCGCGTTCGTGGAGACGGTAGTCCGTACGTAAGCACGAACGCTATTTCCATTTAATTTTTTTTTTAAAAGAATCGAATCCAAATGATACATAGGTATATTACTATTCCAGTATAATATAATATTTTATATATGTTACTTAAGTTCATTAACACCATCCTTTATACGTTCCATTTGTGGTATGAACGAGTCATATCATTTTAAGGGGGCGGTAGTCCGCACTTCCTCAAATGAAATTATCGTATGTATATACAACATGAAACAAATAATGGTATGAAATAAAATGGAATTACAGAAGCTTATATATAAAATATATATCATTAATATCATATTTAATTACAGTGCCATCATAATGGCCACCATGAGAGGCAGTAAGATGTATTTGAACAATCATCGTTTCGTGAGGCGTTAGTTTGCCATCCACAGAAACATTATGTTCATCATCCATTAGATGGAGTTGTGTGTATGTGTAGTTTTAATCCTTATTATAACAACATCCTAGTATATTGAGGATACTGGTGTTGTTACAAAAGAAAGGAAATAAAAAGAGTTTGGGGGTTGAAGAAGAAAAATAAATGAAAATAATTTAAGAGAAATCGTTACCTTTAATTTAGGTAACTCACTTTGGTTAGAACCAAAGGACTTGTTGAAATGCTTTCTGCATAAGGGGAAGCTTCAAGGAGGAGGAGAGGGATGTGGGGAGCTCAGTTGGGCAGAGTTTGGACGAGCCAAGTGGCTTGAGAGGTGTGAGGAATGAGTAGAAGTGGTCTCCTTTTATAAGGGAGAGGAGGGGCTCTTTAGGAAAGAGTGAAAGTATTACTTTATAATATAATTATATTCGGTTTATAATGGTCCAAAAATCATTGAGGTCGAAGATAAGATGACTCATATTCTAAATAACATCAACCAATAAGAATTGGACAGGTTTTAGATAATATTTTAATCATTATAATATTATTTATTTCAATGATTTATTAATGAGGTAAACATTGCATCATTATTGTGTCATTAATAATTTAACTTATTTGATGTCTAAAAATTATAAATAAAATATCATCATTTAGGAACTCTTTTTAGATTTCTAATGAATATTTATAATCGAAAATCCAACATGTATAACCCTATGTAAAAATTGTTCTTCTAAAAGATGTAAACTTATACCATTTTTATTTTTATTTTAACTTTATTAATATAATATGTCCCTACCACATACAAGTGGCTCCAAGGGGTCCCCAAATTGACCCAAGGATGCCCATGGTCGGGTAAGTGTCCACCAATAAGGTTAGGACACGTTTTAGGGTAATTTTGTATTATTATAATATTATTTTTTAACCCTTATTTACCGGATTTACCCTTTAACCATGGTAAATAAAATATTTACCACAGTAACTATCCAAAATGTCTAAAAATAAAAGTTACCTATTTACACAATTTGAACATCCTGATTCCAAATATGGAATCCATTTTCCTAAATTCAAAACACAGAAGTGGAAGAAATTAATTTAAAATTAATTCCCGCTGTCAAAACAAAAAGCGTGTTTTTAAGAGATAATAACTATAAAAAGATTGACACTTGTTTATGTTCGGTTTAATTGTAAAATTATGTTCAATGACCAAAATTATATTAAATGGTAAAAATATATTCTAAATATACTTTAAAACCACTCAAATTCATAATTTATCACTATTAATTATTTGGATTAAAAAAGTTGTTTTTAATTAAAACTTAGTAATTTTCACTATTCATCAAAATATGAAAGTTATCCGAAATGTACCAAAATTTCACCTTAGGCTAAATTCGATATTCCGAATCCAAAAATGAAGTCCATTTTCAAATATAAAATATATATAATTTCAAAAAGTAGGTATTACTATTCATAACGGCTAGTTTGATTAGTTATGGTGTGTTAGAACTCGGTGTTGCGTACAACACACGCTATCACATTATTCAAAGAGAAGCGTACCGTAGAAGCTTGGGATGTTTCATTTTAAATTTTTGATGTCATGATTTAGTAAAAAAGATTAGAATATAGTATTTAAAAAGGGTTCACTATTAAAGTTGATAAAAGTGCAATACTGAAAATGAATTTGTTCTTGCATTATATCTAAGAAACTCAAAATATGGATTCTAAAATTATAAGGATTATATAAACATTAAAATTTATCTAATACTATTCATAACCTCTTTTGAACGGCTTGTTTGGTAAGTCATGGTGTGCTTGAACTTGGTGTTGCATGTAGTGAAAGTTATTGAATTATTTTGAAGAAGTAACACACTATGAAATCTTGGGGTGTTACATCAAGGTCATAAGGTTTTTAAAAAATAGGGTTCCCTAAAGAATAGTAATAGCCCTTAACTGAGTTATTTAATTTTATTTCATCTTATATAATAATTAAAACAACAATATTCATGGTTATATAATAACATTTGTATTAGTAATAATATTTTTTTAATATTATTATGTTGTAACCGTTTTTACATTTAATATCCATATAATATAAAATGAAAACATTGGTTGTGCATACTTATAGACTATAATCTCCATTTAGAGATGTCATTAATTTTTTCCCAATATCATATATAGTTGGTTATAATTTTGTATTTAACTTAAATATTTTATATTCATAACCTAATGATTATTATTTAATGATAATATCTTATATACCACCTTACCATTCAATCTGTTGTCAGTTGATAACATCTGTCACGAGTATGTGTAGACCACAACTTATATGAAGTGTTGAGATTAATTTTTATTTTATGTATCTAACATCAAGTTCTAAAAGTTTATTTAATCTATTACAATACCCATAATTCACTAATATTTTTCTTCGAATTATGTAAACGTTAATACTTTTTCCTTTTCCCTCTTAACTATTTTGTTATGTGATTATAAACATAAATCTAAACATGAAATTAATATATTTATGAAGTATATATATCATGGTAAAAACAAGAAAATATTTAGTATGATAAAATAATAAAAATAATTTTGTATCAATAGATATTTAATAAATAATATTATTTTGTTCTACCAAAATTAATGAATATACTAAGTGATTCATACTCAAGTTAAAGGATTAGTCAATAAATCTTTTTTCTAAATGTTTTAATATTTTTATTCTCACATTCCATTATATCCATGGTCCTTAATTTATTTTTAAGAATGTAATTATTGTGCATTAATTCATGTTAAAAATAATTTTACACAATTTTTATATTTATTTATGATGTTTTTAGAATAATTATTTTAATTTTTTTACAAGTGGGTTCTTTTTGACATTTAAAAAATATTTTGAAAGAATATTTTTTTCACAAATGTGACCTAACAAAAATTTACATCCCTCATGTCATTTACTATTTAAAATACTTCTTTAATTTTTTTTCATATATTTGTAATTAGTTTTATATTTACTGTTATATTAGGAATTTATGATTTTATAAATTTTCAAAGGATAAATGGTTTAGTCATTATTTTTACGTGAAGCATGAAAGTTCTTCTTGAAATATGTTAAACAAAATATTTTAGGATACTATATGATATATATAATATATTATATTTTTTTCAGTTATGTTACTAGTCCATAAAAACATTTCAGGATGATGTGTTATTTTTTATATCTCAATAATTTATTAGGAAATGAATTGGTTCATTAGGTAAAATATATTGGAAATGATTGTCTAGATGAATCCATTTATAATAGTTCGTGGTGGATTTATTTAATGCGGGATATGAATATGTTTTTCTAATGTACCTACATGAATTTTCATTGATTTCAAAAGACTTTTAATCGATTAATTATTATTTTATAGGATAATCTAATGGTAATATTTATTAACATAATTATATTCCCCATATATTGTGGAGAAGTATGTTTTTGAATAATGTTTTTTCATGAGTACCCATGATTCAAAAGATGATATTTTGATTGTTTTTTTCCATTAATATTTCTTATGATATTTCTAATGGAAATATTTTGGAAGTGATTTTATTTACATTAGTATGAATGTGAAAATTTG